>OX456524.1:112878992-113536492 GCA_949748255.1 Eustalomyia histrio
CATGGCCTCCCTGCATGCATTGATAACCATGGGATCGATAAGTAACTACACATTCGGGCGGCGATAGCGGCTTCGAGTTAAGACAACAGATTCTATGAGCAACAACAGAAACAACAACAAAGGCAATGATTTTGGCAGTAACATTACCTGTTCACTTTGGTGAACAAGTTGCAAGACCCAACCCTGCCATCGAGAATCGATTGCTCAAACAAAGAAAAAATCATCGATTCTCTTGTGCGAAAAGATATATTGAGGCACTTGTATTTTTCAACTCGGCTAAGGCAGCAGCAACAGCTCTAACAAGCAACAATTTCAAGCAAATTACAGAATAAAGTGTAATTAAATATTACATACTTAAATCTATTAAAAATCTATTAAAAACAATTAAATCTATTTAAAAACAATTAAAATCTAAAACTTAAAACAGAATATTAAAATTTGTACCAACCCTCTTTTAAAACTATATACATTTATAACGTGTATTGAAGCTAAAGACTAAACTTCTTTGAAATTAAGCCACGGTAAAGTATACCAAAAGTGACCCGAACCCTCTAACCCGTTTAAACAGAGAAACTAAATACATTTATAACGTTTATCGAAGCTAAATACTAAACTTCTTTAAAATTTACACCACGGTAAAGTATACCAAAAGTGACCCGAACCCTCTAACCCGTTTAATCATTACCCAAGGGAAGATAAATGAGAAAAATATTAGAAGAACAAGGAGAATGAAGGAGACACGGGTGCGATGAAAATCAAGGATCACCGGCGACTCCATTTTGTACCCCGACGGGTGTGAGTCGTGGCACCACAGAGCATTGGTGCTATGCAGTCTGGTATCAGTGATACGAGTCAAGGGACTCTGCGTACCGAACAGTTGGGGCAAGGCTCTCCGACAGGTCTGGAGAATGATTAGGAGCACCTAGAGCAGACTAGAATAGCAGAGGAAAGATAATTTATTGAACTTGGGAGCAGACTGTCTACCATTAATGGCATTGTGTCCAACGCAAATAATTTACATAGGATTATAGGTGATAACCTGATTGTATTTATGCATTGTATAGGGAATTAGAGGAACACAGGGAAGTATTACGTACCCACCCAATAGGAAATGGGAAGAGTGTACAAAAGGAAGCTAAAACCAGCCGGGCTGCCTCCAAGTCACCGATGCAGGACGGAAAGCGCAAAAGGGCAACAACAATACAACATGGAGTGATAAACGACTGGGAGGTAGTGAGATATCGAAAGGAGAAGAGGAAGAAAAACCCCAACAAAAGAGCAGACAACGGGTTAGTAGAGATCAAGGAGAAGCTATAGCTATCAGAACTAGCTCAACAACATCATATGCGGATGTTATCAAGGAAATGAAGAGGAAAATTGACCCTACTGCAATCGGGGTGAAGATAAAGGGTATAAGAAGGACTAGGGCTGGAGAATTGCAAGTTCAGGCCAAAAAACTCAGAAATGCTATTGGCAACACTTTTGGCGTATATGTGACGATTAGGGCATTTGCCAAAACTCACATAATATACATCAGGGACCTAGATGAATCAATTGAGGATTCTGATCAAATAAATGCTCTTATTGTGGCGACAGGGGCAGAGGAGCCAACATGGTTTAAAGTTCTAAATGTGAGAGACGCATCTGGCGGGACTAAACCGGCGCTTGTTCAATTACCGGAACATCTCGCTGCACCCCTACTGAGGGTTAGAGTAGGATAAGGACCAAAATAAGATCCAAACAGTGCTTCAGATGCTTGGATCGGGGCCATATTGCTAGCCAATGCGGGGGCGAGTACAGAGGTAACATTTGCAGGAAGTGCTGTAAACCAGATCATAAGTCAAAGGATTGTGTTGCAGACTTAAGATGCGTAATTTGCCAGGAAGCCGGGTTAACAGATATCCGATATTTTGTTGGTAGTGCAGTATGTGTAAGCAACAGGAGAGGTACGGTGTTGCAATGATCCTAAAATTCTTACAGATAAACCTGGAAAGAGGAAGGGTGGCGCAAGATCTAATGATCCAAAAGGCATCAGAAGATAATACAGATATACTACTGATAAGTGAACAGTACAGGAAACCACCACTACAAGTCTGGTATGATTAGAAATACCAAACTAACGGTAAGCGAAATTGACGAAAGTAACCCATGCTTTGTGTATGCAACAATTGGCAGGATAAGGATCTTCAGTTGTTATTTTTCACCAAATATGGAGTATTCCCCCTTCTTAGCAGCCATCACATGCCTCGAAGCTTTAATTAGATGTTCAGGATACAAGGTCATCATCGGAGGTGATTTCAACAGGGGCATCACTGCATGCGAGGCTATAGCTAGTCTTAACCTGACTGTCTTTAATGTCGGTGACAAGCTTACTTTCCGAAGGGGAGCAGGAGGTAGCATAATTGGAACGGGTGATCTATGCAATGATGGTATGAATTGGATGGTGCTGGAGGATCTCACCCTAAGTGACCATCAATACATAACATTCAGGATTGATAATAATATAACAGTGATACAGAACGAAGATGAACTACCAAGATGGAACATCAGGAAAAAAATATCGCCCGAGCCAAAGAGAGGAATTTGCACACTTCAGTCAACAATATACAAGTGGAGAGGGAGCTGAGACACTGACAGAAACGATCACGAAGACTTGTAACGTAGGAATGCCCAGAATTAAGAAGTACATCAACAAACCCTCGGTCTACTGGTGGAAAGACGAAATTCACGAACTAAGAGGCAAATGTCTCTCTGCACGGCGATCATCAACCTGCCATCATGGTGACTTGACTCTTTTGTACGAATACAAAAGAACACGGAAGTTGTTAAGGTGTGCCATAAAGGAAAGCAAGAGAAGGTGCTGGATAAAACTATGCAAGGAAATAGATGATGATCCGTGGGGTAAGCCCTATAAGATAACGATGAAAAAACTGGGAGGAATGAAACCAATTCATGGTATTAAGGGACCGGCCTGGGCGACCACTATAATATAGACACTGTCCCTTTTGATGAGGATGGACTGGAACGAAAGTCTAAGCTACAACCAAATGACTTTACTCTTCTGACTATAGAGGAGCTACAGTGTGCGTGTAGAAAGTTGAAGAAGAACAAGAGCCCTGGATCCGATGACATTCCAATCGATGTAATTCAGATGGTGGAAGATATATGGCCCGAACTACTGACAACTTATGTTCAACTTATGTATCGAAAATGGTGTCTTTCATGGAAAATGCAGAAACTGGTGCTACTTACAAAGAGCGAAAAACCACTTAATGAACCTGGCTCATATAGACCGATCTGTATGTTGGATACACTGGGTAAGCTATTGGAGAGCATTCTCTTGCGGAAACTGGAGAAGTGCGTGCAGGACCTCAGAGGACTATCCCCAATGCAATATGACTTCCGAAGGG
This sequence comes from Eustalomyia histrio, assembly GCA_949748255.1. Lineage (NCBI taxonomy): Eukaryota > Metazoa > Arthropoda > Insecta > Diptera > Anthomyiidae > Eustalomyia > Eustalomyia histrio. The sequence goes on from OX456524.1 coordinate 112,882,403, forward strand.
GAAGGAGCACAATTAATGCAATAGGTGAGGTTGTTGATATAGCTACACGGGCTAGGTTAGCGAAAGGTTTTTGTGTAATTATAACACTCGATGTACGAAATGCCTTTAACAACGTTAAGTGAAACGTGATACTGGAGGCTCTTAGAGGCAAAGGCGTGGACAGCTACCTTTACAACATAATCGCGGATTATTTAGATAACAGGATCCTCTTATACGAGACAGAGAATGGAATTAAGAGATATTGTATTACCTCCGGCGTACCACAAGGCTCTGTTCTAGGCCCCTTTCTTTGGAATATAATGTATGATGGCCTATTGAACATGAAACTTCAAAGATAATTGGCTATGCAGATGATATTGCACTGGTTATATGTCAACCAGGACCCAAAATAATCGAAATAATAACAACGACAGCCTAATTCGTTGTAGCAGATGGTTAAGGAGAAATGGCCTGCAATTGGCGGTGGAAAAGACCGAAGCAATTCTGGTTACGGATCGGAGGACTTATAGGACGCCGATGATTTTTTTTAAATCTTTATATACATAACCGAGCCATTAGGGCCTTATGTGGTTATTTAAAGCTACTATCTAAATAACAAACTTCTAGATAAACCATATAATTACAAATTATATCCTAAATCCCTGAGCATTAGCAACAAAGGCTATCGGCTCGTGGTAGCGAAAACAAAGCAGAGCCTCTGGTGGGAATTGAACCTACGACCCCCGCACTGATGAGCTAGCACGCAACCAACTAGCCTACCGGGGCTTACCTGCAGAGCAGTGAGATACATTTTCGACGGAGTCTGTGTTACCTGGGCGTTCAACTAGACGATAGACTCAGCTTTAGTCAGCATGTGCATGGAGTACGTAATAAATCCATGCGAACGGCAACGTCTCTGGCCAGAATAATGCCGAATTGCGGAGGTCCCAGGCCATATGTAAGGAGACTTATAAACAGTGTGGTACATTCCCAACTAATTTATGCTGCACCAATAATTTCAACGGAGATGACCATAAGGGCAAGAACGAGAGAATTGCAGAGGCCAGAAAGGATAACCGCGCTTCGTATCATATCAGCGTACCGTACGGTGTCAACAGGTTTGGCATTAGTACTTGCAGGACTACCACCAATAGACTTACTGGTACTGGAGAAAGAAGAGATTTGCAGGGGATCGAGACTTATAAGATGTGGATAATATAACCCGATGGAGCAAAGACCAAAAATAACCGAAATAAAGGAAAATGCAAGAAAAACCCTAATAACGAAATGGCAAGAGCGGTGGAATCTTGATAAAAACGGGAGATGTACTTATAGGCTAATGCTTATATATACTTCCTTACACAGGTGATGACGGATCATGGTAGCCTTAACAAGTATCTCCACAGATTTAAGCTACGAGAATCTAGTAATTGTGAGTCTTGTAGGGCTTTAGCGGAGGATGCATACTATTTCAATGTGAAAAATGGTCTGAGAAGCGACGAAATCTTTATGAGGAACTAGGGATAACATTAACTCCTAAAACCATGGTAGGAAAAATGTTGGAATCGGAGAGAATATGGAAGCGTTGTGAGCTATTTATAAATTCCATAATGGGGGAGCGGAGGACGTAGGAACCGTACGGAAATAAACCCCCGTCCTGATGAAATGCTGACGCGGTTCCGGATAGATAGACAGATAGACAGACAGGCAGACAGACAGACGGACAGACAGACAGGCAGACAGACAGACACAGAGAGACAGACGGACGGACATCGCCAAATCGACTCTAAATTGCATAAGGATTACGAATATATATACCTTATGGGGTCTTAGACCTATATTTCGACATGTTACAAACGGAATGGAAAACTGATATATACACTCACCATATATGGTGGAGGGTATAAAAAAGTAATACAATTCGAAACACAATTTTTTTGTTTTAAAAAAAAATATACAAATTAAATAATTCCACTTAGGATCTGTGCGAGGTAGCTAAATAAATTTTAAACTAAATACAAATTAACAAAAGATTTTAAAATTTTGACAAAATATTTGTAAAATTTCATAGAAATTTGGACAGCTGAATTTTGTTTAGATTTTATTTAGCCAGCTCACACCCACACAAAATACAACATATAAAAACAATAAACTACATAATTTTGTTGTTTTGCTGATTTTTAAACCCAATACTGAGTAATAGCAGATAAGGATAGTCAACGTGTACATCGACCTTTAATTACTCCTTTTTTTAGGAAACGTTCGAAAAAAGATAAAAGGCGTTAAATTAACTAAAAAAAGGAAATTGATTTGTTTTTACACAAATAATATTACGAGTGCGAAAATAGTTAATAATAGAAGAAGGATAAGTATAGACATTTCATCGAAAGAAGCGGTCAAATAAATTTTTTTTCATATTACAAGGTTCGGTAACTGATAGGAAATTGAGCAAATTTCCCTGATTTCAAAGCAAATTCTTCTCATTTCTGCACAAATTTTAGTAAAATCTGGTAAAAACCCAATTGGTAAAAAATCAATTGGTCTGGCAGAAAAAATCAATTGGTAACAAATAATACAAGCTATTTTGTATATATGTATACTAAACATAAAAATTGTATTTAGGCCCCCTGGGCACGCCACTGACTATCAATGTTTACTGCATAAAAAGTAAAAGAAATTTGCATAAAAATACTGCATAAAAAGTAAAAGAAATCAACATACTATATAATTATTGAAATAAGAAAGTTAAAAGTGAAAAACAAAACGTTTAGAGTTGGAACGATGTTATTATTGCAAGAGGACGAAATACAACAACAATGAATTGCTCGTCGAGATTCGCGAGCTCCATCTAATCCTTTAGAACTGCCCGACACATTGTAAGTAACCACACGCAATTTGTCCTGAATATCCAATTAAAATCAAAAATTACTTACATTTTCTATGCAGTTCTCTAGAAAAAACAAAGTGAACAAACTGATGGAAAAAGGGGAAAAACTGTTTTAAAATAAACATTCACGATAAGGGAACTTCTTTGAATGTGAACTTTTTTTCGGGGATATTACTTACAAATGAATGATTAGAAAAAGGGAAAAATTTAGAGGGAAAATTGATTCACGATTAGATTTAAGGGAAAGGAAAAACATTTCGAGGGGAAAAATATTCACTTTAGGGGGGAATATGTTAAGACACTTAACACAGATAGTGAATGTTTCCAGTATATTTCAAGGAAGTTTCCCAATCTGAGTATGGAAAGGCTGAAAGCAGGCATATTTAACGGCCCACGAATTCGCGAATTGGTGAAAGATACTGATTTTGGCAGTTCAATGTCATAAATTGAGAAGAATGCATGGGATTCGTCTGTATAGGTTATTCAAAAATTCTGAGGAAATAACAAGGGTGATGATTACGTTGCGCACGTTGAGATGTTACCTCACTTCCAGAATCTTGGATGTAACATGTGCATTAATTACACTACCTGCGCAGATACTTATAGCGTTTTTCTGAAAATCTAGGAGACTTCAGTGAGGAACAGAACGAACGATTCCACCAAGATATCCCAACAATAGAGGAACGATACAGGGTCACTGGGATGCACACATGATGGCTGCTTTTTGCTGGAGTATTCAGAGTAGCACTTCGTTATTCAACAATAGAAGAAAATCGAATAAAACAAAATGCCAGAGTTTGTAGTTTATAACAATTATTTATTTAATTATATATATTTATTTCAAATTTTATTAGGCTCGAGATGATAATTTAATGTTACTTACGAATAGAAAACACAAATTTTTTTATTTAATAGAAAAAAATTGTGAGGATCAGATGACTTGGTCGCTCAGGTCGATTTAATAAAAAAAATAATGTTTTCTAATCGTTAGTAATATTAAATTATGATGTCAAGCCTGAAAAAAATTAAAAAAATATATAATTAAAACAGATAGATCAAATAATATATACAAAATTTACATACAAAAATTTATAAACTTATATAAGAAACAACACTCAAATATGTTGTACACTCAGAAAAAAAAGTTAGTAGAAAAATTTGTAAACGGGTTTCAATCCCACTTTACTATTTTTGTACTGATTTTTAGTAAAAAAAATATTATTTAGCAAATCTTTTTGCTATTTACATTTTACAAATTACGGATTTTTTACAGAATATTTACAAATTTTTGTTGCTAATTTCAGAAATCATTTTACAATTTTTTGAAAACCGGTTTGCTAAAATTAACAAAAAAAATTAATAATTTTAAATAAGTGAATATTTAAGGAAATGTTATTTCTAATTAAAACTTATACCTACAAACTTAAATTGCCTTAAAATGTTACATATAATAAAAAAGGAATCGGAAGTGAATATAATGACTCATGTCTGAAAATGGGACATCCAGTTAAAATAGCACTAAAAAGTTTTTTTGTTCTAAAAATCAATTAAAATTTTACCTTAAAAATTAAAAAAATATTGAATATTTTTGAAAACAGAAATTACCAAATAATAACAAAGTGATTAATTCGTTTATGTTTTAACAATTTTTAGGATTTTAAGGCCTTTGATTTTGTTTTTAATTTTGTATAAAATATTTTCTTAAAAAATAAATAAAAAAAAAAATTTGATGATCGATCAAAAAATAAATTTAAAATTTTGTACTTATACTCACAATATTTAGAAAACTTTTTTGCTGATTTTAGCAAACCGGTTTTAAATTCCGCTTTACAAAAAGTTTACTAAAATTTAGTAGCGGCTACTAATTTTTCTACTAATTTCATTGTACTACACGTCAGCAGACATGTGTTGCTAAGATTAACAAAAAATACCGCTGGGCTCAAATTAGCAAAATTTCCCGTAATAACAGCAAAATTCTTTGGTGAGTGTAAGAAAAAAATTAGTATGCCAGATTCCCAATACGTTCCCAGAAACGGAAACATTAACAATTGGAATGGCAACCCTGTCAATTTGTGCTTCAAAATTCGGAGGTGGTTGACAGGGGTAATTCGAAATAGATGGAAAAAGCTGTTTGTCATATTCACACATATATAAGCCTGTTCAAAACCATGAGTTGTTTGTGGGTTGGGTGGTTCTTAAAGAGGCTGACGACGACCTGGTCGCTCAGGTCGAAAGTGTGCACTCCCTCTAGCGCTGATCCTCACAATTTTTTCCATTTAATAAAAAAATTAGTGTTTACTAATCGTTAGTAACATTAAATTATGATCTTGAGCCTGATAAGATTTAAGAAAAAAAATATAATTAAAACAATGAAAAGTTAAAAATTCAACTGCTTTAAATATTGCTTGTATTATGCTTTAAGTGTTTTTTAACCCTTGTGTGACATCCTTGGTACAGTTGTACCAATTTGTATTTTGAAAACGATTTCTTGATATACTATTGCGTCTACAGAGCTGAAACTTCAGGAATGCCTCATATATATATTTGAGAATGAAACGATGACATTCGTTTTGTGTGTACATTACTTGTAGATCGGTGGGAGTAGCAAACGTACATCTATGCCATCATTGCCATCCTTGGTACAATTGTACCACAAACATATTTGTATGGAAAATGTATGAATAATGCTAGCGTCTTCTCTGCATTTCAGAGAAACCGTTAGTATTTTACTACTTATTTGTTGTTTGTCCGCTGCAGAATTTGAATTGTCGCAACGTTTTTTATTTAGTCTAAATTCAAGTGTTATTCGATCAAACGTGTATAAAAAGTGTTTTTTTTTATATTCTTGATTTGTGTGATTAGATGGACTCAGAACAAAATGAAATGCCTGCAGAGGCTGGAGATGTGCTTGATATAATAACTTCACGAAGTTTTTCTCGAATGAATGAGCGAGAACAGCAGGAATTGTTCGATAAGTTAGCCTTATATATGGCACATGACGATAACGAAAACATCGAGTCAAATGATTTCGTGGAACCATTTCAGGCAGATTCAGATGAAGATCCTGATTACATCCCAAATGATGATGAAGCTTCAGATGTGGAGGCGGAATTTCGTGTTGAGTATGACGCAGATGTAGAATATGATACGGAGGAAGACATTGAATTCGAAAACATACAACCTGAAGAAGAAGGAACATTTGATAACGCTGATTTCTTCACAGCCAAAGTTGGCACGAAATGGTGCAAGGAGCCTCCAGCATCAACAAAAATACGGGCACATAACATCGTTCGTCAACAAGGTGGCCCATCGAAACTTCTGAAATACGCTTCTCGCATAGAAATCTTCAAACAGGTAATCACTGAAGAAATGGTAGACATCATTGTCAGAGAGACAAATAGAAAAGCAGAAAGGTTTTTAGAAACATGAATAAAACGAAACCTCTCGCACAACCGCGGAAGTGGACAACTGTTACAATCAATGAAATCTATGCATTCCTTGGACTTCTGATCGCTGCAGGTGTCACAAAATCCAACTATCAGCACACCGTTGAACTATGGAAAACAGATTGGTTTCCGATATTTCGAGCTACTATGACACGTCAGAGATTTCACGCTATAAATCGTTTTATTCGATTCGACAACAGTGCTACACGTACTCGCAGAGAAGAAACGGATAAAGCTGCTGCGATAAGTGATATGTTCAATATGCTCAATTCTAATTTGAATCGAGTTTATGAAGCTAACGATGTTGTGACTGTAGATGAGCAATTGTATCCATACAGAGGTCGGACACGTTTCACTCAATATATTCCAAGTAAACCAGCTAAATACGGAATTAAAGTATTTTGGGTCTGCGACGCGATAACCAAATTTCCACTGCAAGGAGAACTTTATACTGGTAAACCACCAGGAGCTCAGCAACAAACAAATGTTGGAGAGAATGTTGTGAAACGTTTAGTTCATAGATATTATAATTCGGGTCGAACAGTTGTGGGTGATAATTTTTTTTACAACACTTCCACTTTGCAAACATCTCATGTCCAACAGCTTAGCATATGTGGGAACTTTACGGAAAAATAAGACTTGCGTTCCATAAGAATTTCGATCAAATAGAAAACGTGAAGTACACTCATCAGTATTTGGTTTCCATAATGCTGACAACAACCATACGCCAATGGTCAGTTATGTTCCAAAAAAAAAATAAATGCGTGTTACTGCTTTCCACAGTACAATATGATATGAGCACTCGAGGTACTCAAAAGAAGCCCGAGGCTATACATTATTACAATAAATACAAAAGCGGCGTAGACTCGATGGATCAAATGCTCGGAACGTACATTTGCAAACGCAGAACTCGGCGCTGGCCCTACTCGTTTTTCTTTAACATTTTAGACGTAGCTGCCCTAGCAACGCACATTATATATACGGCTTTTCATCCATCTAATAAAAAGGAGGTACGGCGTGAAAGCTTACGTTTGCTTTCCAAGGACCTCGTGCAAAAAGAATTATATCGTCGTGCAAACAATAAAAACATAATGAGTCAAACAATCACCAAAAATGCAATTACCGACATGATGGGCGGATCACTAGTTTTGAAAACAACTGTTGCCTCAACATCGTCGTCATCATCATCAGGTTCATCATCAGGTCCAACTACAGTAAAAGGCTGTTGTAAGCTGTGTGTGATTCACGATAAAAGATATCGTAAAACACGGCAGACGTGCTCGAAATGCAGTGATCCTGTATGTGCTCAGCATAGCATCGTGCAACATACATGCGAAAATTGCGAATAAGTTTTTACTTTAATTATTTTATACTTTTATTTTTAACATTTCATTCTGTGCTTTTTTGAATTTTTCACTTTTAATTTTTCACTTTTATGATAAAAAAAAATAGTAATAATAAAATGCAAAGCATATATAAACTTAACATTTCTATGTTTTCAATGTAATAGACCATATTTTCAATATAAAAAACATAGTGGTACAACTGTACCAAGGATGTCAGGAGAAGGGTTGTAAGGAAGGATGTCACACAAGGGTTAATGTCAAAATCAAGTTCATACGAATGAAAATACTTTGATTCATAATTTTCGTTAATTGTCAATATTTAAAAAAAAAATTAAAACACGTTCAAATTTACAATTTTCCTGTGAAGATTTTTTATAAAATCTTAATTTCTTCCATGGATTTTAAAGAAAAGGTAAGCCACAATTATTTGGTGCTAAACTCTGTCCTTACATTATCTTTTTTCTTATTTTAGGTAGATTCTACTAATTTCTTAAAAAAAAAGGATTAGTGAAAAATCATCGAAAGATTAGATATACAAAACTAAACTACTAAATTTGTATGTATGTTAAAAAGAGTTAATAAATTGTACCAAAACCAATTATTACCGTAGTTTTTATGGCATTGTTTAAACTTGAATTTATGGGCTGAAAACAAGTGTTATTATTATGTTGTTTGAACTTGAATTGAACTATGTTTCAAGGCTTGAATTAAAGTATATTCTCACTGTAATGTTCGACTTGAATTCCAGTATCCGTTTTGCTGGAATATGCTACTGAATTAAAGTGTAATTAAATTATAAATCAAGGCTTGAAATTAGAAAACATGACTTGAATAACATTTGATTATAGCTTTAATTCCAGCAAAAATGTTTATTGGGTGGTTACAAATGCAAAAACCTATTATGTAAATATATACTTACAGTTATTAAATTTTTTTTTTATTTGTTCTTCTCCTTTTTCTGTTTGATTTGAAATTAATCCAAAAAAATCGAAAACCATAAACCATTTCTCAATTGATATTATTAAATTTAAACAATTGAAATCGATTGAACTTTTGACTTTAGCAGTTTTAGAGGAATCATCACATTTTGTTGTAAATGATCTATAAATCACTAAATTTTCTGTTGTAGCTTTTTGGTTTATGTGGAGCTCAATTTTTTTTAATATCCTTGTTTCATGTTCTTTTAAATTATTATCAGCATTTACTTCATAACTAAGGTTTGATGGTATAGATCCGAATGATTTAAAAACGTCAGAGCTATTATTGTTTAATAGATCTGGACATGAATTTGACAATTTATTTCTTATGAATCGATTTTTATTGTTTATATCACTAGAGGAATCCACCATATTTCGATATTTTGAATCTGCTGAACATTTTAAGTCTTCCATAATAACCGATCGAAGTAAAATTTGAACTTCTCTCTGATGCTTAGTTTCCATATTTTGAAAACTAAATTCTTGAAATGTTATATGTATGAGAGATGCATTGTGCTCATTTTTCAAGTCAAGTTTTAAAATGGGTACTGAAAATTGAATACTTATTTTATTAAATTGGGCAGGCCTTGTTTGGTCAGAGCCAACAGTTTCTTGTACTGATATTTGTTCACCTTCTGATTGGTTGGAGGATTCTTGTACCAGAGTAATATTCGTTGAATAGCTCAACGACTCAACAAGTTGCTCATATTGCGATCGAGACAAACATACATGTAAGTGCTGAGTGACACTTCCGTCTATCTATAATATAAAAGAATAGAGAAATGAGTTAACCTTTGCTGTTGGTGCTTTTTTGCATATGATCAATCAATTTTTTTATTTTATGAGCTGTATCGAGTAAAATGTCTTTATAGTATACGCTAGATCAATGAACACTTTTAGGACAGTCCGCAAAGTAACCAATGCCTTTATAGTATGAAGTGAATATATACCCTGTAAAAATAAACGGAAGTGATTTTAAAGGAATCATTTTTCATTGATTCCAAAGTATTATTTGGCTCTGATTTTTCTCTTCTACAGCAGTGTTTTTCACAACTTCAAGAATGCGATTTTCAATGAAATTACTTTTTTTCAAATCTATGACGGGTAATATATTTTATAATCAACCATGGTTAAACATTAACCAAAGATATTTCCATATAAATTTGACATTTAAAACTATGGTTAAGTATTTTACTTTAGTTACTTTTTTATATACTCATTTATTTGCATATGGAATTTATTTCTTACAGACATATTACAAAAAACTTTAGAATTATATTTATAACATTAGCTTTATTATGAGCTCAGAAAAATAATAATTACATTTTTTATTAAGTGAAAAATCTATAAATCTGTATAATCGATTAAATGTATTACACATTCTCCTGAGCGGATCAGCATAATTAGCTTTAAAAATTTTCACCGATAAAGGTATGAAATTGCGGGATGCTCGTTGGGGAATGTTGAATGAAAATTAATTAATCAAAAATCGAGAACAGCTATCACTATTAATAAATGACACATTCTGCATAGTTTTCCGACAAAACAATAGAAATTGCTTTTGCAAGGAATCAATTGCATAAGAATGAGTTTGATAAATTATCGACTCATATTCCAGAATCGGACGCACAAGTGACATGTATAATAATTTCGCAATGTACGGATCATTAAACTCCTTTGCCCAGCGTTTTATATAGCCAAGTTTGCCCCTAGCTTTATTTTTTGCACTTGTAATGTGTGAAATTAAATTCAGTTTAGGGTCGAGATTTAGGAAACTGTCGACAAAATGCAGTTGATGACCTCCCAGAAAATTATTTACGGTAATTTGATTACTTCTTACCGATTGCACTTTTTCAAGTCTTCTTGAAGATGATCATGATCCAAAAATTGGTTATAGCTTAAAAAAACTTTGACATTATTACTCCATGCAAGTCATTAATAAGCAGTGAGAATAGTAGCAGCCCAAGGTGACTTCCCCGAGGTACACCAGACAGTACATTTATTCTCTTAAAAAACGTTCTGTTAAATCGAATGGTTTGTGACCTATTTGACAAATACCAATATGCTAAGATCTGTAAATCCTATTAATTGTAATTTCTTCATTACAGGTGAATGATTTATTTTATTAAATGCTTTGCTGAAATCGGTGTTGATTTGTAATTGCAGAATATCTTTTTTGAAATCCATGTTGAAAAGGATATATTAGATTAGAGACTTGATAACATACATGCTCTGTAACCACTTGTTAAAAAAGTTTTTGTATAATACTCAGTTTTACAATAGCCCGGAATTTTTCAATAACAGATTTGTTGCCTGATTTAAACAGTGGCACAATGTATGACTCTTTCCAATTTTGTGGAAAATATCAGGGAATTTTATCAGGAGAATTAAAAAAATTAAAAAATTTTACTCCAGTTTGTATCTGTAATAAGTTCGTTTTATAAACACATAGTAACATAGTTAGCTTGTCTGAAACAAAAGTTTTTTTTCGGTAACGATAGATGATTGTAATTGGTGGTGTTCGTTTTACATAACAATCTTATCTATCATTTATAATAAGTTGTCAGGTTTGAGTGATTTCTATCAATCTTTAATTTACAACTTACCAGGTTTTAAATTCTTAAAATCATAGTTATCAATACAAAAAGTAAAAAAAAAAATTATAGTAAAAATTGCAATAATTTCGAATAAAGTAATTTTATAAATAAAAATCACTGCTTCATTTTCTCTTCTTTTGCAACTTTTTTTGCTGGGTATACTTGTACCACCATAACAATTTGAGTTTCGTACGCCTGTAGTATGTTTATATTTATCAACTTTTAGGTTATGTTTGTTCCACAAAATGCGTCCGATTAAAAAATAAAAGCACATTTTTAAAGATAAATTAATTTGTATATTAGTTTAAATTGAACTTAAGATCTTTTTTTATTTATAAAAATTAATTATAAATATTTATTTATAAATTAATCCTTAATAAGAACAAAAACTTAAATTAATTTCTTTATTTCAATTCTAGTTAAAAAATCAAAAATTTCAGGTACCTTAAATGTAATATTTCAAATTTTGACCATAATAGTTTCGTACTATATACAAATCTTAACCTAATATTATGTTATATCGCCTTTGGCATTAACGGTTGTGACTCTCTTGTTCATGAAATTAATGAAGTTTCGGCATTCTTCCGGAGTAATGTAATCCCATATTTCCAGTATTTTTTTTGGGCCTGCAATTGTTGTTTGCTCAAGCCAACTCAATGGGGTTGAGGTCTGGACTAGATGATAGCCATTCTAGAACGTTGATATTATTTTCTACGAACCAATTTTTTTGTTGTTTTTGCAGTATTAATTGGAGCACCGTCTTGCTGAAAGATGTATTCATCGAAAATGCTTAGCTTTTCTACTCTCGGGAGGCATTTACAATTCCTTCTAGAAAACATAGGCTACCTAAGCCCTTTGCAGACATGCAGCCCAATATCATTACGCTGCCAGTAAACTTAACTGTACGTTTGAGGGAATTTCTATGATAAGCTTCACTTCTGGTTCTTATTACTTTACTGCCAGTATCCCCTACGGACAACTCAAACTTGGACTCACAGCTAAAAATTGTGGAGACCCAGTGACTTTGGGTCCAGGATTGTCGCTGTTTTGCCTATTAAAGTCGTTTCTTTATTTGGGTTGCAGCTAGGTGAAGTTTTGCCTTTGCCTATGACTTTTGACGTTTTTCATCGTAAGAATACAATTATGAAATCAGTTTCCACTTACCTTGCGAAACGTATATTGCACTTTTTTTAGATGTTTTCTTGTAGTTTTTGCGTTGCATATTAAAATAGCTTAGAAGCTTTACAAAAATATAAAATATATACAAATACGTCGGTTATATTTAAAATTACACCTTAATAAAAGTAAGCAAATCAGATTTCACTATCGGACAAAATAAAGTACAAAACTGTGAAATCGTATCCTAATTTAAACTATTCAAAATTTGTCAGATTGATCTGAAAACACGCAAATGACATAATTTATATATTGCAGAAGCCCACAGACTAAAAGTGTAATATTCGTTTTAATATACCGCCCCTTTTTCTTAAATTGGAATTCTACAGAATAGGAAAATATTGATAAAATTTGAGATTAAGCCTATAAAATTGTCTTTCAAATAATAAATATAATACTTGAATTGGATCCTAGGGCTCCAATTCAAGTATTATATGAACAAATATCAGTACAAGAATCCAAATTGAATTGAGCATTAAAATCGGCAGTATTAACTGACGTGGATATGATGAAACCAAAATATATATCATGGATTAATTCTTAGACTTCAAAATAGTTTTTAAAATAAAATTGTTATATTTTATGGTAAACTAATACGACTTTGTTGCTAAGTTTAAGGCCCGATAGTTTTGAATCTTGCGAGGCAGAGGAAAATATTTCTATGCCATTATTATTTTTTATCAAGAAGGGCGGTTTGCCAAAACAAATATTAATCTTTTTGTATGTGTATCTCTGTGATTAAAAAATGGTGAATGTTTATTTTTAAATAAATTTAATCAAATTTGAACAGTTTAAGTTTTGCTTCAGAAAATACTTTTTACGATTTTATACTTATTTTGTCCGATAGTATATAAATACAGGGTGGGCCAACTTCGACTGACTGATCTTTTCGACTGACTTGATTTTTTCGACTGCTTTGATTTTTTCGACTGACTGATTTAATTTTTTTTAATTTTATTTTTTGCAGGTAATAAACAATTTAATAAAATTATAAAATGACATCATTCTCAATGCAAGAACGTTTAAAAATTGTTAAATTTTGTTATGTTTTCGAAAGATCAATTGTTTTACAATACAAAGAAAGATGATAAGATGCTTAGTTACCCGTTTTGAGAGCTAGGGCTCAGTAGATAATAGAGTTCTCAATTATTCGCCCTTTGACTTTGTTCGAATAAATCAAATAATTGTTTTTGTTCCTTCGATCAAACAATTTAATCAAAAAAATTATTAGATTAGTCGATTGAATAACGAAAAAAAAATATTAATTTATTATTTTTATTAACAAAAAAAAAAAATAAACAATAACAATTTATAAAAAACAAAAAAATCAATCGTTTACTTTTGTAGCTTTTTGTTTATTTCTAACTTACACACAAAAAATATTATAGAGCATATTGCCTTGGCTTCCATTTTTGTGGGATACTAAGGATAATTCTTTAATTACCTATGTAATTCATACTATACGTTTTTACCCACTGGTAATACAAATTTTACAATGGGGGAAAATCAATTTTGTTTGTTTTATTTGTCATTTGTAATTTGAACTTTTTGTTATTTTTCATGTTAAAAGGTAAATTCTTGTAAAATTATATGCATTTCCTGCACAGTAGCTGTTGAAGGTTTGTAGCTGATGTTAAAAGCTTTTAAAATTTGAAAATAACGAATTTTATGGCTCCAGCATATATCAAGGTGGACCCTGCCCAAAGATGGATAGTGAAACTGGGGATAACGAAAGTAATTCACTCTGATTCTCGCATCATATTTTAAACCTATTTACCCACAGATAAACGATCATATGTTATATGTGCTACGACGATTACTCCTACTTAACCGAATAAGCTAAAATAATTGTACCTAATGGATAATGTCACCACTTTTAGATGCTTAAAAACAAATATATTTTTTAAATATTTTTTTTTAACAGCTGTCAATTTCCAAAGCTAATTTTTTTGACCCTTTCGAAGCATTTTTAACAACAATTAAAATGAAATATTTTTATTCATTACATTAGCTGAGATGTAATGTATACGTTTAATAACATATTAAGTACATTTTGATTGTTTTTGTGTTGCAAAAAAAATTTTACTAAAAATCACGAAAATTTTCACTAAAAATCTGGCGATTTTTTGAAAAAATTTTCATTTTGTTTTTCGTATATTTATAGTTTTAGAAGTTTGCGCCGCAGGAGAAAATTTTGTTTTTCATACATTAAGAACAAACATAATTCTTAACAAGTTTCAATATTGCCAATCTCTAAGACACTGTCAAAGAAAACCATTCGCTATAAAATTTTATAAGATCGTCGGATGCTGCAAAAACCGCATATCGGAAATTGATGGCTCTTCCATTGTTACCAGCAAATTTAATAAGAACTGGCTGGGAGGACACACTCATGGACGGAGAGCAGAAATTTAGTTAATATTTGAACTATTTTGAAACGCAGTGGTTGCGCATCACTAAAATATTTGATTTATATAAAATGATTTTTATTCTAATTCTTTAAAATATTTCAATTTAGGTTGGCCCAAGTAACTTTAACGTTCAAAAGGAGTACATTCGGATGTCATTGATTCCATGCAATGCGTATAATGCTGTGCATAAGCAACATTTATTTGCTTTGCATATTTTGGGGTCGTTTCTCATTTCATAATATTTGGGGTAATTTTTTATTTCTTCAAATTTTTAAAAATAAATAATAGCACAGATGATATTATGGGAACGTGGAATAACCACGTGAAAATTTTCACTCAAATTCAAAGACCATTTCAAAAACAATTAGATGGTTTCAAAAACTTTTGGAATGACTCCAAATTTAATTTGAAATTCAAAAAGACCAAATTAAACAAAATAAATATTTGTTAAATTTCAATAATTATTTTAATTGCGTTTGGTATTTTTTAATTTTAATTGATTTTTTACGTATCGATTACGAACTTTATTTGTAATATTTTGAATTTAAATTGTGTTCTTTTATTTCGGTTTTTTTTTTAATTTCAATTGTCATTTTTGGGAAATTTTTTCTATATAACAACTTTTTTCATATATGGACTTCAACGAAACACGAAATAAAGCAATTATGTCCTGCTCTACATTTACTAACAAACACATAATTTATTTGTTAGCTTTTTTTTTTAATATTTTATCAAATTACAAATATTTTCTATTTGACAAATATTTTTATGAAAAAAATTTTTGTTTACATTTAAAAGAGAAAAGACAAGAATTGACAAGACTTGGCAGCATTTTTATAAAATCTTACTTTTTAACTACTATAACTACTTCGAAAGTCTATATAAGTGTTGTTAATTAAATATTTTCAATTTTAAATACATATGAAATAAAAATAAACTCATAATTCAAAAATTTTGGGGATTCCAGTTAAGACTTAATGTGGTATTTGAATCCCAGATCTTGAATTAAAAAAAATTATAACAATTGAAAAACGATTGTTTTTGTTTTAAAAGAAAATATATAAATTAAATAATTCCACTTAGGACCTGTGCGAGGTAGCTAAATAAATTCTAAACTAAATACAAATTGACAAAAGATTTAAAAATTTCTTTGACAAAATATTTGAACAATTTTAAAATTTCATAGAAATTGGTATACCTGAATGTAGTTTAGATTTTATTAAGCCAGCTCACACCCACATAAAACACAACATTTAAAACAATAAACTACATATATTTTTTTATAGCTTTTTTATTATTTTGTTGTTTTGCTGATTTTTAAACCCAATACCGAGTAATAGCAGATAAGGATAGTCGACGTGAAAATCACTTTCAAAAAAAGATAAAAGGCGTTAAATTATATAAAAAAGAAAATTGATCGGCTTTTAAATATTTAAAATCTTTTCACGCAAATAATATTACGAGTGTGGAAATAATTCGTAATAGAGATTTAATTGAAAGAAGCGGCCAAATAAAATTTTGTTCATATTACAAGGTTAGGTAACTGAGAGAAAATTGAAAAAATTTACCTGATTTCATAGCAAATTTTTCCTTTTTCTGCACAAATTTAGTAAAACCAATATGACTTTCAAAAAAATCAATTGGTCTTGCAAAGAAAATTAGTTGGAAACAAAAAAATACAATCTATTTTATACATATATATGTATATATATATATATATATATATATATATATATATATATATATATATATATATATATATATATATATATATATATATATATATATATATATATATATATATATATATATATATATGTATATATATATATATATATATATAAATATATATATATACAATATATATAACATATATATATATATGTGCAAGGCGCATGTTGCGGGGACGGTTTTTCGTTCCACAAGTTACTATGAGAATCTTATTGGAATTATAATGATTTTATTTAGTAAAACCTCCTTTCCTTCAGGGTTTCCCCATAGGAAAAGTCTTAAGAATCTGAGTCATTTTTATATTGTATTTAGAAAAAGTCATCTGATTCTGAAGTTTTTTTTAATAGAAATGCTCTTTGGATCTTTAGGGCCGTATGCAAAAAAAATTAACAAAGTTTGGTAAACCATTGTTAAGCAAAATTGCTTAAGGCTGTATCCAAAAACGATTATTAGCTTAACATATCTTTGGTAAACGTTTGGTAACTTTAAATATTTTAAAGTAGAAAGCAACGTACTTTAAGCGTATGTTAGTGATATATTGTAAATAAAAATTTTGTGAAAATTTTTAATAAAAATAATAATTTGTGAAATTTAAGAAGAATTGGTAAAATTAATTGTGATTTTTGAAAAATTAGTGTTAATTGTGTATTATTTTTACAAGTATATATTATTATCCAAATCGGAAATTATTATCGGCCAAGAATTTACAAGCCGAGGCTTCTCTCTTCCTGATGGCCAACTTTTTTTTTTTTTATAAATATTTTTTTTTTTAATATTTTATCAAATTACAAATATTTTCTATTTGACAAATATTTTTATGAAAAAAATTTTTGTTTACATTTAAAAGAGAAAAGACAAGAATTGACAAGACTTGGCAGCATTTTTATAAAATCTTACTTTTTAACTACTATAACTACTTCGAAAGTCTATATAAGTGTTGTTAATTAAATATTTTCAATTTTAAATACATATGAAATAAAAATAAACTCATAATTCAAAAATTTTGGGGATTCCAGTTAAGACTTAATGTGGTATTTGAATCCCAGATCTTGAATTAAAAAAAAATTATAACAATTGAAAAACGATTGTTTTTGTTTTAAAAGAAAATATATAAATTAAATAATTCCACTTAGGACCTGTGCGAGGTAGCTAAATAAATTCTAAACTAAATACAAATTGACAAAAGATTTAAAAATTTCTTTGACAAAATATTTGAACAATTTTAAAATTTCATAGAAATTGGTATACCTGAATGTAGTTTAGATTTTATTAAGCCAGCTCACACCCACATAAAACACAACATTTAAAACAATAAACTACATATATTTTTTTATAGCTTTTTTATTATTTTGTTGTTCTGCTGATTTTTAAACCCAATACCGAGTAATAGCAGATAAGGATAGTCGACGTGAAAATCACTTTCAAAAAAAGATAAAAGGCGTTAAATTATATAAAAAAGAAAATTGATCGGCTTTTAAATATTTAAAATCTTTTCACGCAAATAATATTACGAGTGTGGAAATAATTCGTAATAGAGATTTAATTGAAAGAAGCGGCCAAATAAAATTTTGTTCATATTACAAGGTTAGGTAACTGAGAGAAAATTGAAAAAATTTACCTGATTTCATAGCAAATTTTTCCTTTTTCTGCACAAATTTAGTAAAACCAATATGACTTTCAAAAAAATCAATTGGTCTTGCAAAGAAAATCAGTTGGAAACAAAAAAATACAATCTATTTTATACATATATATATATATATATATATATATATTGTATATATATATATATATATATATATATATATATATATATATATATATATATATATATATATATATATATATATATATATATATATATATAAATATATATATATATACAATATATATAACATATATATATATATATGTGCAAGGCGCATGTTGCGGGGACGGTTTTTCGTTCCACAAGTTACTATGAGAATCTTATTGGAATTATAATGATTTTATTTAGTAAAACCTCCTTTCCTTCAGGGTTTCTCCATAGGAAAAGTCTTAAGAATCTGAGTCATTTTTATATTGTATTTTTATAGATTTGATTACCCGGCTGAATTAACATTCGTTTTAATGCATCGCTAAACATAAAGTGGCAAGTGAATGTGATGGCGTTGCCAGAACCAAACTATAAAATTCATTAAAACTTTTATTTGTTAAGTGGGGTTTTTGCATACGAATTTTTAGCAAACGTTTGTTAGCCTTAATGTATGCTAAAGTATTTTTTTGCATACTGTCTTTTTCTAAGCAAAAATTTTTGTTTCTAATTATTCAAAAAGTCTTTCGCTAACCAAATATTGAGATTAATTACAATCAGGGCTATGGCTGTAATATTTTTCATCTTTCCTACATTTTGTATAAAATCATTAAAAATGTATGAGAAGAAATTAAATTTTAATTTTTTTTTAATTAAAAAAATAAAAATTGTCGATTATTTGACATTAA
Source organism: Eustalomyia histrio (assembly GCA_949748255.1). Classification (NCBI taxonomy): domain Eukaryota; kingdom Metazoa; phylum Arthropoda; class Insecta; order Diptera; family Anthomyiidae; genus Eustalomyia; species Eustalomyia histrio. The sequence goes on from OX456524.1 coordinate 112,901,431, forward strand.
TTAATCGATTTATTCGTTATTCGAAAATCGTCATTTTAAAATTATTCGAGCAAGAGATTGGTTTTGTTTGATCGATTAATCGAATAATTATTAATCTGTTGACAACTCTAGTAGATAATGAACCACGAATAACTATTGCTCGAGCAGTTCGCACTAAAGAAGATGGGGATGCTGTACGAGAGAGTGTCTACAAAATAAAGTGTAAATTCAAAATATTTTTATAAAAACATAAAATTGCTCCTCCCTTATTGATAATGACCTCTCTAGGTCTGTTGGGCATACTTAAAGACAGATTTTTTATTATATTTTTAGAAATCACCCTGCATTCGGATTGCATTTTCTTTCTAAATGCTGGAATATTGGTACATGATTCCAATTGTCATCGAGAATGGTCCATAGGTGCTCAATAGGGTTCAATCAGGGTTCCATTTTCCTATATTATTATTACTGAAATAATTGTTTGCCACCTTACTCATGTGCTTGGGGTCATTAACCTGCTTAAAGATAAAATCCCCAAGCACATTTCCTCAGCACCACTATTAAGATTTTCTTTAACGTAGTGCTCTCCAATCATTTTGAAGTAGACTTTGACCAGTCTACCTATACCTACTAAAGAAAAACACTCCCATACCATTAGACTTCCTTCAACATGCTTAACAGTAAGGATTATGTTTTAAGACTTTAGCTTTTGAGAAGGCTCAAACCACACACGCTTTCGACGTTTTTAATTTTTCAATTCAATTTTGACTCGTCTGACCAGATAACTTTATCCCAAAATGTTTTTGGTATGTTTACGTACTTTTTGAAGAAGTTAAATCGCTTACTAATTAATTTACAGGAGGTAACAGTGGCTTCTTCTTTGCCTTCTGCGTACGGTTCGGGATGACATGCTTAATTTCAATGCATCTTTTATTTTATTTTTTTTAACCAAAACTGCGATATAATGGTTATCACGCTGCGAAGTTTTTTGCCACAGAGTTTCTTAAGTTTTTCGTTTGACTTTCGTTTTTCCAAGAAGTTGCATATTTTTACGATCTTTTACTACTAAAATTTTCACTTCTTTGGATAATTTATATTTTTTGAAGTGGATGTAACTTAAAGGTTACTGTATTTACTTTATATTAATATTAAAAAAATAATCAGACACTATGAACGTATTCACACTTTAAAAGATTTTGCCTTCGATTTTTAATTGAATATTTGGAAAATAAAAAGATAATTGTAGCAAAACAAAATTGCACTTTATTTTGACCAATAGCTACATTGATATTGTCTCCAGCGCAGCAAGATAAGACTAAAAACGTTTTTCATTACAAAGTAAACAAAGCGCACCTGGGAATACCGGCGTGGTATGTTTTTTTTATAAATTTTCTTAGAGTTTTTTTAAACATTTCTTTTACACTGTAGCCAATTGCACTTTAAATTGTTCAATAGCATTTATACAGATTACGCACACTTTGAAGACATCTATACACTACGGGAAAGGGACCAGCGACAGAGTTGACCGGAACTTTGTAGTAACCGGTAACTTTAATATAGGCTTGTCTTAGGAGGTGGCAATTTATATCTTTTAAGGAACTTGCGATATATTGTTGACCCTGTTTAGGGCACCATATCAGTGCATTGGTGTAAGTGAATACGCCAAGTGGAGCAAAGTGGTCCGTTGCTTGATTCCTAACGTTTGGCGTAGTAATCATTACTAAATAGAAATTTGGGACACAGGCAGCAAGAACATAGGGGGTCCTTGAAGCGTACACAAGGCAGATCGATGATGCCTTAGCCTATCAGGACTCAAATGACCGTCCATGCGTGGAGCTTAAGCTAAATTTATCCAGATGTAGACGTGGTTCCTTGTGACGAACGACACGGAGTCGCGTCTGCGGCTGCATAATCCAGGCTTCAATCCACATCCTGCTCGAGGTGACTCTGCTTTTACAGAACATGGCGGATCTAGAGCGGACACTCGATAAAAACCCGTAAAACCAGGTGTTACCTGTAGCGTACCCATGGGACGAATAGCACTACGTAAGTGTGTTTTTGAAAGGCGGCCTCCAGGACAAGGCAAACCCTGATTGTATTAGCCCACTGGTAGCATAGGGCTCTGCTACCATGTGTCCTGTTATAATCCCTTATTTTTCTTTTAGATGGATTCAATTATTCTAATGAGCAAAGAGCAAGAGAAGACCGATGCAGCTCTCACCTTAGGTGGCAAAGAGGTTTTAGGTTTTAAACCTAAAAGGCACAGAGGTAGTGAAAGTGACGGCTGAGCAGACATTGGGCGTTCTGGAATCCAATGTTGCCGAACCCATGGATGTTAGTAGTTTAACTCAGGGACTCGCCGGGACCTATTTCAGATACAACTGCTAACGTCCCACATTGGGTTGAAATGGGTCCAAAGTGGCGCTTAATTGAAATATTAGAATTAAGTTTTTGCCATAATGATTGGTATCGAATAAAACTAGATAAAATTCTACATCACTATTTAAAATTTTAACCATCTTAGTTGTTTACTTCATCTGTAGTGAGCTGTCAAAGTTAGCTAATTATTGCTGTTTTCTTAAAAAGTGAAAAAATTGAAATTTGATAAAAAGCAGTGCTTATTCTTTTAAATTTAAAATTAATAAAGTTAAACTTTTATGATGGAACCTCAACTCCAGGTATTTAAGTGTACAAAAAATGATTTTGTGTTTATAAAAGTATGTGTGGAAAAATTTTTAATATTTTTTTTAAAAAAGCTCCAAAATCGGGGTATTTTCCATATATGATGGACCAGAAGTAACAAAGTAGTAAAGTGCCGGCTTTGAAGTTGTGTTTTTTTTGAAAAGTATGGGATTTCTACTTGATATTACAAACAAAAAAGTTTGCCTTTTTGTTGCCCCGTTTTAAGATATTAATAATTTAATGTTAGCTATTTTTGTTGTTGTTAATATTATTGTCAATATATTTTGATATTTAATAGAGATGGCTGCGTGAGTGGCGTTTGATCACCTATGTTCACGAGGGTCACCAATTTACCAGAAAAGAATAAAAATTAACACTCAATTCCAGCGAAAAAATAGGACTTTCTAATAATTTACCAAATTCACGTGATGGTTTTACATCTTATACTAATTTGCCCGTGCCGAGATAGTCACGCCTATATAATAACTGTTTTCAATCACGTACTTTGAGCAATCAACTTTTTTTTACCAATGCGTTTGACGTTAAATATTTTTTGAAATTAAACTGGTTATCATAATTTATAAATAATAATGTTTGCGAATAAACTGTTTCACGCACCCATCTCTATTGCCGTTATTTTTGTATTGTTTTTATGTTTTAGTTTTCAGTGGTGTTTTTTGCTGTTTTAAAATTTAAAGTTTTTGTAAAGTGCGTATTGTGTTTTGCATTAAATAAAGTAATCGGTATAAGGTAATTGGAAAACCGATTAAACAGTAAAATTAAATAAGAAAAATTTTAATATTTTTAGGAATAAGCCCCAAAACTATTTTGATATCGCGCCTAGAACTATACAACTTTATGAGAAATACCGCTTCAAATGATTGGAAGGATAAAATCAATTTTCTTAAAATGAAAACCATTAAGCGTATAAACCCCAGCAATATGAGTTTTTTCAACCAAACGTTTGATTATTTTATTAAACAGTTTAAATCTCGATATAAAGTAAATGTAAAAGGTACCATGATCGTTTTTTTTAATTAAATACTGAATGGCTAAATGCTTCTATCTCATTTGTTCCTCCACCAAATAAAGGAGGTCGGAAAACTAAATCAAAGAAAACTAGAAGCAAAAGATATATTATTTCATTGCCAGTTTTGAGTCAAAACTTTTGACTCATGCTACACAAATGAGTTTAAGAGCTTCTGGAAATGTTGAGGCAGCAAAGCTAGTTAAAGAAATGGCAACGTCAACACCTACAAGGGCTGCAAAATATAGAAAAAGCTTTAAGCAGGCTAAACCAAAACAACTAAGTGCAGAAGAAGCACTTAGCGTTTTAATAGAAGCAAAATTAACTCGACATAGTTATAATATTATAAGAAGGGTTGCTCCGGAAAAATTTCCTTCGTATACTAAAGTTCAACAAGCAAAACAAAGGTGTTATCCCAAACGAGATCAACTTAAATTTTGTGAAACTTCAGCACAAGTTAATCTTTAGGGACTTTTAAATCACACGGTTGAAAGACTAGTTATGCTGCCAAAATGTTGTAATATTTTAACAGGAAAAATTGTATCAAACTTAGGCCCAATATTATAACTTGCCTTTAAGGTGCGTGTTAGTTAAAGGTAACTTTAGCTAAAGTGAGAAATAAAGTGACCTTTAACTTTTTTTGGTTATTATAACTTCCTTATAAAATAAAATTAAGTTTTTTGAAAATATGGCATTACCAGAGCAAAAACCGATTACTTTTGACAAATTAAAATGGTTTTTAAAAATACGTAGTGGCAACGACGTACTTTTATTTATTTATTTACTTAGAACAAACAAGAAATACAAACGAAAAACAAAATTTCTTCGATTTGTGTAAAAAATAAATATGTTTGTTGTAAAAAATTTACGTTGTCGACGCCGAACACAGAAATAAACCAAACAGCAAAGATACGGTCTAAAAACTACACGGCAACTACACTGCAGAGCAGAAAATGTGGCAACTTCAAATGCTTAAACCTTACGTTAAAAGTTAAAGGTAAGATGAACTTACCTTTAGCTTATCGGTCACTTTTAGGTTAAAGTATACTTATAATAACGAAAAACTAATAATCTGTCCGTTAACATCCTCACTTTAGCTATCGGCAAGTTATAATAATGGGCCTTAAACTTGTTTTCAAAGTGGGGTTTTGATGGAAGCTCCGGACATAGTTCGTATAAACAGGCTTTTTATAGTTCTAATGCAAGCGACTCTTCAGTGTTTATAACATCCATCGTACCACTTAAACTTGTTGGTGGAAATGAAGTAGTTTGGAAAAATCCTCGTCCTTCATCAACAAGATTTTGTAGGCCTTTAAAGATAGAATACACCAAAGAAACAACAAGTGTATCTAATTTAGAAAAAATTAGGGTCGAGGATGAAAAAAAATCTTGAAGAAACGTTAGTTTTAATTTTAAAAAAATTCCTTAAAGGTTCATCACGATTTGTTTTTTGTAATGATAGATGGAAAAGTGTGCAACGCAATAACGGGTACGAATTCCACGCAAAAGTGTTATGTATGTTGCGCTACAAGTAAGATGTTCAACTCAGTTGACAGCATGATTGTTAGGAAAGTTAGAACACACTTTAGAATTTGGGCTATCAATACTACACGGGTGGATTCGATTTTTTTAGTGCCTTCTCCACTTATCGTATAAAATTCCAATTAAAAAATGGCAAGATGAGGACAAAAAAATTGTTGTTGAAACAAAACTGCAAATTCAGAAAGAGTTTCGTGAAAGAACAGGTTTAATTGTTGACAAGCCAAAGCCGGGCTTTGGTAACTCTAACGATGGAAACACCGCTAGACGTTTTTTTAAAAATGCTGAAATATCATCTGAAATAACAAAAGTGGACCTAACACTAATTAAAAAAATGTACACAATACTAATTGTTATTTCATGTGGTCACGAGATTAACTTGGAAAGTTTTCGTAATTTCGCTTACAACACAGCAAAGTACTTTGTTGAAATATATCCCTGGTTTTGCATGCCTCCCACATTACATACATTTTTAATTCACGGCCCGGAGATAGTACAACACGCGCTTTTACCAATAGGAGAATTATCAGAAGAAGCTCAAGAAGCAAGGAATAAAGACTTTAAAAACTACAGAGTGCACTTTGCTCGAAAATGCAGCCAAGAAAAGTCGAATGAAGATATTTTTAATAGATTTCTATTAAATTCAGACCCATTTATATCGAGCATTAGCAGGCAATATGAACAAAAAAAAAGAAAATTTATCGAAGTCAGAATTAGATCTATTACTATTACCAAAAATTTCTCAAGAAAATCGTGATGATGACAACAATGAGAGTTATAATAATGATGATGATGATAGTGATGATATTAATGATGATAATAATGATGATGATGATACAGATGACAGTAATTGTAATGATGATAAAGACTATGATAGTTCAAGTGATGAATAAGAAATAGAGAATATTCAAATAAATTACTTTAATTAAATAAAAAAAATAAAAATCCATTAAAAAACGTTAGAAGTTTTGTTTTTTTGTCTAATTAGTGTATTGTTAATACAAAAAAAATATAATCTCGTTAATTGCACCCTTCCTTGAATTAATCTCCATATTAGGTATAATCGAAACCAAGGGACGAGGAGGATGAGCTGTTAAGCTCCCAGCCTGATGGTGCCGTCATAGTAGTCCAGGCGATCAGTCGAAACCGAAGACTGAACGCGTGAAGCTCTGCGGAGCAGCTCGCAAACGCTTGCGGACGTACCTGGAAGAAGCTATTGACCTAGAGGTTGCGCAGCGACTTTATCAATGCCTATGCACGAGGCCCGTAAAGATCACAGGTAGCAGAAAAAGGGTGCACTCAGATGGCTCGACACCGCCTGACTACACATTCTCCAAAGCGGACAGCTGATATGGCTGCAGTTGGTACACCTTTCAAGGCTGTAGGCGCTATACTGCCCAGTTTCCCCAGTTGCTCCTTTAAGCCAGGGTGGCTCAGTTTTGGTTGCCGCGACAAGGACACGGCGCAGTGGCTGGAGACTCGTATCCCTACTCTAAAGCCACGCAGCCACGATGTGCTGAAGGTGGTGGCCGATAATGAGGACACGTATAGTGATTTAATTCTTAGACTAGTTGAGGGCCAGAACTGCGAGCTTTCGGTTGAGTATTGGAAGATGTTGGATAGGGTTATCAAGGGTGGCATAGTAGAGCTCACCCTGCCTATTGACACTATCTCAGCTGACATACTCAGGCGAAAGGATCTCAGGGTGAATTTTGGGTTTGGAACAGCGCTGGTACCCGACAACAACATGGGATCGGGCGCGACATACCCATACAGGTAAAGGCAAGCATTTCAGCAGCCACGGCCAAATCCGACATACAAGTTGTCACTAGCTCACAAACGTCGGATGATAAACCATGCTGTTCGAAGGACCTTGCAGGGTACTTTTGTACTACTGTTATACATTACTTGTTTACTTCAGTTTGCTTTTTTGTTTTAAAAATATCAAATATATAAACATTCCAATAGCAAGTGACTGATTTTTACATATGCGTTCGCAGTGTTGACAACGCGTTAGAAATAGAGAAACTAAATTATGTATAAAAACATTTACGTTTTCATTCGACTTGTCGGTCAAGTCATCGTTCGCAAAGAAATGGAGTTAGTGAAACCTAAATCCGTTTTCTTTCGCTTAAATAGCGAACAAACATGTTCTTTCGAAATAGAGGAACAGGCTATAAATAAATGTTATAATAAAAATTACTTGCTAATTATTAATTAGTCAGTAAATCTTAAAAAGAAGTCATATGCAATATTAAGTTAGTAATTGATATGTTGATTTCGATAGATAGAAATGCTGAGAAGGAGTTTATTATTAATTATATTGTTACAGAATTTTCTTCGAAAGCTGGAAAAATCTAGTGCAGTAAAAGCTGGCAATAACAAAATACTGAGCCCACAACTAAAAAGGGGTCTATGAAAAGGCATCGACAGAAGAATCTGTCCTGCTGAACACAAATCGTGGCAGAAAGGTGGCAAATCGTGCTGCCAAACATAGGTAATGGCTGCCAAGAAAGCTGGAGCACCAAAGTACCTCAGGTGCTTACAAGTGAACCTTCATCGGCATCGAACATTGCCAGCAGAAGGTTCAAAACAGATGTCCTGGATGTAATCTTCATCCTTGTGCCTTGGGTGCACAATGGAGTCATAAAAGGGCTCAGTGCAAGTTAAGGTAAGCTGATCTATAATTCTCATCTAACTAGGCCAAAGTGGCCATCTTTGTGAGGAACAATCTAACCTTTCTTCCAATTTTAGAATTTGTGTTTGGAGATTTGGTTGCAGTCTCTGCAATGATACCCGGGATACATGAGGTAGTACTCGCTTCCGCGTACTTTCCTGGCGACGCAGAAGCGGCACCAACAGCTGAGGTTTGGGACTTGGTTGAATAATGCCGAAAGATGTCACCGAGCTGGATGCTAGCTTGCGACTCCAACGCACACCACACGGCATGGTGTAGTAAGGATAAAACAAACGTGTATGTAGGAATAATATAAACATAGCGAACAGGGGTGACGAACCTTCTTTTAGGAGTGGAATCAGGTCGGAGGTCTTGGATCTCACTCTTACGAGCTCTAATCTGTCTTTTGCCATCTCTAACTGGCATATGTCCAATGAGCTCTCAATGCCTGGTAATTGCTAAACCTTAATTTTTTTATCTATTTGAATCATTTAAAACAAAATTTACAGCTTTAAAATTAATTTAAATTTTTTTTAACAGTTATTTATCACATTGACTGTGATCTAATGTATACATTTAGTTGTTGGGGTTGCGGATGATATCCTGGTGATAAATGATCCTGTGTGTGGGCCACTACTTTTCTCAATAAAAACAAACACAACACCTTTTTTATGTCTATTCTTTATTTTTAAAAGTTCTCTTAATTTGTTTGTTTATGTTTTACCTTAAGGCCAGAAAGTTCAATTTAGATTTTAAAAGAAAACAAACTACGTTTAAGCTTAAAACAAATTCAAAGAGCAAACAAAAATATTTGTATTCTCTAGTTATGACATAATTCTGTATGTGGACAAAATATCCCTATATATTAACATTAATACAATTCTATAAATAAAACCCAAAAAGGGGGTTTCTCATAGAAAAACAACAAATTTTCAAAATTAAATTCATCAACGTTACCAAAAGTATACAGAAAAAATTAATTACTTTAAATTTCATTAATATTCAAGTTATATAAAATAAATTTAATATTTTTACTTTAAGCATAAGAGACACGTTGCTTTCGGCTTCACTTTTCTAATCTGTTGTTCCATGGGACCACTTTTCCTTCGCCAAAATATGCTTGTCCAAAAATAGATTCCTGGGAATATATCGGACCGCTGCATAGTGAGCAACTGTAGTTGACATTAAATAGCACATCAAACATTATGAAGCTTTAGGGAAAATTAATACATTAGTTTTTGACAAAAAATAGGGGTTAGTGTTAGAAATTATTATTAGTGAGAGCTACGTGGCAAAAGCACCAGTTTATGGACTGGTCGAGTGATAAGCCCATTTTGAGTTTTAAGGTCAGCTACACGAACTTTACCGTCGGAACCACGGTAGATTTTCACTACTCGACCTAAACGCCATTCGTTAGGGCAAACTGGCTCATTTTTTAAAACGACAAGATCGTTTACTTGAATTTCGATTTGAGGAGATTTCCATTTACTGCGCTTGTGCAACTCTTTTAAATACTCCTCTTTCCATCGACGACAAAACTCTTGCTGCATGGCCTAAACTTTTCGCCATCTGTTGAGTATGTTGCCAGACGGTTGCGCTTTTTCTGGTTCTGCGGGGGTCATAAGCGTAGAGCCTACTAAGAAGAAGAGGCAGGGGTTGGCAGATCGCTGACCGCCTCTAAATGAATAGCTTTCCATCTACGACAAAAGTCTTGCTGCATGGTCTTAACTTTTCTGGTTCTGCGGGGGTCATAATCGTAGAGCCTACTAAGAAGCGTCCCGGAGTTAATGCTAATTCTTCATCTAAGTTTTCAGATAAAGGGCCGAATGGCCTTGAATTGAGACACGATTCGATAGTAGCTAGCAGGGTTGATAATTCTTCAAAGGTGTATTAATCTGATCTGATATCTTTTTAAAGTGCATTTTCAAACTTTTGACACCGGCTTCCCACACGCCTCCCATATGAGGGGCCCCTGTTGGTATAAAATGCCACGATAACTGTGGATGACCATATTTTAAAACAGCGTTATTGCGTACCTCTTTTATGTGTTTTACAAAATTCTCATCAATTTTCCTTGCGGCGCCAACGAAATTTCTACCATTATCAGAGAAGATCTTATTAGGACAACCACGGCGGGAAATAAAACCAGCCAAAGCAGCCATAAAGGCAGGGGTTGACAGATCGCTGACCGCCTTTAATGAATAGCTTTAGTTGGAAAACAAACAAAGAGACACACATAACCTTTTGTGATTTTGCAATATCGACCAGTAAAACTTTTGATTTCAAATGGGCCAGCAAAATCAACGTCTGTATTCGTAAAAGGGCGACTAAAAGTACTTCTTTCATCGGGTAAAGGAGCCATAATCTGCCCTTGACACTTTTTTCGGTATAACACGCAGACTTTACAGTTTGTATGAATGACAGTTTTTATCAGGTTTTTTGCTTTTAATATCCAACACTCGTATTTAGAACTAACCTCAGGCTACCGTGATAAATCAATTTATGAATAAATTCGACATATAAATGGGCTAAAGAACTACCGTTAGCAAATAGAATGGGATGTCGTTCATTGTTCATTGCTCGAATAATATGATTTTTGTCCAAAAACGGGGTGAGCGTTAGTAAAGGGATACGAGAGTTGATTTTCTTTTCTTCTAACAAACAACTTAGTTCACACGGAAAATGAATTTGTTGAGACAATGAGAACAAACGATTTCTAACGAAAGCCAACTCTTGAGCCGATATTTTTAACGTTTCATAGGGTACGCCTATGCGTCTATTTTTACTAGCTTTATTTATAAATCAAAGCATGTACGCAATTACATGAGTTGCTCTTGCAAGGCATGAAAAACGAGTGAGAATATCCTCTTTTCCTGACGGTCTAGCAACATAAACTTGTGCTCCTTTTGATTCTACCAGGGTTTCGAATTCAACTGGTCCGGTGTGCCAAAATGATTTCTCGCGTTTGAGCCACTCAGGACCATGCCACCATAGAAGACTTTTTTTCAATTCCGAAGGGACCTTCCCCCGGGTTACTAGATCGGCGGGATTGTAGCTAGAAGCTACGTGAAACCAATTTTTATTTCCTACTTTTTCTAATATAGTGGCAACTCTATTGGCAACAAATGTTTTCCAGCTACACGGTGGTTTCCTTAACCATGCTACACCTATTGTAGAATCTGACCACAAATACATTGTATATGCCCTCAGTTTTAATTGAGGCATAACACTGGCAACTAAATTCGCCAAAAGTACCGCGCCGCACAATTCCAAACGGAGCAATGACGGTTTTTTAATTGGTGCCACCTTTGTTTTGGCCACCAAAAGATTTGAAGCAATTTGCTCTCCAATTTTAATTCTTATGTATAATGTTGCTGCATAAGCTACAGACGAGTCACAGAAGCCGTGAAATTCAATATTACAATCAGGAGAATATTGGACCCAACGAGGAATTGTAATTGTGTCAACGTCGTTATATTTCGAAATAAAGGCCTGCCACTTATGCAGAGTTACTGGTTTTATTGCGTCGTCCCACTTAATCTTATCAAGCCACATATGCTGCATAAGAATTTTTGCTGCAATAATCACTGGTGCCAGCCACCCTGTTGGATCAAACAGACGTGCGTTTATTGAAAGTACTTCCCTCTTGCTAAATGATGATTTGTGTTGAATTTTCTCCGTGATAAAATAGAAATGGCCCGCTGCTGCATTCCAACGAAGACCTAGTGTTTTACCTGTACTTTTATCATCGAGACACAAAAAAGAGGAATTAAAAATATGTTTAGAATTTGATGTCCATTTCCGTAGTTCAAAACCCGCTGTTTTCAAAATATTAATCAGCTGATCACGAGTAACTAATGTCTCCGCAACTGAATGGGCTCCGACAAGGGCATCGTCAACGTACATTGATTCTCGAAGAATTCTGGCACCAAATGGAAAACGCTGCTCTTCATCATCTGCTAACTTTAAAAGGGTACGAAGAGCCAAATATGGTCCACAATTGACGCCGAATGTGACCGTTTTCAGTTGAAAATCTTGTAATTTATCATTTTCAGAGCTTTGAAAAACAATTTTTTGAAAAGGGACATGTTCCGGGTTGATCAAAATTTGCCTGTACATTTTTGAAATGTCAGCGTTAAAAACAAATTCAAAAAATCGACATTTTAAAATAAGGGAAACTAAATCGTTTTGTAGAATTGGGCCTACATGCAATTTGTCGTTAAGACTTTTCCCATTGGACGACGCACTCGAAGCATTAAAAACTACTCTTAACTTTGTAGTTGTTCTATCTGGGTTAAAAACTCCATGATGAGGTAAATAGTAACCAGGACCACTTGATGATTCTTTAGTTTATCAATATGTCCTAAAGCTAAATATTCCTTTATGACCTCATCATACATAGTTTTGTATTGTGGCCTACGCATCAAACATTTTTCATTTGGACCAAGTGACGGACAATTATTTTTGAAGGGCAGATTTACAACATATCTGCCATCAGTATTCCTCACCGTAGTAAAACGATAGATCTCCTCAGAAATTTTATCCTCTTCTGACAATATTTGACTTCGAGATACTTCTTCTAACTCCCAAAACTTTGACATCTGATCGTCAATTGATACTTTTGTCATAAAAGACAATTTAACTGATGGAGAAGGGGCATTTCTGGATGTTGTACCAGTCACAATCCAGCCGAAAATGGTTTCTTGGGCCACAAGAGTTTCAAAATCACCATGTTGTACCCCTTTATGAAGAACCGCTGGATATAATTCGCCACCTAACAAAAGATCTACTTGACCGCTTTAATAAAACTTCGGATTAGCATAATTGAGTTTTGGTAACTTAGCGCCCACTTTAGGGCCAAAAGAATGCGTAGAAACACTGCCAGTAATTTTTAAAACAACCAGAACTTCCATATTAAGAACATAATTAGAATTAAAAAGTGAAACAATTTTAAAAGTTGCAATTTTTTCTGAAATGCTAACTAATTCTTCACCCAGACCTGTGACTGCGGCTTTAAGAGGAGCAGTGGCCAATGTTAATAATTTTTGTATTCTTTCAGAGATAAAACTTTCATCCGAACAAGGATCTATTAACACTTGTATTCTCTGAGTAGAACCACCTGAGCAAATATTGACCCACGCTGTTGATAACATTACTTCTTTTGCTACCCTAGTATGGTGCGATTGAGTTGCATTATACACACTTGGACTATTAGTGGACTGTATTTGATTTGCCTGACTAACAGATTGGGAACCACTGTTGAATTGACTTTGCCTTCTATTTTTCTCCGTAAAATCTCAATGCATTAACGTATGATGTTTCCTTTTACATTTAGAACAACCGTTTTGACCTGAGCAATCACCATACATATGGCCAATAGTAAGGCAATTAAAACAATAACAATATTTTTGAAAAACAGAAATACGATTTTTATAGTCCATATTTAAAAACTTATGACATGAACTAATTGCATGAGCATTTTTGCAAATTTGGCAAAATAATTTATTAACTTTTATTAACTTTTATATGTTTTAGTTTGGCATTTGTGTGAGAATTTTCCTGAGAAACCATTTGAGAAACGGATTGGGAACTGCTGACCCACTGACTGTTCCTAGAAATACCATTAATACTCTCTAAAGTGTGATATCGACCAGTCAAAAAGGTGTCCAATTCTTTCCATTTCGGCATCTTTGTTTTGTCTTTTACCGATTGTTCTCCAAGGTGTAAAGTTTGTAGTGCCAAACGTGTTGAACATTGAATAATAAAAATCGCATCCCAAGATTCAATATTATATTCATATAATTTTAGGACCGACATACAATTATTAATGTCCCTTTGCAACCTTTTTATTTCTTGAGCTGTATCCTCTTGGCATGGGGCCATATTAAAATGAAAAGTTTACTGCTTGGTTACTAGTACCCTTTCATTTTCATAATTTGATTTTAAATTATTTCTCTAGCTTCACCGGCAGTTTTTTTAAATATGATAATTTTTCAACTTGGCTAAGTCATGAGCTATTTATTATAATAGCAGTAAATAAATCCCGAAACGTGGGCCACGATAAATAATCGCCATAAAAAATACCAGCATCTAATTGAGGTAGGGGCAAAACATTTCCTTGGTTGGGAACCACTGCATTGGAAATCTCTTCAGGGAATTGTTTTCTTGCATTTGAAAGTATATTAATACAACGTACGTATGCCTTTCGGACCTGTGGGTGTTTTGCCTGAACCGTAACTAAATCTTTCTTTTTCTCTATAGTTGTCAAGGAACACTCCTCATAAATTTTCTTATATTTTCCCCATATTTTTTTTAATTCGGATTTCAATGTATATGCCGAAAAATCTTCTTCTAGAAGCAGCGGCTCGGTTCGAATAACTTCCTCAGCCGCGCTAAAATATTTTTCGAAAACCGACATATTTATTTTATTCCAGAAAAATTTGTATAAGAAAACAACAAGGCAAAGGCAGTTGAAAAAGAAAAACAAAATTCCCGTTTTGAGACACGTTTAACAATGTAACGGCACTAAAATTGCAAAAAGAATCTTTACAACAAATATAATTCTTAACGGAATAATTAAAAATGGCCTTTTTTTATTTCTTATGTTGAAACCCCGTTTTAATTTTTAACCTCAAAATATCTTAGCCACAAATTGGACTTGAGACACACTTTTCTCAACAAAATATTATGGGCAAACTTTTTCAGTATTTCAAATAATGTAAATTTACGCACCTGTTTTACTCCACACTGTACTATTTTTCTTACGTTGTTTCAAGTTTTTGTTGTTATATGGAAAAATGGCTTCCTTTCTATAACTCCGGAAACTTCCACCAAAAACTTCACGGGAGAAGGACCAAAAATGTTGGGGTTGCGGATGATATCCTGGTTCAGTAAGCTGGTGATAAATGATCCTGTGTGTGGGCCACCACTTTTCTCAATAAAAACAAACACAACACCTTTTTTATATTTATTCTTTATTTTTAAAAGTTCTCTTAATTTGTTTTCTTTTCTTTCTAAACTTTAATTTACAATGTTTTATTTTTATATCCTTCTTTTTTTAGTTTAATTTTTATTTCAGTTTAAATTACAATATTCTTTAACTTCAGTTCACCGTTTCACTTATTCGTTAGTTCTTATTAAATTTCTCACTCAATGCAGCCGGTTGCTGTGGCTCTTATTCAGTAATGGGGAGACAAGTGCAGTAAAAAAAACAAAAGAGCTACATTCCCACTAGCTGAATAAGGATGCCACACTGTTGTACGTACCAGGCGGCGGATTCGTGACCAACAACATTTGCCGCGTGGACATAGTATGGAACTTAAAAATTAATACTACGATTTTTCGAGATAAAACTCAATAATTTTGTCTGGGGGTACCTCTTCACGATATATAGACATTAACGCTTATGCAGAAAGTCTAAGGTCGTTCATTTATTTTCTTAAGTAGGTTTTGATACTTTTTGTATTGTAAAGCTTCTCCGCTTTTAGATCATTTTGATAAATATCTATTGGCTACAAAATTCTTTTGACGAAACGTCAAAGGCTCGGCTTAGTGCAACAATGCATAAATTATTTACCATATATTATCATGACCGGATAATCTATCTGTCATACTTGAGATTATTTCTTCTAAATATGGAATGGAGGATCATTTGTTTGTAAATTTAAACATAATTTTTGTTTTCCTACTCGTCTTTAAACAATACAGTTTTAAGATTTAAGCCTCAAATAATAAACTCCACCTAGTTTGTTTTGTTTTGTTAAAGTTGTAACATTATTTTTAAGAAAAGAATTAGTTTGATGCAACACGTTGACGATAGTCGTGAAATAGTGAATATTATAGACCGAAGAAATGGAGTGTATTTTTGTTTGTGAGAAAAAATATAATAGTAAATTATTATATTTTGTGGCTCAAAAAATGACTTTTAAAAATAAATCAAGCTATTAAGATGTTGCGAAATATGTTTGCTGGCATAATGCAAGTAATTCCAAGGAATAGATACCTACCAGTGCTTAGATATCTATTGATTTTTGTTCTTCTACACGGTAGGTATCTAAGCACTGGTAGGTATATATTGCTTGAAATTACGGGCATATATTAATAGTTAGAAAAGTTGGCGCCGAAGTTGAACATTTTTTACCAAAAATCGCTCGATTTTTATTAAAAAAATTTCATATTGTTTTTCGTATATTAATAGTTGTGGAAGTTGGCGCAGCAGGCGAAAATTTTGTTTCTCATACATTAACAAATATAATTTTTAAAAAGTTTCAAAATTGCCAAAATCTAATACGCAATTTCATGGAAAACCATTCGCTCTAAAATTTTATAAGATCGTCGGATGCTGCAAAAACCGCATATCGGAAATTGATTGCTCTTCCATTGTTACCAGCAAATTTAATAAGAATTGGCTGAAAGGACACACGACGCAACATTCTACTCATGGACGGAAAGCAGAAATTTAATGAATTATTTTGAAAGGCAATGGTTGCGCATCACTAAAATATTTGATTTCTATATATATTGATATTGATCCTAATTCTTTAAAATATTTTAATTTAGGTTGTCCCAAGTAACTTTAGTGTTTATTCGGATGTTATTGATACAATATAAATGCTTATAATGCTGTGCATAAGCAACATTTCTTTGCTTTGCATATTTTGGGGTCATTTTTCATTTCTTCAAATTGGGGTTATTTTGCATTATGAATAAAAGCCTCAATGTAATTAATGAAAATATGCCCCAAACTTAATTTTGGTTAATTTTTCATTATCAAATGTTGCCCCAAAAAATGGGGCTTATTACATTTTAGGATTGAAAATTTTAAAATTGAACTAAATCAAATTTTTAATAATAAAAATCAGCATAGAACGTGGAACGTGAAATATCCAGGTGCAAATTTTTACTCAAATCCAAAGACAACCATTACAAAATCAATTAGATTGTTTCAAAAACTTTTGCATTGACTTCAAATGTAATTTAAACACCAAATTAAATAAATATTTATTGAATTTCAATAATTTTTTTAATTGCGTTTATTATACCCTCCACCATATATGGTGAGGGTATATATCAGTTTGTCATTCCGTTTGTAATATGTCGAAATATAGGTTTAAGACCCATAAAGTATATATATTCGTGATCCTTATGCAATTTTAAGTCGATTTAGCGATGTCCGTCTGTCTGTCTGTCTGTTGAAATCACGATCACGACGCGAAGACGCAAGCGGGGGTGCCTATTTTTATCCAGATTATTGAACATCCTCCCGAGCAGTTTGGTATTTAAAATGAGCAAAATCGGTCAAGCGGTTCAAAAGTTATGAGTGAAAATGTGAAGGTACCTCTAAATTTTCCATACAAATTTGTACAATTTTTCTGTATCTATTTTTCTTCTTATTGTTCGATTACATTTATTGTCTTACATACTATGATAACTAAGTTAACGTAAAAATGAACAATGTTAAAGTCGCTAACAGAGCAGACCTCTGTAAATAATATTGCTAAAACTAAATAACAAAAGTTCGTTACATAAATTGACAAAACGTATTCATATTACAGTTCATGCAAAATTTAGTATATACGTATGTCATCTTCATCCCCTTTGGTGGAGGGTATTCAAAGATTCGTCACAGCCGAATTTAGCCCTTTTTTACTTGTTTTTAATTGATCTTCTTAAATATTCATTGCGAATTTTTGAGTTTTATTTGTAATTATTTTTATTTAAATTATGTTCTTTTATTTCGATTTTTTTAATTTTAATTGAAATTTTTGAGCAACGTTGTCTACATTCATGGGAATTTTTTTTAATAAAAAAGTTGTATTCTTATATATCTATATCTATAACTACTTGTTTTCATATACGGACTTCGACGGAACACGCAAAATATACTTATTTGATAGCTTTTGTTGTTTTTAATATTTTATCAAGTTACATATAGAAAAATTTCAATAATTTTTTTAAGAAATATTTTTGTTTACATTTAAAAGAGAAAAGCCAAGAATTTCCAAGACTTGGCAGCATTTTTATAAGTTCTTACTTTTAAGCTACAATAATTGCTTTAAAAGGTATATAAGTTAAGTTGTTAATTAAATATTTGCAATTTTAAATACAAATGTTTTGATATAAAAATAAACTCATAATTCTGAAATTTTGGGTATTTTAATATCATATTTTTTATTAAAAAAAATTAATATCAGGATTTTTTGTTTGTTTTAAAAACTAAATAATTCCACTTAGGATATGTGCGAGGTAGCTAAATAAATTCTAAATTTCTTTTTATAGAAATTTGGAAACCTCAATATAGTTTAGATTTTATTTAGACAGCTCACACCCAAACAAAATACAGCATTTAAAAACAATAAGCTACATATACTTTTTTCTAAGGTTTTTATTATTTTGTTGTTTTACTGATTTTTAAACCCAATACTGAGTAATAAATAGCAGATAAGTATAGTCCACAATTAAATCAACCTTACATTAGTCCTTTTTTAGAAAACGTTGGAAAAAATATAAAAGGCGTTAAATTAAATTAAAAAGGCAATTGACCGGGTTTTAAAAGCTTAAAAGTGTATTTTTGGTTGTACATTACGAATGTGGAAATAATAAATAATAGAGGAAGGATAAGTATAGAGATTAAAACATAAGCAGTGGCCAAATAAACTTTTTTAGAAAACGCTGGAAAAAAGATAAAAAGCGTTAAATTAAATAAAATAGGCATTTGACCGAGTTTTAAAAGCTTAAAAGTGTATTTTTGGTTGTATATTACGAATGTGGAAATAATAAATAATAGAGGAAGGATAAGTATACATAGAGATTACATCGTAAGCAGTGTCCAAAAAAACTTTTGTTCATATTACAAGGTTAGGTAACTGAGAGAAAATTTAGAAAATTTCCCTGATTTCCAAGCAAATTTTTTTTCTTAATGCACAAATTTCAGCAAATTCACCTGAAATCTGATAAAACTTAATTGGACTTGCAAAAAAATCAATCAGAGGAAATCAATTTGAAACAAAAAATACAAGCTATTTTGTATATATGTATACTAAACATAGTAAAAAAATTGTATTTTGAAAATAATTTCTCGGCCCTCTGGGCCTCTCTGGGCACGCCACTGACCCTATGTGCCTTTATATATATACAGGGCGCTTTTGACAACACGTCCTACGGTGCGATTAAGGGGGTCATGCTCAGTAAGGGTATCTCTCCAATCATAGTTGATTTGACTCTGGAGATGTTTAGGTCCAGGGTAATCACCGTTGGTATAGGGTCTGCACACAGGACCGTGAATGCTACCAGAGGGTGTTCTCAGGGAGATGTTTTATCGCCATTATTATGGACACTGGTCATAGATAAGTTCCTCGAGGGTCTAAACAACCTGGGCTTAAGATCCTACGGCTACGCTGATGATCTTGTCATATCCGTCGTCGGATGGGATGACAGGACGATCTCACAGCGCATGCAAGGAGCTCTGAACTTTACTCTTTAATGGTGCGAGGGAAAGGGCCTATCCATCAACCTGTCGAAAACGATACTGGTACCATTTACGAACAGAAGGAAGGTTAATCTATCAAGGCCTGTTGTGGGGGACATGGTGATAGATTACTCTGCTTAGATTAGGTATTTGGGGCTTACTCTTGTCAAATCTCTAACCTGGAATGATCATATTGACTCGCTGTCCAAAAAGGCCACCACGGCTTTCTATGCGTGCCAAAGGCTCTTTGGGAGGACATGGGGTCTGACACCGCGGATGGTGTATTGGTCATTCAATACTATTGTCAGATCTATGATCACCTATGCGGCTATCGCATGGTGGCCAAAGGCCAAACAGTTGAAAACGATGGATGCTCTCAAGAGGATCTACCGTCTGGCGTGCATTGGTATAACGGGTGCCAGCGATACGTGTCCTACAGATGCCATCGGGGCCATGCTGGGAATTCCTCCGTTGCATATCTCTGTAATGGAGGCGGCCGTCACACAGTGCTTTGTTCCCATATAACGAGTGGACAAAAATAGAAGAAGTTATCGTAGCTAACTGACATTTGGTATGCGATTTTAGTTTGAGTTAATTAGAAGATAAACGAAATTTTGGGAAAATTGGTGCAAGGACAAGCCTACCTCCCATATATCCTGATGTTTAAAAATTTAATAAAATCTTCAAATTTGGTCAGAATCTAACGAAAATTGATAATTGTTATTAGAAGGAAGATATTAACGCGTCTGCCAATTTTCTTTTCAATCGAAGGAAGGACTCGCTTACCTGTCATATAACCTTTTTTAAAAAAATTACATTAAATCTGTAAAAGTTAACCGATTACATTCAAACTTATCAAATTAATTTAAATAAACATAAAAAACATGTATACTAAAATTCGTTGAATTCGGTTTTGTAACTAAAAATTTATTTTGTATATAATTTTTTAGTCTTTATAATCCCTAAATATATTTATAAAAAATATAAAAAAATTTTGTTACAAAAAAATAAAATATTTTTAACGTAATTACAAATAACTGAATACTATATTTAAGAAAATAAGTTTTTATGGAAATCTGACTTTTACAAAAAAAAGCGAACTTGAATTTCAAAATCTCTTTTGTATATTCAAAACTTGGGAAGTTTTTAAAATAAAAAAACTTAAAACGATAAAAAAACTACACTTCCAACCAACTATCATCGGTAGTTGAGTCTTCAAAAAAACTTCTACATATTATATTTGCCAGTACTTTTTCATTTTAACATTAAAAAAATTAACACTGTATTAATGTGTTCTTGTCGGAATATCAATCTCCTATCTTTTGTGTAACAAATTTTAAATGTTTGCTATTTTATTATTTGAAGGTGCAGAAACCAACAATCAATTAAATCTGAATTTTTTAAAATAGAAGCCATCAAAAAAAATTTTAAAATTTTAAATACAGTGTTTTTTTTTTGATACTTTGTTTATATTAACAATAAAGATAGACCCGTGAGAAGTTTTAACATTTACGTTCAATGTACTTAGGAAATTTTGTGTTCACCCACAATTATAAAACAAATTATTTAAAAATAGGCTTGACAAACAATAGGCTTATTGCAATTATTTTAAATGGCATTACCCTTAAAATACAGTTACATTACACGTCATTGAAATTAATTTTTATCAAAAAATTTGAATAAATTTATTTTTAATTACCTTTAAAATACCGAAATTATCGATAGATCCGTTACAAATATGTCGAACTACGCATGATTTCGTTTACCACGCAAGTTAGAAATCCGTGTTTAAATTTTTAAAACTTTTTATTAAATAAAAACTATGTCACGTTCTCATCCCTAACTTAATAAATTTAATAACGGTAAATAATATGTCAATATGATACAAAAGAACAAAGAATGCGAAAAATATTATCAGGGATGAAATCTTTTAAATAATACGAAAAATTAAATTAAATAAGCGAAAATGAGTAGAAAACATTTATTTGTTGCATAATTCCGAGTTTTTTGGGATGTAGATTATCTTTAAACTCAGTTTATCGCAGCTTGTAACTTGAATACTGATTTTGAAATTTGTTTTAATTTATTTTATTTCAATGAAGACCAAAATTTTATGTAACGAAAAGTTGTTCCGACAAATTTATGTTAAGAAACATGGAAATGGCAGACAAAATTCGTTTTCGGTTTAACTAAACCAAGTTTAACTCACATCCCAAAAACTCGGCCTAAGAAAATTGCACTTTTTATTCGGAACTTGGTTCTTTTTTTATTCGGCCGAATATTCGGTATTCGTTTCGAACCGAATACCGAATATTCGGTATACTGAATACACTATTTGTGATGAATACACTCGAATACATTATTCGTGATATCTCTAATTAAAACCGATTTCTTGTTAACAAGTTTTCCTTAAAATTCCATGTATTTAGCGCCCTCTAGTAGTACAAATAAAAGTAAAATCTTTCTAAAAATATGTTTTTTAAAAAATATATTATCGGGGAACTTTATTTTATTTGACTTCATTTTAATTTTAAACACTACAAAATTGCATCCAATTTATGAAAAAATCATTAAAATAGTCATTTTTAAGAACATGATTTGTTATAATTTGTGGCAAAATATTTATTCTATTCTTTTCATTATCTTTGAGATAATAAAGGGTGTCCCAAGAAGAACGCAATTTTTAAATCTGGCAACATTCGAAGTGTCATTGTTTGACATTTGAACAATTGTTATAGTTTGCTAGTAGAAGGTATGAGTAAAAATGGAGCGCTACGCGAATGAACAACGCATTCTCATTGTGAAATTGTTTTACCAAAATGGTGAAAGTTTTGCGGCTACAGTTCGCAAATTGCGATCAATTTGGGGACACAATAATGCTCCAAAAGAGTCAACTGTAAAGAGATTAATGGATAAATTTGCCGAAACTGGATCTGTTAGTGATGTAAAGACAACAACGCGCCATCGACCAGGTCGATCGACCGAAAATGTCGCAGCTGTACGTGATGATGTCGCTCAAACTCCATCCACCTCAATTCGACACCGAGCTCAGCAAATTGGTGTCTCAAAATCCACTTTGCAGCGAATTTTGAAAAACTACAAAAAATAACCCTTTTTCGTATATTTTTTTCTTCATCAGTTTTGTAAATTTTGGGTTTTTAACAAAACAAAATCTTAAATTAGCGCCACAAAAAAATTTTAAAAGATTTACATTAAAGCTTACAAAAAAAAAATTATATTTTTAGTTTATTACAAATATACTAGAACAATTAAATAAAAAAAACTTTAAGCTACTTTTTAAAAAACTTAATTTTTAAATTTTTTTTGTGAAACATCTAAAAATTTTTTTTGTGTTTAACTATTTTTGCTTCAAATTCTCTAAGTTTAGCGCCCTCTCGTGGCTCTAAAAAAAAGGTAAAACCAAAATATTCTCTTACACGATTTTAAGCTACTTTATAATCTTTCCAAAAATATATTTTTCATCCATATTTATGGTAAATATTTATTATTTTTTACGTCATTTCAAATTTTGGCACTTTAAAAGTGGAACAAATTTTAGTATAAATTAAGAAAATAGACATATATAAAAACCTGTTTTTTTTTTGTAATTGGTGGCAAAATATTGCTTCAATTATTTTCATTATCTTTGAGATAATAGTATAAACTTTGAAAAACAACAAAAAAATAACCCTTTTTTCGTATTTTATTTTTTTACTGCATCAAAGTTTTGTAAATTTTGATTTTTTAACACAAAAAAAGTAATTTTCACATTCATAAAAATAATTGTACTAAACATTTATACTGTACAGTATATATTCCCTCCGACAGTCAGGCGGCACTCAGGACTCTTATGTCCCACGAAGTATCATCTAAGCTTGTCATGGAATGTTTTACGGCTCTCAACCGCCTCGATAGGAGCAACTTCCTTACCTTGGATTCCGGGCCATGAGGACAACGAGAGGGCGGATTGTCTGGCCAAACGTGGTGCCCGTCGGCCCTTCATAGGCCCCGAACCTCTTTGTGGGGTGCCCATGCATGGGCTATATTGGGGAGAAGCTCACGATGTGGAGAGAATAAAAATTTTACGATTATTGGGACCCTGACTGGATACTTTACTGGGCATTGTGACCTTAAGTACCTTATGCACAAGAAGGGTCAATCGGACACTGAGTTGTGCAGGTTTTGCGGATTGAAATCGAAGACCTCAGAGCATGTCCTCTGCGATTGTCCTGGGTTTTTAGGTGACCGTTTCTTGTCGCCTTCCGACATTTGGAGCTTGAACCTTTAGGATGGTTCTGGGCAGCACAAAAGAACTGTGGTCGCGTGCAGTGCCATTTGAAATAATAAGTTAATACGCAACAGAGCAGATTAGAAAAATCTTACATACAACTTGTATTATGTTAGACACTTCTTAATGTTAATCAGGACTAGTGCAAAATGAAACGTTACGTGACTGGCTCTAATGTTCATACCAAAATACTGAGGACAAGTAATTAATAAAAAACTGGTTACATATCTATCGTAATGTGTTATGTCGCAGAACTTGAAGGGAATGAATAGTTAATAGTTTTCATCAGTTGAGTGTTGCAAGTGCATGTAACCTGTCAATATTTCTTACGCATAAAGAAAAAATCCATAAAGTACAGTCACTGAATTTACCTGCAATGTTGATTACGAAAGTTGTTAAAAATTTTTATAATTTGCGATTTTTAAACTATTTTCTAAAAAAAAATACAATCACAGAATGCGAATATTTTAATAATTTTAACAAAATTGTTTGCTATATAATTCAACAAAAAATTAATTAAAAAATTTTAAAATTATGTGTGGGGTTACCAGCAGGTGTATGGAGGCAAGTCTGCCCCAGACAGTCCAATTCACGCTAATGCCCTAGAACAAAGTTTAGCTTTTTGGCTGTCAATGTTTTTCCGACTTTTGCTTAATTATATTTTCAAAGAAGAATTTGTACGTAATAATAAATCAAAATCTAATGATTCAATTTTTAAAATGTATTAAATAAAAATTTGTTGTTTATGAATTTATGTATTTTGTATGTAAGAAATAAACATTGATTTTATAAAAATTGCAAATGCAAATTAAATTTAATGATAATACACAAATTAAAAATTTACATTTCGCAAATCAAAACGCAAAACGTTAGATCTTCTGCAATTGGTGCGAATTCAAAAAGGTTTTTTTCAAATCTTGATGTCATTAAAATTGGTCGTTTTTGGTTTTCGCAAAACGTTAGATCTTCTGCAATTGGTGCGAGTTCAAAAAGGTTTTTTTTAAATCTTGATGTCATTAAAATTGGTCGTTTTTGGTTTATGTTCAAAAGTATTCTATTCTGGAATTTTCAAAAAATAAATCAAAAAGCTTTCTGCAAAATTGTTCAATTCTGTTGATTGAGAAAAAGTTTTGGATTTAAAAGATTTTTAAATCAGTATAAGCAGAAAGCAGCTTGTTGTGTAGGACCTATAAGTTGTTGCTAAATTTTCGCTATTAAAACGGTGGATAAAGAATTAGGTTTTTAATTTACTTTTTTAAAATGAATTTAATTGGTCTCGAATATCGTTCCATAAACGCATTTAAGGCGTGTTGGGAATTCTCGCCAGAAAATGTTAGTTTAACCTTCCGCATACATATTGTTAACATACAAAAAATTTAGATGTCCCTTTCAAAATTGCTATTTGATTCGGATTAATATAAAATTTTTCACACATTCAACTATCGCATAGACAAGCTTAATTCCAAGTTCTTTTAAAGGGAGCAAAGCTATGGTGAATTGTTTGAGCGACTTTCAGTTTAAAATTTCGCGAATTTTTGACTCTTCTGCAATTTTTGTGATCGTTACATATTTTGAATTAATATTAATTATGGAATCAACTTCAAGCAATCATCCCAACAAAAAATTATGTATTTCATTTATATTTCGCGAATTAAATCATAAAACAAATTTTTATATCGAAACAAAATTGATTTAATATAAATTAAATTAAATCATATCCTACTTCATTTTATACCAAATTTTTCTTTAAAAGTGATTAAAAATTAATCACAGATTCGTGATAAATGTTTATTCAAATTAACTCGGTATTATAGTCAGCATTAAGTAGTATTTTTTATTTGAATTTTACTTAAGAAATGTTTAGACCGATAGACATTTTTCAATTATATAGTCGTTTAGATGAAACAGTGTCCATAAGTGAAGCGCGAAATATTTTTTACATTTCTAATTTCATGAGTTTTGTAATAAAATTTTAACAATGTTAGGGGAAAAGAGTCCTCGATCGAAAATTTTAATAACAAATTTTGGAGTTTTAGGGATAACATCCCCCTAAATGGTTCTTAATAAGTCTATAAGTGTTGTGATACCTATTAGCCAGTCGCGGGCAGCTGGATTTGCCTGTCAATGACACTTCATGATGCACACTGGCTTCATTTTGAATTAAAACAGTTAAATGCCACTATCTAAAGAGTTGCCAAATCACTTCTTTTTGCAATACATAGATTAGTGTTTTGTCATCATTTCTGCAGTCACAAAGTCAGTTCAGTTTCAATCAGTTCAGTATTATGTCAGCTTATTACAGTCGCGTGATTGACATTCTTTTATATACAGTAAAATTTGTTGAACCAGTTCCGTGTTCTGTCATTATTTCAACTATAATAGTCCTAATTTCTTTAGTCCACATTGGTGTTATTTTCATTTCTCTCTAGTTACATGATATATCTAGAAAGAACCAGTCAAGGTTCTGACACCATTTCAATAGTTGAGACACTGGTAATTTTACAGCTATTACCAGTTTTTCAGACACTGAATTATATTTTACACCAGTTTTGTGACATATCCCTCATTCAGCTATCACAGATTTATCACCTTGGATCAATCGACCCTTCATTTTCCGTAGCGTACATACATACAGTCAAAGTAGAAGACATGATAGATATCTCAAGATATTTAGGAAATTTTATGCGTTTCAAACTAGTTTCACATACTACAGGGGAAGCTATAGGAATATATATCTTATTTTTATTTCAAAATGGTCCCAGGCCCAAAAGTTTGCATTGGTTTCGACATGCACTTAGCTGATAAAGATTTTTTATAGTTGTGTCTTTGAGCGTTTTATTGACTTCTTGTGGGTCAACTACCTTTGCTTTTTAGAAAACTTTGTAATTTATTGTTTTAAAAAAATTTAATTTTTTAAGGATCGCTCAAAGTATGAAAGGTAAATATGTGTGGAGTTTACATACGTGCTCAACACCTTTTGTTTTAAAACATTGTGTCTTCAAGTGCTCTCTAAATTAAATAAAAACTTACCACATGCTCGGCTTAAAAGCCTCCATCACGTGATGAGTTTAAAAGTACAAGTTCTGTGATATGTTCTTTGGGGTTAGTTGTGTGACATGATCTTTTAGGCCAGTCTTGTGACATGTCACAGAGGGTAATTGACCCCCTCCTAGGACAACCCCCTGTTAAAGTGACCGGTCCTTTTCATACAAAAAGAAACCGGTACCGTGATCGGTCCCTATCATAATGAACCGGACACCTGACGTGTAATGGAATAGGTCCTTTTCCCGCAGGGTAGGTTTCACCTTCGGCGTAAAGAGTCACTCAGGTAGGATTTTTCTCACACCGATTTAGCGAGAAACCTGAAATTTGAATGTGGGCTAACTCATTGATAAGGTACACTTTAGAATTTTTGGCAGGGACATGAGGGACTCCAGGTAAAATATGTAAAATAACAATGTATTTGAAATACATTGTTTATTTAACGACTAAAGTAAAAATATCTCCAATTTTTTTAGGATTTTTTTATTTTTTGTGTTTTTTTTAAGGCTGAGGGTTTCCATAAGATTAAAATATTCAGCGAAAAAAATTCATCGTTAAATTTCACTTATAGCGCTAAACCAAAAAATCCCAGAAGTACATTTACATTGCTGTTTGACAGGACTACAAATATCAATTTAAAATTCTATTTTATCAAGATTTTATATTATTATTTTTTTGTCTGTACATATAAGAAAAACTATTTATCTTTTGCCAAAAGTAAAATTTTACGAGGACTTTTCGTTAAGTATTTTAACCACTTATTTGCCTTTTTTTAAAAAAAAATTATGTTAACTACTAAGATAAAAATAACCCTAAGTGTAGGCCCAGAATAACCACGTGACGTATTTTTCAATACAAACTGATATTTAAAACGCGCCGAGCATTGCAGTTGTGAAAAAGAATCTATTTTATTTTCAAAGCGTTTTTTCTTATTCACTTGTTTTTTGTTTCTAATTCTTTTAACATAGTTCCCGAATTTTAAAAAATGTTTTGTAAACAAAAAACATATGATGTGTAAAATTGGCATATGATATTTTATGGCTCTTTTGTTCTCTTTGTATACTTGAACAACATACTATAAACCATCTTAGTATGTCGTTTCTAAATTTATATTAAAATAATTATTTATTTTTATTGTTTTAGTGAAGATTTTATTTTATAGTTGATCTTTTTAATTCTTATATGTATGAAAATGTATTTTAAGTCTGGTTCGAGATCATAGAAATTTTTTTCAAATGAAAAAATTTTTTCTTATTTTTATTTAGTAATCATGGGGAATACATAGAAAAAGTTATTAGACAAAAGCTGAATGGAGTGTATTTTCTGGTCCCCTACGATATTCATCAACATTTTTCGTGCCCTTTAAAGTGTCAATTATAAATATCTCTATTTAACTCACAAATCAACGGAAAAGGCTATATATGCTAACATACAGTTAATTTTTTTTTAATATGTTAGATGAAATTTACTTACTATTTTTGTGTTTTTTATATTCTCCTTTTATTACCGTATGTCCAAATCAGCTATTAGCTAATATTAAAGACATGTGTTTAAATTGTTTTTACATATATTCAAACAATTCTTTTTAACCGTACCAAGTTATATTTAATAGTGAAGTTTTTAATTTATATGTAGTTGATCTTTTTTATACTTATTTGTATAAAAATTTATTTTTAGTCTGGTTCGAGATCATATAAAATTTTAAGAAAATAATAATGCGCTGTATTCTTGTTATTTCTCTATCTAATAAGAAATTTTACAAAATTAAATGTGCAGCAGCTTTAAAAGTTAGAAGCTCGAAAAAAAATTTGCAGAAAAAATACAATCAACTTTATTATCTATTAAGTCACCTTGTATCAAATAGGGTGTCTATAAATTTCTCGGCACGAAAATTTCTCCCATCAGATACAGAAACGGGGTGCAGGGTTTTATATATTATTGCTATTAAAAATACAAATTATACAATTGTTTGGTTTTTTATTATATTTTATTTTACAACTAAATTATATACAAGTTTTTATAAGTAAATAAAACACTCTTTTTGAGTAAAGACAATTCTTATGCCAGATGTATAAGGTTAGTATATAAAAAATGCTAAAGAGGATGGAACTCTGTAAGTACAATCAAATTTAATGGCCGTTTTAAATTTTTATTTAAAATTTAATTTATTCAGTCTGTTTCTTCAATTTAATTTTATGAGGAAATTTTTTGTAAAACATTTATATCTGCTATTTCCCTTTTTCCTTAAATCAGGCTGTTCATTTCTCTAAGGGTTTCTAAAGACAAAAAATTTACTCGGTAGATGTAAAATCTTGAAAAAGCTGAATTGTGATTTAGCACTTGTGGTTGAATCGGTTAATAAGACAGGTTTTTTACATTTGGCTATATTGATCCATTTCTATTCCTTGTGGTAAGACCGACGAAACAAGTAAGATATAAATATGTCAATACATTCGTTTACATCTTATAGGACATCAAATCAAAATGCATTTCGTGCACTTCGTGATTTTTTTTTTGGTCAGCATAATCGACCAAATGTGTCCACAATCGGGAGAATTGTGGGCAAATTTCAGCAAACTGGGTCTGTGAAAACACCCGTACATGCTCGCCCAGTTCGATCTGCGAAAAACATTGCTGTTGTTCGCGATAGTGCGTCATGAGGTCGGCCAAGCTTTTACCGTGCATGGTGTTCGATATCGCGAGATGATAACGAACTTATTGTGGCCAGAAATTGGGGATATGACCCTGGAGGATATGTGGTTTTAACAGGACGGTGTCACTCGCCACACAGCTAACGAAACAATGGCTCTTTTGCGCGACAAATTCAATGGCCGTGTTATCTCTCGTGGTGGCGATGTCAATTGGCCGCCAAGATCATGTGATTTGACTTCTTTGGACTTCTTCCTTTGGGATTATTTGAAAGAAAAGGTGTACGTCGATAAACCAGCAACAATTCAAGAGCTAAAGGATGAGATAATTCGGCACATTAACGGCATAGAACCTCAATTATGCCTCAGCGTGGACCATCGGATGGAGGTGTGCCGCCGAGATCGCCGCAGCCATTTGGCCGATATTTTGTTCCATACATAATGGAACCATACCATATTATAATAAAAATAAATAACAATAATTTCTTAAATAATTTGTGTTTTGTTCAAAATCAACATCGGCCCTTAATATTTAACGAAAATGCAAATATACTTCTATGAAAATCTTTTTATTTTAACGTCAAAATTAAAACTGTACGTAAATGTACCTCCCATTTTGAGGGCTAGTTTTATCTTACCATGTTTTAGCGGTAAAAGGACAAGTTTTTCTTAGAAATAAAGATAAAGAATTTATTTGATACATGAATAAAATCTTGGAAAGAAACAGAATTGTAACGTAATAATGGGTAATTTTTTAAGAGCTTTCGGATTTGATTTAAAAAAACATAAGATGATTTCATGTGAATGTTGACCGCGGCTGCGGCTCAAATGGTTAATACGCTGGGTCCAATTTTGGCATACTCTCTCCAACATATCGGCCGGTATCTCACGAATACATTCTAAAATATTGGCTTCCAGTGCATCAACCGTTGCGGGCTTGTCCCGTTGCGGGCTTGCCTCACAAAAAATAATCTAAAAAAAAGTTTGTAATCATCGCCTTCGTCCTTTAATCCACACCAAACAGTGCATTTTTCGGGATCCATTGGCAGTTCTTGCAATGCTTCGGCTGCTCTTCACACCAAATTCGGCAATTCTGTTTGTTGACGTACACATTGAGCCAAAAATGAGCATCGTCGCTGAAGAAAATTTTTCGATAGAAACACATTTCTCACATAGAACGATTTTTTATATAAAATTCAATAATCTGCAAGCGTTGTTGGTTTGCAAATCGATTCATGGTTAAATATAGACCAAACTGAACAATTTTAACAGTAAAATCTTACACGAAAACAAAAACAGGGTGCCAAAAAGAAAGTTGCTAAAAAAGCACTCTTTATTATTTGTATTCATGTGAAATAGCAATGTAAATACTACTGAAAGTTTTAACCTTTTACAAAAATGGGCGACTATGATCAAAAGTATCCAAAAATAGAACATAAAAGTTTAAAATATTCAACGAAAATATTGCGCGTAAAATATTTGTGAAACGCGTGAAAGATGTTGAAAACGTGAAACATGTATTTACATTGGCAACATCTTTCATCTGTCATTCAGCTGTCAAAAAAATAAAAGAAAAAGACTCATATTTTTTTGTTAAAAATAAAAAATGGATTTAGAGAAAGCATTAATCATTGGATTAGTTGTTGCTTTGCAAGAACAAACCCGAATTTTAATGCAGTACATTGAAATATTAAGGGACATTTTGGAAGATGATGATGAAGAAGAATTTTTGGTAGACATCATAATGAAATTCTTACATGTGCCGCTCATTTTCCTTTGTTGAATAATTTTTTTTTTGTTTATTTTCTGCAATGTCAGTTTGCTAATGATGGCACAAAGAAAATCGATTTTTTGTAATTTTTTAAGTGATGACATTTAAAATAACGAAATATGTAAGAAGGAACATAATGAAAAGGATCATCTTTTGTAGATGTAGAAATTTTGGCCTGTATAATTCCTATGGGAAGATGTTATCATCTTTGCAAATTGATGAAAGATGTAGCTCAGTGGAAAAAGGCTATTAGTCGTTATATTAACAATTTTACATTTTATTTATATTGTTATTTTACAGGAATAAGAGTATAAGTGATAAATTAAAATTTATCTGTCTCAGCATTTTACATCCACCGGATGAACTTTTTGTATTTGTCAACTTTCAGTGAAATATACAGCAGAAGATTTGAGTGACTTTTTTGGTATTTTTTGAAAAAAGAACTTACAAACGATAATGGAATATCAAGAGTTAAAATGTTTTATGAAAAAATGCCTCATCAACTTTCATTGTGCAAGTCTGAATTTGGTTTATAATAACTTTTGAGTATTGTTTCATACAATATTGCCCAAAACAATAAATACTTTAAAAGGCCAGCAAATTTTACTGCACACAGCATCAAACCCTATGAGAGTTTTACTATACCAACCTATAAGAATTGTCCGCATCCGAAAGCATGACCATTATTTTGTTGAGTAACGTCTTGCTGTCTGTCCCGTAATACATCTTAGACTGAAACAAAAATTAAACACAAGAAAAAACATAACGAAAATAATTTTAGAGAAAAACTTACCAAAACTAATGATTTCCACAATATATTCTCATAAAAATAATTTTAAAATATTAAAAGCTTCAAAATAAATACACAAATATTTTGACATTGTGATTTTGAAGTTTAAGTCAAACAATTCAAAAAAATAAATCAAAATTACAAATAGAAAATGAGATAACATATGATCATTAATGGGAAAATATATGACATAATATACATTATATATTCGCTAAAATTGGTGTCTTTTTAGCATGCATAGATAGATATATGGGCAAATCCTACGTGACGAACGCTACATTCGTACACGTTTTTGGATTAAACTATAGAAAATTTTCGGTCTTTAAAAAGAGATACCTTCAACTTAAACAAAGTGTTTAGTGGGATTTACAGGTTGGTTGAAAAGTTCAATATAATCTCCTAGAAGCTCAATACACTTGTTCCAATGATCTTCCAATAATTTTATCCCATTCTTATAATGTTTTTCCGGAAGCTCTGCAAAATAACCGTCTACGGCTGCTATGGCCTCTTCATTCGACGAAAAATGCTTTCCACGAAGGAATTGTTTGAGATTTCTGAAGAGATAGTAGTCACTGGGAGCCAAATCTGTTGAATATGGTGTATGTTCAAGCAATTCGTACTTTAATTCTTTGAATTTAGCCATCGTCAAAACACTTTTGTGAGCAGGTGCATTGTCTTGATGAAAAATGATTTTTTTCTTCTTTAAACCAGGTTTCTCACGAATTTTTTCATCCAACTGATCCAAAAGACTGCAATAATATTCAGAGTTGATTGTTTTACCTTTCTGAAGATAACCAATCAACAAAATTCCCTTTGCATCCCAAAAAACTGATGCCATAACCTTCTTTGCTGATCGTTGTGACTTCATCTGCTTTGGAGCTGAACAACCAGCTTCAGTCCACTGTAAACGTTCTTGTTTCAATTTAGGATCATGGTGGTAGATTCAAGTCTTATCCATAGTTATAAAACGACGCAAGAAGTCGGTTTTATTCGGCTTAAAACGCTCCAAATTACGCTGAGAAATTTGTTTTCGATCCAGTTTTTGTTGAATTGTTAAAGTATGCGGTACTAACTTTACAAACAGTTTTTTCATACGTAATTCTTCATGTAAAATATGGAGTACTCGTTCGTCTGAGATGCCTATGGCATTAGGAATTTCACGCTTAGTCAAACTTGGATCTTCACTAACCATATTATGTACCTGCTTGGATCGTCTTCAAGGCTGGTACGACCACGTTTAAGTTCACCAGCCCAAAATTCAACGGTGCGTTTTGAAGGTGAGGACTCCTTATACACTTCTAACAATTGTTCATAAATTTCCTTTGCTTTTAAACCCTTCAAAACAAAGAATCTTATGACTGCACGATATTCAATTTTTTACATATAAAAAAAAAAATCAATGACACGTCAACTTCAAATGGCTTGTAAACAAAGAAAGAATTGACAGAATGACTTGCAATTTTGCATGTGTTCTCAGGACAGTTATACCAACTTGAGAAAACAAAAGTTTGGAGCTAGCAGTGCCATCTCTTGGTGAGCGCAGGAACTTTTCAACCAACCTGTAAGTGTACTTTCGAATGGCATAAAACAGGTATGTGTTGCTAAATAATTAATCACAAACATTTTGTGACGCACACTACAAAAACTGGAAGTTACTCTGAAAGTTGCAGTATGTTTTAGTAATTTTTAGCGAATTATGCATAATAGAGCACACAAAATCTAATACCTAAATGAAAGAGGAATATAAGAGAATTCTAAAATAACTTATTTTCAACCAAAAAATGTTATAGTTTTTAATCAAAAGCCGTGAACCCTTTGTGACTCAAGCTACGTGACGTTACATTTTTTCTAGTAGTGTATAAATAAACACAATTAAATTTATTTTAACAATAAAATTAATTAAATTTTTTAATAGCATTTCTTATTACAAATTTTTAACTTTTTTAACCAAATCAAGTGCTGTGTAGCCTTTATGAAATACAATAGACAATTTTAAATTTTTGTTTTTAATTCGTTACAAAATTCTAAATCATGTAAATTATACTTTCATGTATTTCAAGACAAGGTTGCATTTGTTTTCGATGTCATAACAGAATATTAATATTTTAACTTTTTACGAATTCTGCAAATAAAATTATTTTGAAATCGGTTCCCAAATAAATTTTGAAAGAGCAGAAAAGCTTAAGTAAAACCCTAAAAAGAAATCGTTACAATTTACTAGGTAAGGAGCTGACAGGAATATGCGTATTTAAAAGTTTTATAGGCACTGAGGATTTCTGAGCTTTTTTCATAGAAAACCTCTTTAACTTTAAAGCCCAAACCAGAAATTAAAGTGGCAGCGACAGTTCTGACAAATTTTGTAAATTTCGCAAAAACAATACAATATTTTGAAGAACTATTTATTGAATAGTGTTTTAGGCAGAGTTCAGAAAGTACACACACGATAAACACAATGTACTGTTCAAAAGCAACATACACATTCACCCTTATTATAGTTGTCGTTATCAATGTCATCGTCGTTTTTGAGTCAACATCACTTTGCTTCGACGTCAAACAAATTGGTATTCTAAAACAGTGCTGTAACGACGTCGACAGTTTATCGATTTAAACAAAAACACATCTCTAAAAATTGAGTCGGCAGATTTATTTTGTTTATTATTTTTGCGAAAAAATGTTTTTTATGTGTAATTTAAATTCTGATACCAGTGATGAAGAAAATAAAGAAAATCTAGTATTGGAAAGAAGATTTGAAAGTTACTTTCGGCTGAATAAAACAGCCTTCAAAGATGTGCTGGAAACAATAGCACCTAATTTGAAAACCGGAATCAAGTCCACATTTATTTCCAAAACAATAAAGTTGACAGCTACATTAAGATTTTTAGCCAAGGGGTCGTACCAGCTCAGTGTTGGAAACGACTTTAACTTAGGGTTCAGCTGTTTCTGAAACTGTAGAAGATTTGCCACAGCTTCCTCCAGCGGGCTCAATACAAATTGCTTGAATCTTCCGCCACCTGTAGCATTACACTCGGCTTTGTTGGCTACCATTTTCTTTTTAACTTTAAATTTTAAGTCTCGCCAAACCAATAAATAAATTTTTTTATATTTTTATAATGCACTTTATATGATCATGCTTTCTTTACCTTCTGCCATCCATCTCACATTATTTTCGGTGGGCCAAGTGCATTTAATTTATTTGATATTTCTTCTCATTTCTTCCGTTTTTTTTTAGTCATTACTTTTCCTCAAGTCGTTACTAAAAATTGTGTCGACAAAATCAGAGTCGTTTCAAGACAATATCGTCGTCACATTTTCTTACAGAATACCAAATACTTGTCGACAGTTATCAATTATTTTCGATAACGACAACGGGAATACCAATTTCAAAAAAAACCTAAGACGACATTGTCTTGTGTCGATGACGACAACTAGAATAAGGGTGATTGTTTTATTTTCATATCAATTATGTATGTATCTAAATTTTGCAAAATATAGAACACAAACATGAGTGTGTATTTATTTTATATTTAAACACATGTATAGTTCACCAATTCGAGTTTATTTATCGAAAAAATTGGCGATTAATCGTTTAATGCGTAATAATTGTATTTCTTTCATCGATAAGAACACAAAGAGCTGCTTTTTACTGACCGTCTACAGAAGGTCATCACTAAAGTCCAATTATATCCAAAGCAATATGTTTGGTGCACTAATCGCCAACGACATTTTTGTCTGTTTGAATTTACCTATCGAACTGTGCCGGTTTGAACACGCTCAGTTAAATAGTTTGATAGATACACCCATTTCTGTCAAGATTTTTGTCAAAACAGACACGAAAATTATTTTTGATTTTGGTGAAAAATTAAAACTAAAAAAAAACATACTTTCCAACAGCTCAATCGACTCGAACATTTTTTTTGGAAAGCTTCAAGCTGTATTTTTCTTTTTGTCTTCCTCCTGGCTTTCAGGTTAAATTTTTTTACAAATGGACTTCATATTCGTGCTTTTAAGTCCAAAACGATACTAGAACCAAAATTTCATAAAAAAATACCTCGTATTTCGACTCCAGTGGTTAAAGGGTTAAGTCTATTCATTGGTTTTTAAAGTGTTTGTTTAAGACAATTCAAAGCATCCTGAGATTTTTAAAAGAATCATGCCTTATAATTTTGGATTTTTTTCAGAAGAATCTGACGACTCTTTAAAAAGAAAATGTCAGACGTGGAAGTAAACCCTTAAGAACGCAGTGGTGATGGTGTTTTACCGAAGTGGGACATTTTGTCAATAAAATTGGGGTTTATTTTTTTATATGACACTGTCCAGAATAAAAAAATGCTAAATAAACAAGAGCTGTCTTCAAAAAAAAAATACAACAAAAAATTCTTAAAGATACGGTATGAATAGTTTTTTTTCGAAATTTACATACAAAGTTTGATAGAACTGACACTGTTCCCTGTGTTTGTCCAATTAAGAATTCAAATAAGCGAATTATTAATTCTACTAAAGTTCCTACTTCATCCAAATTTGTTGATATATTAAATTAGAAACAAAATTCCATGTTTTTTTAGTTTTTACAATTTTTTTCATAGAATTTTAAATGAAACAGTTTTTTAGAAAATACAGTTTTCATTCAATAACAAATTCTTAAAAATATGGTATAATTTTTTGCAAAATTCACAAACAAAGTTTGATATAACTGCCCCTGTTCCCTGACTATTTCACTACCTGGTTTAAGCTTTAGAGTTAAAGAGGTTATCTACAATGTTAGGAAAGATATAAAAATCACGCATATTCCTGACAAGTCCTCACCGATAACAATAAGCGAATTCTTAAATAGTCTTGACTAAACAACTTTATTCTACTCAAGTTCTTACTTCATCAACATTTGTTGATAAATCAATTAGAAACAAAATGTTATTTTTTAGTTTTTATAATTTTTTTTAGAATTTTAAACGACCGTTTTTTAGAAAATACAGATTTCAAATTAACAAGCAATTTTATATTATTATTTTATAACATAAGTAATGGCATATATATCTGGTCACGTGTTTCATTGCTAAGGAGAAAAATATATATTTTAAAAGGTTTTTTGTTAAAGCTCTCCTTAGAGGCTCTAGCTTTTCTAAAACTTCGCTTTGTGATGAGATCTTTTGTCAGCTCGAAATACATTTACACAAACTATAGGTAATATTGCCAAAAACTATGGGGTGATATCACCTATTTTCATAGGCAACATAGAGTTTGCTATGTTTTACGGCAAACAAAAATAGGTATTTGCTATGTTCGAAAAAATGCAACACTGTTTTGCTCAATGCCTTGTTCATTAGGGTATTTTACCCTTTTCAAAAGGTAAATTGCCTTTGCACATATTGTAGAATCTACGTAAAATAACCGTGGTTTATAGTTAAATTCAAATTTTTATTATTGCGCTTTACTAATATTTCCAAACTCAATTTAATTACAAAGACACTTGCGCTTTGTTTAATTTGTTTTTATTATTAAAAATATTTGGATTTCGTTATTTTTCTAGCTAAATAACTAAAAGTAATTAAAACTATGTTTAATGTAACTTTATTAAAGTGTAATACTGCGTTTAGTAAAAAGTTTTCTTCGTTATCAACGAAAAACGTTCATTAACAGCAAATTTTTCTTAGACATTCATTTTACATACACAGATCTACATCTTCCAAAATTAGAATAATACATTTCTTTTAGAACTAAGCTTAGTAATATTTTTCGCCGGATTTAGAAAACCAAAAAGCTTAAATTTTAATCAGGATAATCAGGTTTGTAGATCTGCAAATTTAATTAGATCTGCGTCTAATACAGTGATTCCTTTGTCAAATCTGCGGCAGAATAATCAGGTTGTTGGTTTAGCAAACTTAATTACTTTCACTTTAATGGGTGAGGATAATCAAATTGCGTCGATAATTAATTCCCAAGGCGATAACTGACGACACCAAAACTGAATTAAATGGCTATAAATATTCCTTGCACCTATATTCCTTATATCCTGTGAATTTTTAAAAAATATATTAAAATTTTTCATTTAATTTAATTTTACATATAGTATATGTACGTACCTTTTCTAGAATAAAATATTTTTAAATGACATTTTAAAATAACAAAAAATAACATCAATTATTTTCGAAGAGTTGCCTATTTTCAACAGCAGAAAAAGTAATGCCAATAGGTTAAACATTAACTATTGGTATAGGCAATAAAACATATTTTTTTATTTTCAATATACCGTCTTATGTGTTTGGTGTGTGTATACGGAGGTTGAAAGCTTTATTTAAAATTTTTTGGATATTAAAATATAATTTTATATTATTTAAAATTTATTTTTTAAGGACATTGAACAAAAATAAAAATTGTCTATAATTTTTCCTAAAGCCTATATAACATTTGCTTTGATTCAGACGATTTGAAAGGAACTTGATTGTAGTATTTTAGTTGATGTTTTTCTACGATTTTTTTGCCAAAGTTAGGAAAATTAGGAAGTTTGAAGAAAAATAACAAAAAAATTCATAGTAAAAATTAAACTGGTCAATCGACCTATTTTAATTGATTATTCAAGTCAAATAATTATTTGAGTTTTAAATTATTTTTTCGACATTAACCGAAATAGATGCGATCAATCGAAGAGTCGGTTAATCGATTAACCGAATCGGAAACATAATGTAATTCCTTTCATTTTTTCATCTTTTTACATTTAATTTCTTTCAATTATTTATTATAAAACTAGAGGTATGTACCTTTATAATGCATTTTAAATGGTGACAATCGGATAAAATATATGAATTAAATTTACACACATTTTAATTTTTTTTAACTTTTCAAGAAAACAATATGGCGAATAAACCCGTTAGTTTTTTAATTTAGAATAAATTAATATGCAGATCTTTAATTGTCAGCATAGAGTTTCCGTGTGCAAAATATAATCAAAATCGGATGACCTAAGGTAAAATCAAAAACTTAAATTTTTACATTATTTATTTCTTATTGTTTATAATGAATTCTCTTATTTTTGGTTTTGTTATTTTTTTTTTTATTATTTTCAACAAGTGATCTCAAAAGTATTTTTAAAAAATATATTATTGTAATGAATAATTTAAAAAAAAAATATTTTTTTTTGTTTGACTTACATTCGATATAATATCAACCTTTATTTAAGTGTTCTAGGATTAATAAATTCCGTATAATTGCTAATAAATTTCTATTTTTTAAAATAAATTTGGTTGAAACAATTATTTACATGTATCACATTTTCCGATCGCGATTGGATAATGTCTTTCGTACATGTACTTTTTTTTAGCTGTACTCGTACGAGTTCACGAACTTAAATTATATCTACACTCGAACGTGTGTGGTTGAAGTATGTTTCAATCAAACCCCAGATAGCATTGAGTTGATTGTTTGGTGATTTACGTATCATTATTGATTGTTCTTGGTGATTGTTTTTTGATAAATTTACAGTTTACAATAACAAAATGTACAAGAATCAAAAAACGCTCATCAAGTTGATAAAAATTTCATAGGTCTGTTTAAAAAAAAAAAAAAATTATTCTCATTCTTATCTCTTTACGTCTTAAATTTTGCATTTTACAAAAACAAATGTACAACTATCAAAAAACGGTCAACAAATTGATTAAATATCAATTGTGTTGTTTCGTGATCCCGTTATGAGTATACATTTAACAACATCAAATATTTCTTTTTGTGACAAAAAAAAATGCATGCAATGCCAAATATAGGCAGCATTTCTCACTTTCATACAGTTCATCTGCAAAGCAACAGCTCTCAAGTGCGTGTAATAAATAAAAATAAATAAAAGAAAACATAGTTTTAAAGTAATTAATTAAAATAACTTACTAATTGTCTATATTTATATTTGCTAATTAAAGTAATAAAAAATAACTAATTTTATAATGTCAGGCACTCAAATAAAAAGAAAAGCTAGAAAGGAAGCTAAAAAAATTATAAATTCACAGTTTTTGCATAGTGATTCAAGTGTTAAAGTTCAATTTCAAGACCAAGGTGTTGCAGTGGAAAATAATATTGATATTGTCAACGAAGCGAGAGGGGAAAGTAGTTTTGAGGATTTCTTGGACAGTGATAGTGATAGTGTTACAAGTGATGAAAATGATGTAAGCTATGATCTGCGTTCAGAGCTTAGCAAATGGGCATCAGACTTCGCAATAAGTTTTGTGGCATTAAATGCTTTATTGTGTGTGCTAAACAAATGCAACATAAAAGTTCCGAAAGATGCTAGGACAGTTTTACAAACACCGACTGAAGTGGTTAAGAGAAATGTAGGAGTTGGGATTTACGTACATTATGGTCTAAAGAATGCGTTGACAGACTTCTTAGTATTAAATGATTTCCGTCTTCCAAATATAATGCTTGATTTCGGCATTGATGGTCTGCCATTGTTCAAGAGCAGCTCGAAGCAAGTTTGGCCAATACTAGGCAGTATTGTCAATGCGGGCTATGTTTTCATTGTAGGAATATTTGAAGGCAATTCAAAACCACACTGCTCAACTGATTTTTTAAGTGAATTTATTTCTGAACTTAAAGTCCTGCAACAGGAGGGTCTCGTTTTTGGAAACAATTTTTTTAGCGTGTCGGTCCGATGTTTTGTAATGGATGCACCCGCTAAGTCTTTTGTGTTAGGTATTAAAGGCCACACTGGGTACTATTCATGTGTACGTTGCACACAAAAAGGTGAAATAGTAAAAAATCGCCTCGTTTTCCCCGAAACTCAAAACTTAGTTTCAAGAACAAATGAATCGTTCCGAATGCATTTGCAACCAGAGCATCATAAGCAGCCGTCCAAATCAACATTAGAAAATTTAAATATAGATATTATTCATCAATGTTGTTTGGATTATATGCATGTAGCTTGCTTGGGGGTTATGAGAACGCTTTTGAACGCATGGGTTAAGAAAAGGGGCGAACATTACTCCTTGCCTTCGTATAAAGTAGAAGCACTTTCAACAGAATTAGTTTTCAATAAAAAAAATATATCAAAGGAATTTAATAGGAAACCACGGAGTTTAAAAGAGCTTGATAGATGGAAGGCTACCGAATTGCGGCAGTTTGCATTGTATACCGGACCTTATTTGCTAAAAAATATATTATCACCAGAAAGATATGAGCACTTCTTAAAATTTTCATTAGCTTTAAGAATTTTACTTCATAAAGACGAATCAAAACAAAACAATTCATGTGCAGAAAATTTACTAAAATCTTTTGTAAGTGACATTCCGTCTCTGTATGATATCTCATTTATTACATGCAACTTTCATTTATTGTTGCATTTACATGATGATGCCAAAAGGTATGGGTCCTTAGATGGAATTAGCGCTTTCAAATTTGAGAATCACCTCCAAAAAGTAAAGCGGAAGGTAAGGAAAGGGGAACAAGTTGCTTCTCAAATTTACAAAAGACAGGTAGAAAGTAGTTTTCACTTAAAAAGACTCGATGAAAATCAAAGTGTTGTATTTGGTAGAGTAGTTAACGGGCAAATATCAAATGTTCAGTTTAATGGGTACTTATTTTCTTTAGAGCAACCAAATAATTTCTGCCTGGTTGCGAATACAGTTACCAAAATTATAAAAATCATTAATTGCAATAATGTTCCACTTTTCACCGGTCTTGTCTTGAAAAATGTAACACCTTACTTTTGCAAACCTATAATTTCTGATAAATTTAACTTGTATTATGTGGTTGACATTCAGTACGATAGGGAAATAGAATTTACAAAAGAAAAAATAGCTTCCAAGATTATATGTTTGAATGATTCTTCTAGAAGTGGATTCTATTTCACACCACTATTACCTGATTAACATCATGAGCTCTATAAATAATTATGGATATGAACCTAACAGCAGCCAAATAATATGTAAGTCCAAAATAAAACACTTTAAATTTACTTAATTTATATTTAATTTTATGTTTTTCAGATCAAAATCTAGACAGCACAGACCAACAGTCTCTTAAAAATTTAATAGCGGAGTTGACGGTGGAAGTTCGGTCTTTAAGGACAGAAGTGAAGGAGCTAAAGGAAGAAAACAAAATAAATTTGTTGAAGCTGACAGAGGAAGTTATTGCGGTCAAATTGGAAAACAGGGGAAAACCTTCTGAAAGTCAAAGCCCAGAATTCGACCAACTCCCATTTCACCGTAAGAAGGATCTTGACGATTTCGAAGCACAGCTTTTACAAAAGCCGGAGTTGTTAGCGAAATTTGTATGTATTATGCTTGTTATGTTGCCTTTACCACTTACAATATGTATAACAAAAAATTATTTATAGAAACTATATATTAAGAAGACTGGGGGTGAAGCGTCAACTCCTTTTCTAAGAGCTGCAATCAGACGTATTTTTTCAGACGAGTTGGCAAAGTCTTTTTCGTGGAGAGGCACGGCAGATAAGCCAACCGCGGAAAAGTGTTTCGTTATAACAATAATAAAAATTAATATTGTCAATTCTTTTAACATTTCAATTCTTTCTACATTTCTTTCCTCTTTCTTTAGATATTTGCCATGAAATGTTCCAAGTGGATGAAAAAGCCGTTAGATCAACGCTGCAAAAACATTTCATTTATGCAAATGAAAGAGTAAAAAAACGCCGTCTACCTTCGTCTCGAAATAAATGATTTTAAGGAAAAAACATGTATATATGTATATGAATTAATTTTAAATATAAACTAATTTGAATTAAAAAAAACAAAAAATGAATATTGATTAATAAGATGACAGAAAACTGACTGGAAAAAACAATCAAAATTGATAATAAAATGACTGAAAATTGACTGAATATTGACTGAATATTAACTGGAAATTCATTGAGAAATGAATGGGAAAAACAATCAAAATTGATAAAAAAAAAAAATGACTGAAAATTGACTGAATATTGACTGGAAATTCATTGAGAAATGAATGGGAAAAACAATAAAAATTGATAAAAAAATGACTGAAAATTGACTGAATATTGACTGGAAATTCATTGAGAAATGAATGGAAACAACACTCAAAATTGATTATAAAATGACTGGAAATTGATATTGAAAATGACTCAATCAAAATCATTCAATTTTGTTCGACCATTTTCTCCCGAGAGAACAGTCAATTTTCAATCAATATTGATATAGAAATTGATTGTTTTCTATCAATTTTTCTATTGAAAATGAGTCATTTTCCATTAAAAATTGATAGTAAATGCTATCGGGAACAATTGGTGAACTATACATGTCGTTTATACAAGCAAAAATTAAAATAATACACACACATGCTTGTGTTCTATATTTTGCAAAATTTAGATACATACATACCCTGCAAGCATTTGGAAGATTGTTTTATTAAAAATCACCTAACTGAGTCTTCCTCGAGTACTTTTGACGATTAAATACTGATTAATCACTTGCGCGCTTGCAAAAAGACTCGAAAATGATTCGTGCTTATAGTTAAAAAGTGATTTATTGAAAATACAATAACAAAACACACAGAAATCGAAAATAGATCATACAGGTATTTTAAATAAGACTGTTTTTATGAATAATATTTTGCTCATCTAGATGATGAAAAACTGATTTTAATTCTGTTATTTTTATTTCTAACGGGATATTTTTTTGCTAGCTTTGACCCTGCAAGCGAAAATTTGAGAATATTGTAAATTTTAGTTTATTAATGTCAGTGATCTCGTGGTATTAAATATATTATATTACAAATATATATCAAATATATCACAAATTCAAACGCACAGACAAAGATATGAACGCTGTGCTACAAAAGCATTTTGTACATGCGAAGGACGGGTGACTAGAAGAAAACATCCAAATTAAATTTCATTTATAAAAATATTTTTACAACTTTTTGAAAACTTTGAATTATTTTTTTTATTTTAAAATGGATTATTTATATAATTATAAGTGGGATTCATAATTCTTCGGAAAGTTCGTTTAGTGTTTAAAAATAACAAAATAGTGTCGGAAAAAAGTTTACACACCCGGTATGCATATTTAAGAATTCGGTTTTTATTTTAACTCGTTTTAATTTTTATATTTATCGTTTTTGATAAAAATAATTTATAAACTCACTAAAGATTTTCATATTTGTGTGTTTTTCAAACAAACGAATTGAAAATACAAAACAAATTGTAAAATAAACATACCGGGTGTGCAAAATTTTTTCTAACACTTTTGTGTTATAATTACACACTATACAAACTTTACCTCTATTACTATTTTTTTATAAATTCAATTCCTTTTTTTACTGTAAATTTTTTAACAAACATTTTTATATTACTATTTATTATATAATTTAATAATAATTTAGTTTATATAATTTCATTTATTATTAATTTAATAATAATTTAATTTATATAATTTTAATAAACTGAAGTAATTAT
Organism: Eustalomyia histrio; assembly: GCA_949748255.1. Taxonomy (NCBI): domain Eukaryota; kingdom Metazoa; phylum Arthropoda; class Insecta; order Diptera; family Anthomyiidae; genus Eustalomyia; species Eustalomyia histrio. Next base: position 112,945,747 of record OX456524.1, read on the forward strand.
TTGATAGAAATATGACTGAAAAAAGAGTCAAAAAAGACTCACAAACGATCAGAAATACGACTAAAAAACGACCAATAAATGATTCATAAAAATTAGTCGAAAAAGACTCGAAAATAATTAGAAATACTGCTTAAAATACAACTAAAAAATGACTCGAAAAAGACTTGCAAATAATTAGAAAAACAGCTAAAAAATTACTCGAAAAAGACTCGCGAATGGTTAAAAATATGAGTCATAAATTAGTCGAAACTGTTCAGAAAAGCGGGTAATAAAAGACTCCTCAAGAAGAGTCGCGGGTAGGGTACCAATCATTTATGATCAGAAAATGAGCTCATGTATGACTATTTTAATCGCGCAGGGGAGTCATAAATGACTTGAATATGAAAATTTTTTCATAAAATGCTTGCAGGGTATTTGATATGAAAATAAAAATATGTATATGTTGTTTTGAGCTGTGTTTGTTTAAATTTATGTACGAGTTATTTATACAGTGTGTGTATTTTTCAAAACCCTGAATAGAATATAAAAAACTGTGAAAAACTTCAACCACCTACAGTTTTAAAACCCTAATGGACGTTTAACAGGACCATTATTGATACCTCACTTGAGAGGTTTACGAAAAAGGATACTCCCATTCCACAAATCAGGAATATGCTTTGCGAAATAAAGCAAAAATTTAGAGAACACAATTTTTATTATTATTATAAATCCTCTATTTTACCAAACTATTTCTCTATTTCAGCTGAATTAATTGCAATTCTTGAAGCCATTAAACACGTTAAGGACAGAAGAGGTAAATTTATAATTTGTACCGATTCACTATCCGCTTAAAAATCAATTTCAAATATAAACAATCAAAGCTTTAATGCATATGTTATCATGAGTATTTTAATAGGTAAATACCCAAAAATTTATTTTGTATGGATACCTGGTCACTCCGTTATTATTGGAAACGAATTTGCAGGTTCTGCAGCAAAAAGCGCTTTGAATAGGCCTTTGATAACAACGCTTAATTACAACACCAACGATATAAACAAAATCATAAAGAAATATTACTAATTCAACAACAATGCGTTTGTATCATCGTCCGAATGGTACAGATCAGTGAGCAATGGTCTTTCAGTACTTGAGTGCCTAAGAAACCATCCGAACAATTTTTACAGAAGTGATGTTACCAAAGTGATAAGTCTTCCATTGGGCCAAACAAAATTATCGCACGGTCATTTAATGAATCTCCCCATACAAAATGTTTGTGGTTGTAACACCCCATACCCAAATAGTTTGAACCATATCCTATTATCATGTCCCCTTTTCACAAACAAATGCCAAGAAACCTTTCATAATTCAGACCTAAACTTTGTATCTCACCAACTTGGCAATTGACAACATGAAGATAATTATTTATTTTCTGAAAATAACTTTTTTTTTGAAAATGCTATAAAAAAAACTACTGAATATTTTCTCAAATTTCTTTTTTTATTTAAAAGTACAATCCTTCCGGTTAATAATGGAAATTAGTTTCATTCAAATGGCTGCCTCGGCTGGCCGTTACAGTCAATGGCGATCGTTATCGGGCCATGTAGAACGAATTTTTGTTCACAAAAATTTAAGAGGAGGATATTGGCAACAATTTGGTTTCAACAGGACGGCGCTACGTGCCACACAGCCGAAGCTACACTCGATGTTTTGCGCCCTGTTTTTGAAGATCGCATTATCAGCCGCAGAGCTGATGTCGTTTGGCCACCTCGATTTGACACCGTTGGACTATTATTTGTGGGGTGCTGTCAAATATAAGTGTCACGCCGACAAGCCAGAGACAATTGACGCTTTAAAGGACAATATTTGTGAAGCCATTGGTGAAATACAGCTGCACACAATCGATAATGTGCTTAAAAATTGGACCGATTTTGTAGGCTACTGCATGGCCAGCCGAGGCAGCCATTTCAATGAAATTTTTCTATTATTTACCGGAAGGATTTACTTTAATTTTAATATCTTATATTGAGTAGCAATTAATGTTAGTTATAATTTTTTGGGAAGACAACATTTCACTATATTTTTCTTCTTTTATGTAAAGTATAATTTCTTACTACATACTCCTAATTATTATTAATTTTCTACTATAAAACATGTCGGCATAAAATTATTTGTTTGGAATTGTATGTTATGTTTCACCCTTAGATTATCTTATAATTTTAATTATAAGTAATTGTGTTAATAAATAAAAACATAAATAAATAAAATTAAATTGTTAACAGAAATCTTGCCTCACATAAGAAGATATGCCGTGGACATATTCAAAAAAGATTTTTTCACAGAGGTAAATATAAGTAAAGTTCTTGATGAAAATCAAACATTTTTTGTATGAAATTTTCGCGAAATAATAATTTAATTTTGATTATATATTCGCAATGACCACGCAAAAATATATTAGATTTGATAGTCGCGATCCTAATAATTTTATTTAACTTTTTTCAATTTTTAATTTATTTAAAATAATATAACAAGTAGAACTTTTAAAATTTAATGGCAGACCATATTTTTCCATAATGACATATATGTAAGGTTGTGCAGCTCATAAATTCAAACTTTTCTTTGCACCACCTTAATATAGTATAATATTTGGCTAATTAATTGATGATTTCAGTAGCATTTCATTGATATCAATTGTAATTAATTACTTCTATCACCATTTTGTATATAATGATAAGTAATTGTTTTATTTCAATGATTAATGCATTGTAATTAACAATTAATCAATTAAAAGAAATAATTGCAATTATATTTTATATCATATCAAAAATACTCTAGATATGCAACTATATATTTATAACAATATCTCAAATTTGTTTGCAAATATTGTACCATAAATATATAATTATATCTTATATCCTATCAAAAAATATTTCTTATATTGAGCCATATATTGAATCATATACAATTATATCTCATGCCGTATTGAAAAATATTTTGTATAATGGACCATATAATATTATATCTCAAATATATAGTTCTGTATAAGTCATATATAAATATATATGGTTCTGTGTAAGTCATATATAAGTAAATATGGTCCCGTGTAATACATATATATTTATATAGTGTTATATATAATTTTATATGATAGAATATATACCATATCTTATCATATAAATCATATCTAGTTTTATAAAGATCAATATATAACTAGATGTGGTTATATATGGCACAATATGTGATAATTTAAAAAAAAATAATGTAATGTATAATTATAGATGGAATGCATACAGACATATGTAAAAATCTTTATATATTAAATTTCAAGTCACGATGTAGTTTGCGATAAACTCCAAAACTACTCAACCCATTTTTATCAAATTTCGTACCCATCTGTAATTTGTAAAACTTAAGAGATAGGGTAGTTTTTATCTCTATTATTTACTTCAATATTAAAATTAACATACGATATTCTATAGCTCTTATGTTCTCTGTATACTAGCGAATGAACAACGTATAATAACCATCCTAGTATGTTCGTTTTTAAATTTTTTATTAAAGAAATTATTTCTTTTTAATGTTTTTATAAAATTATAATGCAAAAACTAAAAAAATTGGGTCGGTAGTAAGAAAACAGTGTGGAGTAAAGAATCTCTACGGTACTCTTTACACTAAAATAAATATGACAGTTTGTGCATTCACCGTCGTACGTCTTTATTTTTGGCGCGTTTTCTCTGAAAGCAACAATTGTTGCATGTCACGTTCTTATTCTTGGCCGACACTCTTTCTAGGTGATTAGGGTGTCCAGAATATGTTTGACAAACATTTTTTACATAATTTTTTTTATTTGACATCATACAGGTTGGTTGAAAAGTTCCTGCGCTCACCAAGAGATGACATTGCTAGCTCCAAACTTTTTTTTCTCAAGTTGGTATAACTGTCCTGAGAACACATGCAAAGTTGCAAGTCATTCTGTCAATTCTTTCTTTGTTTACAAGCCATTTAAAGTTGACGTGTCATTGATTTTTTTTAATATGGAAAAATTTGAATATCGTGCAGTCATTAGATTCTTTGTTTTGAAGGGTTTAAAATCAAAAGAAATTTATGAACAATTGTTAGGTCGTACCAGCCTTAAAGACGATCCACGCGAGGACGACCAAAAACTGCACCCACAGCAGAAATCATTGAGCAGGTACATAATATGGTTAGTGAAGATCCAAGTTTGACTAAGCGTGAAATTGCTAATGCCATAGGCATCTCAGACGAACGAGTATTCCATATTTTACATGAAGGATTACGTATGAAAAAACTGTTTGGAAAGTTAGTGCCGCACACATTAACAATTCAACAAAAACTGGATCGAAAATAAATTTCTCAGCGTAATTTTGAGCGTTTTAAGCCGAATAAAACCGACTTCTTGCGTCGTTTTATAACTTTGGATGAGACTTGGATCTACCACCATGATCCTAAATTGAAACAAGAACGTTTACAGTGGACTGAAGCTAGTTGTTCAGCTCCAAAGCAGGTGAAGTCACAACGATCAGCAAAGAAGGTTATGGCATCAGTTTTTTTGGGATGCAAAAGGAATTTTGTTGATTGATTATCTTCAGAAAGGTAAAACAATCAACTCTGAATATTATTTTGGATCAGCTGAATGAAAAAATTCGTGAGAAAAGACCTGGTTTAAAGAAGAAAAAAATCATTTTTCATCAAGACAATGCACCTGCTCACAAAAGTGTTTTGACGATGGCTAAATTCAAAGAATTAAAGTACGAATTGCTCGAACATCCACCGTATTCATCTGATTTGGCTCCCAGTGACTACTATCTCTTTAGAAATCTCAAACAATTCCTTCGTGGAAAGCATTTTTCGTCAACTCAAGAGGCCATAGCAGCCGTAGACGGTTATTTTGCAGAGCTTCCGGAAAACCATTATAAGGATGGGATAAAATTATTGGAAGATCATTGGAACAAGTGCATTGAGCTTCTAGGAGATTATATTGAATAAAAAAATATATTTCGTAACAAAAACAGTATTCTTTCATTTCGAGCGCAGGAACTTTTCAACCAATCTGTAAAATACCTATAACCCTAAATTTTCACCCTCCTTTCCTCACCACTAGGTGATTAGGGTGTAGCTATCCATGCAAAAAATAAATTATATGTCAAAACAACGTTTGGCGGATCAGCTATATATAATAACATATTATTAGATGAGGCTTCATATGATTATATCTAAACTTTATTACTCGGGCATATAAAATTTTGTCAGTTTTGCGCTATCTCGATATTTGTTATTTTGTAAAATGATAATTTTTTTAAAATGGCCGGTATCTCGGAAAATAAGCGATATAGGGCAAAACGGACTGCGATAATAAAAATAGGTCAGGTCCGGTAGACATCCTGAGGTATCTGTTTTTATAAAACAATAATTTTTATACGAAAGGAAAGGATCGGGGAACGAAATTTGTATTATCGGATTGTGTTAATTTGTATTATCATATAAAATGATAAAAGAAAATAGTCACCCAGTGGCTGTGTTATAAAAATTCAATGTTTAATCAAAGGGTTAGCTGTGTCAAGCTTTGCAAAAATTTGTCCGTTTTGTGCTCTCTCGCTTAGATTTCGAGATATTCGCCATTTTTGTAAAATCGTCATTTCTAAAAAGGCCGGTATCTCGAAAAATTTGCGAGATAGGGCAAAATGTTTGCTCTGTTAGAGTATTAATAATTTCAATAAAAATACTCCAAGTTCAGAATATAGCCCAACTAAAGAAATTTAAACATTCCCTTTTTTGGAAACTACCTATACCACCTATAATCGTCCGAAAATGGAATAAAACTCCCATATATGGGCTGGGACTTCAGTCTATTTTGCAGCTTCTGGACCTGCTCAATTGAGTCATTGGAGCATCGTGGAACGTGGGTGTTCTGCCTAGATAAGTAAACTCATACCCAGACCACGGTTTTTGTTCGGAATACTCTCTTATCTAACAGAGCACATCACTTTGACGTTGATTGGCAAGTGTATCGCACACCGTATTACAGGTAAGTTCGTTCTTTAGTCGTACTACACGTATGTGAAATAAACTCCCCACAGAGGTTTTTGCAGTCACTTACAACTAAGTTAAATTTAAGTCAAATGTCCACAGACCCTATTCTCTCTTTCCTGCAAACGCAATTCGCAGCATAGTAGGGGTATCCCCTGAGTGTTCGTTCCAAATGCTTTTTTGAACACGATTTCATTAGCATTAGCAGGATAACTAATTCTAACGAAATTTTAATGCCAATGAAAAAATCCAATTAAAGTCGGCTGGTTATTTAAATGACCGGCCGACTTAAATTTTACAAGGCATTTATAGTGAAGAAACTTATATTCTAAAAGCAAATCATTTTAATTGCTTCTTCGAAACTTTACATATTACTTTTTAAATGAACTGGAATCGATTACTGTAAAAATATTCTGAGTGTAGTATTAGTATTGTTACTTACCAAAAATGTTTGGTTACTGTCCCAGCCGGTATTAATTTTGCTGCTTTTTGATTCATATATACATTGAAATAGTAATGCGGTATCATATAGTATAGCAACCGCATCATTTTGGCACGAATACATTTCGTAAGCTTTTGGTAGTGTCTGAGCTCTCAATTCTTTTCTCTTCTCTATATTCAATGAAAATAAATTAATATTTCTCACATCAATAAAATATGTATCCCTGGTCCAAGGTTTTGTAAAATTTTCCATGCATGGCGTCTCCAAACATTCACGAGTATTACAGACAGTAATTTTGCCCAAATTTGCGACAAAAACTTCAGAGCTTTGACATGATCTTGGCAACACTAAAACTGGACTACTCAGTATAACGTCAAGGCTAAAAAAAATATAATAAATTCATATACATATTTATATTAGCATATACGCGCATGTTGCGGGGACGGGTTTTCGTTCCACAAGTTACTATGAAGACATTTTGTTACTTTGGGGACTGTCCTTAAACTTTTCGTTATTCTACTGTTTACACTGAAGACATTTTACTGGACACATCGCATTTTATAGGGACTTTTTTGGCTGTATGTACAGATGTCTTCATTTCATGCATTTCACATACTTTAAAGACATCTGTATATACAGCCAAAAAAGACCCCGTAATATGAGCTGTATCCAGGAAAATGTCTTCAGTGTAAACAGTAGAATAATGAAAAGTGTGTGGACAGTCCCCAAAGTAACAAAATGTCTTCATAGTAACTTGTGGAACGAAAAACCGTCACCGCAGCATGTGCTGTGCACATATATATATATATATATATATATATATATATATATATATATATATATATATATATATATATACATATTTATCGTATATTAGCATCCCTATTGATATATAGTAGTGATCAACTATTCTCTTTCCCTCTAATCCACTTAGCCCTTTCAGTAGTGTTTCCAATTATTTGACTCTGCCGCTTAACCAGTTAGGTCATTATTCGAAAAATGAAGAAAATTTATTAATCGGTTATTCGGGTCGATTAATCGGAAAAATTCGCGATTAATCGATTAATCTTTTAATGCGAAATAAATATATTTCTTTCATCACTAAAAACACAAACAGTTGCTTTTTGCTGAAATATCAAGTTAAGTCTATTGCATCCTGAGATTTTTTAAAGAATCATGCCTTATCATCTTGGGCTTTTTCAAAGGAATCTGAGGACTCTTTAAAAAGAAAATGGGAGACGTATTCAGTGGAAGTAAGTAAAACGCAGTGTAGATATTGTTTTACCGAAGTGGGACAATTTGCCGATAAAGTTGGTTTTTATTTTCTTTATATGACACTGTCCAGAATAAAAAAATGCCTAAATAAACAAGAGCTGCTTTCAAAAAAAATCAATAACAAACTCTTAAAAATATGGTATAATTTTTTGCAAAATTCACAAACAAAGTTTGATATAACTGCCCCTGTTCTCTGACTATTTCACTACCTGGTTTAAGCTTTAGAGTTAAAGAGGTTATCTACAATATTAGGAAAGATATAAAAATCACGCATATTCCTAACAAGTCCTCACCGATAACAATAAGCGAATTCTTAAATAGTTTTGACTAAACAACTTTATTCTACTGAAGTTTTTACTTCATCAACATTTGTTGATAAATCAATTAGAAACAAAATGTTATTTTTGAGTTTTTATAAATTTTTTTATTAAATTTTAAGCGACCGTTTTTTAGAAAATGCAGATTTCAAATTAACAAGCAATTTTATATTATTATTTTATAACATAAGTGACGTTATAGTGCTTGTAAGGAATATACTTAGTCTCGTGTTTCATTGCTAAGGAGAAAAATATATTCTTTAATAGGGTTTTCGTTAAAGCTATGCTTAGAGACTCTAGCTTTTCTAAAACTTCGGATTCTAAGGTTGAAAGCTCTATTACAATATTTTGGCCATGAAAATATAATTTAATATTATTTAAAATTTATTTTTTAAAGAAATTGAAACAAAAAAAAATTATATATAATATTTCCTAAATAAAGCCTATATAACATTTGCTTTAAATTCAATCGATTTGAAAAGAATTCGATTGTATTTTAGTTGTAATGTCGCTTTCCTCAATCTTGAGGTTTTTATAACGAATTTTATTTTCCCTTTTAATAGCACAAATTTTCATAGAACGCTTTTACCTCATGTATTTTGTTATACTGTTACAGATTTTTTTTCAAAGCCATTTACCATTCAAACTGCGAACCACAGTCATTTGTAGTTATCCTATCCTTTATATTGATATTTGTTTGTTTTATAAGTTTACATATACGAGTAATTTTACATTTGCAAGGAAACGTTATTTTTCGCGTATTTATTAGGAACCGAGTTTTTTTCTCCATCGTCACCAAAAAACGCCATTTATAGTACAGTCAGTCCAAGTGAAAAGTTGCTTTTAAAAGAAAGTGTCTTATATAAATAATTAAAAATTTAACACTTTAAATTTTTAAATTCATTGTGTTTTTAAAGTTCAATTAAAAAAAAACTTATTTTATCTTTTTTTCTTAAACGGAATTTTCATCGTGTTTTCTTTTAGTAAAAACTGTGAGTATTATTTTTATTTTAAAAGTTTTTTTTTGTGGAAAATTTTATTTCTTGGGGAAAAATTAACTTACATTTTGGCCACTAAATTAAATAAATTAAATAGAGAAACTATTTAATTTCTCGCTGTAAAAAAAATCAGCCTATAGAAAAAATAAGCAAAATATCAATAGTGCGATTTTGCTAAGCTAGATTTTGTCTAGTTTATTTCCGAACATATTCTAGCTTTGGCCATAATTAGTAGATATATTCTACTTAATAAATAACATAAGGGTTCAATTTCTGGCACGAAAAGGCCATCCATTGTTTATAGTTTGGGAATATAAGACATTGTGGTACTGGTTTCAATTTTTTCCCCTATCGTTCTATCTCTTAATAAAGCTTTTGTTTATATAAGCTTTTGTTTGCTTCTTTGGTTGATTCGAACAACGATCTTCGTATGTGATTCATCGTGACGGTATTTCTTACAGCGAGGAAAAAGGGAAAGTGGTGTGCTTTAAAAGAGGAGTAATTATTTAAAATATTTCAAACGATTTGAAATCCTCAAATAAAAGAGAAAATATGATAGATAAAAAAATAAGTATAGCCAAGGAATAACTTAAAACTATACAGCAAATGTGTGTGGAAAAAAAAAGAAATCTATGACAAATTTTAAAAAAAGAGGGGTTTTTTTGGTAAAGTAGATAAAATTGTGTTTGGAAAGGCAACGAAAGGAAAATGATATTCTAAAAATTAAAAAATATGTGTTAAAATTCCTTAAAATTAATTAAATTGAAGAAAAGAATCACACCAAGAAGAAGCACTGTGCTACAAAAACATATTTTATAAAAGACAAAATTTAAATCTGTTAAACTTATTCTTATTAAAAAAAATATATTAAAATTTAATCAAATAACATTTAAAAGGAAAAAGCTGAAAATTTTTAGTGAAAACAAAATACTGTCGGGCAGTGTTAAATTATTTTTTAACTTCTACTAAATGTGATCTTAATATACAAAGAATTTACCGTTGGTACGAAGGTACAATCAATTTTAAGATCATACGTGTATGCATGTTTATAATATCAAAGTGATTACTTTCGTCTGTGGTATTTTAATATAGGGGAAAATATGTTAAAAAAAACAGAACAGAAAGTTAGGTAAACTATTTTATGCGCTTACTATATCACCTACCTGAACAATTAGCGAAAGAGTGTTTTTAAAATCTAATTTAATAAAAACAAAAATCGTTTGAAAGCAAAAAAAAATGTTGATATATTATGATATTATGATATATTTTATCTGAATATAACATATGTATTTGAATTATTTCTCTACAAGTATTATAATCGACATACATACATCATTTAAGTGATCTCAGTTATTAAATTTTTAGGTTTTTTATGATTTGTTTTGAATAAAAATATTAACAGCGGTATTCATAAAAAAATCTTAATTCAAGTGTAAAGGATTAACATAGCAGGGTCGCCATGTAAAGAATTAACATGGCAGGATCACCATTTAAAGGATTAACAGACTAAATAAAACAATAGTCGTGTTAACTTTATGAAGCGTTTTCCAAGATTGATTTTTATTGATAAATTCTTCTCGCTTATAAACTCTTTTTACATTGGTTCTTAAATTCTACAAATATGCCCTGTTGCACTCTATTGCTTTTAAATTGTTGTTGTCAAAAAAGAATTCCAAATATTCGTTTGGCACACTTAAAATTATTGTGTCATTAAATCAATGATTTACATAGAAAACAATATACACCAACAAACAAATATTCCATACAAACATTGACCGTAGTGTCGATAATCCAATGCTTGTAATAGGATACGCAAGAATTTAACTAGAGTATTCAAAAACCGAAAACCGGTCAACCGGTTTCTTTTTTTTTTTTTTAAACCGATCGGTTTCGAATGTTTTGTAAATTCGAAGAAAACCGATATTTTTTGTTCGGTTAACCGGTTTTTTTAATTACATCACCAACTGGGTTACTTGGTCTCTTATTTTTTCCGAACACTTTTATAATCGTTTGGTTATGAAGATTTAGATGTAAGTCCGATATATTCCGATGAAGACTTAACTTTGGATATTCCAAATTCAAAAATTTTAATTTCTGATCTAAATAACATAATAAACAGTATTCAAAATCCTAAGAAAGAGACTGTGCAAAATCATTCATCATTATATGATGATTTCATATGTCTTGATAAATGCGACCAAAGAACTGAAAAGTTGGAAAATTTATATAATTGTCTTTTGACTATTTGTCCAACATCTACTATTAGTGAAAGAGTATTTTCCACTTCTAGCTTTATCAAAGCAAACAAAAAAATCGACTTAAAACGAAACATTTAAATTGAATATTATTTCTAAAATATTATTTTAGAAGTGAAAAATAGATTTTCTTTTTACATATTTAAAATGTAATATTGAAAAAACTTATTTAATGCCAAACGTTCAAATTACTAACGTACCTTTTTTTTTTCCATATTTTATATTATTTATTGAATCTTCACTTTTAAAAACTGTGAACTAACAATAATTATCCAAATCTTAAAACTAAATATTAATTGTTAAGTTCAGCCAGTGCCAGACTGATGTTGTGTGGTTCAACTGGGACCATTATTTCCCCTTATTATTAGCGGACCAGATCCGCAGTGTCCCTCCTCCTAAGACGCTGGTGGCCGTGATTATCAGTTAAGTTACGGGCTAGTATGTTGGGGTGTGTTTCCAGTTTTGTTAAATAGCGTTGACAGTGTCTAATAATTTCATCTTTGACCAGGGGTACATTCAGGTCTTTATGTATGTTGTAATTCCTAACATACCAGGGTGCGTTCGTGATCGTCCTCAAGAATTTATTTTGCATTCTCTGAATTTTCCCTATATTGGACGCAGAGGCAGTACCCCAGAGCTGAATTCCGTAGCACCATATGGGTTTCATGATCGAATTGTAAATGAGTAATTTGCAGTCCAGGCCTAGTTTAGAGTTTTTGCCAGTAAGCCAAGCGAGTTGAGCAGTTTTTAGCCTCATCTGAGTTATTTTCGCATCTATATGATTTTTCCACGTGAGTCGACGGTCAAGGTGAATACCTAGATATTTCACACATGTGTGTTGGGGTATATTCAGATTATTAATTTTAATGGGTGGACACGTCTCTTTTCTCAGTGTGAAAGTAATATGGATACATTTCTGTTCATTCGCCTTAATTCTCCACTTATCCAACCAAGCTTCCAATTGTGAAATGTGAGTCTGTAACATTCTAGACGCTATTTTTGAGTCATCGTGGACGCTTAAGATTGCAGTATCGTCAGCGAAAGTCGATGTGTGGGTATTAATATCTAATGGCATGTCTGAAGTATAAATGATATATAACAGAGGACCCAAAATGCTACCTTGTGGAACTCCGGCTTGTATATCTTGAGGAGAGCTGACAAAACTTTTTTCAGCAAGAGTGAATTTTCGATTTGTTATATAGCTTTTGAGTAGCTTGTGAGTATTTGTTGGTAACAAAAGTTTTATTTTAAACAGTAGACCTTCATGCCAAACCTTATCGAAAGCCTGTGAAACGTCGATAAAAAGGGCAGAGCAGTATTTTTTCTCCTCGAACGTTTTTCTGACAACAGTAACCAGCCTGTGGGCTTGCTCAATGGTGCTGTGTTTTCTCCTGAAGCCAAATTGGTGTGATGGAATACAGTTGTTTTGTTCCACATAAACAGTTATCTTTTCCATTAGGATTTTCTCGAACAGCTTTGACAAATTGGATAATAGGCTTATAGGCCTATACGATTCCACTTTTGTGTAATCTTTGCCTGGCTTGGGTATCATTTTAACGAGTGAAACTTTCCATTCTGGGGGATAGTATTCAAGGCGTATAATAGCATTAAAAATAAAGAGAATTATCTTTAATGCTATACGGGGTAACTCCAAGAGCATCCTGTTACCGATTCCATCGATACCAGGAGCTTTTTTGGGGTTTAGTTCAAAAATAGCCTTTTCGACCTCTCTCATCTCAAACGTTAATCGGGTAGCTGCTCGGTGCTGGGGTAAAATCGGTGGCAACTCTGTTACAGAACTTGTTATATTTGGCGTGAATACTTTTCTTAAATGTTCTACAAACAGATCTCCTTTTTCAGTATCATTTCTAGCCCAACCTCCGTCTAATTTTCTCAAAGGAGGCTTACATAAGACAGGTCTTTTTAAATTTTTCGTTGCACGCCATAATGAGTAATCAGTTCTTGATGTTGGATCTAAATTTTCAAGATATCTGTTTAATGAAGCAGTTCTCTTATGTTCAAGTAGCTTTCTTAATTTTTTAGTGCATTCTTTCAACCGTTCCTTAAGTTGAGGAGATCTGTGCTGTTGCCACTCTCTTCGAGCTCTTCTTTTTTCATTTAAGAGTCGTTCGACATCGGCAGACAAAATAATATTTTGTCTGTTGTGTCGGGGGGGTTTGGTAGCAAGTTGAGCAGCAAGTTTGAGATTTAGTTCAAAATTTTGAATCGAGAGGTCGATATCTTCCGGTGTTCTTAGCGGTATGTTTTCCGAGCAATGTGTACTGATAAATTTTTTATACTTCAACCAATCTGTTGTTTTGCCTGTCAGTGCTAAGTCACCAGAGGGGGGTACAATTCCTCGGGGGTTTAAAATAGTAACAACCGTAGGTGTGTGATCAGATGAGAGATCCAATAATGGTTCTACATGGACCAATTCACTCGCAATAGACATTGTTATTCCAAAGTCTATCAGATCGGGTATTTTTCGACGATCCGTTGGCCAGTACGTGGGTTCTCCACTAGAGATCACATCCATACCCAGCTTAGAAATTGTATTAAACAAAACACGGCCCTTAGGGGTAACAAGCCGTGGCCCCCAGAATGTATGCTTGGCATTATAGTCTCCAGCTGCCAGAAAACGCGGTCCTAATGATTCGAAAAAGACTGTGTACTGATCCTCCGTTATGGAGAATCTGGGGGGAGAATAAATTGACGAAATCACCAAGTCCCTATCGAATTCTTCAAAACATATAGTAGTGGCCTGAAGATAATTTTCGCAAAGATCACACATAAGAAAATGTTTTAATCTAGATTTAATGAGAATAGCTGATCCTCCACATGACCTGCCTCTTGGGTCCTTAGTATCATACATTGTGTACCCGCGAATTGAAAATGAACTTCTCAGGGTTAAATGGGTCTCAGAAATAAGCATTACGTCAATTTGCTGATTTCTGAGAAAATACTCGAGCTCTTCTTTATGTTGGCATATGCCGTTAGCATTCCAGTAACATATTTTCAAACTGTTCATGGTTTAGTTAACAAAGCTTGCATCAAAATAGACTGATTTCTCATCATCTCTTGCATCATATTACTCATTGAGTTTGTAAAGTTAGTAACAGTTTGAACCAGGGATTCAATGGATGCTTCAAGTCTGCTGAAATTTTGTATCTGGGGTTCAGATTGAGAAAGTGGAGCATTTGGATTGACTTGTGCGGTTTGTGGAGTTTTTGGGGGCTGTGGTTGTCCTCTTAGAACTTCAGAGTATGAAGCACTGTTGGTGATAATTTGTGGGTATTGTGGAATATAAAATTCGGGTTCCAACTGTGATTTCATTCGGGGGTTTCGGGTTCTGTTTAAATTTGAGTTTTTTAATTTTAAATATACCTCACAACCTCTGTAATTAGCAGTATGGGGGTTACCGCAATTGCTACATTTCTTTTCAGTATTTACTGTCTTTGGTTTGGTGCAGTCAGCTGTGCTATGCAGCTCACCGCAAACTACGCAAACTGCATGTAGTCTACAATAAGACCTAGTGTGACCATACTCCTGGCAGTTCGTACACTGAGCAGGTCCTCGTCGCTTATGTGGTGCTTCAACTGTAACTCTATAGTGTAGCAAGTACCTAAGTTGATAAATAGGGTGTGTTTCATTTTTCTTCAACTTGATATCGCCAGGCTCTAATTCAACTCGGAAAAGGGGTTGGGGGAGCTTATCCCGGTTTCTAATATTAACAACGGACTTAACTTTAAAGCCGTTGATTTCGAGTGCCTTCTTTACTTCAAGTGGGTCATTGTATGATTCAATACCCTTAATGACTATCTGAAGACCTTTGCTGCTCTTCAACTGGTAAGTATAAAAATTTTTTTTTCTGGATTCAAGAAATGATACTAATTTTCTGAAATTGGATTCACATTGAACTTGAATCTTAGTTTCAACAATTTTGCCATTTTTTATTGGAACAATATAAAAAGAGTTTTCCCCAATAAGGCTGACTAGGGTTTTAACAAATTCATTTGAATTTTGCTCTCTTAGATAGATAGGGGGAGGTCTTTGTGGTTTAGGTATCACCGGGGCATCATTATCTTCGCTTTCCAGTATGGCAAAACGGTTTTGGGATTGAGTGACATTTATTTCACCTCTACTAAGCTTAGGATAGGGAGCTGTTTTAGCCGATTTTGGGCTTCTTTTCCTTTTAACTATTTTAACATACCTGTCTAATCCAGTCTGTACCAACGGTTTGGCGGTAATGATGACTGGCAGGTCAACATTGGGTGTTGCGCCAGTTGAGGGGTTAATAGTTAAACTACTTACTGACGGAAAGTGAAGCATACTTTGGGGCTGTTTTAAGTTATTAGGTTGAGCCATAATATTAATATCACTGTTTAACGTAGCAGAAGATGTTGTTGGTGTTTTAATAGTCTCACTATTTGTTGATATTGTAGCTGTAGGTTTTGGTGAAGTCAAAGCAGACAGCGTTTTGTGTGTTGTTGTTAAACTAGGCACTGTATTTGTTGGTACTTTTATATTTTCATGTTCCTTTGTGTTATTGGTTTTAATTTTTTCACATGAGAGTAAAGGAGAACATGGACGGGATCTCTCAATTGTTTTTGCGGTTAAATAATTTTTGTTGTAATTGGGATCACTAATGTTTTTATTAACATTGATGTTGTCTCCCTTTAGAAAAACGTAGGCATTTCTGCCATTTGCACTGAGCCTTCTCTCCTCTTGAATTATAGAGCTCATATACTCTTTTCTTTATAAGAAAGAAAAGAAAAAAAAATAAACAAAACAAACAAGACAAATCCCTGTTTGTTAAGGGTTTTTTTATAAAATGTTTTTTTTTTATTTAAATTTTAAATTGAACACGGTTTATTTGTTTTTTGTAATAAATATATTATTTTTTAAGCGTCCAAGCGCTGTTGTTTTTTTATATATTTTTTACACACTAATAAGCCGATATTTTAATAAATTCACGGACCGAATAAATAACACGTCTATCCTTATTGAGAATTTACACAACGTACCTAGTTTACCAATTTACAAACTTAATAATCTCTATTCATTTGATATGAATATAGTTTTATAATATTAATTTTCAAGATATTATATTAAAAAATATTAAAACCAATAAATATAATGTTGAAATGATATACAATAAAAAATATTATAAAATATTTTTTTTTTTCAAAGAATGTATTTTTTTATTTTTATTACTTTATATATTAAATTTTTTTTGTTTGTAATTAAAACAATTAACAAATAATATAAGCTTTTTATTCAAATTAAAAAAAAAAAACCGGTTAACCGGTTTTTGCAGAAAAACCGGAACCGGTTTTTTTTAATTCGATTTTTCGAAGAAAACCGAAACCGGGTTTTTCACAAGGCCGGTTTTTTGAATACTCTAAATTTAACGTAAACAATTATACTTCGTAACTTCGTAACATGACAACAACAAACATATATAGTGCAATAGCTCATATTTTGTATGCATAGTATGACACTTATTTGTGCGTACACTACACAAGTTTCAAATACAAAGTAGTTAAAAAACATTTTAAGCCTAAAAAAGTCAGGGTGATGGTACTAGGTCAGTATAGTAAAACCCTCAAAGGGTTTGGCGTTCGTATGTGTCAGTTTTTTTTTATGACCTTTTAAATTTTTTCCTTATCTTGATGTTTTTTCGCTTAGTTGTAACATTTTGGCAAAAACGTAGTTTAACATAACTCGAGAACCACTTGTCCGATTTTGCTAAAACAAACTCAAAAAATTTAGAATTACAATTTCTTTAATACGTTCATATAACGTTTTTCTTTATAATCATCATATATAAGTTTTGCCGGTAAAAATAAATTTGTGGAGAAAAAGAAATATTTTTTTGCCTAAAAATTAAAATTTTTTTTTTTTTAAATTCATAAAAAATCCAAAACGGAAAAAAGGATCAAGTGTTATTAATTTCATGTAAAGTCACATAACCTATTAAGTGAAGGTATCCCATTTTGACAAGAATATTGATATTTGTTTTTATTCAAAAAAGTGTCATTTATCGCCTTTTTATAAATTTTCCCCAATAACTCCAGACTTCTGGCCATAAACTACTAAAAAAATTAAGTAAACATTTTTATAATTTTTTATTTTTATTTTATTTATTTATTTTTATTTATTTTAATAAATAATGCCTAGACTTTTTCGATGGTGGTTGTTCGGGACTAGTGGCATCGCATTCATCGCTATCATCAGTTTCTGAACCACACATAAAGGGCTGACTATATTATACTTTTGCTAACTTAAGCTACTGTCAAAAATCAACGAAAAGTCTGTCAAATGCTTAATCAACTTATTGAAGACTTTTTGGTGGCTACAATGTACTTTTTAAACTTAAATACTTACTAAACTTAGTTGCAAATATTTGTACTTTTGCAAAAACTGTTTTCTTCTTATATTTCCAAAATATATGTGTCTTTTCGAAAAATATTATTTAATGTGTTCAATTTATAAATATTTTACAATTAACGAGTAAATCTATATTAATTTTAAATAATTTAAAGAAACAAATGAAAACATAAATAAAAAAGTACTAAAAAAACCAACAGTGCTTGCATCTTAATCTAAAAACAAATACAAAACCCACCCCTTTTGTTATACATGCACGTTTGTTTTTTAACATTTTCAATTAAATTTTCTATAAAAATATTTTCCGCGTACATTGCAGTTTGTTTTTTTTTTTTCATAAACAGTTTTTTTAAAAACACATGATTCCTTAAGTAAAGTGCGGTCAGTTTCGCTGTTTGCTTAAGCAAATGACACTTGACGAAACTTAACGAAAAGTTTGTTAAGTACAATATAGTCATACACATTTGATTACATGTATTCGCACATTTGCTTAAGCTAGCAAAAGTATAATATAGTTAGCTCTTAATATCAATGTGTGACTCCACTGTTGGCCCTTCTGCATCTCCTGAAAATTCTTTATCATCAAGATCATCCTTGTCTTGCCACACAAGCTTACTCCACCAGCAAATTTCCGCAATTATTGCACTCGGCGACTTTTGCCTCTATATCTGTAAGTTTTTGTTTTATTAAAATGAGTTTGAAAAAATAAAAAATCAGTATTACCTCATTTCAAATGGCATAGCAACTTGATGATAGCGTTCACCTTGTTCATCCGATTCGGTAGCCAATTGTTTGCTGAAGTAGTCCAGATGATGATGTAAATAATGGATTTTCAAGGACATGTGGACACCAATTTCCGAGAATGCTCTTAACATCCTTGCGACAGAAACATCGTAGTTGTTAGAACGATGCTTTCCCAACAAGCCTTCTATTACTTCTTTGATTGCCTGCCATGCATTCAATTCAGCGTCAATCAAAATATTGTTGAATGCGTCACTTTTAATCAGCTTTCGTATATCTGGACCATTTACTACGCCTGATTGGAAAAAATTAATTTGTTAAGATGGAAAATCATGGGAAATCAATGTGATATTATAACTTACCTTCTTTAATTTTACTTTCGCTGAGTCTCGGGTAAATTAGTTTCAAACATAAGAAAACTTCATGTGAGAAAAATATGAGAGAGTTCGGCTTGTGAGTGTCAATGTTTTCTCCAAATAATGTTGTGCATATCTGGAGCAAATTTTTGAAATTCATACATTTACCTAATTGTGAATAAATGAGAAACGCGTGCATCGATTTTTATGATCTATGCCTTTTTTTGCTCTTGAGTTATGTGACTTTACGCGAAAGTAATTAGTTTTTGCACTTTTTTCCATTTTGGATTTTTTATGAATTAAAAAAAAAAATATTTAAATTTTTAGGCAAAAAATACTTTTTTCCCTTCATACATTCATTTTTAACTTCGAAAGTGTTGCACATATAGGAAAACGGTATAGAAACAGATTAGAGAAATTGTAATTCTTAATTTTTCTAAATTTGTTTCATCAAAATCGGACAAGTGGTTCTCGAGTTATGTTAAATTACGTTTTTGCCAAAATGCTACAACTAAGCGAAAAAACATCAAGATAAGGAAAAAATTTAAAAGGTCATAAAAAAAAAACTGACACATACGAACGCCAAACCCTTTGAGGGTTTTACTATACTGACCTAGTACCATCACCCTGACTTGGAATTTCTTACCCACCAGATTGGCTGTTGTACTGTGTAATCAGTATTTTAAGTAATAAACGATTTAATGATTTTTTAACTTGTAGATGGCAACACTATATTTTTTATATGTCATATAAAACGAAATAATGCAAATCAATGATAACTAAACCATACGGTACTCGTTTTTATGTATTTTTCGTCGTTTTTCAGAAAAACATTGTTTTTATAAAATAAAAAATTTATGAAATCTTGTTTATTAATTAAAAAAAGAAAACGAGTCAAAACAAAATGCCCAGTAAAAGTGTTACATAGATAATGATTTTATTATAGAAAAAAAGTATTCAAATAACCGGTTTTATTTTCTTTGTTTTGATTAAACAATACACAACTAGTTAACTTTCAATAAATAATATCAAAAAATACTATTATTTTTGCTTAAATTCTTTATCCGTAATTGAAAAGGAGTCGCTCCCTTTTTGTAAATTTTCGTCTGACGATTGTTTTAACTTTGGGCAATAGTTTCTATTATAAACAAAATACAATTAAAAACATCAAATTATTCAAATAAAAATGGTTCTTACCAATTCTTTTGATCAAATATAAAGTGTCCATTATTTATTAAACAATAACAAATAACTCCTTTCGATTAAATGACAATTTTTCGCAAAAATGTTTAAAGTGAAAATAAACACAAAGCAATGCTGACTTGAAACCACATGAAGATTTTGGATACAATTTGACTATTCCGCTGTGCAATATTCCTGTTTTCGACAGTAAAGTAATTTCTTGGCCCACTTTTCGGGATCTATTCACCGCGGTTTATATAAATAACTCGCGTGTAAGTCCAATTGTACGACTTTTTGCTTTACTTGATAAAACGAGTGGCGACGCACGGGAAATTGTTTCAAAAGCGCCTCTTACTAATAAAGGTTTTCACATCGCTTGGAATAGCCTAACCGATAAATACGAAAATTTATGGCGGTTGGTGAACCATCAGATTATTTTGCTTTTTGATTTTCCTTTTCTCGATAAGGAAACGGATGAGGGCCTGAAATCTTTACAACGCGGTATAAACAGTTGTCTGTCAGCTCTGTCTTCTTTGGACATTTGCTCTTCTGCTGATTTGAGCTCACATATGATTGCTTTTATGTGTCTTCAACGGTTGCCTACAATTACGACCAATCTTTGGGAACAGTCGGTTAAAGATAAAAAGGCTTTATCACTCTGGAGTGATTTAAATCGTTTTCTGACGGAAAGGATCGACACTTTATAGTGTTCCCGTGATCTTCGAGGTTCTTATCTCTCTAAGAGATCCGCTGAATTGAAAGTGAAATCGCACCATACGATAGTCACTACTTCTGTGAACACTTGCGTTCTATGCAAAAATCAAGTGCATTTTTTGCGCTCTTGTCCTCGTTTTAAAGGGTTGTCTGTTGCTGATAGATACTCTACCGTTAATAGACAGATATTCCATACCTCGTTGAATAAAGATGTGCTTTTGGTGACGGCCCGTGCTCTAGTTGATCCTGCTTCCAAAAGTTCGTTTATAAATCCGCTTGAATCTCGTCTACTTCAAAGAAAATTTGTCCTGTTAAAATTTGTTCTTCTGTTGATACATCTTTTCATTGGAATTTTTAGCGGTTATCTTGTCAAATATTTCGGGAAATTTGCCATGTTGTGTAGTTCCTACCAATGTAAAAGCAAACTTACCAAATATTCGTTTGGCGGATGTAAATTGCTTCGACAGTAGACCTGTTGATCTTTTGCTTCCCAGAATTCAGGTGAGGGAACTTCATGGGAATGCTTTAGGTTCATTGTTGGCTCAGAATACTGTTTTCGGTTGGATTTTTACTGGTCCAATTCTACAACCTAAGGTTTGAGTCTTTTCTACTCAGGAAGAATTTTCGGAGAAAGATTGCCTGAATAGAAATCTTCTTCGATTTTGATAATTTGAGGATATCCCTAAAAAGAAAATCTTGTTTACTTTTGACAAGTATTGTGAGGAAAATTAAAAACGAACTACGCGTCGGGGTTCTGATGGTCACTACATTGTGACGCTTCCTTTCAAGCCTGAATTTTCTGAGCAATTGCATTTGGGTATATCTCGGTCTAGTGTACTGAAGCAGTACCTTAGGACTGAGTCCTCTCTCCTACGAAGACCTAAAATAAAGCAAATGTATGACATCGTTTTTACTGAATATTTAAATGTAGGTCATATTGTTGTAATTCTTGTTCCTGAATCATCTTCTGCAACTGTTTTCGCTTGCTATTTACCACGTCGCGTCGCTTTCAACGCCTCGAACAAAACGTTGAATGGTGTTAGTCTTAATGACTGTCTTTATGTGGGCCCCACTTTGCAGTCAGATTTGGTCCTTTTAATACTTCGTTGTCGACTTTTCAAATTTGTTTTCAATTGCGATATTATGCAAATGTATAGACAAATTAGGGTTGAATCTGCTCATACTCCATTTCAACGAATTTTATTTAGAGTTTCTCCGACGGAGAACGTTAGGGAATGTTATGTTTTAAGATGAATAAAACACGCATTAAAATAATGGTTATAATTATATATATATATATTACTTTATTTCAAACAATAGAAAAATGTGTATTCATAAAGCACCGATCAAAAGGAAGATGACAATTAGAATAGCATTACTAGCAAAAAAGACTATAAAACAAAATATATCAGTTGTTTCATTATTATTAAAGTAGCAGTTGGAAAAGGGTTGCCATTTTGTAATAAATACATCTCCCACGCTTAATGACTTACGTAGTCTTCAAACCCGATTGGAGGTCTTCTAACTCGACTGAATCTCCTTGCGATGAATCAGGCGTTGCTACACGTTGAGATTGTGCAATTGGTTGCATCACAGGGTTGGAAACTCTGTGCTCGATATGAATTTCATCGATTTTTGGCTTTTGAAGCGGCTCCGCAAATATTACTGATTTTTCGGGTAGTTTCACTTCTGATCTATATATTTTGAATGAAACACAAATTATTTAGGAAATTATTGTCATTTCTATTTATTATGATATGGTATGGTTCAATTATGTATGGAACAAAATATCGGCCAAATGGCCGCCGCGAACTCGGCGGCACACCTCCATCCGATGGTCCAAATTTTCGATGACGCTGAGGCATAATTGAGGTTCTATGCCGTTAATGTGCCGAATTATCTCATCCTTTAGCTCTTGAATTGTTGCTGGCTTATCGACGTACACCTTTTCTTTCAAATAATCCCAAAGAAAGAAGTCCAAAGAAGTCAAATCACATGATCTTGGCGGCCAATTGACATCGCCACCACGAGAGATAACACGGCCATCGAATTTGTCGCGCAAAAGAGCCATTGTTTCGTTAGCTGTGTGGCAAGTGGCACCATCCTGTTAAAAACACATATCGTGCACATACATATCCTTAATTCCTGGCTTTAAGAATTCCTTTATGATCTCGCGATAGCGAACACCGACGGCGAGTCTAGGTTGACGGCTATTCTGCCACTCTATCGCGAACAACAGCAATGTTTTCCGCAGAACGAACTTGGCGAGCATGCACAGATGTTTTCTCATTTCCTACAGACCCGATTTGCAGAAATATGTGCACAATTATCCCGATTGTGGACACATTTGGTGGATTATGCTGACCAAAAAATCAAAAAGTGCATTTTGATTTGAGCGCCCATTTTCATAATAAGCCTGAATAACTTTAACACGTTGGGCGATTGTGTATCTTTCCATGGTTCAAATTGAGTTAGTCCGAAATTGAGAAATGTCAAATAAAATGCAGAAAAAACTTGACGTTTAGGTGTGGTTCACATTCAACATCGGCCCTTAAAATTTTGCCACCCTTAGTTGATTGATGTGCCGCTTAAGTTCGTAACCATTTTCTAGTTTTACTTGATAATGGAGTTTGCCAAATTTCCCTATTACGGTTCCAAATTTCCACGTACGTTTATTTTTGTCGAACCATCGCACCTGAAACCTACACTATTGGACAAAATAAAGTGCAACTCTACATATGTTTCCTATCGTTGAAGAAAACTGAATTTATTTATTTAATCAACTATATGATACAAAAAAGAAAAAAAACATAAATATTAAACTTCAAATTTTTTCATAAATTCAGCAAAACTAAACATAGTAAAAGATTTTGTTGGACAAAATAAAGTGCAAATTCAAAATATTTTAATACAAAGCATAAACATAATAAAATATTAATACTTTGTTGCTCCTCCCTTATTAATAATGACCTCTCTTAGTCTGTTGGGCATACTTGAAGCCAGATTTTTAATAATATTTTGTGAAATCACCTTCCATTCGGATTGCATTTTCCCCCAAAAAATTTTTTTTTTTTTTTTCCATATTTTATATTATTTATTGAATCTTCACTTTTAAAAACTGTGAACTAACAATAATTATCCAAATCTTAAAACTAAATATTAATTGTTAAGTCCAGCCAGTGCCAGACTGATGTTGTGTGGTTCAACTGGGACCATTATTTCCCCTTATTATTAGCGGACCAGATCCGCAGTGTCCCTCCTCCTAAGACGCTGGTGGCCGTGATTATCAGTTAAGTTACGGGCTAGTATGTTGGGGTGTGTTTCCAGTTTTGTTAAATAGCGTTGACAGTGTCTAATAATTTCATCTTTGACCAGGGGTACATTCAGGTCTTTATGTATGTTGTAATTCCTAACATACTAGGGTGCGTTCGTGATCGTCCTCAAGAATTTATTTTGCATTCTCTGAATTTTCCCTATATTGGACGCAGAGGCAGTACCCCAGAGCTGAATTCCGTAGCACCATATGGGTTTCATGATCGAATTGTAAATGAGTAATTTGCAGTCCAGGCCTAGTTTAGAGTTTTTGCCAGTAAGCCAAGCGAGTTGAGCAGTTTTAGCCTCATCTGAGTTATTTTCGCATCTATATGATTTTTCCACGTGAGTCGACGGTCAATGTGAATACCTAGATATTTCACACATGTGTGTTGGGGTATATTCAGATTATTAATTTTAATGGGTGGACACGTCTCTTTTCTCAGTGTGAAAGTAATATGGATACATTTCTGTTCATTCACCTTAATTCTCCACTTATCCAACCAAGCTTCCAATTGTGAAATGTGAGTCTGTAACATTCTAGACGCTATTTTTGAGTCATCGTGGACGCTTAAGATTGCAGTATCGTCAGCGAAAGTCGATGTGTGGGTATTAATATCTAATGGCATGTCTGAAGTATAAATGATATATAACAGAGGACCCAAAATGCTACCTTGTGGAACTCCGGCTTGTATATCTTGAGGAGAGCTGACAAAACTTTTTTCAGCAAGAGTGAATTTTCGATTTGTTATATAGCTTTTGAGTAGCTTGTGAGTATTTGTTGGTAACAAAAGTTATTTTAAACAGTAGACCTTCATGCCAAACCTTATCGAAAGCCTGTGAAACGTCGATAAAAAGGGCAGAGCAGTATTTTTTCTCCTCGAACGTTTTTCTGACATAAGTAACCAGCCTGTGGGCTTGCTCAATGGTGCTGTGTTTTCTCCTGAAGCCAAATTGGTGTGATGGAATACAGTTGTTTTGTTCCACATAAACAGTTATCTTTTCCATTAGGATTTTCTCGAACAGCTTTGACAAATTGGATAATAGGCTTATAGGCCTATACGATTCCACTTTTGTGTAATCTTTGCCTGGCTTGGGTATCATTTTAACGAGTGAAACTTTCCATTCTGGGGGATAGTATTCAAGGCGTATAATAGCATTAAAAATAAAGAGAATTATCTTTAATGCTATACGGGGTAACTCCAAGAGCATCCTGTTACCGATTCCATCGATACCAGGAGCTTTTTTGGGGTTTAGTTCAAAAATAGCCTTTTCGACCTCTCTCATCTCAAACGTTAATCGGGTAGCTGCTCGGTGCTGGGGTAAAATCGGTGGCAACTCTGTTACAGAACTTGTTATATTTGGCGTGAATACTTTTCTTAAATGTTCTACAAACAGATCTCCTTTTTCAGTATCATTTCTAGCCCAACCTCCGTCTAATTTTCTCAAAGGAGGCTTACATAAGACAGGTCTTTTTAAATTTTTCGTTGCACGCCATAATGAGTAATCAGTTCTTGATGTTGGATCTAAATTTTCAAGATATCTGTTTAATGAAGCAGTTCTCTTATGTTCAAGTAGCTTTCTTAATTTTTTAGTGCATTCTTTCAACCGTTCCTTAAGTTGAGGAGATCTGTGCTGTTGCCACTCTCTTCGAGCTCTTCTTTTTTCATTTAAGAGTCGTTCGACATCGGCAGACAAAATAATATTTTGTCTGTTGTGTCGGGGGGGTTTGGTAGCAAGTTGAGCAGCAAGTTTGAGATTTAGTTCAAAATTTTGAATCGAGAGGTCGATATCTTCCGGTGTTCTTAGCGGTATGTTTTCCGAGCAATGTGTACTGATAAATTTTTTATACTTCAACCAATCTGTTGTTTTGCCTGTCAGTGCTAAGTCACCAGAGGGGGGTACAATTCCTCGGGGGTTTAAAATAGTAACAACTGTAGGTGTGTGATCAGATGAGAGATCCAATAATGGTTCTACATGGACCAATTCTCTCGCAATAGACATTGTTATTCCAAAGTCTATCAGATCGGGTATTTTTCGACGATCCGTTGGCCAGTACGTGGGTTCTCCACTAGAGATCACATCCATACCCAGCTTAGAAATTGTATTAAACAAAACACGGCCCTTAGGGGTAACAAGCCGTGACCCCCAGAATGTATGCTTGGCATTATAGTCTCCAGCTGCCAGAAAACGCGGTCCTAATGATTCGAAAAAGCCTGTGTACTGATCCTCCGTTATGGAGAATCTGGAATGTTGGTACGTGATTCCATTGGAATTTTATCATCGAGAATGGTCCATAGGTGCTCAATAGGGTTTAAATCAGGGCACTGTGCCGGCCAATCTAGTTTTTCGATGTTATTATCCCTGAAATAATTGTTTGCCACCTTACTCGTGTGCTTGGGGTCATTATCCTGCTGAAAGATAAAGTCCCCCAAGCACATTTCCCCAGCACTACTATTAAGATTTTCTTGCAAAATGTTAACGTAATGCTCTCCAGTCATTTTGGAGTCGACTTTGACTAGCCGCCCTACACCTGCGGAGGAAAAACACCCCCATACCATTAGGCTTCCCCCTCCATGCTTAACAGTATGTGTTAAGTTTTTAGACTTTAGCCTCTGAGAAGGCTCACAACACACACGCTTTCGACGTTTTTCATTTTTCAACTCAAATTTCGACTCATCTGACCAGATATCTTTATACCAAAATGTTTTTGGCATGTTTACATATTTTTTGGCAAAGTTTAATCGTTTTTTTATATTTGCAGGACGTAACAGTGGTTTTTTCTTTGCAAAGGTGTTTTTTAAACCGACTTCATTTAGCCTTCTGCGTATGGTTCGGGATGAAACGCTTAATTTTAATTCATCTTTTACCACTCTGGATGAAGAAAATGGTTTTTTTAAATCAAAATTGCGATATGATGGTCGTCGCGCTGCGTAGTATTGCGTTTTCTTCCACCCAGTTTCTTAAAACTTTAATTTGAGTTCCTGGTTTCGTACATTTGAACTATTTTTCTTGCTCCTGACGAAGCAATTTCATATTTTTGGGCCAGATTCTTGTATGTAAGACCATTGTTACGGTCCTTTACTAATAAATCCTTCACTTCTTTTGCCATTTGCTAACGGAGTCGCCCTATACAGAAACATAATTTCCTGTACCTTTATATTTAACGTCGTTATGTCGTCTTCCATCGGTTTTAACTTTGTTTTTAAAATTTGAACATAACGTTCCGCTAAACCGTTTGTTGCGGGATGTCCAGGGGCTATACATTTTTGAATATTTCCGTTATTAAAACAGTAGTCTTTGAATATTGAACTTTGAAAAATTGTGACATTGTCAGGGACAATAATTTGTGGTAGACCATGTGTGGCAAAAATGTCTTGTAGTAATGTGATTGTTTTTTCAGATGTTGGAGCATCCTTAATAATTCGAATTTAAGGCTATTTTGATTTAGCATCTACAAGCACTAAAAATTGATGATTTTGAAACAGTCCGGCATAGTCTATATGGACTGTTTGAAAATTTTCGTTTAGCTCTTCACAATGATGAGTAACAACCTTTGGTGGATCTTTTCTTACCTTAGCACAGCTTGGACATGATTTGACTACACTTTCTATATCAGCATCAATACCTTTCCAGAAGCAATATTTTCTTGCTAATTGTTTCATTTTAACGATGCCAATGTGTGTATGATGTAATTCTTTTAGAGTTTCTTCCCGTAAGTTTGATGGTATAACCACACGATCACCCTTGAATATAACGCCATTTTGAATTGATATCGAAGTTTTTACCTCTAAACAACTCTGTCTTTAATTTTGCGAGCTGCGGATCACGTTCTGTTTCCTTGGCAATGGTTGTAGCGTTAATAGAAAATGTTGAGATTTGATTGATGTTTTGTTCTTGGATAACTCGTACCTCCTTATCTAAAAAATGTTTAAAACGTGGGGTTTCATTGATTGGTGCTCTCGACAAGCAATCTGCGTTTACGTTGTTTTCAGCTTTGCGATGTTTTATTTTGTAGTTGAATCCTTGTAGAAAAGAAAAGAAGTCTGCTTATGTCATGGCTGGTGTCTTAGCATTTTGATAAAATATTCTCGAAAGTGGTCGATTATTTGTAAATAATGTAAATTCTCTCACATGTAGATACAAAAAAAAATTATCAACAGCAAATATTATAGCTAACGCTTTTCGGTCGAGCTGACTGTAATTTTCTGCTTTTGTTAACGCACGAGAAATAAATGCAATAGAGCGTTCATCCCCTTGGATTATATGCGATAGTACCGCAGCGCTACTGGCAGGGATTGATTATAAGGCATTAATACTCTCTCTTTAATGATTTCCTGTTTTTGAGTTTTGAATGCGTCTTCACATTTTGTTGTCCAATTGTATTTCCGATTTTTCTTGATACATTGGGTATAAATTTTGAATAATACGTAATCATCCCGAGGAATCTTCGCGTATGCTCTACATTTTGTGGTTTTGGCATATTTACAATCGCCTGTACTTTATCTGAACATTTTAATATTTTGTTATGGCTTACCACATACCCCAGGTATTTTATTTGATTTTTAAATATTCGCACTTGCTTTTGTTGATATGTAATTGGTACTTGTTTAATCTTTCAAAACATTTGATAAGCCGATCTTCACATTCTTTTAACGATGCACCATGTATGATTATATCATCAAAATACGAAATTGTACCTTGAAGGCCTTGTAATATTTGATCTAGAATGCAATTAAATACTTTTGGGGCAGTTTTAATTCCAAAAGATAAACGATTTATCTGATACGTACCTCGATGTGTCGAAATTGTCTGAATTTGTTTGCTACCATCATCTACCTGGACATGAAGATATGCCTGGTACAAGTCTAGTTAACAAAAATACTTTGAATTTTTTAAACTATTAAAAATTTCATCTATTCCTTTGATAAGGTAATGCGCTGCCTCTAGCTGAGGGGGGTTAACAGCAACTTTATAGTCTACGTTGTCGTCGGGTTTTGGTATTACCACCAATGGTGATCCCCAGTTGCTCGTGTTTATTTTGGTTATTATGCCGTCTCTTTCCAGATTATCGAGTTCTTGTTCTACCTTTTCACGTAGCGCAAATAAAAACATGCCTTTCTTTGATAAATACGGGGTTTGCTCCCTTTTTGCAGCTTTAAGCTGCAGACGACGTCAGGAATTCATCCTACTAAAGATTTTCAAAAACTGTTGCTAAAATGTTGCCACTGGATTTATATTGTTAATGTTTGAATTATTTTCATATATTTCTTTCAGGCTAATTTTCAAATGCCGTATCCACACGCGACCTAATAACGCTGATCGTTTTGATGACACAATGTATAGATCTTCCTTTGACGTTTGATTATTATATTGTACGTCAACACTTACAACTGCCAGTATATACTCGAAATGCTAGATTTGTGTTTCTTAGCGGTGTTTTGATACTAAATTTAATAAATTGATTTTATGGAAGTAATGTGTAACTGGCAGCGGAATCGACTTCGAAATTTTGTTTATTCCCATTGATAAAAACATCTGCATAAAATTTTTCGGCATCTTTTGATGACATTTGTAAAGTATTATTATCGTAAATATCAACGATTTGATTAACTCCAAAAAATGTTCTTCTGTTGCTGTGTATGACTCGATTGCATTTGATGTCGCATTGGCGTTGTTTGTATAACGTTTATTTTGTTTTAACTTGCTATTTATAGAACATGACCAACTTTACCGCAAGATTTGCACTTCAATTTATTTTTGTTTGTTTTACAGTCAGTTGACAAATTTTATGCCTAACTCGCTGTAATTAACTCTATTTGATGACTTTGATTTTCTATTCCTAGAGATGCTACGACTTCGATTGCTTCCTTTATGATAATCCATATGTTGGTAACGCACTTGACTTGTTGAACATGGCGCACTATTTGAAATTACCTTGCTGTCTATTTTCGCCGCCTCTAATGTTGTTGCTTTTTCTACAATTTGTGTAAATATTGCTTCTGATTTCTGTAACAACTGCTCTCGAATGTAAACCTCTGATGAATTGCGATCTCAGAAAAATGTTTGCAACCGACTTACTACTCTCACATACAAACTCACATTCAGTTGCTCGCTTTTGTAAATGTTGTCTGGTTTTCATTTTGAACTTCGCACAAAACTTTGTGTTGTTCCAAGATATTCTTCTTAGAACAAAAATGATTTTCCAAAATTAAGACAATTTCCCCGTACATTAATACCTTTTCGTTTTTGGGATTGCTAAGGTTGTTAATAATGTGTACGTTGTAGCACCAATGTATTGCAATAGCAATTTCGCAAACATATCTTTATCTGCAAAAATTTTCTTTATTTGAATATGTGTTGCCAGGCGCTCCCTGTATGATTTTAAAGACTCCTTTTTTGAATCGAAGGGGTCGATATCGGAAATAATGTTGACACTTGTGGTCGCACTTGATGACTGTTGCACTTGCATTGCTGCCGCCATTGTGTTAATGACATCCAACAACTGCTTCAATTGCTGCGACTCCATTTTGTTGAGGTTATCTTTTTTTTACTCTTCATAGTTGAAATCTACTTTATTAAGATTTTCTCCTTTCTTCACCTTCGTCGACAATTGTTATGTTTTACGAGAATAAAAACACGCATTAAAATAATGGTTATAATTATATATATATATATATATATTCAAACAATACAAAAATGTGTATTCATAAAGGACCGACCAAAAGGAAGATGACAATTAGAATAGCATTACTAGCGAACAAGACTAGAAAACAAAAGATATCAGTTGTTTCATTAGTACTAATAGTAGTAGTTGGAAATAGGTTGCCATTTTGTAATAAATACATCACAGGGAATATGAGTTGCAGACTGTTACTTTCACTATTCGCACTTTGTTGCCATTGGCCGCCGATTGTGAGGCTGAGTACCCTGTGGCATCGCACATTCTACGAAAGTGCATGTACGTTGTCGAGGTTTTAACAGGGACACGATATTTTAACTGCTCTTATCGCCCTTGATCAACTTATAGCTGCTTTGTTTTCAGAAAAATTCGACCTTCGGAAATGGCCAACAGATCATTTGGTCGATGCTAAACTTTTGGCGTTTGTTGAGTCAAGTAGTTCGGAAACTTTGGGTATCCAATGGAATGCTCAATTAGACTCGTTTTACTTTAAGGTCAATCCGTTCGCACTCAAATCAGATTATATTAAAATGGAAGTTTAGTCCACTATTGCCAAACTATTTGATCCTGTTGGTTGGCTAGGTCCAGTTGTGATTATAGCGAAAATGATCATGCAAAGTGTGTGGCTAGATAACATCGATTGCGATGAAGTGCACAGCATACGCGTTTGATTCGTTATACTCCTGATTCTTTCGTCGAACTTCATGTTTTTCCGATGCCTCGGAAAAGGCATACGCGGGGGTGATATATATTTGCATTGAACCTCCCAACGGAGAATTTCACACCCATTTATTTTCGTGAAAAACTAAAGTGGCCCCATAAAATCAATTTAAATTCCGCGTCTTGAACTTTGTGTGGCAGTTTTAGCTTCTGAGCTCTTGAAAACTGTATTAAGTGAAATTGACATTCGGCTTCAGCGAATTTATTGTTGGTCTGATTCGAAGATTGTCCTTTCTTGGCTGAAGAAGAACCCTTGTTCTTGGACCACCTTTGTAGCTAACATGTAAGGAAAATGTAGGTCGACATAATTGCCGATTTGGGTAGTCGAGGCATTTCGCCATCAGAGCTTGCCAAAATTCACTTTGGTGGCATGGGCCACTGTGGCTTCATCAAAATAAATCCAAGTGGAGTACTTCTGAGTTATCACGCCTTGACACTGACGCCGAGAGTCGGGTGGTTAAAGTTTTTGCGTCGTTCTTTACGGATATAAACGGGAAGGATGTTCATGTGGATATATTTAAAAATTTTTCTTGATTTGATAGGGCACTTCGCGTCATTTCATATGTTTTGCAATTCTTTTAAAACGCTCATCCATCTCATAAATCAGGTCATCGTTCGTGCGTGAATAATACTCTTTCGATTTAGAAATTAAAAAGAACGAAATTGCATTTAGCTAGGGTGTCGCAGAAACATCACTTCGCAGATGAATACAGATGTCTTTTGGATAAAGAACTTTTACCACCTAAAAGCTGAATTCTTACTTTAAACCCTTTTCTTGATAAGGACGGCGTTATGAGGTTAAACAGTCGTTTAGTGAAATCTCCATCGCTTACCAATACGGAACAGCATCCAATTACTTTACCCTATTCGAGCAGATTTTCGCTGCTTTTGTCTTAGTTCGTTCATTTGATTTCTATTCATGGAGGAAATCAGCTAATGCTTCGAATACTTCGCATCGAATATTGGGTTCCCAGACTAAAGTTTAAAATTGCAAACGTTGTGTTCTCGACAGAAAACGATCTTGCAATCAAATTATGGCTGCGCTTCCGCCTGAAAGAACTCTTCGGTGTTGATTTTGCAGCCCCTTTCGACATCGAAAGTTACACAGGTCGTGCTTGTAAAATAACCAAGGGATATATATGTATGTATCTTTTTTTGCTTTTCTATGAAAGCAATCTATTTGGAAGTGGCTTCTGATTTATCTACGCCAACCTTTTTAGCTGCCTTCCAACGATTTATTTCGTGACGTGGGTGCCCTGGCACAATATATTCGAATAATGGCACTAACTTTGTGGGAAATTGGAAAAAGATTTTCGAACTTTTCTAAGGGAAAGTCAGACTACGGTAAGTTTTACTTATGGTCTTCAGGGTCTTTCGTGGCGCTTTATCCCAGCCGGCGCTCCACATATGCGAGACCTTTGGGAAGCCGGTGTGAAGAATTTTAAACTTCACTTTAGAAAAGAGGCACAATCTTTCAAATATACTTTTGAAGAACTCTTGAACATTCTTGCGAGAATCGAAGCGTGTCTTAATTCGCGTCCTCTCTGTCCTATGACGGACAATCCTCAGGAACCGGTAGCGCTGACCACTGGTCGCTTAATTTTTAATTGGTTCTCAATTCAAGCTCTTCCGGAGCCTACAATTACTGATCCTCTCTTAAGTTTAGTAAATCGATTCCAAAAAATGAAAGTTCTTTCGCAGCATTTCTGCCGTCGGTGGAAAGAGGAATACTTAATAAGCTTGTACAAACGTTATAAGTGGAAAAAGCCAGAACATGAACTTCAGGTAAACGATTTAGTAGTTATTCGGCAAGAACAACTACCTCCAACTTCGTGGAGATTAGGCCGCACAGTGGGATAGACTGCGAGTCTAGGTGGACATAAGTATTAATGAGTTTTTTTTTTCGAAAAACAAAGGCATTAAAGTAATGCATCCCACAGTTTTTGAGGTCACTGAATATTTTATGCTTTTTGATTAAAAATAAAGAATGGGTGGTGCTGTGAAAAAAGAGTAGAGTTTTTTAAACGTTCTTTTCTATGTCAACGAGGCTTATGAATCATTTTCGTTCACAGTTTTGTTAAAAAATGCATACTAGAGAAGAGTGCAGTACACAAAAATTGGATTTATAATTTTTTTCTGAAGATTTTATGACATATGGTTTTGAGGTTGCTGAATCCAATTTCTCTACCGCTATTGCTATTTCATAAATTAAAGTAGTGGAACAGGGAAGGAGGAACGCACAAAGGGATTAGTTACGAATGTAGGCGAAAAAAATTCAACAAGTAGTTTGACAAACAAGTTTTTAATTAAAACTATATGATCACTGAATGATTTTTATTCTGTACAAAGTTTTTTCAATGTTTTTTTTTACATTACAAATAAACATAAAACTAAAAAAAAACAATCTCCATTATGATAAGCGGCAAAACATCTGAAGGCAATTATTTTTTGGGAGAGACTAGACTTCCACGTATTTTCGATATAAGGGGATCTGACTGCTGCAGCATTATCTTCATCAAATAAGTCGTGGTTTTTTCTATGGACATTTTGCGGGTATGTCTTTCTCGAACTCATCTGTAAACTTTGTTACTAGCTTCCTGAGCCTCTTTTAACATCAACCCAATGGGTAAAAGCATGGACTCGGACACAGTGGAACCTTGGACAAGAATTCTGTGCACGCTTACTGGCATATGGTACCAGTCGTATTTCGAAGCGCATTACTGTGCAGTTTCTTTTGCGAAATCGTCGAATGCCCCGATACTTAATTTATACCCGCTCTAAAGGTCGACCATAATTAATCCATAAATAAACACTCGTGTATATAATTGTGGTTACATTTACCACCTAGCACCGGTATTTCAAAAGGTAAATCAAGCAATTGACTATATTTTGCTGAAAACTTTGAGCTTTTCCCTTGTACCCCCTTGCTTTTCCATTTACTACTTGCTATGTGGCTGCAGAACACACTCCCTTTTGTTATCAATTCAAGTTTGAAAACATCGTTGCCAATTTTAATATGCGTCTCATATATTTTCAACATGATTAAGTCGACGATGCATTTCGGTCCTTGTTTAGAACGGGATCGCACAGAAATACCAGCATCTTGCAATTTATTGTACAAATCCCTATTTTTAAATTTAATTAAATTAACTGGTAAAGTCATCTTGTTACATATAAAACCTAAGAAGGATAAAAATAACGACTGAAATTCCTGGTTCGCCAAAAATACATATGAATGTATGTAAAGGTTGCAACTCATTTCTAACTAAAACGCATTGCCTTAATTTTCTCTATAAAATATGCCCAGCGTGGTTATAGCAGCCATGAGTTCATTAATTTGTATATTACATCAAAAGTAATCGTTGAAACTTTATAGGCCTATTAATTTACATGTAGGTATGATATATTCATGTCGATTTGTTTGGTCCAAGCCGGTCCTTTTGTTTTGCGTCTCCTCAAAACGTCTCGAAAGCTTAGAAAATAAACTATGCAACTAAAAATGGCTCACAACTTAAGAATAATGTTATGGAACACAAACGTCTTTCAAAACACAAATATGAACTAGAAGCAATACTTAGTCTTGAAAAAATTGATGTATGTCTTATTTAAGAGACACATTTTACCACACAGTCATATATTAACTTCAAACACTATAATATATATCATACCATTCATCCAAGTAATAATGAACGGGGAGGTAGTGCGATTATTGTATGAGAAAATATTATTTATTTCAGTTTATTAAGTCAATGGAATCTATAAAATTTCCTTACAGACTAGATACAACATGTATTATAGTTAAAACAATTCAAAAAGTAACAATTTAAAGGTTTCTTTCGAAGTGCAAAATTCAATAACATGGTTTGGATTTTTATTGAAAGCAATTTCAATAATAGAATTTATATCATTACACGCTTGATTGAAAATACTATTTTGGGCATAGTTAGTGCGATGAAAAGGAATGTTAAAAATATAATGCTTATAGCGAAGTATTCCACGTGTCACATAAAACGATATCAGCGATGACAGCTTAGGACAGTCAATTCTTCCAGTAACTATATCATATATAAGTAATGCAGATTGAAATCTACGTCGATTTTCTAACGTTTCTAAACCTAAAAATAAACTCTTTGACCTATAAGAAGGTAAAGGGTTATCAAACGTAAACGATGAAAGTACATATTTAAGAAATATTCGTTGCACTCTTTTAATACGAGAGATATGAATTCCACAATATGGACTCCATACTACAGATGCATACTCCAATTTCGATCTAACATATGAAGTGTATACCAATCTTACCGTAGTGGGATCGGAAAAATCTGAACAACTTCTCCTAATGAACGCAAGCATTGCATAAGCTTTCGGAATTATGTAATTAATATGTGGAATTGACAAGGTGGAATCAAAAACAACACATAAATCAGTAATAGTGTCAGTTTTCTCCAAAATATAATTCCCCAACCTAAAAACTGATCGAATTGGATTTCGAGATCGGGAGTAAGAAACGTGAAAGCATTTCGATAAATTTAAATAAAGGCAATTGGGCTCACACCAGTTAAGTAGATTATTTAATTCATTTTGCATATCCAAAACATCAGCAATGGAGCATACTTTATGAAATATTTTTAAATCATCCGCATAAATAATAAAATTGGCTTTAGAAAAACAATTTGTCACATCATTAATGAACAAATTAAATAAAAGCGGGCCCAAAATACTACCTTGAGGGATACCACATGTTTGCAAGTATGTCGAAGATTCAAAACCATCAACTACAACTTTACAAGTTCTATTTGATAAATACGATTTTAACCAATCTAAAATATTTGAATGAAAACCCATTGCCTGCAACTTAGCACAAAGAATATAATGAGACACTTTGTCAAAGGCTTTAGAGAAGTCAGTATACACTGCTTCAACTTGTTTACCCTGCTCCAAGGCTGACATACAATACTCACTAAAAACCGGTAAATTAGTCGTAGTTGACCTTTCGGAGAAAAATCCATGTTGGCGAGTTGATATATAAGACTCAGTTAGAAAAAATAACTTTTCATAAACCACATGTTCAAAAACTTTTGAAACGCAAGGTAATTTACATATCGGCCTATTACTAGTAACGTTATCTTTCCGCCCATTTTTAAAAACCAGCGTGACTGAAGATGACTTCCATTTATCAATGAAATTACCTTCAGTAAGCGACACATTGAAAATGTAAGTTAGCGCAATAGAAATAGATGATGCACACATCTTTAATAAATTTGCACATAAACCATCGGAGTCCGATTTAAAATTATTATTAATCCGCTTTATTCCGTTCAAGACATTATCTTCTGAAACTTCTAAGACCCCGATGTCTAGCATGTCAAACAAATTTGAGTATCTAGCTGCATGGATCGTTGAAGAATCAAAATTTGAACTAAAGAATTGAGCAAACATACTCACAACACCACTACCCGTTTTGTAAATCCTATCACCATAATACATGGTTGAAGGAATATCAGAAATTTGCTTCTTTGCTTTTACAAAAGACCAAAAAGACTTGGGATTTGATTTTATCTCACGCTCTTATTGTAAAATAAATTGTTTAAATAGAAATTTATTTAAAAAATTAAATTATCTTTTATAATGAATAAAGTTTTCGTTATCATATAAACTACCCGATACAAGAAAACGTTTATGAAACTTGTTACGCAAATTCTTAAGCTTTTTAAGACCCATAGTGTACCAGGGAAGCTTATAAGGTTTAGATCTCTTAAGAGGAATATTTTCTCTACATATACCCAAGAAAGTTTTTGAAAAATTTTCATAGCACAATGCTGTGGAATGAGACGAAAATAACACCATCCAATCAATACCTTTGAGCAAAGAATTTAGCACATCGAAATTACACTTATTAAAATTAAAATTAACTGAATTTAAATGTTCTGAATATTTAAAAAATTTATAGAAATCAATTTCAATCACTAAAGGAGTATGTATGATGAATATTAGATGGAGAAATTGGCAGTAAACATTCGCGCAAGGAAAATTTACAATTATATGGAACAAAAATTAAATCCAAAAAACGGTTTAATTTGTTTGAAATGTTATTTAATTGATTCAAATTTAAACTTAACATACATACTATCAATGAAATTAATTTCATGATTTTTATTAACATTAACTGGTAATAAATCATAGCTTCACCAATTTGTGATCATAATATGTCTTTTAGATTAAAGTTTCCCAAAACACAGATACGTGAGTTTACTGCCAAATTGGAATCCATTAATACTATATTTGAAACATGTGCCTCATATATTTCATCTGGACTATTTGGTGGAATATAAGACACATAAATACAAAATGTAAAATTAAATCCATCAATATTTACAAAAAGTTGATCCAGCAGTCCATTCTTATCGTGTATGATTAGTGGGAAATGCATTTCTATCTTTACGATAAACGTTGTAGAGCTTGAGATCGAAAAATTCAGAATCTGTAAAATCCGCATTTAACCAAGTTTCAACCAACACAATAATATCAAATTCCAATTGAGATGAAAAATCATAGATTATTTTGGATTTAGGAAACATTTTGATAATATAATATAATGTTCGATTTACCAGAAACTAATTATACTTCAACGGTGTGGCTTTCTTTGGAAAATTTACAAAAGGGCGCACTTTAATGTCAGTTGGCCAAGATTTAGGCTCAATGATTTCATTGTAGAAACAGGAGAATATTCCAAGTTTAAAGTTGATCCGTTTTAGCTCATTAACATCTACGTCCTTTTTTATTAATTTATAGCATTCAATCTGTTTTTTTTACCGATATTAGTCATTTTGTCAACATATTCAATAATTTGATCAGATAACACTGTTGGCTTAAATGACGAAATATGAATCCATTTCTTTTTTAACTCCCAATACAACAGGACCCCTTTTACGTCTACTCCTCAGCACATTAGTCCAATCGCATTTGCATCGGTTGCATGTTGTCATCAAACATGTTAGCATCATTAACTACCGTATTAGGGACAGCAGCAGGGATAGAGGAGTAGACGAAGCAGCAGATAAAAAAGGTTGTATGTTTGTTACAGCTAGTGCACTTGTACTTGTCTCAGCAACAACAATACAATTATCCAAATTATTTAAATTATGAAGGTAGCTGTTATGTTTTCTTTGCTGTTTTTTATGCAATTTAGGTTTTTGTTTATTTTTTGTCAAGTTAATGAACTGTTCTTTCAACTCTCTTAGTTCATGATTTACAGATGAGCTTACTAATTGTTTTAGCTCTCTTACTTCATTAGACAATGAAGAGAGACGTAAAAGCAAATTTGAAGTTATGTTTAAACAACAATTACAATTAAAAACAATATTCTTATTTTTATTGAAAATTTCACATAATTCAGTGTCAATATTAGCACAAAAAAATGGTATTTTGCTTTGCATATATGACATGCAATTGTATCTTTTTTTTAAGTTTTTAAAACACTTAGCACAAAGCGATTTAGGCGGAATATTTATTTTCATGTCTCGACAGTTTAACAGAGAAAACTAAACTAAGCATTATAAAGAGGAAATATATTGCACGGAAATGTTTTAAGCTACAACAATAAGTGTTACAACAAAAAATGGAGAAATATCTATAACAGCTGTTTACAGCCCTCCAAGGCATAAGGTTAAGAAGAAAGATTATGAAACTCTTATTAAGAAACATAAACATAAATTTATAATGGGTGGTGACTTTAACGCTAAGAATATGTTTTGGGCTCTCGTCTTAATACAACCAAAGAGCTTTATTATGCAATTCCCGCATAAAATGATTGTCTCTCTTACGAAAATTATAAGTGCAATTATAAACTTTACTATGTACCAAGTTAATGGAAGGTATCTACAATTATAATGATACTTAAACCTGGAAAATGTCCACACGAAGCTGCTTCATATAGACCAATATCATTTTTACCTATAGTTTCAAAGTTATTTGAAAAAATATTTCAGAAAAGATTAAACTATTTTCTGGAAACTACTAATACCATACCTAATCATCAATTCGAATTTCGACAGAAACATTCCACAATTGAACAATTACATAGAATAACTAATGAAATTGAAAATGCATTTGAATCGAAAAATGTTTGTTCGGCGATATTTCTTGACGTCGCACAAGCGTTCGATAAGGTATGGCACCAGGACTCTTAAAAAAGCTTTCTGAAACCTTTCCAAAAAACCATTTTGAAATTCTAAAATCTTAAATTGAAGATAGATTATTTCAAATTAAATACAAAAACGACTACTCGCAACTTAAGGATATAAATGCAGGAGTGCCTCAAGGCAGCATTCTTGGTCCCATGTTATATCTGATTTACACTAAGATACACAAAATATAAAAATTGAAACATTCGCAGATGACACGGCGATTATAGCTGTAGGAAATACTACCGGTGTTTCGGTAGTTTAGCGTTATTGTAACGGCAGTTTAAGATATTTCAAAATTGAACCGGTAAAATAGCGCAATAACCCTGTTATACAAAAAGAAACTTGTTTTTGGAATGGCCATTTTCAAAATTTCATATCGGTCTTAAAGTAGCTCTGGTAGCCAACTACCGTTACTATGAAAAGGTATTCAATGCCAACCATGATTTGCACATATTATAAATACTGAAAAGGAAAATTTATTAATGTTGATTGCTTTTAGTGTTAATTTTTTGTTTTTGTTCTAGATTCGATTAGTTTAGACGATCAATGTAAAACAATATTTTTTTTAATTGCCTATTATTATTTTTGTTATTAAAACAAAA
The DNA here is from genome assembly GCA_949748255.1 of Eustalomyia histrio. Lineage (NCBI taxonomy): Eukaryota > Metazoa > Arthropoda > Insecta > Diptera > Anthomyiidae > Eustalomyia > Eustalomyia histrio. The sequence continues at coordinate 112,985,943 of OX456524.1, forward strand.
GTTAAACCGGTAAACATAAAGAACACATATCAACTAAAGCTACAAACTTACATATAAACAATATTATCTAAAGTAATTTAATTGATATATTTGATTTTGTTCGAATTTCTGTTAAGAAAGATAGTTTATTCATTTAGTTTTTTTCCCTTATTATTTTAAGAGAATATTAATTTAACATTGGTTTATTTTATAAAGAACAAATTTGGAGTTTCAAAGTTAAGATCCGAAAAGAATTACATTGCTAAGTCAATGTAACGATCTTTACATTATTCTATTGAGTTAATAGAAAATGCAAAAGAGAATTGCACTTATTAATGTGTTTTTATACCCTTCACCACAAGTGGAAGGGTATATATAAGTTTGTCATTCCGTTTGTAATTTCTACAATATTGTTGATCTTAGACCCTACAAAGTATATATATTCTGGGTCCTTATGAAGAGCGAAGTTGATTTAACGATGTCCGCCTGTCCGTCTGTGTGTTGAAATGGGTTTTCCGAAGAACCCAGACATGATGAGGACTTGATTGTTTTTTAATTCTGTTACATGTGATCCAATTCTGTTTGCTATTAAAAATCAGACGGTTAATAAATTGCTGAGATATTAGCAAAAACCAGGACTACCTCTAATTTTTTCCGTAAAATCCCTTTGTTTAATATGTATGTAGAATTTTACGCATAACAAACACATCCATGTGTTAAAATTCTTTTCTTTCATCTCCACCTTTTATACACAAACAACACACATACAAAGATTTGTCATTCAAATGAAAACTAAACAAATCTCTAATGAACGAAGACTTTTATATATGTAACTCTATTGATGATGATTTTGTGTGAGCTTCAATAGCTGAGTTGTCTAGACGCTATGTCACAAATACTTTTTTTCTCTAAGGCCGCGGGTTCGAATCCCGGTCAATTCACTTTTTTTTGCAAATTTTTTTTTATTTTCTTAAGATTTTTTTTTTTTTATTTTTTGTTTTTTTGACATTTAATAATTAATTTTAATAAAATTTTATATTAATAATTAAATAATCCATAAATAGGCTAAAAACATCAAAATTTTTTTAAAAACCCTCTGATACAAACAAAAAACAAACGGTTTTATTTCTATTTTTTGCTCCGATATAAAGAATTTATAAAAAGATTTTTAAACCATTTTATTTCTCATATATTAAGAAAATTTTATACATAATTTCCCTTTGAGTGCAACTATTTTAGGTCATAACTTATAATAATTTATAAAAAAAAAATTATAAACTATTTTCCTTCAAATTTTTAAAATTAAGCTAAAGAAGTCAAAAATATTTTTCATAAAAAAGCGAAACAAAACCCCAAATGCAAATTTGCCAGCTAAATCAAACGTTTTTGTAGAAATAAAACATGCAGTTCTAATGATTTCTTTTAACGATTTGTTGAAATTATTTTCTTTCACCTCTTCACCTTTTATACACAAACAACAAACACTATTCTAGAGCTGTAATATGACCTATGGATACGTCTTATATAGCAAAAGATCGAAAATCTTTAGTATAACATATTTGCTGAAAAACTCGAAAATATCGGTTCAGATACAAAAAAGTTATGCCCAAAACATAATTTTTTTTTAAATACCTATTTTCTGGAACCATAAATCTTCCCGAGTCCAAGTTTTATCACCAAACTAAATGGTTAATTTCCTCTTAAAGGCGTCCGTATATAAATCTGTCCATTCCATATGCAGGTTGGTTGAAAAGTTCCTGCGCTCGCCAAGAGATGGCACTGCTAGCTCCAAACTTTTTTTTTCTCAAGTTGGTATAACTGTCCTGAGAACCCATGCAAAGTTGCAAGTCATTCTGTCAATTCTTTCTTTGTTTACAAGCCAATTGAAGTTGACGTGTCATTGATTTTTTTTAATATGGAAAAAAATTAATATCGTGCAGTCATTAGATTCTTTGTTTTGAAGGGTTTAAAAGCAAAAGAAATTTATGAACAATTGTTAGAAGTGTATAAGGAGTCCTTACCTTCAAAATGCGCCGTTGAATTTTGGGCTGATGAATTTAAACGTGGTCGTACCAGCCTTAAAGACGATCCACGCGAAGGACGACCAAAAACTGCAACCACAGCAGATATCATTGAGCAGGTACATATGGTTAGTGAATATCCAAGTTTTACTAAGCGTGAAATTGCTAATGCCATAGGCATCTCAGACGAATGATTACTCCATATTTTACATGAAGAATTACGTATGAAAAAACTGTTTGGAAAGTTAGTGCCGCCCACATTAACAATTCAACAAAAACTGGATCCAAAACAAATTTCTCAGCGTAATTTGGAGCGTTTTAAGCCGAATAAAACCGACTTCTTGCGTCGTTTTATAACTATGGATGAGACTTGGACCTACCACCATGATCCTAAATTGAAACAAGAACGTTTACAGTGGACTTAAGCTGGTTGTTCAGCTCCAAAGCAGGTAAAGTCACAACGATCAGCAAAGAAGGTTATGGCGTCAGTTTTTTGGGATGCAAAAGGAATTTTGTTGATTGATTATCTTCAGAAAGGCAAAACAATCAACTCTGAATATTATTGCAGCCTTTTGGATCAGCTGGATGAAAAAATTCGTGAGAAAAGACGTGGTTTAAAGAAGAAAAAAATCATTTTTCATCAAGACAATGCACCTGCTCACAAAAGTGTTTTGACGATGGCTAAATTCAAAGAATTAAAGTACGAATTGCTTGAAAATCCACCGTATTCACCAGGTTTGGCTCCCAGTGACATTATCTCTTCAGAAATCTCAAACAATTCCTTCGTGGAAAGCATTTTTCGTCGAATGAAGAGGCTATAGCAGCAGTAGACGGTTATTTTGCAGAGCTTCCGGAAAACCATTATAAGGATGGGATAAAATTATTGGAAGATCATTGGAACAAGTGTATTGAGCTTCTAGGAGATTATATTGAATAAAAAAATATATTTCGTAACAAAACGGCGGTCTAATATCCTCTGCATTGAAATGGTTGTTCACATTCCCTTTAAATTGTGAAATTTAAACAAATTCCTAAAAGTCTTAACAAATTTCAAATTTCAAACAGTATTCTTTCATTTCGAGCGCAGGAACTTTTCAACCAACCTGTATGTCCATATATAAACTTCAGGTTTTTCCCAACCATGGTGAAGGGCTAAATTCGGCATAGCCGAATTTAGCCGCTCTTTCTTGTTTTTTTTTTATTTTTTATTTTTAATTTTTTATATTTATTTTTCAACTCTTGTTCTCATTTTTGTTAACATCTGAAATTTTGTTGGAATTAATTATAAATTTTTAAAGAGAGAAATCAAAATACCGATCCTTTTTTTCTTTTGCTTCTTTAGGGTGACCAGATGTAACGTTAATATAAATAAAATTTTCTTTTATTAGAATCATTGAAATTTAAAATTTCTAATGCATATATAAAATAAAACATTGCACATTTTATAATTTTTTTTTGAGTATACAAATTTCAGTAAAAATTACAAAATTTTAGAGTTTTCTTTCTTCGTAACAAAAATAACAACATAATCGTAATATTAATATATATTTTTCCCCCGCAAACTTTGAAGCCCCAAAGTAAATTTTTTCTTATATTTTTTGTTATATTTTAGCCCAAAAATCTTATACAACATTTCAATGTCAGTGTTTTTTTTTTGGTAAACAATTAATTTAGTTTTCCTAATAATGAATTTCCATTTACGTCTGAATGATAATATCTAATTTAAATTTAATAAATAGTTTTAATATTTTTGAATTTTGCTGTAATTTTAAATTCCCAATTAAATTAATTTTGGATTTATAAAAAAAATCAATATGATTTCATGCTGATTTTAATTTAATCTGTTTGATTTTTAAACAAGGGTAAAGGTTGCTGTAGTGTTTTCGAAGGGATCATGAATCTAACATTTATTTAGGGTTTCTTATTTATGATCAAGTTCGGAAGGGCTTATGATTCACCATTTACACCGCGGTAAGCAATGTTTTTAGTTTGAATGCCTCCTATTTTCAACTTATTCTATTTTTTTACTATATGCTTCCGTTTTCTACGTCTCCATCTCTTTATTTCATCAATTTTAACTTGTTAAAAGTTTTGATAGGCACGCAAAATCAAATTATTTTGTAAGGTAACATGGTGGTCGTGAGGCGAAGCCCAAGCTTCAAGTCTGCTCTCAATAACACCAGACCATTTTAAATTCTTTCGTTATATGTTACATTATATCGAACTTGAAGGCAACACAAGTAATTTCGATCATAAGTATTAATGCGTTTGGCCTGTACATTTATACAACGCTCAACAAAATTCAATATTTTGCAAAATATCTCGATATATACATATTCATACATATTCCTTTTAATACAATATACTTACGAAAATTCTCCAAACTTGCTATTGGCTTTTTTTAAACGGGTTGAACTTATGTGATGAACGAGACCTTTTGCCATATGAGTCGCTTTATTACGTAATGATTTTACGAAGTTTCTAAAAAAAAAAACAAAATATAATTATTACCCGTGTAAAAAGTATATATACCTATATAATCAGACTATAATATCCCTAGAACTTTCTACATAACACTACAACACAAATTTCAGGTCGAGGTGGATAATTCCAACTCCAGACGAAAGTACCAACGGGTTTGGCGCTAGTAGGTAATTTTTTTATGTTATCCCAAAAAGAGTGTACATGTACTTATAAGATATATTTTTTACTTAATTACAATTATCAAACTGTTTTCGTGGATGATTTGAGTCATTATTTTTAAAGATATTTTTTAACATAAAGTCATTGGCAAACTAACAACAATTTTAAATGCTTTGACACTGCTTGTACTTCCTAGCTATTACTTATTTTCAAAACTTGTATTAAAATTAACCCATTTTACACTGCCGTTGATTTTAGGCAATAACTACTTTAAAAACCTGATACATATAGAGAGAAGAGCGATATGTGTCACAGTGTCATCCCTATTAATAGTCTCGCCAATGTCTTTATTAATAACCGTTAGTCGCTCCCTATGTTGTTGTTGTCTATTTTTTGGTTTTATTTTTGTCCATTTGTTTAATACATATGTGCCTTTCTGTTTGTTATTGCTAGTTAATAACAAAACAGTTAAAGCACATATGTTATAATTGTACTGGCTACTCTTAGTTCTCTCTAAGAATAACAGTCCAGTTTTTTTGTGTCTTGTTATGTACTTGTCAATACGAGACGCAATGTACAGGGTGGCCTAAAATTGCTGAAGGGGTTTGAATTCTTTATAACTTTTTTATTATATAATTTTTTTTTTTTTTTTTTTCTTTTCAGTATTTTGTAAAAAGAACTTGGGGAATTAAAAATGCAACAGTGCACAATTAAACAACGTTCCCAAATCATTGAACTTTTTACTCAAATCAACGGTCCATTGTTTTGACTCAGCGTGTATATCGTCGTTATTTTTTTTTACCAATCTTTATTAAAACCATTTAATACAAGTTTAAATAATTTCATATCCTACGAAGCCATTTGGCTTGTCTGTAGGATGTAAGATATTTGTTTAAATTTGCTAAATGATTTGAAAGTTCATTTTGTTTTCTTTTGTTGACATTTAAAATATTTAATAAATCTAATGGCAATTTGTTAAATATATTAGGCAATGCAGTGGCTAAGGTATTTTTTCCGTAGTTGTTGTTATGACGTTCCACTTTGAACCTTCCGTCAGATCGCAGTCTCGTGTTGTGTTCGTGGTCGATGACTTTTAGGAAACGAGTATCTTTGAAGAATTCATTTATTAAAGTGTATTAGCTAGGATTTATGATTTTATATTTTTGAAGAAAGCTCTCAGGTCTTTTTACAATGATTTCTTCTAAGACTTTCTCGATAGCAGATAATATCGCTATGGGTCTGTACTTGTTGTAATCATTTTTTGTACCATTTTTGTATATGGGTCGTAAGATCGATGTTTTTAATAAAGTCGGAATAATAGCGCTATTTATGCTTAAGTTTACACGGGCTGTTATTACTGGCCTAACAAAGCTAGTATTGATTTTAAGATCTTTTGGCCGAATTCTATCTATATCGGCACCTTTTTAGGATTTAAATTATTTGATTTCATATATACTTCTCTTTCATCTGGTGATATGTACATCAAGTTTTGTAGTATGGTAGTAGGATTGTTTAAGGTTTTAATATCACAGTTATGTATAATATTTTGAACATTATTTTTAAAATTTATAGCAAAGTTTTGTGAAATATTTTCGTTTTTAAAGTTTCTTATTATCGTGACATCGATATTAGTAGTTTTTTGGCCGTTATTTCATACATTAATTGCCATGTAACTCTAATATTGCTTCTATTTTCATACAATTTATTTTTATAATAATTATTTTTTGAAAAGTTTTATGTTTTATTTTGTTTGATTCGAAACTTTTTATATTCGTATTCACATTGATTATTGTTTTTGTTATTGCGCCATTTATTAAACAGTTTATCCCGAATTTCACAACATTTCACAAGATCATCACTTATCCATGGATTTGATTTTCTTGTTTTATTTGTTTTATTTGTTTTTTTTTTTAACTTTCGTATACATCAGTAACTATTTTATAAATTTCATTTAAAAAAGTCATTTGTGTTTAGATTCTGATTAATTAATGCACTCCAGACCACTTCTTTAATTTTTTATTTATTTTCACACCTTCTTACTGGGCACACTGTAATACTACGTTTTCCCGTCCCGGGTTTTCTTTTTTGTTATCTTCATAAACACAACAGAAAATTGAGCAATGGTCAGAGATGGTTGCTTTAACAATAGCAGTATATGTTTGTGTAGCTGTTTTGTTGTTTCTTAAATGCAAATGGTTAATGCATGTACTTGTTTCTTTGTTCACAGGTTGGTTGAAAAGTTCCTGCGCTCACCAAGAGATGGCACTGCTAGATCCAAACTTTTTTTTCTCAAGTTGGTGTAACTGTCCTGAGAACACATGCAAAGTTGCAAGTCATTCCGTCAATTCTTTCTTTGTTTACAAGCCATTTGAAGTTGACGTGTCATTGATTTTTTTTTAATATGGAAAAAATTTAATATCGTGCAGTCATTAGATTCTTTGTTTTGAAGGGTTCAAAAGCAAAGGAAATTTATGAACATTTGTTAGAAGTGTATAAGGAGTCCTCGCCTTCAAAACGCAACGTTGAATTTTGGGCTGGTGAATTTAAACGTGGTCGTACCAGCCTTGAAGACGATCCACGCGAAGAACGACCGAAAACTGCAACCACAGCAGAAATCATTGAGCAGGTACATAATATGGTTAGTGAAGATCCAAGTTTGACTAAGTGTGAAATTGCTAATGCCATAGGCATCTCAGACGAACGAGTACTCCATATTTTACATGGAGAATGACGTATGAAAAAATTGTTTGGAAAGTTAGTGCCGCACACATTAACAATTCAACAAAAACTGGATCGAAAACAAATTTCTCAGCGTAATTTGGAGCATTTTAAGCCGAATAAAACCGACTTCTTGCGTCGTTTTATAACTATGGATGAGTCTTGGATCTACCACCATGATCCTAAATTGAAACAAGAACGTTTACAGTGAACTGAAGCTGGTTGTTCAGCTCCAAAGCAGATGAAGTCACAACGATCAGCAAAAAAAGGTAAAACAATCAACTCTGAACATTATTGCAGCCTTTTGGATCAGCTGGATGAAAAAATTCTTGAGAAAAGACCTGGTTTAAAGAAGAAAAAAATCATTTTTCATGAAGACAATGCACCTGCTAACAAAAGTGTTTTGACGATGGCTAAATTAAAAGAATTAAAGTACGAATTGCTTTAACATCCACCGTATTCACCAGATTTGGCTCCCAGTGACTACTATCTCTTCAGAAATATCAAACAATTCCTTCGTCAAAGCATTTTTCGTCGAATGAAGAGGCCATAGCAGCCGTAGACGGTTATTTTGCAGAGCTTCCGAAAAACCATTATAAGGATGGGATAAAATTATTGGAATATCATTGGAACAAGTGTATTGAGCTTCTAGGAGATTATATTGAATAAAAAATATATTTCGTAACAAAAACAGTATTCTTTCATTTCGAGCGCAGGAACTTTTCAACCAACCTATATATCCTCTCTTGTGCTCTCATTTACGATGCATTGAAGCCCATTAGACAATATAATTTCTAAATATTTAGTTGTTGTTGCGTTTTGTGTAAGTATGTCTATATTCATAACCCCTATAAGAATCAGATCTTGTTTGTTTTTTATTTCATTTAACGTTTTATCAAATTCTAACATGAATTTGTTTACATTTAGATGAGGGGGGCGATACACTGAAAGAAGGGTTTTTGGTGTTTATATCAATTTGTAGTGCTTCAAAAGAAGTTATGTACAATGAAAGAGTTGAATATGTTAAATTATCTCTTATAAACACAGCTATTTCTCCTCCTTTAACATCTCGGTTGAAAAAAATTAAAGGTATTGATGTTGTAAAGATGATTTTCATGTTATGTTTGTTTCGAGCAGAACAAATATATCAATATTGGTAATTATTTGGTTTATGCTTGTTAAAAAAGGCGTGAAATTTAATCGTAGTGATATAGAGCAATTCCATATGAAAACGATCAAAATTGGCAAATTTTTGGACGACCCCTCTCCGATTTTAAAATAAATAGTCTCAATCGATTGCCCAGCAAAAAATAATGTACCTACATATTTTTCTTTTTTTTTTATAGTGACTGGTTTAGTGGTGGTGTACACCACTGTCATGTGACAAAATTGAAGAATTCTTCATAAGGGACCTCATTGAAAGTTGTTTAAAAAAAAAACTACTAAAGCGATCGCAACGAGTGATAGCTCGTTGGAAAGGTATTGAATCAGGCTTTAATTGAAAAATAAAATTTTCCTAATTTTTCTCAGAAATTTACCTTTTTTCCCATGAAAATTAAATTTTCCCATGAATATTAAATTTTCCGATTTTCCACAGAAGCTCCTAAATTTTCCGGCTAATTTTATTTTTTTTGGATTCCTCATAATTTTTGCTTTAAGAATCAGCAATAAAAAAAATGGGCCCCGACTCCTTGTTTGGACAGGAGAAGAGCATTTAAGAGACCACCTTGTTCTCATTGTTTTTATATTTTTTATAATTGAATTATTTTTAATTATTTAACATTATTTTATTTTATTATTAAAAATACATTTTAAAAATTATTTTACAGTTAAAAATACATTTATGAAGAAAAAATCTTTCTTATTTTGCTGCTTATACTTAATTACAATATTTATTAAAAATTTCAATTGCCTTGGCATCATTATAAAATTAAAGTAACTTTAAATTTAGCACGTCGGCAGACGAAGAGTACTGCTTTACATTAATTGACATATCAGAAATATTTGGTATGAAGTAATGAAACTTTTGCGTTCCAGTTATAGTTTTGACATTATTATATCTGTTTTGAAGTCGTCGCTCCATGGCATCGTGTTCTTTTTGAGTGCATAAAACTGTGTTAATGGCAATTTCCTTGCTTTGAATCCACGAAAACAAATGTTGTACATTTAAGATCTGGTCAGTATATGGCCTTTGCAAACTTGCCTAAGTCGCCATGCGTTTTAGGGTTCCCCCTAACGCATCGCATGGGCCCTTACCGTGGGACGTCGCAAAAAAGTGCCACTCGACCTTGCAGTTTTGTTCTTCTTCAATTATGCAAAGATTGTAAAAATTTTTTTTATTCTTGTACTGAGAAGCCGCGCCGTTACTTTGTCGATTGCATCGAATTTTGATCTTAAGAATTCAAACAGTTTCATTTGAAATAAATAAACGGACACATAATTATGAGCTAAACTCTCCGCGACAACAACAAGGCTTACGGTCTGTAGTTCGTTATCTTCGTTTTTGAAATAAATGCAAAAAGGATGCACCGTGCACTGGTCGTTTGCTTAGTGATAAGCCTGAATTTCATCCTGAACGAGAAAAGTGTAATTCTCGGCAAAGTCGCTTATCACAATGAATTCATTTTGGGCTAATTTCTCCTTACTTTCCTTTAGAAATTTCTATTGCATCTCGGATATGAAATGGTGCGCCTTCAGTTCATTCAACTTGAATCCGAATTCCTTGATGAATTCCGGAATCTGCTTTACCACGGTCTCAAGGGAACATCTGCCGCTGCTAATTATCTACTGTTTGAAATGCACCTCCTGAATTAACAGCTGTTCAAACTTTTCCGCCAAATATTGCTCTAGCTCGTCAATCTTCGGACAATTGTCGCATTTGGACAGATGACAATTTTCCGTGGGGTATGCGCACAACGACTTCGACAGGAGGTCCCTATATGTTTCAATTTCACCGTGAAATACTTTCAATTTCTTGCATGGAAAGAACATTAATTTGATGTTTTGATGAAACATGCAAACGCAGACTGAATGCGTTCCGTGCCTGTCTAATGCCAGCACGCATTCTTTTGGTCGTAGGATGGCAAACTTAAAAAATCCCACTTTTTCTGCTGGGTATTTCTCTTTGAACTGATGGTATGCTTCGGATAGATTACATAATAATAATCTGCGCTGCTTGTGTACTTTTTCACCATCTTCACGTGTGATAACATAGTCACGTGTACCTGGGCAGGCGCGGCTGTTGTCATCATTGCAGTAAAAATCTTGAATCAATTTCACCGTTGCTTCGCTGAGGGTCCTTGAGCCAAATTTCTTGGTGGGAGTCGCCAATATGCCCTTCTGTCGAACTAATTCTTTGCTTCTTCTCGCGATGTAAAAAGATGTTTGAAACTGTTCAGAAATCTTGCGTATAGACCATGATTGAGGCAGCACAGATAAAATGAGATACTTCTCCGGAAAAGTGGTCGCTAAATTGAATTTTCTTTTCAACTGCTCAATCATTTGTTTGCCGTCATCAACGTCATCTGCTTGACTGCATTCGTTATCAGAGCCTTCATCAAATATTGTCGCGATTGCACTCATAACCTTGCCTTTTATATCTTTCCTGTATTTTTCACTTCGCAACTTTCTTTTTCTAATAGGCGTTTCACCTAAAGTGGTAATAGCCTCATTCAAAGGACTCAAAGACATATTGACCATCGGAATGTCTGCCTCACTATCAGATGAAACATTTTGTTCAATTGTCATTTCACTCTCGGATTGTGGTTGCATTTGTTTCAATGCATTTGCTTGTTGAGACAAATCGATTTTACACTTGGAGCAAATGAATTGTGCTTCTTCACCGTATTGTATATTTAATTCATTCATGTATCGCTTCGAAACACCAGTTAATTTTAATACTTTTATCTTTTTCGAACGATGTCCACTCTTGTTAAACGGATTGCAGCAAAATTTATTCATTTTACTTTAAATTGTCTTTACAGCTTCACTCTTTCCTTACACAAAAAACACTTTAACACTTTCACGTTTAGTATTCAACTGAAATTTGACTCAGAGTGTGTGAAGTATTTATATTTATTTTTTGGTAAAAAATAGGTAAAAAATAAGCGATATTTGCTTTTCTTTAATAGGAAAATTTGCGTGAACTACTGGTCATAAAATGTTTTTTAAAGAGGGACTTAATTGGTTACTGCCAATAAGCCGACCACAGGTCATAAAATGTTTTGTAAATTTTTTAAATTACCAGGTAATAAATATTTCGCCATATTTATGGAAAATCCGTTTTTTATGACTTGTTTCTGCACGTGTCATTTTAGGCGAAATATTTATTACCTGGTAATTTAAAAAATTTACAAAACATTTTATGACCTGTAGCCTCAGTCGGATTTGGTGTGCCATTACATGACACTGCTGCTATTATCCATGGATTTATGGCCGATCTTGTGAAGGCAGGCAGACCATATTCACTACACACTCAACTTGGGGCTCTTAAAAAAAAATTGATTTTTTCTTCATAAATGTATTTTTAACTGTAAAATAATTTTTAAAATGTATTTTTAATAATAAAATAAAATAATGTTAAATAATTAAAAATAATTCAATTATAAAAAATATAAAAACAATGAGAACAAGGTGGTCTCTTAAATGTTCTTCTCCTGTCCAAACAAGGAGTGGGGGCCCATTTTTTTATTGCTGATTCTTAAAGCAAAAATTATGAGGAATCCAAAAAAAATAAAATTAGCCGGAAAATTTAGGAGCTTCTGTGGAAAATCGGAAAATTTAATATTCATGGGAAAATTTAATTTTCATGGGAAAAAAGGTAAATTTCTGAGAAAAATTAGGAAAATTTTATTTTTCAATTAAAGCCTGATTCCAACGAGCTATCACTCGTTGCGATCGCTTTAGTAGTTTTTTTTTTAAACAACTTTCAATGAGGTCCCTTATGAAGAATTCTTCAATTTTGTCACATGACAGTGGTGTACACCACCACTAAACCAGTCACTATAAAAAAAAAAAAATATGTAGGTACATTATTTTTTGCTGGGCAATCGATTGAGACTATTTATTTTAAAATCGGAGAGGGGTCGTCCAAAAGGTGATCGCTTTCATATGGAATTGCTCTATAATGTTCATATATATGATTGCTAAGGGATAACTTAAAATGGGTTTATCAATTTGATTAAAATTATCAATCAATTGATTCATGATTGGATCAATTTTTTATATAAAAAAAGAGTAAAAGATTTCAATAAAAAAAGTAACGATATATTTCGCAAAATTTAATGGTAAGTGTTATTAAATTAATATCGGCTGAGTTGTGAATAAGAATAGGGTTGGATAGTTGATTCTTTTTTGCAAATATGGATCCATTAAGAACCCAAACAAATTTCCAGTTAGACTCTTTGGCTTGTGTTTTTGCAAGCCAAAGAAGCCGGCGATTATAGGCAGTTAACTGATCATTAATGTAATTATAATCATTACTACTGTTGTTGTTATGGCTCTTTTCATCATTGTTTACATTTATTATACTTGTGTTAACTCCATGACGACTAATTTTACTTAACAACTCTCTTTTCTTATTAAGAAAACAAAACTCCACAATTATTTTGTCTGTTTTTTTACTCTGTATGCATTACATATCAGCATCGCTTATCTCCACATTTACAGAAGAACCAATTTTTTTGATAACATCATTTACTAAAATCTCTTGATTGTTTATGTTTTTTATTTCAATGTTTTTTATTATGATTTGTTGTTCAAGGCTGTTGATGCGATTATCCATGTCTTGCATTTGTTTTTCCCTTTCTTTGTTTTTTTCACGCAGTTTGTTGACCTGAGCTGTTAAAGTTGTGAGGGTGCTTGTAATTGTTGTGAGAGCCGTTTGTATGTTTGTGTTGATTTGGGTATTATTTTGATTTATGGTTATCGTTAATTGTTGCACTGATGTAATGTCATTGATATCTGTTTTGATTGTTGTTACATCAGTTTTAAGTAACATAACATCAGATTTTACAATACCAAGATTATTATTTAATTCATTTAGGGACAACGGGTCTCTAAATCGTTGAGCATTATCAGTATCATTGTGATCATTATCATAATTGCGCCTTTGTTGTTTTTGTTGAGATTTTCCATCAACTACTACCAGATAAGCGTTGTTGGATCCTATCCGTGGTTTGCAGGTATGACATCTCCACTCTTCTTTAATTTTAGACCTCATGCCATTATATGAACTTTCTGATAAGGTGCAGCAGTATAAATATATATATATACATACATTTTTTGGATTTTTGGAACACTTGAACTAGGTTTAAACTAGGTTTTTATAGTCTTTAGCAAGAGCACAACTAAAAGTTCGACCGTTCGCAATAAGAGCTTTTGATAATGTGCGGGTTGGACGGTTAGTTAATAGGCAAAACTGTAGGATATGGGCTATGGAAAACAGTAGGCGCGGTGTTTCGTCGGAAAGGATTAGCCCATATTTTTTTTGAAAATGAACACGGTGCCGCCGTTTCCATCACTGGTGTTTAATATCGGACAATGTTGGAAAAAAATGTAAGGCCAACCGCGGAAAACCACCCGCAAGTATGGTTCCAACAGGATGGAGCCACAACGCACACTTCGAGGGACACAATGGCTCTTTAACGCGACATCTCTGGTGAACGAATTATTTCTAGTATAAGCCGAATGAATTATTTCCAGTATAACCGATTTTAACCGCTCCATACTTTTTTTTTTGGGGGGGGGGGGGGGGGGGGTTACTTGAAAAAACAATATACGAGTAATTTTGGGCATTCCTGTACAATGTAATAGCATTAACTTAGTATAGTAAAAATTTGTTGAAATAAACACATAACAACAAAAAATATCGTGCCTTTAGTATTTAAAAAAAAGTTTAAGTTTTTACCAAAAATTTTTGGCGACCTTAACAGGACGACTGTGTGTTATTGATAAAAAAAAATTAAATAATTTTTTAATTCGGTTTTAAAAGAATTTATGGCCTGTAGAGCCACTACAAAAATAAAATAATTTAATTTGAAAATTTTTTTAAGGCCCACAGAGCCACTACAAAATTTTGTATAATCATTGAAACAATTGTGGTTCGGAGTAACACTTTCGCATCTGAGATTTTCATCATAACCTTTGCTGCTTATAAATTTCGTTCGCTTGGAGTTATTTTTGCCGGCGTTAAACAAAATTAAACCCAATTTTTTTATTTTGTCTTCGTGGTCTATCATTAAATAAATTTTGCAAGGAATAGTAAATAAAATTTTTGTGATTTCTGTAAAAAATTAGAAATGTTCCAAATTTAAATTTTTGCTGCCTTGGTAGTTTTCTGAAGCTTCTCGATTTATTCAAAATGGCGAACGATAATGCTACCGCCATTAATCCAAGCGGTTCAGATTTAACATCTTTAGAACAACAGAGGACCATTACAAAAAAGATCATAATAAAGCTACATAAAAAAAATGAAAAAGATGGCGACAAGGTAAAAGGAAAGTTTTGGAAACATATTTTAAAAATTAAATTCATCTGATACTTCTCGAGGTGCTTAAAGAGAAGTTATTAAAACAAAGTTGTTAGCTTTTTTAAATAAAAGTCGTTGCTTATATATTTTTTAAATTTTATCAGGCTCGAGATCATTATTTATATTTTTTATTAAATGGAAAAAATTGTGAGGATCAGCGCTAAGGAGTACGGGTAATCATTCACTAACTGTGAAAAAGGAATTTCGCATAGTCATTTTCCTTAGAGTGTGTGATATATTACCCTGTTCCAAACCATGAGTTATTTGTGGGTTGGGTGATTCATAAGGAGGCTAAAGATGGCCTAGTCGCTCAGGTCGAAGGTGTGCACTTCCTCTAGCGCTGATTCTCACAATTTTTTCCATTTAATAAAAAAATAGTGTTTACATTCGTTAGTAACATTAAATTATGATCTCGAACCTGATAAAATTTAAAAAATTTATAATTAAGAGAGAGAGAGATCGAATAATATATACAAAATTTACATAAAAGTCGTTGATCTAATTCAATGGTACAAAGTTTTCTCAACGCTTCGATGGTTGAAGCGTCACATCAATCTCGGTTGCCCTCGTTGAAGTTGCCCCGATTCAATTGAAAATATGCTGATTAACCAAGATTTAAAACAACGTTTAATAACATGGTCCACAAAAATCCGTTGATAACTTCAGTGGATAAATTTAAATATTTGCTGAACTGTCTTTCTGGTCCTGATTTAGCTGTAGTGAAGCCGTTTCTGGGTGCAGATGAAAATTACCCAAAAGCCCTGGAACGGTTTAAGGAGCGATACGATAATATGGTACTTATATTTTTGGAACATGTTACTGCTCTTTTTAATGTTTCACACATGTCTAAGGACGATTGAAACATTAATGAAGCCTTTTCGGCTATTCGTGGTTCTCTTTTGTCACTTGAAACGAACGTATGAATGCAATTATAATTCACATGATGTTGTTGATGTTGAACGAGGTTTCCAGGCAAAATTATGATGGAAAGCAAGAATTGAAATCGTTCATGCTACACAATTTTAAGCAATCGCTGTCAATTTTTAGAAAGCCATGAAAAGGAAGATGAACCGGTCCGAAAACCTAGTGGTTTCAAGCCAAAGCTTGAAGAGCAAATGCTCTTGTGAACTCGAAAACCAGTTCGGCCTGCTCATATTGCAACAGCACTGAACATGACATCGCAACATGTTAATTTCATAAAACGTTATGAGCACTGCATAAACTGCCTTCGAAAGGGTTATTTAGTTTCGAAATGCCCCTTTAAATCTCGTTGTCGAGTTTATCACGCTGCTGATTATACTATTCTACATATTCATGTGGTTCCTGATCAATCAACAATGCCGTCACCCAATGCTGTTCTAAATCAAGGGTCTTTTACTATTCATGGTAATCCAGTTTCATCATACCAACTGCAGTAGTTCTTATGAAAGACAATTTTGGTTCATTTCAACCGGTAAGAATACTACTTGATTCTTGTTCTGAAATCAATTTTATTATCGGAGTCTTATAGTGTTTTTGGTATCGGTGAAATACAAACAAATAGCAAGTTTTTTGTTGCAGCTATAATCAAATCTCGTATTGGTTCGTTCCAATGGTCCTCAACATTTGCTCTTACAAAATTAATTTCTGCAAAACAGCCTGATGATTTTAAAGAAACTTCAAATTGGAAAATTCCTGAAACTATACAATTTGCTGATCCTTTTATCTATAAGACATAGCGCATATATTTGTTGGTTAGTCCTAGGGTATTTTTTGCTATGTTCCTTGTTAATACTGTGTTTGTGTCGATTGTTGGAGGCAAAATTACTTCGCAAACAACTTCGTCGGCTCCTACATGCAACTTAGCCCTTTACTCTTTAACAGAAAGCTTAGACAACACTGAGAAAATTTTGGGAAGTCGAAGAATATGCCAGTAGTCCCTAAACTTTTAGTATTGCCTTTTGATTTTAATGCGGATTAATTGCATTCGAAAATCGTTCTACAGTGGCAAAAATTACATTAATCAACACTTAATTCTTTTGTGGGCAATCGTATTTTAGAACTTCAGGTGCAAACACGAGACATTCAATGACATGTTCCATCAAATAGTAATCCTGCAGATTTGTATCCCTTGGTTGCAGTGCAGCTGAATTATAATCAGCAATTTGGATTCATGGTCCTTAATTTCGGTTCAAGAGCATGTCGGATCAGATCGTTCGTCACTGTGTCATCCCTGTCGTGATAATAACTGTTAGTCGCTCCCTATGTTATTGTCTGTCTTTTTAGTTTTATCTTTGCCTTTGATAATATGGTATCTCGTCACTATACCAATGAATAGACACAGAACTAATGTGGAGAATTGGTGTGACGTTTTATTTTTGTTTTTTTGGCATATTTGCTCTTTGTTCATAAAAGGCCAAACAAAACGATCAGAAGCAAGTCTTCTTGAGGCTCGAGCACCAGGGTCAGAAAGATTATGCAGTAGATTTAACGTTGATTTTCTAAAAGTGTTTGGTAGATAAGGTCTTGCTTTACCTTGGGAAACATCACAATAAATCTTGACCTTGGAACCGGGAAGTAACATTTGTTGCAATTGAAGTCCAGAGACATTGGATAGAAGACGTTTAAGTACTTCATCTGAATTTTGGGCTTCAGCCAGCTTCACGTAATTAATAACGTCAATATCTTCTATTCAGCCACTGCATTGTCAATTCCTGATATATGTACGATCTTGATTGTAAATTCTCCAATAAAATCTAAATGACGATATTCACATAGAGATGCTTTGTTTGGACTGATTAAATGCATAAGTTAATGGCTTTTGATCAGTGTATGTAAATAGTAAAATCGCGACCTTCAAGCATATATCGAAAATGTTTTACTGCTGAATATGCGGCTAGAAGTTTGCGGTCTTAGACACTATGCTTTTGTTTCGCAGGACTAAACTTTTTTGAATAAAAAATGGTTGGCATTTGTTCGCTATTTTTTGTTCAATAACTGCACCAATTGCAAAATCAGAAGCATCAACTTTAAGTGCAATTTGGACGTCTTCAATTGGATGAGCCAAAAGGGTAGCATTTGCGATAAGTTCTTTACATTCATCAAAGGCTTCTTTTGCTTCCTCTGTCCAAATAACTGGGCGCTTATCTTTCTTCTTAGCACCTTTCATATAAGCATTCAAAGGTGCTTGATATTGTTTATCATTCGGTATGAATTGACGATACAAGTTTAAAATACAAACAAATCTTCATAAGTCCATTATGGTTTGTGGTTTTTCATAGTCCAAAATTTTTTGAACTTTAGGTGTTGTGGGTGTACTGCCAAATTTGTTTATATGGAATTCCAGAAAATCAATTTCAGAGGAACCAAATTCACATTTAGCGGGATTGATAATAATGCCGTATTCTCGAAAACGAAAGAATACAATTTTGAGGTGTTCAAAGTGTTGCTCTTGAGAGTGTGATGCCATTAAGACATCATCGATATATATAAACACGAAATCTTAACCTCGAAAAATTTCGTCCATTAAGCGTTAAAAACTTTGTGTTGAATTACAAAGTCCGAAAGACATACGGAGGAACTCATAAAGCCCAAATAGGGTGATAATTGCTGTTTTGCAAACATCATCAGGATGCACTGCAATCTGATGATATGCTCTTATTAAATAAAGTTTCATGTAATATTTGCAACCACGAAGTGTAGCTGAATAATTAGTTATAAAAAGAATGGGATATCTGTCGGGATTTGTATTTTTCTTCACAAATTTATAATCCCCACAAGGTCTCCAGTCGCCATTCGTTTTTGAAAGCATATGTAACTGGTTTGCCCATTTACTTTTGGAAGGACGTATAATATTGTTGTCAACCATGAACTGAAATTCTTTTTTAGCGATGCTGAGACGTTGTTTATCTAAAGGTCTAGCTTTTGCACAAACATGAGAACCAATAGTCTCTATATGATGATAAACTCCATGTTTCTTGTTCCCAACCTACATAGAAACATTATGGATTTCCGGAAATTTTTCCAAAAGTATTTGGTATTAAGATTTATCTTCACAAATTGTTCAAATACCCAAACGTGCATTGGAAAATAATAGTGTTGTACCATTAACTAATCTTTTATTTTTTTAAATCGGATAGTAAATTGAAATATTCAAGAAAATCTGAACCAATTATGCACTTTGTGACAACAGCAGTGATGAATAACCAAGAAAAAGTTATTCTAAGACCAAGGGATAATTGTAAAACAACTGTGCCAAATGTTTTGTTAGACGTGCATTTGCATTTGGGAAAACAAAATTGTTACCTGTTTTGGAATTACAGAGACGTCGGCTCCAGTATCTATAAGGAATGATTTCTTAGATAACGGATCTGTGATGAATAAGCAGCTTGACTTTGCTACATTGCTGACATCGGTAGCTGCGCATTCCGATGCGAAATTTAGTTTTTTGTATAAGATAAGTGATACCAGCAATAATTGGGATTGTTATCTCTTGGACGTGATCTTGATTGTCTTCTACTTGGCGTCTTGCTTCGACTACGGATATGATATTCTTAAAAAACCTGTCAGTATCTAAACTCGAGATTGTTGGTTACGTCTTGCTTTTCACTGATAGCAAGAATAGCTCGAACATTTTCTGGCAATTGATCAAGAAACAAGGATCTGATTACCGTTTTTCCAATTTGACAATGTCCCAAACTTTGAATTGTGCCCAAAAATTGCATTGGTTTTTGATCTCCAAGGACTTGACCGCTCAAACGACATTTTAATTTTCGTTCATCAGATTCAGAACACAAGGAATTAATTCTTGATTTTAGAATTTCATACCTGTTTTCCGTTTGAACATCATTTAGCAGATCACTTACTAAATCAAGAGTACCTGTTTCATCATCCATCAAATTTGGTATAGGTCTCCTTGTGGGAGTTGGTTGAGGCATTAGGTGAGTGAAACAGCAAAATATTTTTGTTTACGCCAAAAACCTTTATTTTGGTTAAACTAAATAATGGTGCCCTTCTGGTACCCTTAACCCCCATTTGGGTTAATAATCTATTATCATATATTTTACTCCCCTTTTTAACTTCTCTAAAAGAAGTGTTTAATATATTATAACATATACTTGAACGTCACTAAATCGTTGTTTGCCACCTCCTTTTTGCTTTATGATAGTTTTTAACATATAATCTTACGATTGTACTCCTCTGCTACGCAACTTTTACGAAGGTAATATAAATATTTATGTTAATAAAAATAGAGACTAATCCTCTAATCAAAAATTGAACTTTTTGTCTTTTTATTTCATTTGGAAATTGCATCTACTGCAAACATTTGGTCCAATCGAACCGGAGCACAAGGAAAAAAAGGACAAAAAGTGAATATAATTTTTTTTTATTTCCAGCCTCCATCTTTTGTGTGGCATCAACCCTTAATTTGTTTAATTTTTTAAATTATTATTTTTTTTTTCAACGAAACAAAGGTACGTATAGTTCAATTCAATTTGTGAGCTTTTAAAATAAAAATAGAAAAAATCGAGTTTAATTAAAACAAAGTGTTAATTATAAATTAATTAAAATAATTTTATTTACTTTTAATAAATTATTATTATTGTTTATTTCTAATACTTTTGTTTCTATTGTGGTCGTTTTACAACCCGCCGCAAAATTTATTTATGCAGTCCATTTGTTCTACACCAATAATTTTATTTATTTGGCAATTACATTTTTTTTCGCGCCGGTGTGTTTATTTACGTGGACATAATTAATTTTATTCCATAAACTTCGAGCATAATCGGGCTTAATTAAATAAAAAAGTGAGAAAAGTAACCCTTAAAAAATTAATTTGTAGAAAAAAAGAAAACATTTGTTTGTTGGTAAAGTGGATTTTTTTAAATATTAATTTACATATTAACATACCTACAAACATATATACAGTGTTTTTTTATTCTTTGTTTTATTTTTGTGTTTAGATATACAAACACACAAACTTTGGTACTTTGGTATTTTGTGTTATTGTTTTGGTTAACTGAGTATAGGCACCCTACACTCCAGCATAGTCGCGACTTACATCCTTTGTGTCGTACATTTAATAAAATTGTTTTTTCGATATTTTTGTTAAATTTCTTAACAACTTTTGTACAATTATCGGAATTGAACATTTTTGTTTAAGACTTTTTTCGCCTTTTCACTTTTTGGAATATTTAGGAATTTTCAAAAAAAATTTTATTTTTTATTTAATAACGCAATGTCTGATAACGCTTTGGATATTTTTATTAGAGAGTCCGACGCTCTTATTAAATTCGAAGCAAAGTTTAATGAGCCTCGCGAAAATGCGCATACGGTTTTTAGGCTAGAAACACGCGGAAAAGAACTTAGCGGTTTATGGGAAACTGTTGAAACTTCCTATAAATCGTGTTTAAGTTATTTGGAGAAATCTGAAAACGCTGCATCCTCTTATGTGGACGCAGCGGAAGTGAAATATATTTTTGTTTAGCGTCAATTAACGAAAAATTTAAATTTCGAACCGCAAGGGCATAATAACGCAAAACCAAATGAAAAATCTACTTCTGAACCGGTTACATCGGAAGATTTTGGTTTTAATTTTAACCTTCCGCCGTGCAATATACCGGTTTTCGACAGTAAAGTAATTTCTTGGCCCACTATACGGTATCTTTCCACCGCTGTTTACATAAATAACTCGCGAGTAAGTCCCATTGTTCGACTTTTTGTGTTACTTGACAAAACAAGTGGCGATGCACGGGAACTTGTTTCAAAAGCGCCGCTTACTAATAAAGGTTTTGACATCGCCTGGAAAAGCCTTACCGATAAATATGAAAATGTACGTTGTTGGTAAATCATCAGCTTATTTCGCTTTTTAATCTTCCTTTTTTGGATAAGGAAAGCGATGGGGGCTTGAAATCGTTACAGCGCGGTATAAACAGTTGTTAGCTCTGTCTACTTAGGACATCTCCTCTTCTGGGGATTTGAGCTTACACATGATTGTTTTTATGTGTCTTCAACGGTTGCCTGCCATTCCGGTAATCTTTGGGAACAGTCGGTTAAAAACACAAAGGCTTTATCGCTCTGGAGTGATTTAGATCGCTTTCTGACGGAAAGGATCGACACTTTAGAGTGTTCGCGTGATCTGCAAGGTTTTCATCATTCAAAAAGGACCGCTGAATTAAAAGTAAAATCGCACCATACAAAGGCCAGTACGTCGGTAAACACTTTTTGCGTTCTATGGAAAAATCAGGTGCATTCTTTGCGTTCTTGTCCTCGTTTTAAAGGGTTTTCCGTTGCTGATAGATACTCTACCGTTAAAAACTTTCATTTTTGTGTCAATTGTCTTTCAAGGATACATGAAGTTAAGGATTGCGTTAGTACTTATAATTGTTCTAAATGCAATAAACGTCACCATACTTTATTGCATCGCGATTCGAATGAGGGATCGGCTAGGGAGAATACTTCTTCTAATTCGGCTGTTTGGGTACAGCTCTTCGTCTTCCTAAACCTACAACAGCTGATCCCAATACACAATCCACGTGGAATGGTATCCTGCTAGATAGGTATTTTATACCTCGTTGAATAAGGATGTGCTTTTGGGAACGGCTATGGTGAATATCGTTCACCAGGGTATTACGTATCCAGCCTGGGCACTAATTGACCCTGCTTCGGAAAGTTCATTCATATCGGAATGTTTGCAAAATCGCTTGAAACTTCCGACATGCTCTACGAATTGTCGTATCTCAGGCGTTGAACAAATTTCGTTTACTTCTAAGAAAATTTGTTATGTTAAAATTGGTTCTTCGGTTGACAAATCCTTTTCGTTGGCGGTTTTTTAGCGGTTGTTTTGTCAAAAATTTCGGGAAGTTTACCATATTGTGCAGTACCTACCAAGTATTCGTTTGGCGGATGCGAATTTCTTTGACAATAGACCTGTTGATCTTTTACTTGGCGCTGAACTTTATCCCAGCATTCAAGTAATGGAAATTCCTAAAAATGTTTTAGGTTCGTTGTTGGCTCAGAATACTGCTTTCAGTTGGATTGTTACCGGTCCAATTATACAACCTCAGGTTCGTGTCTTTTCTAAGGTAGAATTTTCGGATGAGGATTGCCTGAATAGAAATCTTCTTCGATTCTGGGAAATTGAGGAAACCCCTATGCGGAAAATCTTATCAACTTTTGATAAGATTTGTGAGGAGAATTATAAGAAAACTACACGTCGAGATTCTGATGGTCGCTACGTTTTTACGCTCCCATTCAAGTCAGAATTTCCTCAGCATTTAAGCTTAGGTGCATCTAGATCAAATGCCCTAGAGCAATATACTAGAACAGAATCCTCTCTTTTACGAAGACCTGACGTCGTTAATGAATATTTGAAATTCTGTCATATGGAACTTGTTTGAAGTCCAACTTCTGCTACCATGTTCTCTTGTTATTTGCGTCATCATCCCGTAGTTAAACCTGAACGGAAAATTACAAAATTGCGTGTCGTTTTTAATGCTTCAAATAAAACGTCAAATGCAGTGAGTCTAAACGACTGTCTTTATGTGGGCCCCACCTTGCGGTCTGATTTAGTACGATGGCGTGTCTTTAAATTTGTTTTCAATCGGCAAATAAGAGTTCTTGCTCATACTCCATTTCAACGGATCTTATTTCGAAATTCTCCGACGGAGAACGCTAGGGATTATGAGCTGAAGACTGTGACTTTTGGTGTGAATTGTGCTCCTTATATGGCTATTCGCATTTTGTTGCAGTTGGCTGATGATTCTGAGTCTGAGTACCCTTTAGCATCGCACATTCTACGAAGGTGTATGCACGTCGACAACGTTTTAACAGGGACTCACGATGTTTCAACTGCCTTGATCGCTCGTGAACAGCTGATAGCTGCGTTGACTTAAGCAAAATCAGATCTTAGAAAATGGACTTCTAAAGATCGCTCTATTTTAGAGGCTTTCCCAGGGGAACATTTGGTTGATGCAAAACTTCTGACTTTCGTTGAATCAAGTAGTTCGAAAACTTTTGGTATTCAATGGAATGCACAATTAGATTCTTTTTATTTTAAAGTGTATCCGATTGTCTACAAATCGTATCATACAAAAAGGGAAGTTTTATCGACTATTGCCAAGTTGTTTGATCCTGTTGGTTGGCTCGGTCCCGTTATGATTGTGGCGAAAATGATCATGCAACGAGTATGGCTCGATAACATCGATTGGGACGATTCACTTCCGCTTTCAACTGAAAATGACTGGAAAAAATTAATAACTTCATATCACGAAGTTAACAGTATTCGTATTACGAGATGCGTACATTACACTCCTGATTCCTCTGTCGAGCTTCACGTGTTTTCTGATGCCTGGAAAAAGGCATACGCAGGGGTAATGTACATTCGCATTGAATCCCCCGGCGGCAAAATTAATACACACTTGTTGTCGTGTAAAACCAAGGTGGCCTAAATTAAATCAATTTCAATTCCTCGCCTTGAACTTTGCGGTACAGTGTTAGCCTCTGAACTTTTGAAGACTGTGCTTGGTGAAATTGATATTCGGCTTCAACGGATGTTTGTTGGACTGATTCGACGATTGTTCTTTCCTGGTAGAAAAAGGACCCTTGTTCTTGGGCCACCTTTGTTGCCAATAGAGTAGGATTCAGGAAAATGTTGGTCAGCATAATTGGTATCATATCCGATCTGAGGATAACCCTGCTGATTTAGGTGGTCGCGGTATTTCTCCCTCCGAGCTGGCTGACAATTCAATTCATTTTGGTGGCATGGGCCACCGTGGTTTCGTCAGAGCAAATCTGAATAGAATATCACCGATCTCTCCCACCTGGACACTGACATTGAGGGTCGTGTAGTGCAGGTTTATACTTCGTTTTTTACGGACACAAATGAAGCCGATATTCGCTTCGTGTAATATCGTACAATTTACGCTTTCTTTACAACAGTCACCCTGCTCATAAATATGATCGTCGGTTGTATGTGAACAAAAATCTTTTAAGTTTCGAGTTGAAGAGGACAAAATTGCATTTGGCTAAAGTGGCTCAAAAGGCTCACTTTGCATAAAAGAATCGCTGTCTTGTGAATGAGGAACCTTTGCCTACGAAAAGTTGTCTTGGTCCCTTGAATCCCTTTTTAGACAAAGATGGCGTCATGAGGTTGAATGGCTGTTTAGTTAAGTCGCCTTCTCTCACTTATACTGATCAGCATCTGATCATTTTGCCTTATTCCAGCAGATTTACGCTGCTTTTAGTTGAATTTATTCACTTGGTTTCTATTCACGGTGGAAATCAATTGATGCTTCGAATACTTCGCATCGAATACTGGCTTCTCAGACTAAAGTCTAAAATTCGAGCTGTCATTAGCAGATGCAAACGTTGTATTCTTGACAGAAAATGTTCTTGCAGTTAACTTATGGCAGCACTCCCGCCTGAAAGAACTCTTCTTGAAAGACCTTTTACTATCACTGGTGTTGATTTTGCAGGGCCCTTTGATATAAAAAGTTTTACAGGTCGAGCTTGCAAAATAACTAAAGGTTTTGTTTGTATATTTGTTTCTACGAAAGCAATACATTTAGAAGCGGCTTCAGATTTTTCAACGGCTACATTTTTAGCCGCTTTTCAACGATTTGTTTCGCGACGTAGGGGCGTCGCGTTGTAGGGCCATCGCGTGAATTAGAGAAAGATTTTCGGACTTTTCTTAGGAAAAGTCAAAATAGGGAGTTCTGCATATGCAGTGCATGGGCTCTCGTGGCGCTTTATCCCAGCTGGTGCGCCTCATATGGGCGGCCTTTGGGAGGCTGGTGTGAAGAGCTTTAAACTTTATTTCAGAAGAAGGACAATCGTTCTAATATACATTTGAAGAGCTTTCGACCATTCTAGCTCGAATCGAGGCATGCCTTAATTCACGCCCTCTGTGCCCTATGACGGACAACCCTCAAGAACCGGTAGCGCTAACCCCTGTTAATTTTTTGATTGGTTCTCCAATTCTTGCTCCTCCGGAGCCCGAAATCACTGATCCTCCGATAAGATTAATTAATCGATTTCAGAAAATGAAAGCTCTTTAGCAACATTTCTGCCGTCGTTGGAAAGAAGAATATTTAATGTCATTGCACAAACTCTATAAATGGAAAAATCCTGAACGCTAACTCCAAGAAAATGATTTAGTCGTGATTCGGCACGAGCAATTACCTCCCACTTCGTGGAGACTAGGTCGGGTCGTGAAATTGTACCGCGGTAATGACGGTCATGTTCGTGTTGTGGACGTTCGAACTGCGAATGGAGTTGTAAGACAACATATCGCAAAGTTGGTTATTCTGACCAACTAATTTTATCATAATAGTTTGAATCGCCGTTAATAGTCATTGTTTCTTAGCACTATGGACGCATTGCCAACCTTTTTTGATGTTGCCCTTCGATTCCGAAGAAGCAATGGAAATTGCGGATCCTGCAGCTACGGAAGCGCATCATCCGTATCATCTACATGGTCGACTTTAACGACCTCTACTACAATGGTGGTGTCATAGACTATTTTTGCTGTACCGTCTCCGACTGTTACAACTACCTCAGCTGTAACGCCAATCGTCGCTTACAATACCGAAATAAAAGGAACCTCGGGGTCGAAAACTTCGATTGGGGCTTCGACCGTCGACAACTCCGTGCGTCAATGTAGAGTTTGTAAAAACAAACATCCGCTGCGTTTTTGTTCATCCTTTCGAAAGATGAGTCATGAGCAGAAGCTTCGCATGGTGATTTTCCATCACTACTGCTCGCGTTGTTTGGTGCCGTGACTGTCAGGGTGACCATAACACCCTTTTTCACTCTCGGTCGCCAGCTCACGGTATTTCAAAGAAGACCAAAGTTGAGAGTACGTCCGCTCGTAGTACAACAAGAACAAAAAAACTTCTGTCCGTCCGATCTCAAGCTCTGACAGACCCCGTTCTGGCCAAAAAACAGACCTCCTCTAAATCTCGTCCTCCGTCGTCCGCTTCTCAAGTGTGTTCTTTGCCAATCCGGCATATCGTAACATTTTCCCCAACTTTGATCGCGAAATTATATCTACCGGACAAAAATATCCCCTGTACCCCTGCAGTGAAATCTGCTATAGTTGTAAAACCTTGGTTCAAAAACTTCTGCTGGCTGTTACCACGGTGAACAATGACAAGTACTGCCACTTAACTGTCGGTTCTTCGTATGACCCCACACAGAAAATCATCTTTACTGCCAAAGTGTGGAAGATGAGGGGAATCAATACTCCGACGGAGTCCATCCCGGACACAGTTCGAGATCATTTCGAGGGGCTTTTACTTGCTGACCTAAAATTCAACCACGCTTCACGGGTTGTTTTAGTTTTAGGACCAGAAGTAACCCCTAAAATAATGAAAGGAAAAACATTTTCGAGCCCAGGTCTTCCAATCGCCCAACTTTCCATATTTGGTTGGATAATTTCCGGTCAATCACCTCTGTAGGTATTTAAATCATCCAGCTTTGCTCGTTAGGTCCATTGAAAATCTTAATAAACTCCAGCTCTGCTGGTCAGGTCCACCGGACCTCCTAAAAAACTCCAGTTTACTGGTCAGGTCCCTTGGACCTCCTAATAAACATCCAACTTGCTGGTCAGGGCCCTTGGACCTCCTAATAAACATCTAGCTTGCTGGTCACGTCCCTTGGACCTCCTTATAAACATCCGGCTCTGCTGGTCAGGTCTCATGGACCTAGGAGGTACTTTAGATTTAAGTGTTTTTTGAAAAAAAAAGGCAATAAATTAATTCTTTTTAAAGCTCACCTGAACGGTTAGTACCTAACGTTTATTTTTAAAGCTATTTTTAAGATTTTGTTACAACACACTTCAGTGTTGCAAGGTGGCCGGCAATGTTTAAGCCAAAAACCTTTATTTTGGTATTAATAATCTATTATCATCTATTTTACTCCCCTTTTTAACTTCTCTGAAGGGAGTGTTTAATAGATTATAATATATGCTTGAACGTCACTTAATCGTTGCTTGCCGCCTCTTTTTTGCTTTATGATCGTTTTTAACATATAGTTTTACGATTGTACTCCTCCGCTACGCAACTTTTACGAAGGTAATATAAATATTTATATTAATAAAAATAGAGACTTATCCTATAATCAAAAATTTAACTTTTTGTCTTTTTATTTCATTTGGAAATTGCATCTACAATTTTAATAGATTAAAAAATTTGAAATTCGTTCAAATTTGTTTAAATTCGTTTAAATTCATTCAAATTCTGGGTCACCAATTTATGGTATCTCGTCACTATACCAATGAATAGACACAGAACTTAATTATGGATTTTTATTTATAAAAATTATTACAACACAAAAAAAGAAAAATTCTGTTCTTTCCTTTTGAAAAATATTAAATTGAATAACTTGAAAAATTTTGACATAATTAAAAAAATTGATTTTTTTTAAACCAAATTGTTTGCAGTAAATGCACGATGAGTAAATACAAAAAGTAAAAATACAAAAGGTGTTATTAAGTTTTAGAGAAAAGGTCTCTATTTATTTAAAATATATTACTAACACGAACTTAAAGCAAAAAGGAGGTGGCAAACAACGCTTAAGTGACGTTTATTACTTATAAACTATGTAAATACTCCCTTCAAAGAAGTATAAAAGGAGAGTTAAATAGATCATAGCGTAGTAATAACCCAAAAACGGGTCAGAGTTTGCCAAAGGGACAAAATGTAAAAAATCAATGAAAATTAAGCAATTGTGTTTAAACATTGCTGGCCACCTGCCAACCTTATGATAAGTTGCAACAAAAATATTACAAATACGCTTACTAAAATAAAGTTAAATATACTCGTATGAAGGTACAATATTTTCTATTTAGTTCATTTTTTTTTTAATTTTAATTCATTATTATTTTATCAAAAGACACTTATGTATACGAAGAGGAGGATCGGGTGGTCTCAAAGGGAGCCAGGTTGATCCAAGTTTATTAGGAGGTCCGGTAGACCTGACCAGCAAAGCCGGATGTTTATTAGGAGGTCCAAGGGACCTGACCAACAAAGCTGGGTGTTTATTAAGAGGTCCAGTAGACCTGACCAGCAAAGCCGGATATTTATTAAGAGGTCCAGTAGACCTGACCAGCAAAGCCGGATGTTTATTAAAAGGTTCAGTAGACCTGACTAGCAAGGCCGGATGTTTATTAAGAGGTCCGAGGGACCTGACCAGCAAAGCTGGATGTTTATTACAAAATCCGTGAGACCTGACCAGGAGAGCTGTATGTGATTGTAAATGGCTTAAGAGAACCATATCAGCAAAGACTAATCCAAATGTGACCCTCCAATCATCCTGAACCAGGTTGAAAAGGCAGGATCGGTAATCGTAGAATTCACATAAATACCAAGCAGGAACGATAGGATGTACATGTTAATAAAAGTAAAAAAATAATTCAAATTTGTATGGTTCAAATACATAAATCGATAAGAATATCGTTTTGAAACACACTTTTGCGTAAAAATTTTAATATATTCGAAATGCCCGATAACGTTCGGATAAACTTTTACGAAGCAACCGATACTCCACGAAGTTGGACGTAATCGGCATGGTTTTAAAACGACAAGTGTTCCCAATGAAATATTGCGTATATATCGCACTTACAATTTTTCCTTCTTAACGAACTGATTTTCAAAATCATTCGGCGATTTATCAATCGAAGATTACGATGGAGTATGTTGAGAGAAAATATTAAACGAATAAATGTGTGAAGACGTTACCTCATGCCATCTGCAAAGTTTCGTAGAAACAAGAGGAAGCGAATTTAAACTTCGACACAAAATTCTATTTTTTAAACAACTCTTCGTCGAATAGCGTGTTTTAGAAAAGCAAACTTCAAATTTCGATAATAATAAAAGTGAGTCGGAAATTGCTCCATAAACTAAGTTTTGAGCCAATAAATATCTCCAAACATTTGTCTGAGTTCGGCCTAAAAGTATTTTAGCGCACAAATCAGAGCCAATTAAGATGCTCTTAGTTCTTCCGATGGAAGGATACAAATTTGCTAATCGTAAATATTGCGAATTGTTTCTCACGTCAATATTGACCGGAACCTGAGTCAAAATATGAAAATTTTTCGGCAAAGCAAAAAGGAGGTGGCAAACAACGCTTAAGTGACGTTTATTACTTATAAACTATGTAAATACTCCCTTCAAAGAAGTATAAAAGGAGAGTTAAATAGATCATAGCGTAGTAATAACCCAAAAACGGGTCAGAGTTTGCCAAAGGGACAAAATGTAAAAAATCAATGAAAATTAAACAATTGTGTTTAAACATTGCTGGCCACCTTGCAACATTATGATAAGTTGCAACAAAAATATTACAAATACGCTTACTAAAATAAAGTTAAATATACTCGTATGAAGGTACAATATTTTCCATTTACTTCATTTTTTTTTTAATTTTAATTCATTATTATTTTATCAAAAGACACTTATGTATACGAAGAGGAGGATCGGGTGGTCTCAAAGGGAGCCAGGTTGATCCAAGTTTATTAGGAGGTCCGGTAGACCTGACCAACAAAGCCGGATGTTTATTAGGAGGTCCAAGGGACCTGACCAGCAAAGCTGGGTGTTTATTAAGAGGTCCAGTAGACCTGACCAGCAAAGCCGGATATTTATTAAGAGGTCCAGTAGACCTGACCAGCAAAGCCGGATGTTTATTAAAAGGTTCAGTAGACCTGACTAGCAAAGCCGGATGTTTATTAAGAGGTCCGAGGGACCTGACCAGCAAATCTGGATGTTTATTACAAAATCCGTGAGACCTGACCAGGAGAGCTGTATGTGATTGTAAATGGCTTAAGAGAACCATATCAGCAAAGACTAATCCAAATGTGACCCTCCAATCATCCTGAACCAGGTTGAAAAGGCAGGATCGGTAATCGTAGAATTCACATAAATACCAAGCAGGAACGATAGGATGTACATGTAAATAAAAGTAAAAAAATAATTCAAATTTTTATGGTTCAAATATATAAATCGATAAGAGTATCGTTTTGAAACACACTTTTGCATAAAAATTTTAATATATTCGAAATGCCCGATAACATTCGGATAAACTTTTACGAAGCAACCGATACTCCACGAAGTTGGACGTAATCGGCATAGTTTTAAAACGACAAATGTTCCCAATGAAATATTGCGTATATATCGTACGTACAATTTTTCCTTCTTAACGAACTGATTTTCAAAATCATTCGGCGATTTATCAATCGAAGATTACGATGGAGTATGTTGAGAGAAAATATTAAACGAATAAATGTGTGAAGACGTTACCTCATGCCATCGGCAAAGTTTCGTAGAAATAAGAGGAAGCGAATTTAAACTTCGACACAAAATTCTATTTTTTAAACAACTCTTCGTCGAATAGCGTGTTTTAGAAAAGCAAACTTCAAATTTCGATAATAATAAAAGTGAGTCGGAAATTGCTCCATAAACTAAGTTTTGAGCCAATAAATATCTCCAAACTTTTGTCTGAGTTCGGCCTAAAAGTATTTTAGCGCACAAATCAGAGCCAATTAAGATGCTCTTAGTTCTTCCGATGGAAGGATACAAATTTGCTAATCGTAAATATTGCGAATTGTTTCTCACGTCAATATTGACCGGAACCTGATTCAAAATATGAAAATTTTTCGGCAAAGGCACGAAAGTGGTGTTTAAGGCAACACACGGATCTATAGGAGATTCAATCTTAGAAGAAGATATTTTCTCCGAAGCAGCAGAGACCACTTGGCAGAAACCAGAAATTCCAGCATTCGTAAAATGCTTCGGCATTATTAAAAGGTTTCGCAAGTGTTCAGAAGTGAACGAACCCTTTGAAGTCGGGTCACGTAGTGCCCGAGCTTGGTACGTAATACCCTGTGGAGAAATGTTTTCCGTGTATATCCCCAAACTCACACATGAATTCCGCGAGATACAAATCCCTATTAAAATTCAAAGTATTAGATTGAACAGTGGAGTTTGAAAACGAAGGAGCTGTCACCGAACCCGAAAAGTTGCCAGCTGAAACATTTCGTTCAGTAGAACTCTTAGAAAAGGAATCTTCGTCATGAAGCAAAGTCACACTTAGAACAACCAATTTTACTACTACAGTTTTTAACTGCATGTGTCTTCGAAAGACAGCTGACACAACAATTAAACAGTTTGACAGTTGCAAGTCTGTCAGAAATCGTAAAAAGTGAGTCCGATTCGGACACAGAACGCAAGAATTCTAAGAAATATCGTTTTGGAATTTGCCGTAAGATTCCGTAGATGTGTCTTGGCGAGTTATGAAGACCGAAGACCGCGAAATTTGCTAGCAAGCAAAGCTAAATGTTGATCGACATTATCCGCAGAATTAACGAAAGCAGTCGAAGACGGTTTGTTCGAACCCGTGCTAAATTTTAAATTTTGCATCTTTTCGTTAATTGCCGACAAACAATTAACGTACGCGCAAAGTGCGGCGTCGTATTTCGAAACAGCTGTGTCAATATCATCGGGTTTAACCGAATTTGAAATTTCAAAATGAATCCGATAAATGGACTTAAGGTTGTCCTTTCCGCAAATTTCGAGTGTATACGCGGAATGAAAGTCTTCGCGAATCTTCATGAATTGTTCGACGTATTTTATAAGGGCATTGGACTCTCTTATTAAAGTATCAAATGGGGTGACTGGCATTTTAGATTTGATCGATTTTTAAAAATTACGAAGATCTCCGAAAATTTACGAAAAATCACGATTAAAATTATAAAAAATATTAAACTCGTTACTAAAATTGTTAAAAAGCTGAAATTAAAATTTATAAAAATAATTTTAATTCCAATCGCAAACGTAATATGTCGCGACTATAACGTGCCGTAGGGTACCAATTTATTTTGGAGAAATAAACAACAACTATATGGTATGTATGTTAGCTAATGTAACTTGTGTATGTAAGTTTGTACACAGCCAGTGCTTGTAAAAAACCCCAATGTTAGTAATAACAACAAACACTTCTTGTGCTAAACGAAGAAAAACATAAAACAATATTTTGTTTGTTTTGAATGTTATTGAATTCTAATGTTAAGGGTTAGAGTTATTTTAATAAATATAATTTCACAAATAATAAATGATCACATTAGTTAATTAGTCAATGCCACAAAAAATATGGAGGCTTCTAGAAATATAAAATTACTTCCACTTTTCGTCGTTCTTACTCAAAATCCGGTTCGATTGGACCAAATGTTTGCGGTAAATGACGATTAGTAAATACAAAAAGTAAAAAGACAAAAAGAGTTATTAAGTTTTAGAGAAAAGGTCTCTATTTATTCCCAATAAACATTGAAAAGTTAAAAATTAAAGTGCTTTAAATATTGCTTGTTTTGTCCTTTATTTTAAGTGTGTTTTACAGTGAAAATCAAGTTCATACAAATAAAAATATTTTCTTTTATGTTTTTCCTTTGTTGTAAATATTTTTAAATAAAATTAAAACATTTGCTTCAAAAATAACAATTTTCCTGTGAAGATTTTTATAAAATCTGAATTTCTTTCATTGATTTTAACGAATAGGTAAGCCACATTTATTTAATGCTAAGCTCCGTTCTTACATTATATTGTTTTTTATTTCAGAAAGGATCTATGAAAGGATGTATGTTAAAAATATTATGTAAATGTTAATAAATTATACCAAAATCAATCATTACCGTGTTTTTATGACTTTGTTTAGACTTGAAGTTAGGGCTTGAAAACAAGTGTTATTATTATGTTGTTTGAACTTGAATTCAAGGCTTGAATTAAAGTATGTTCTCACTGTAATGTTCGACTTGAATTCCAGTGTCCGTTTTGCTGGAATATGCTATTGAATTAAAGTTTAATTTAAGTATAAATCAAGACTTGAAATAGGAAAATATGACTTGAATTTCACTTGATTTTAGCTTTATTTCCAGCAAAAATGTTTATTGGGTTTATTTAAAATGTATTACCTTCGTAGAAAGCAGTAGAAGAAAGTTAACAATCGTTTTATCTAAAAAACACGAACTTAAAGCAAAAAGGAGGTGACAAACAACGCTTAAGTGACGTTTATTACTTATAATCTATGTAAATACTCCCTTCAAAGAAGTAAAAAAGGGGAGTTAAATAGATCATAGCGTAGTATTATCCCAAAAAAGGGTCAGAGTTTGCCAAAGGGACAAAATGTAAAAAATCGATGAAAATTAAGCATTTGTGCTTAAACACATATAAAATTTTGAAATTTACTGAACATAAAATAAGACAAGTGTATCATTACAATAATAACGGTTAGTCGCTCCCTATGTTGTTATTGTCATTTTTTTTTTTTTTATTCATCTTTGTCCATTTGTTTAATGCATGTGTATCTTACTATTGTATTGGCTACTCTTGGTACTTATAATTTACTTTTCTTTTACATGTAAAAAGACAATGTAATAGTATTAAGTTTTAGTTTAGAAAAATTGATGAAATAAACACATAAAATCAAAATATATCGTGCGTTTGGGTTTTTAAAAAAAGTTTAAGTTTTTACAAAACATTGTGTCTGAAATGTATTTTCAGTCTGGTTCGAGATCATGGAAATTTTTTTTCAAATATTATTTTGCTTTGTTTTTGTAAATATACCGAGGTTGAAATCTCGCTATAAACTGAAAAAATTATTTTGACACTAGCCGCATGGAATGCATTTCCTAATCACCTTCATAAAAATTCTTTGTGCTATCGAAAGAGCTAATTGTAAATATCTGTTAACTCACAACTCAAAGGAAAAATCTATTTATGCTATCAACCAGTTGATTTTATTGAGTTTAGATGAAATTAGTTACTATTTTTGTGTTTTGACAGTAATAACGGAGAATGTAAAAACACAAAAATGGTAAGTAAATTTCATCTAAACTCAATCAAATCAATAAGAGATATTTACAATTAGAATTAATAAGAGATATTTACAATTAGAAGGTCGTAGCTGACCAGAAAATGCATTCCATTCGCCTAGTATTTAAATATTGTATCTAAAATCCATATTAAATTGATAAGCGTTTGATTACTATCAGCTAACAAAACGTTGATTTAACACATTGTTTAGTAAACATATATATTGACGTTTCATTATTTCATGTGGTGTTGTTTTGATAAAAAAAGAACTCGATGTAATCAATTTGAATAATTATTTTATATGTCTGATCAATGCATTTTATTTAGTTTAACGACGTATTTTATTCAATTCAACCCTATTTTATCGACTCATAATTTTTTTAATTTTATATTTCATTATTTTTTATATTTTAACTATTTCACCAATTTTCTTTAAAAAAATTGTGAATTTGATGATATATAACAAAAAAAAAAAATTAAACATGGCCAACAATATACACAACACATGAAAAATTTTAATATACAATTACACTTTATAACATCGGGATTTTCCTTCTAATCAAGGTTCGAATAGAGGAAATACTTCGTCTGGTATAGCTGCGGGTTCGGGTAAAGCTACTCGTCCTCCCAAACCTGCGCATATCGATTCTAACATACAGTCCACTTCTAATGGTAGCAATCCCTTATTGCCTACCACTAGACAAGTATTTCATACCTCTCAGAATAGGACCGTCCTATTGGGGACGGCTATGGTAAACGTAGTGCTCTTATTGACCACTGCTCCGAAATCGCTTGGGAATTTTGAGGCATACTACTGCGAAAATATTTGGCGTGGAACAGGTATCGACTAGGTCGAGAGAACTTTACGCCATTACAATTGGCTCTCCTCTTGATTCGTCTTTTTTTAGCTCTTGTATTGTCTAATGTTACAGGGAACATTCTTTTTCATTGCCTTTAAATATGAGGAATATTTTGCCAAATCTTTGTTTGGCGGATTCCAATTATTGTGCCAGCAGACCTGTTGATCTTTTGCTTTGTGGTGAGGTTTATCCTAGAATTTGTTTAAGGGAAGCTCCTCTGGATGTTTTGCGTTCATTGCTAGCTCAAAATACAGTCTTTGGTTGGATTATCACCTCAAATTCATGTTTTTTCTACTTTTGATATGATTTGTGAGGAAAATTATAGAAACACAACACGTCGGGGTTCTGATGGTCGCTACTATATGACGCTTCCCTTTAAGCCTGATGTAAAAAAAGAAAGGTAGTTTGTTTCGCTATCTCATTAAAATTATCAGCGATGTCTTTCATTTGAAGTTTGGTTTGTAAAAACTTGTTTTATCTAGATTTCTTTCTGCTTATATAGCTAACGTGAAAATCTTACTTAACCTAAAATTGAGTTACTTCATAGTCACTCGATTACTTAAATTGTACCTAATAGAAATTCTGCATTTCCTCTATGAGTGATTTTCAAAAATGCTTCAATAACTTATTTTACTAAACATACATTGTTGCACTGTTTGTCACATGCCATAAAAATAGCGTCAAGTTACTTTATTAATAATTTACCAATAACCACTTATAGTGTATTGCTGACACATATAGTTCTTCATTCCCACTTTGTGTTTCTTATAGAAATGCGAAGAGTTAGGAATTCAATCAGTTTTCATTAGTGGCCTGCTTGAAATTACCCACAATGAAACTGAGAGTGTCAAAGTACTTTAAACAAAATCAAACTAATTGTACTTTGCGCTACAATACAATTATGTATGTTAAGTGTTGTCATGTGTAGTTTAATAATATGCCATATCATGTGTACACTACACCTCCACCCTAAAAAAGAAAATCGTACAATTGTCATATTATACCAATTGTATGATTTTTGTTTACATTATAGTCTAAAGTGTTTTTTTTTTTCTTTTTGTTTACATTTTAGTTTTAAATTTTATTTTTCAAGCATTAATAATTATATTTCGCTTATATCATATTACTAAGTTTTATTTTTGTTCAAACAGGGTTTGCACAACCACATTATTAAAAATATGTATTATTATAAGGAATCGTCGATTATAAATCCATGAATATTGTAAATATTGTATGAATTACTTAAATCCATATGAATCGTTATGAATTGTATCAATTTAACTAATTTCCAGTCAATCATGGTGAATTTATATATATTGTGAATTATTATTTTTATAAATTCCCAGATTAATTTCCACTGAACAATAATTCAGTGGGAATTACGAAAAAACCGAAATACTCTTTACCGAAGTCAAGGGGTCCTTCCGGTTTCTTTCGTTCTTCTTTTTTGTACACCACGAAGGTTAACACTTGCTTTTTTTATCATCACTAAAATCAAACTTATTGTCACTAAAATTGAAAAGTTCCTTTTCTTTTTATTACCATATTAATTGTCAAAAGATACAATTAATCTAATATTAATTTCTTTCCAAAATTAATATAGTTCGGATATAATTAGTTATGCATGGTCCTTCAAACCTTTTTAAATAAGCAATTAATGAATAATTATTTCATAAAAGAAAAAGTAATTTAATTATTGCGAATCAGTCGATGTGGCATCACATTCCTCATTTATTAATTTTTCACAATGAATAATAAAGTAATTATAATTTACGACCTACGTGAGGTAGGTCGTCAAACAGAAAAATACATCGTTTTTTTTTTATATTACAACTGCGTGGTGTAACATTTCTATTAAAATTAAATAAAAAGTAAGAAAAGAAAGATTTACATGTTAGATAAAGAAGAAGCAGTTTAAGAGAGCATTGCTGTGAAGGAAAAAATAACCATAACATTTACATTGAACCTTGGGAACAATAACTGTAACATACTAGTGTCTATTATTTCCATCAAAATCCGGCTAAAACAGCAACAATACCTGCAAATTCAAGGGAACATCAACTAGATCAGCAACAATCTCATCATTATAACATCATCATCATCGCCATCATCATAATTTTTGTCGTCTTCAATCTTCTCATATTCATCAGCATCACCGATTTGTACCACAAAATAAGGTGAAACAGTAAGTAAAAACTTTGATTTTTACAAGTGGGGCAGGTTTAGAAAAGATTTTTTATTAGAATAAATACGAAAAAACTTTAAAGCGTAAGAGAGAATATTTCCAAAATTAAGTTCTAACGACGTTGTTAATGTTGCCTAACAAAAAAAAAAGAGAAAAATCAACCACCAGTTGCTTTGAATTTTGTTTAAGAGAACTGATTTTCTATTGTTAGTCATTTATTCAATCTTTGGTGATGCAACAGTGATGCCAACACTTTAAGTGGATAAAATCGCTTGTCAATGCAATGATATAATAGACATTTGACACCCGAATTAGAGTATTCAAAAAACCGGCCTTTTGAAAAAACCGGATTCGGTTTTCTTCGAAAAATAGAATTTAAAAAAAACCGGTTTCGGTTTCGGTTTTTGCAGAAAAAACCGGTCAACCGGTTTTTTCGGTTTTTTTTTATTTGAATAAAAAGCTTATATAATTTGTTAATTATGTAAAAAAAACAGAAATTTAATATAAAAAGTAATAAAAATAAAAAAATACATTCTTTGAAAAAAAAATAATTTTTTATTGTATTTCATTTCAACATTTCATTCATTGGTTTTAATATTTTTCAATATAATATCTTAAAAATTAATATTATAAAACTATATTCATATCAAATGAATAGATATCATTAAGTTTGTAAATTGGGTAAAATTAGGTACGTTAGTAATTTAAACGTTAAGTTTTTTTAATATTACATTTTAAATATGTAAAAAAAATCTATTTTTCACTTCTAAAATAATATTTTAGAAATAATATGCAATTTAAATGTTTCGTTTAAAGACGGTTTGCTTTTGATAAAGCTAGAAGCGGAAAATACTCTTTCACTAATAGTAGATGTTGGACAAATAGTCAAAAGACAATTATATAAATTTTACAACTTTTCAGTTCTTTTGTCGCATTTATCAAGATATATGAAATCATCAGTCCCTTTTTTAGGATTTTGAATACTGTTTATTGTGTTATTTAGATCAGAAATTAAACTATTTGAATTTGGAATATCCAAAGTTAAGTCTTCATCGGAATCTATCAGACTTACATCTAAATCATCATAACCAAACAAACGATAATAAGTCTTCGGAAAAAATAAAAGAGACCAAGTAACCCAGTTGGTGATGTAATTAAATAAACCGGTTAACCGAACAGAAAAGACCGGTTTTCGGTTTTCTTTGAATTTACAAAATATTCGAAACCGATCGGTTTTTAAAAATAAAGAAACCGGTTGACCGGTTTTCGGTTTCGGTTTTTGAATACTCTAACCCGAACGTCTAGCAAAAACTTCACAAGTTTTCATGTTTAAAGTAAAATATAACAAAAAAAAACCGTCGTCCAAAAAATTAAATTATATGAATTTGTCAATGTAAATGTGATCAAATTCAAATTGAGCTACAAATTTGGAAACATTGTATTTTTGTTTTGAAAAAGCATGTGTGTGCTTAGCTCAAAAGGAAAATAATAGCAGCAAATAACACGACCAACTGGATTGTGTCAAATTTAATACGAAGATTTGTAAAGCAAAACTTAAAACCTATATAAAATTTTTAGAACAATCCCAATGCGGAAAATTTGAAATACATAAGGATAAACCACTACATTAGCATCACCTTTAGTAGTGATGATAAATAATATTTTCGGTTGGTACTATTTACATCGTGTGACTTTTTTTTGTAAACATTACGGAAATCCTAAAATACATAGTGCATTTGGCAATTACATTACAATTCAATTAAAGTAATTTACCTAGTTTTCTTTGGTTTGAAAGCAAGAAAAACAAAAAAAGCTCTTTGTCTCGCTTAGTAAGAGCAAACGGAAATTGTTATTAATATTTATTTACTACCAAAGGCTACTTGGCGACATGTTCCAACTCATGATAACCCCGCCGATCTGGGCACACGAGGCTTAACTACTTATGGTGGCATGGTCCCCTATGGCTTACATATCCACCATCAGAATGGCCATCAAGAAATCCATTAGAGAATCTTAATTTGCGACAATCAGTTCAAACTCTTCACGTGTCAACAGAAAAGCACGATTTATTGGAAAAATTTTCTTCATATCAAAGGGCTTTGAGAGTATTAAGTTATGTATTTCGCTTCTTTAATCTCTCTCAAAAAGTAGACCACACACTGGCTACTTATCAGAAAATCTTACTCATAATGAAGTTAAGTTTGTTAAAAATCGACTCATAATGATTTCACAAAAATCATATTATGAGGAAGAATATGCGTGCCGCTCTAGTTCTCGATCAATATCTGACAAAAGCTCCCTTAAAACTCTTAACCCATTCATAGATTCAGATCAAATAATGCGTTTAAATGGTCGTTTGGTAGAATCCTTCTTACCATACAATGAACGCCATCCAATTATTTTACCGAACAACTCCCGACTTTGTCAACTCTACTTAACTGATCTGCACTTATTTCTGGTCCACGCAGAATGTAATCAAATGTGCAGAATGATTCAAACAGAATTTTACATATCTCGTTTGAAACCCCGAGTTAAGAAAATTATTCGTATATGCAAAAATTGCATTATATACAAACAAAAAAGTTGCGCTCAAGTAATGGCCCCATTGCCTCCTCAAAGATGTAATCTTTCGGTTCCGTTTCAGACCACAGGTATCGATTTCGCAGGCCCATTCGAACTGAAAACCTCAACTGTACGAAATGCCCCTTACAAAAAAGGTTATGTTTGTATTTTCGTATGCTTCAGCACAAAGGCAATTCATCTGGAAGCTTGTTCTGACCTATCTACACCCGCTTTTCGAGCCGCATTTTCGCGATTCGTTGGGAGGCGGGGGCTCCCTCTGAGGATAGTATCAGATAATGGACGCAATTTTCTTGGAGCCAGCAGAGCATTAAATCGTGAATTCGCTGCCTTTATAAAATCTAGTTCGGAAGATATTGCGCAAAAGTACATTGCTCAAGGGTTTGAATGGAAATTTATTCCACCTCATGCCCCTCATATGGGAGGCATGAGGTGGAAAAAACTGAAAGTTATCACCCATCAATTTTCAATAAGATGGAAAGAGGATTATCTCAAGTCTCTCCATAAGCGCTATAAATGGAAGAACCCCGTTCCAAACCTCCAAATCGACGACCTCGTTGTTATCATAGACGATCTACAACCCCCTTATGAATATAGATCAGGGAGGATTGTAAAAACTTACCCCGGTACAGACAACAATGTACGTATTGCTGAAGTCCACACAGCAATGGGTACCGTAACTCGACCGATCGTAAAATTATGTTATCTGCCGTTTATTAAAGAAGAACCACAAGAATTATGAGTATTCTCCGCTTCTCATATATTTTAAAATGCTAACTAACATAATTTATCTTAGCCTAACAACATGTTTACTTTCCAATGACAACAACAATAGACGCACAGCTAGTCGGGAAAGCAGCAACAA
The DNA here is from genome assembly GCA_949748255.1 of Eustalomyia histrio. Classification (NCBI taxonomy): domain Eukaryota; kingdom Metazoa; phylum Arthropoda; class Insecta; order Diptera; family Anthomyiidae; genus Eustalomyia; species Eustalomyia histrio. Next base: position 113,027,157 of record OX456524.1, read on the forward strand.
TCACCGCCGAAACAACAGTGGAAGCAACAACAATCGCCGAGGAACCAACAACAATAATAACCGCAACAACAATAATAACCGTAGATATAGCAACGTGCGTGGTAATCGGCGTCGTATACCCATTCATTACGAAATTGCCAAAAAATTTTAAAAATGGATGCCTCAAGGCGAGAAGGATTCATCAAAGAACATTTTTGTTGTATTAACTGCTTAGCCCTAAGCCACACCTGGAGTGCGTGTCCTTCATTTGATTGGTGCAAAAAATGTGATGAGTTCCACCACACTCTGTTACATCCGCAACGACGTCCGGTTACCACCACACAGCTCCGAAATCGACAACAAAGTTCAACCCACCAGCAGCGAACTTCCGCCAATCAACGCTCTACTACCCAACAGCCAACAAGCTCAACTATATCAAACACCAGGATAATTTCAGAGGCAATTAAGTCATTGGATGGAGTACTCCGTGGATCCGACCATTAACGAGTTGCAGTACTGCAAGGGCGGCGCCATGTTCAAACATGGTTTGCACAACCACATTATTAAAAATATGTATTTATTATAAGGAATCGTCGATTATAAATCCATGAATATTGTAATTATTGTATGAATTACTTAAATCCTTATGAATCATTATGAATTGCATCAATATAACCAATTTCCAGTCAATCATGGTGAATTTATATCTATTGTGAATTATTATTTTTATAAATTCCCAGATTAATTTCCACTGAACATTAATTCAGTGGGAATTACGAAAAAACCCGTAATACTCTTTACCGAAGTCAAGGGGTCCTTCCGGTTTCTTTCGTTCTTCTTTTTTGTACACCACGAAGGTTAACACTTGCTTTTTCATCATCATCAGACTTATCGTCACTAAAATTGAAAAGTTCCTTTTCTTTTTATTACCATATTAATTGTCAAAAGATACAATTAATCTAATATTAATTTCTTTCCGAAATTAATATAGTTCGGATATAATTCGTCAGTTATGCAATTTTGAATGAATTTAAGTTTGACAATTAATGCATTTCTTTTCTTTTTTTAACTATAAAATAACTAAAATTTATTGAAAAAAAATGTGTATCATATATAGCAATATGCCAAAAATAATGTACTTTTTCATTTTCAAGCTATGAATGCCGAATGATTTTTAATGCTTCGGGTGTAGAGTCAGGTATCTTAATTGCTAATTAGAGAGTCCCTCACTTGTCCTAAAACGGAAATTTAGGGTCTTTAAAACTTGGATTTTTTAAATTTTTATGAATTTAACGCATTACTTAATAGCTACAAAATCAATGTTTTTATTTGTTGGATAGTTAGTTTGGGTAGTAATATTCCATTTTTGGATATTGGTGAAATAATACACTGAGAAAAAAAGGCAACAACAAAACTTGGAAGTATGAAAATACTACTGCTAACATTTAACGCGGCACAAATTGGGCTGAATATTATGTCTTGCCATTTAACACAGTTGTTAATGACTTTAAAATCTAAAATAAATGGTCGAAAACTATGATACCATCAAATATAGTGAGGCATGGCAGTATAAAAAATGTGTGACTTTGTTGAACAACTGTACTTGAGCTTTGCGATTAACAAAGTTTTCTCCATGGACAGACTTGACTAAAATTGGACTTTTAACGGTGGTTACATAAGGTAAAACTTCTAAATCTCTAATATAGTTTTTCGACGAACTAGTGTCTACTAAAAACCTTAATTTTCTTCCCCTAAATTCCCTTTTCACATAGGGCAATCGGGACGAATATCTAAAAAATGGACCTAGTGTTCCCTCAAAAGATTCGGGCATTTCTTCTTGGAACTCTCCAGACGAAACAATGTTTTGTTCGGTTGAAAAATGATTAACTCTTTGAAATTTGTTAAGAACCTGGGGAGAACCCATTATATAGATTAGTGCCTACGGTTCTCATACTGATATCAGAATCAATTGGTTGTGATTGTTGTGGTTGGAAGTTTTGTTCAAGAGTAAAAACTGATCTGCATACGAAAAATCTAGTCTAGCTAATATCGCGTGAAAGATGAGAATTTTATTATAAGAGGTCAAAACCGTATCCGCATTGCCAGTGATTTTATTTCGTAAGATGGCGACAGCTGGGTAATATTTTGAGCTCCCGATATATGAGCAGTATATGCAGCTTGACGCCAGACTTTACTAAGGTCTAAGGTACAGACTTTTTTAAGATCTGGTACAGACTTTACTAAGGTCTGGTACAGACTTAACTAAGGTCTAAGGTTTCGTTGCATTCAACACCTGTAACTATTTCAATCTCCCAACTATAGGGGTTTCTAATATTTTCAACCTACGCGTAAGGTCATCTACAGTAGCTTGAAACTCCTGTCGAGTATGCTCGGTGGCTTCTCTAAAAGCCGCAGTAATTATTCACTGGACAGTCTGGGGATCCATACTTTCACTTTGAACCTGTCTGATATTTAAATTGCCTAAATTATATTATTCCTTCAAATCGAGTTCAAGATCTTTTAACAAAAATTAATAATGATTATTTATTATATTACTACATATAAATTGACAAATAGTGATCCAACTTCCGGATAACAGAGAACAAATAATAATTTAATTGAAGATCTTTTCAAATTAAATATTATTACATCTTTGGAAAAGAACAAACTTAAAACAAATGTAGCTACAGCTCCTAGATTATATGGAGTACCTAAAATTCATAAGGAACAATTTCCTTTGAGACCAATATGCTCATTTGTTAACTCCCCATCTTATGAACTCAGTAAATATGTTACTAATATTCTTAGAAAAGTAACACAAAACTCTAAAAATAATGTAAAAGATTCTTTACATTTTAGAGAAAGGATAAAAAATTTAAGGATACATCTTTTCCAAGTATACCAATGGATATAGCTTTAGATATTATTGAAGAAAAATGGAATGTTATAGAAGAACATACTAAAATTGAGAAGAATCTTTTTCTACGTATTTTGAAATTCTGTATAATGGACAATAGATATTTCAAATACAATAATAGAATATATATACAACAAAAAGGACTTCCCATGGGATCTCCAGCTTCTCCAATTATAGCTGATTTTGTAATGGAGAAATTATAAGATTCTTGCATTGAAAAATTGGATATAAAACCACAAATCATAACAAAATATGTTGATGACTTATTTTGTATTATTTCAGAGAGTTCGGTTAATAATATTTTATCAACATTTAATTCGTTTCATGATAATATAAAATTTACGATTGAAAAGGAATATGATTCTAAAATTCCTTATTTAGACACATTGGTAAAGAGAAGAGGTGATAGATTATTAATAGATTGGTATCAAAAACCCACAGCTTCTGGAAGAATTATAAACTATTATTCGAAACACCCAAGAAGAATCATAATTAATACAGCAAAGAATATAATTGAGAGGGTATTGAATATTAGCGACTTAGAAATTCACGTAAACAATAAAGAAAAGATTAAAAATATTTTAAGCAATAATAATAACCCAATTCAACTAACATGTAATTTAATTAGGCAATATAAAAACAGAAATAATTTTAATACAAGAAACGTTATTGAACCTAAAATTTATAAATCTCTAACTTATGTTCCTCTTATATTTGAAAGGTTAGAAAGATCAAAAATTTATGATAATAAGAAATATATAGTAGCACATAAAACATATAACACATTAAGTAGACTATTTAGCAACACAAAAGACAGAATAGATAAGTTGGAAATGTCAAATTTAGTTTATAAAATACCGTGTAATGGTGAGTATAGTGAAAACTGTAATAAGGTATACATAGGTACAACAAACAATAAACTTAAAACCAGAATTGCAGGACATAAATCAGATCAAAAAAACAAGAACACCATTCCTACACAAAAAACAGCATTATCATTACACTGCAATAACTCTAATCATTTGATAATACGACAATTTTGAACATAGAAAATAATTACAGACGTAGATATAAGTTAGAAATGTTACAGATAATGAAAATACCATCTACACAACGCATTAACTATAAAACAGATATATAGCCCAAAATTATAGACATTTAGTGAATAAGAATTGAGCTAATTATTTTAATTTTAAATAATATATGTATTCAGTTTTTTGTTCTATGTAATATTTTCATTTTAAATATTTGTAAAAGCTATTTAATTGTAATACTAGACCAATATCCTACCATTAGATCAAATATTAATCATATAAATTATAACAGCGGTATTCATAAAAATTTTAACCAGCATTTCAAATCAATTTTAAGCTAAATTTGCTAAAATTGTATTCATAAACGAATTTTAGTTTAAAATACCTTTTATAAACCTTGTGTAAATAAACGAATTTTAAAATTGGTTCGACCCTATTTTAAACCTTTTTTAAAAAGACATTTTTGCTTTGTGTTTATTTCCATTTAACATAAACATATATGTTCTTGTTGAATAAATAATGGACATTCTATATTTGATCAAAAGAATCGGTAAGAACCATTTTTATTTGAAAAATTTGATATTTTTAATTTTTTGTTTATAATAGAAACTATTGCCCAAATTTAAAAAAACCGTCTGACGAAAATTTACAAAAAGAGGAGCGACCCGTTTTCAACCCCGGATAAAGAATTTAAGCAGAAATAATAATATTTTTTGATATTATTTATTGACAGTAAACTAGTGGTGTTTTGTTTAATCAAAACAAAGAAAATAAAACCGGTTATTTGAATACTTTCTTATATACAATAAAATTAGTATCTATTTTCTTATATATCGACCTTTTTCTTTAATATTAGTGTTTTTATTAAAATAATATCTAAAGTGGGCTTTCAAGGTCATGTATATTTATAAAGTAAATAAAAGATAATTTATTTTATTATTTATCCGACGTTTCGTTGGAGATTCCCAACATCTTCAGGGATATTTTTATTAATCTGGTAACCATAAGAATAAATATAAAGATGAACATAAATTAACAACAACTTGGAATAATCGTACTTACAATAATCTTTGGTCATGTTTCACATTTCACAATATATTTTTTCGTCTTATTTTTCAAAGTACAACATAAAACATAAATAATATCAAACAAATGTAGAAAATAAATATGCAAAAGCAGATAAAAAATAAAGATCACAGAATTATTCCTAAACTAAGTATCACAGTTGTTATTTTAAAAAGTAAACTTACAATACAATTGTATAGTTTGCGTTTATGTTATCTTTGTCCTCTTTCTTATTTATTGCACTTTTCATTTTTTGTTGTCTTCTAAGGCTCTCTAGAATGTATCGTTTATTATATCTTCTTTCTTTGTCTAAAATCTTTATATTGTTGAGATCAGCTACATGTCCGTTTTCAATACAATGTAATGCCAACGCTGTTGATAGCCTTCCTTTCCTAATGTCTGCTTCATGCTCTGGATGTGTTGTTTTGAATGAAAGTTTATTATACGCCCCGACGCAATATATTTAGTATACCAATTCGTGATGATTTTATTGTTTTCCATGTATATTTTCATATCAAGGTATGGAATAGAACCAACAAAACAGAAAACTAACAGCTATTAACCTAAAAACAAAAGTTGTACAACTAAGTGATAATAAATTTATATCCAAAAATATCAACAAAATAAAAGAAGTATTATCCAACAATAGCTATCCACTGCATATGTATAATAAACAATTTAATTAACAAGGCACTTAATGGGAATTCAGGGGATAAACAACATATCTGGCAGCCTATCGGTTATACCTAAGCTCACGAAAACAAACAAATTAAAAACATAGTAGAAGACAAAGAAGTTATGCTGGCACACAAACCCAACAAAACTATACAATAACTGTTTACACAAACAAAAACTCGGATAGAAAAAATACAGCAGAGCAACGTTGTATACGAAATTGAATGTGTAGGCAGCGCAGATGAGAACTGTGGTAAAGTTTATATAGGAACAACAAAACGAAGTTTAGGCACGAGAGTGGCAGAGCATGAAGCAGACATTAGAAAAGGAAGGCTATCAACAGCGTTGACACTACATTGTATTGAAAACGGACATGTAGCTGATCTCAATAATATAACGATTTTAGACAAAGAAAGAAGATATAGGGTCATTCCATGTCAAACCGCACAGCATTCGGATTTGTCATCACCGATTTTAATGAAATTCGCCACAAATATTGTAAATGGATAGTGTTTATCAAACCCTTTCGGTTTTCGAAATATGACGTTAGGAAAATTGGCAAAAACGTCAAAATATCGAAAAAGTGTCTATACAAAATCGCCCATAAATTCTAAACTATATAACCTAAAATTTTTCTATTGGTACTTTTTCGATATTTTGACGTTTTTGCCAATTTTCATGACTTCATATTTCGAAAACCGATAAACACTATCCATTTACAATATTTGTGGCGAATTTCATTAAAACCGAAGATGACGAATCCGAAAATGACAGTTTTCTGTGCGGTTTGACATGGAATGACCCTATAATAAACGATACACTCTAGAGAGCCTTAGAATACAACAAAAAACGAAAAGAAAGAGCACAAAGATAACATAAACGCAAACTATACAATTGTAATTTTACTTTTTAAAATAACAACTGTGATACTTAGTTTAGGAATAATTCTGTGATCTTTATTTTTTATCTGCTTTTGCATATTTATTTTCTACATTTGTTTGATATTATTTATGTTTTATGCTGTACATTAAAAAATAAGACGAAAAAATATATTGTGAAATGTGAAACGTGACCAAAGATTATTGTAAGAACGATTATTCCAAGTTGTTGTTAATTTATGTTCATCTTTATATTTATTCTTATGGTTACCAGATTAATAAAAATATCCCTGAAGATGTTCGGAATCTCAAACGAAACGTCGGATAAATAATAAAATAAATAATCTTTTATTTACTTTATAAATATACACGACCTTGAAAGCGCACTTTAGATTATTCTAATAATAACACTAAATATTATTATCTATTTAACACTTTTACTGGGCATTTTGTTTTAACTCTTTGTCTTTTTTTTAATTAATAAACAAGTTTTCATAAATTTTTTTTTTATAAAACAATATTTTTCTGCAAAACGGCAAAAAAATACATAGAAACGAGTACCGTATTGTTCAGTAATCATTGATTTTCATCATTACTATTAATGTGACAAATAAAAAAATACAGTGTTGCCATCCTCAAGTTAAAAAAACAATAGATCGTTTATTACTTTAAATACTGATTATGAATACGAATTTTTAAAAAAACTTTTTAAGGCATAAAATTTTTTTTAACTAATATGTATTTGAAACTTGATTTAAGATTGTTTTATGAATACCGCTTTAAATATTCAAATTAAATAACAAGGACTATAATAAAAAAATTTCAATCTAAATTATTACTAGAACTTCACATTCAATTTTCGGCTTACTATGTTTTATTAAGAAATCAGGAGCTCTAGGCTCTGTAATCTCCTTTATTTTCTTCAGTTGTTATTCTCAGAATATGGGTTGTTTGTTGGCCGCCACTAAATTTTAGATAAGTTTTCGCTGCAACAATTTTGTTGCAACAGTTTTGTTTTCAGCAATTTCCCACTAAATTTAAAACGCTGATTTTGGATTTTTATTTTTTATTTTCCGAAAATGATTTTCAATATTTAAATTGTTTTTTATATTTTATTATAAATTCTTAAAATGTATTTAATTTATGTCTACTATGTAGAATTACTAAAGTTTTTATATCAAGAAATGTTTTTTCTTTTCAACTAGAAAAATTATCTCATTTATTTTTTGCAATTACGTTCCATTGATGAAAACAGTTCTTTTTCTTTTGTTTTAGGAGGAGAAGTGGTTTTTAAAATTAATTTTTAAGAAGCATAAAATAATCTTTCTTTTTTGATTTTTTTCTTTTCAAGTTTACTTCAGCCACACTTAATACTCTCACTTGTAGCTTAACTTAAGAAAAAAAAACTAATAAAAAGATCAAAACAGACCTTTTTCTGTTACACCTCTCTTTACACCCAATACGGTAAATGTTTCATTGAAATCTACAATAACAAATTGTTCTTAACAAAAAGATATTGGTTGTTGTTATTGTTAATCATTCGATCACTTACAACAAAATATTCTTATGACTTACATTATTTAACAAATAGACGTACAGTTGGTAACAAAAGAAATTATGTTGCTGTTTTCGATCTTTTTCGAACAACTGCGTTAACTTATAAATTAATATGATGATTCCTTTCTCACTTAATGCATTGCATTCATTATACTTTCTTTTAAATTCATCTGCAGATATCTTACTAAATATTGCATTATCTCTGGCGAGTGCAAACTTCTTAATGTTTGTCTTGTACAAACCAGATGATAGTTTCTCCAATAATTTGTTCATATTTGGATTATCACTACATCTCAGGCGTGTTTCGTTACTGCTTTTTCATCTTCAATTGTGTAATCATTCTTATAGACATGATTTGCTGGTCTTTTCTCTAGTATAAATCTTAATTTCAAGATCTTGATGTTGCTGATAAATGTGCATTTCCACATATGAGGTTGATCAGGCTCCTTATAAGAATTACAGATCTCCTCGGTTGCATCCGTTTCTTTGTTATTTTGGAATTCATCTTTTTCTAATTTCTTTTTTATGCCTCTTGTTATTATGAGTGTTCTCTTAAAAGATTCATCATTTTCTAATGGTATCATGGATTTTAGTGACTTGGAGTCCAGTTGTATGCGAGATAATGTTTCTGCGTTTGTATTATTGGCTCCCTTTTTGTAAATTATTTCAAAGTCATAATCAGATAGTTCTAATCGTATTCGAGTCAATTTCGAACTTGGATTTCTGTGTGAAAATAAAGCTACTAGAGGTCTATGGTCGGTGACCACTGTGAATCTTCTTCCATATACGAGGGCGGATTAATAAGTCTGTGACTTTTTGAGCTTCCCTCGTAGTTATATGAAATGCAACACTGCTCCCATCAAGTACCACCTGTTAATAGACTACTGTCAAATTTCGAGCACGTTTCGTAATTTACTTTGCGTTTAACAGCTGTTCAAAACATTTTTATTATTTTTAAAAATGAAAAAAAGTGAATTTCGAGTGCTCATTAAACATTATTTTTTGCGAAAAAAAAACTGTCAACCAAACCAAGGGAAAGCTTGATAAATACTATGGTGACTCTGCACCATCGATTTCAATGGTAAAAAAGTGGTTTACTGACTTTCGTTGTGGTCGCACAAGTACAAATGACGCTGAACGTTTTAGCCGGCCGATCGAAGAGTAAAAGTGCGTGAGATTGTTGATGCCATAGGCATTTCATATGGCAGTGTGGTTTCGATTTTAAATGATCAGTTGGATTTAAGAAAGTTGGGTGCCGCGTTTGCTCTCAATTGACCATAATGCACGGGTTCACACGTGTGTTGTCTCAATGGCAAAATTCCATGTATTAAGCTACGAATTGGTAACTCATCCGCCATATTCTGCGGATTTAGCTCCCAGTGACTATTTCCTATTTCCAAACCTATAGAAATGTGGAAAGATTTAGTTCCAACGAAGAAATTATTGATCAAACAAATGCCTATTTTATGGGCCTCGAAAAATCCTATTTTTTTGGAAGGGATACAAAAATTGGAGAAACGTCGGACTAAGAGTATTGAGCTAAAGGAGATTATGTTGAAAATTAATTTTTTTTTGCAAAAAAAAAACTGTGTTTCATTCAAAAAGTCACGAATTTTTTGATCCATCCTCGTAGATACGGTCTGAAGAATTGTATGAACCAATATATAATTATTTCTCTATTTCTGGCTTATTCCACTCGTATTTATTAAGAGATTTGCTTGCGTAAGCCATTGACAAGTTTTCTCCTTTTAGGCCTTGCGATAAAACTGCTAAGAGCGCAAAATCGAATGCGTCTGTAGTAAACTCAAATGGTTTTCCAAATTTGGGATACTGCAGTATAGGCGGGTTTATTAAGTTGTTCTTAAGTGTTTCAAAAGCTGATAGACATTTTTCTGTCCACTCGAATTTTGCCTTCTTTTTGAGAAGATCATTTAGGCAGCTTGCAATTTCAGCAAAGTTTTTGATGAATCTTCTTTAGTAATTACAGAATGCTATAAATCTTCTCACATTATCTGTGTTCTTTGAGATTGGATAGTTAGTGATAGCTATAAATTTATATGGATCGGATTTTACGCCGTTAGGTGTTTTTAAATGACTTAAATGACGTCTATCAAATACGTTAATTAGATTTTGATTATGATGTCTTAAACTACATCCCAAAATAATTATATCATCTACATATAAAAATGCTTCCAGTTCCAATCCGGATAAAGCTATATTTAACATTCGTTGAAAACTATTCGAAGAAATCTTCAATCCAAAATGTAATCGAGTATATTGATAATGACCGCTTGGAGTTGAAAATGCGGTGCATTGCCGCGAATTGTGCTCAAGTTCAATTTGGTGGAACGAACTTGTCATGTTCAAAGTGGAAAAATATTTTGCTCTACCTACTTTGTCCAAAACGTCGTCTAGTCTAGTTAACGGAAATTTATCATTAACTATTTTATCATTTAGTTTCCTGAAATCAACAACTAGTCGCCACTTCTTCAAATCAGTTTGTCCCTTTTTAGGAACTAAAAGCAATGGAGCATTAAATGGACTTAGGGAAAGCTCTATTATTCCTTCTCTTAGAAAACCCTTTAATTTAAATGGTAATATTATCTCACTTCTTGGTGGAATCTTTACGGCAGTTATTTCAAATGACAACGCATTATTGTATTGGTATTAATATGGATTTACCGTTATCTTTTCCATAGTCTATGTTGCAATTATATTTGCACAGAAAATCTCTTCCAAGTATTCAGTCAGTATTGACAGGAAAATCATAATTTACTAGTTGTATTTTGTGGTCTAAAATCGTTTCTAAAACAGGTATTCTTACAATTGTTGATCCCAAAGACTTTATTTTATGCTTTCAGATTCCTGTTAATAAACAATAATCATCCGGGTAGAGTGTCTTCTTTGCATAGTGACACGTGAGCATAATAGACACAGCTATTATAAATGTTAGTACGTTGTTATTAACTTCAATTTTTAATTTTATATAATTATTCATATCAGATGAAATAATGTAAATTTTATTTTCTTTCGTTGGTTTTGCTCCGGAGATTATTGTTTCATTGTCACCTCCGGATCATGAGTTTCCATGATCCTGAATATGACGAATATTCTGATTATCATTTCTTCTATTGTAGTTAACATTTCTCCTTCTAACCCTAGGCGTGGGTTAGGTTCCTCTTCCAAAAAAAATTTGTTTACTACTTTCTCAATCTAGGAGCGTAGTAATTGAATTCGGCATCCAATTTGACAGCATCGCCATGTAAGAAAAAAGAAGGGGAGTTTGTTTCGCTAATTAAAATTATAAGCGATGTCTTTCATTTGAAGTTTGGTTTGTAAAAACTTGCTTTATTTAGATTTCTTTCTGCTTATATAGCTAACATGAAAATCTTACTATACCTTTAATTCTTTAATTGAGTTACTTCCTAAAGTTACCCGATTACTAAAATTGTACCTAATAGAAATTCTGCATTGAGTGATTTTCTAAAATTGAGAGATTTTCTAAAATGCACTCAATAACTTATTTTACTAAACATACATTGTTGCACTGTTTGTCACATGCCATAAAAATAGCGTCAAGTTACTTTATTAATAATTTACCAATAACCACTTGTAGTTTATTGGTGACACATATAGTTCTTCATTCCCACTTTGTGTGTGTTTTAGATATACGAAGAGTTAGGAATTCGATCAGTTTTCATTAGTGGCCTGTTTGAAATTACCCACACTGAAACTGAGAGTGTCAAAGTACTTTAAACAAAATCAAGCTAATTGTACTTTGCGCTCCAATGCAATTATGTATGATAAGTGTATGCATGTGTAGTTTAATAATATGCCACATCATGTATACACTACACTGAATTTTCTCAGCAGTTGACTTTAGGTGTGTCTAGGTCAAACGTTCTGAAGCAATATCTTAGGACAGAATCCTCTCTTCTGCGAAGACCTGAACTTAAGGAAGTATACAATGTTATTAAGGAATATTTGCAACTGGGCCACATAAAAATTGTGTTTAATCCTTCTTTCGCTACTAGTTTTTCCTGCTATTTACCACATCATCCAGTAGTTAAACCTGTCATACTAAACGGGAAGTTTTGCCTACTATTGCTATATTGTTTGATCCTGTTGGTTGGCTAGGTTAAGTGGTGATTGTGGCGAAGATTATAATGCAGAGGGTGTGGCTGGATATTATCGGCTAGGACGATTCACTTCCCCGCTCAACGGAAGATAATTGGCGGAAATTCGTAATTTCATATTACGAAGTTAATAACATTTGAATTCTGAATCTTTCGTCGAATTACATGTTTCTTCTAATGCCTCGGAAAAGGCATATGCGGGGCTGATATATATTCGCATAGTGTTTACCTGCGGTGAAACGATTTGGGCAGCCGTGGTATTACTCCCTCGGAGCTGGGTGACAATTCACTTTGGTGGCATGGGCCACAGTGGCTTCGTCGGGATAAATCCGAATGGTATTCTACCGATCTCTCTCGCCTTGACAATGACATTGAGTGTCGAATGGTTCAAGTTTATGCTTCGTTTTTTATGGACGCAAGCTAAAGGATTTTTCTCGTCTTGATAGAGCCCTTCGCATACTAATGTATGTTTTACGATTCCTTCATAATAGTCACCCAGCCCATAGAACAGGCCGTCGTCTATGTGTTAATAAAACTCTTTCAAGCTTTGAGTTGATAAGGAAAAAATTGCATTTAGCTAAGATATCTCAAAAACTTCACTTTTCGATGAATATAAATGCCTTTTGGACGAAAAACCTTTAAGTTCAAAGATCACTCTCGTGTTTTAAGTCAATTTCTTGACGGAAATGGGATTATGAGACTTAATTCCATTATTTTACCATACTCTAGTAGTTTTATGCTACGTTTAACGGAGTTTGTACTTTTGATTTCCATCCATGGTAGAAATCAATTGATGCTGGAAATACTTCGCATTGAATATTGAGCCCCAAAGCTAAAGTCTAATAATTATTTTTCTATTTCTGGCTTATCCACTCGTATTTATTAAGAGATTTGCTTGCGTAAGATATTGGCAAGTTTTCTCCTTTTAGGCCTTGCGATAAAACTGCTCCGAGCGCAAAATCTAATGCGTCGAAAATTGGGGGAGTAATTAGTCGCTGCAAACGCTGCATTCTTGACAAGAGGCGCTCTTGCAGTCAGATTATGGCCGCTTTACCCCTTGAGAGACTTCTGTTGATAGGCCTTTTACTACAACTGGTGTGGATTTCGCAGGGCCTTTCGAGATCAAGAGCTTTAGTGGTAGGGCTTGCCGAATAACCAAGGGTTATGTGTATATTTTTGTATGCTTTTCTACGAAAGAAATACATTTGGAGGCGACTTTTGACTAATCTTCTGCAACTCTCTTGTCCGCGTTTCAAGGATTTTTTTCTCGTAGAGGTTGGTATTTCCCGTGAAGTTGAGAGATATTTTAGGACTTTTCTTAAAAAGTGAGCTATCAGTGTGTTCGACTTATGGATTCAAGGACTTACTTGGCGCTTTACTCCCGCTGGAGCTCCGCATAAGGGCGCCCTCTGGGAGGGCGGGGTAAAAAGTTTCAAACTTCATTTTAGAAAAGAAGCCCATACTTTTAAATATAGTTTTGAAGAACTATCTACCTTTCTGGCGAGAATAGAAGCTTGTCTTTATTCGCGTCCGCATTGCCCTGTTACTGATAATCCCAAAGAACCTGTTGCTCTAACTCCTGTTCCTTTCTTAACTGATTCTCCTATTCTTGCTCCTTGCAGCAATTCACAATTCTCCAATTAGTTTGGTTAATCGATTTCAGAAAATTTCTTTTTCAACACTTATGCCGCCGGTGGAAAGATGAATAGTTAATAAGCTTGCATAAACGATATAAGTGGAACTTCGCGTACAGGAATATGATTTAGTTGTCATTCGGCACGAACAGTTACCTCCAACTTCATGGAGAATAGGCCGAATCTTAAAATAACATCCGGGTAGTTACGGTCATGTTAGAGTGGTTGACACACGTACTACAAATGGGCTTGTAAGACGACACATCGCAAAACTGATCATTCTGACCAACTAAATATAATCACACTTTTTTCGTACTCGTTGTAGGAACTTGTTCTTAAAATACTTGTTATAATATTTTTTATATTCTATCATTGAAATTTTATGTTTGTTTTGAAATTTAAAAAGAATATTATTTATTTTCTTTTGATTGAATAAAGAAGTTTTTATAAAAATACAAATACAATTGTATCTACATAATTTGGCGATCCTGCTTAACGGATATTACAATAATTTCCTTCTGTGAATAAATTAATCGTTTGAATCTAAACATTTACAACGCATTTTTCAAGATAACCAAACTGATTACGGATTTCAAGAGATCAATCATTAAAATAAAATCACAAATTTTCATCAACCGTTTTATTCAAAAACTGGATTTCAAAAACATCTTTCAATCCATTTTAGCAACATTCTTCAATCAAATGTATGTAAGCGATTTTATTAAGTAATATAACAGATTTCAATAAGTTATTGGTGTCCACAAAAGTTAATTTTCTAAATAATTTACTAAAATAATTGGGTTAGTTGTCCGTGGTGTTTAATATAAACATTTTATTTTGGTTTTTGTATTACTTTTTATATATGTTTGTTTGGTTAATTTGTTTGCGTTTTTGTTTGATAATTATTGTTACCTACAATCTCGTCATCTTATTTAGTTATGGTTCTTACTAGGTCTTTTACAAGAAATAATATATTATTCGATCCACTACAATCTGATTTAACAAACGCTTTGAATTCTTCAATTTCTATTCCATTATCACAAAGTTCTCCTGGTGTCGTTTTAGAAAACGGAGAACAGCAACAAACAACAATTATTCAGAATCCAAATACTTCATATATGAATACTCAAGCTTTTAACTTCCCAGTTAGGAATAATAATGAAATTTCCTCGCTTAAACTACCGTCCTTTTGGATCTCCTGCCCTGAGGCATGGTTTCTCCAAACGGAAATGCAGTTCAGTATTAAACAAGTAGAAGATGATACAATAAAGTATCAACATGTTATTGTCGTTCTTCCTCAGGAGGTAATTACTAAGATTTTAGATGTTTTACAGAAACCCCCTACAATTAACAAATATGAATTTATTAAAAAAGTTTTGTGTGAGAGATTTTCTATTAGTGGAGAGAAGAGATTAGAACAGCTATTTTCTGATGAACAAATGGGCGACCGCAAACCTTCTGATTTTTATAGGGAAATGTCGAATATTGCTGGATCAAATTCTATTATAGGCAGTGAATTCCTTTATAAATTATGGATTCGTAAACTTCCTCTGGAACTTCAAATTTATCTAACTTCCAGCAATTTGGAAAATATAGAAGAAAAACTTGTTCTTGCTGATAAAATTTGGGATCTTTTGACTAAGAATCAAATATCCCAAATTGGTTCCAACAGTGTTGTTGATCAGTAAATGTTTCAAAATTTTTCAAAATTTTTCAAAAATAACTTCACAAATTTGTCAGAACTTAGATGAACTTAGTTTAGAAGTTTCAGAACTACGAACTTCCAGATCAAGAGACGGAAATGTTCAAAAATTTCGTAGAAATTCAAGAAGTAGATCGCGTCCAAAATTTGAAAAATGTTGGTATCATTATAAATATGGTTCCAATGCTCATAAATGCATAGCACCTTGCAATTTTCAATCAAATAATTTAAACTAAATAATCCTATAATGGTGGTGACGGATGATAGGATATCTTCTAAGCCATCTCGTCGCCTATTTATTTACGATCGTTCGAATAAATTAAACTTTTTAATTGATACAGGTGCTTGTGTTTCTGTTATACCGGTTACAAAATTTCAAAATGTAAATCAGATTTACTATTATCAGCTGCAAATGGATCAAGTATTAAGACATTTGGTAGTAAACTATTGGAAGTAAATATTGGTTTGAGAAGAGCATTAATTTTTCCATTTATATTGGCTGATATTAACACTCCAATTATTGGAGCTAATTTTCTGGAATATTTTAGTTTACTTGTTGATATGAGAAATAAACAACTACATGATTCTTTAACAAATTTGAAAGTTTGTGGTTTATCAGGGTTTAGTGATATATTTTCTTTAAAAGTATTATTGCCGGAAAATAAATTTACAAAATTACTAGGAAATTTTCCGAGGATTACATCAGAACCTGATTATACCAAAACTGTCAAACATAACACTGTACATAGAATTATCACTAAAGATGCTTTACCCTTTTCGAGGCCGAGAAGATTAGATCCTGTGAAGTTAAATATATCAAAGAAAGAATTTGAGTATTTAGTTAAAATTGGCGTTTGTCGACCATCAACGTCTCATGTAGCTTCTCCACTACATTTAGTACCAAAAAAAGATCCAAATGATTGGAGACCTTGTGGTGATTACCATCGATTAAATTGTGTTACTATCCCCGATAGATATCCTTTACCAAATATTCAGGATTTTAACATTAACATGCAAGGAAAAATATTTTTCTCAAAAATAGATTTAGTCAGAGCATATCATCAAATTCCAGTTGCGCCAGAAGATATTCATAAAACTGCTATAACAACTCCTTTCGGAATGTTTGAGTTTGTCAGGATGCCTTTTGGATTGAGAAATAGCGCACAAACATTCCAAAGATTTATAAATGAAGTATTTTTTGGATTTGATTTTGTCTTTACGTATATAGATGATATTTTAATTGCTAGTTCGAGTGAACAGGAACATATTGATCAATTTAAATTAGTTTTTGAGCAGCTAGACAAATTCGGTTTAAATATTAAACCACCAAAATGTGTTTTTGGCCAAGAATCACTGGATTTCTTAAGTTACCAAATATCAAAAGATATAATTCAACCTTCAAAAGAACGTATTGTAGCAATTACTTCCTTTGAAAAGCCATTAACTATTAAAAAACTTCAAAAGTTTCTCGGGATGATTAATTACTATCATAGGTGTATTCCTATGCTTGCAGAAGATTTGATTCCTTTACATAACATAGTTACGGAAGGAAATAAAAATAAAAATAATAATATTAAATGGACCAATTAATATAGTTAAACAGAAGTTTACGAAGAAAACCTTAATTAGACATTATAATAGAAATGCAAAAATTTCTTTAGCGGTCGATGCATCAAGTGTAGCAGTAGGGTCTGTTTTACAACAGCTAAATGACATTAATTGGGAACCATTGGCATATTTTTGAAGAAAATTAAATTATGCAGAGAAACGATATTCCACTTTTGACCGAGAACTATTAGGTATATATCTTTCTGTAAAACATTTTCGGTACTTTTTAGAAGGCCATACTTTTACAATTTTAACAGATCATAAACCGTTGATATATATTCTTGAAACAAAAACTGATAGATCCCCTCGTCAAACTAGGCAAATTTAATATATCGCTCAATTTACAAATGATATAAGATATATAAGTGGTAAGGATAATATTGTTGCTGAAATGTTATCAAGACTACCCGAAATAGATTCATTAACACAATGTCAGATTAATTTTCAACAGTTGCAAAGAGAACAAGAGGATGAAATTTCAAGTGGTTTCATTGATGCTAAATTTAAAGACAAATATAACATTAAATATATCCAAATTCCCAATTACAATTCGAAAATTTTATGTGAAATCACAGGAAATAATCCAAGGCCATATGTTCCAAAATGTATGAGAAAAATAGTTTTTAATAAAATGCATTTTCTTTCTCATCCTGGTGTTCGTCCTACTAGAAAAATTATTCAGAAAATATATTTTTGGCCGTTTATGAATAAAGATATTAACGTTTGGGTATCAGAGTGTCTACAATGTCAAAAATCAAAAGTTACAGTGTATACTAAATCTCCAAGTGTGGAAATTAAGATACCAAAATGTAGATTTGAACATATTCATATGGATATTGTAGGTCCGTTACCTGTTTCAAGAGGATATAAATATATATTAACTATAATAGATAGAACTACGAGATGGCCAGAGGCTTATCCATTACGGAATATTTCATCTGATAACATTGTTAAAACTTTTATACAAAATTATATTTCCCGTTTTGGTATTCCATTAAAAATTACAGTTTACCGTGGTTCACAATTTTCCTCCAATTTATTTTCTGAATTATCTAAGATGCTTGGAATACAGAAAATTCATACATTTGCGTATCACCCCCAGTCAAATGGGATGATAGAAAGATTCTCCGACAACTTAAAACTTCTATAACTGCTTCAAATGATACCTTACATTGGTCAGATCAACTTCCTATTATACTTCTAGGTTTACGAAGTTCTGTTAAGGAAGAAATTAAATGTTGTCCTGCAGAAATGGTTTATGGACAGGCGCTTAGAATTCCTGGTGAATTAGTTGTTTCTTCTGACAAATCAGAAAATAGTAGTTTGGATATCATTCTTCTCAAATTAAGAGAATATTTTTCACACACTCGTAATTACATATCTCATCATGGTAAAAATCGCAGTTATATTCCTCCTACTTTAATGGACTGTAAATATGTCTTCCTTAAAGTTAGACAGAAAATTGGTCTGCGTCATCCGTTTGAAGGACCTTATAGAGTTTTAGAAAGAAATAGTAAAGTTTTTAAGATTCAGAAAGGAGATTCGGTTTTTTCTGTTTCTATTGATCATTTAAAACCAGGATTTGTTGATGTTGAAATAAATGATGAGAAAATACTAATTTACCTGTAACTCCGAAGAAAAAGGTTAAATTTGATATAAATAATTTATCGTTAAACCATAACTTTTTAGCTGATGGGGGAGTAGATGTAGGAACTTGTTCTTAAAATACTTGTTATAATATTTTATATATTCTATCATTGAAATTTTATGTTTGTTTTGAAATTGAAAAAGAATATGATTATTTATTTTCTTTTGATTGAATAAAGAAGTTTTTATAAAAATACAAATACAATTGTATCTACACTCGTTAACATATATTTTCTCCTAGCATTATGGATTCATTGCCCGGCCTTTTCGAGGATGACTACGAGGAACCCATGGTAGTAGCGGATAATGTTCCTCCCGTAGCGCCTATTGCTGCACCCATAACACCCTATAGCGTGGAACCACCTACTCCTTTTGGTGTACCTCCCACTGTTACGTCTCCATCCCATGTAACATGTCCCATGCGGTGAAAGACTGTCCGAGTGTCGTTTGTGCAATAAAAGCTACCACATCCTCCTTCATTTCAATGCGGCCAAAAAGCAAAATATTCCTGCTTAATCGTCTACCACTAAGAGCCATCCTCCTAAGAAGGCCGTTGTCCCAAAATAAACTTCGTTGTCTGTGTCCAAAGTTGTGCCTCTTCCGATCCGTTACATTATAACCTTTTTGTCAACTCTAATAGTCCGACTACAAACGTCAAAAAAATTCCATTCCATTAGATTCATGCTACAGCATTAGCTACATTTCTGAACATTTGGTTCATCAACTTCGGCAGCCTGTATCCAGTATGGACAGTAGCGGCTTTTGTAGAATCACCGTTTCTTCATCTTACGATGTTGAAAAACAAATTACTATTACGGCCAAGGTAACAAAGATGAAGGGCACACAAACTCCTTTGGAGTCCGTTTCGGACCTTGTTAAAGAAAACTTTGCTGGGTTTCAGCTAGCTGACCCACGATTTAATGTATCAGCGCCTGTCGCATTAGTTTTGGGACCAGAGGTCTCGCCTCAAATCCTCAGAGGAAACATACACGGCACTACTGTGACTACCGACCGTCTTGGATCAATTCGGGCTTTTAGACCACCAGTGGCCCCTAACCATATAGTTTTAAGTGTTTTTTGAAAAAATTAAAATAAATGAAGCACAAACAAACAAAAACAAAACTTCCTTTAGTTTATATTGATTAACCTTTTTTGCAACATCGCTCAATGTTGCAAGGTGCCCCCAATGTTTAAGCACTTAAACTTTGTTAATTTTTATATTTGTACCTTTTGGTTAACTCCTACCCCTTGTAGGGTTAATAATTTGTTAGATTCTTTTTAGTTTGGTTTTAAATTAGTTGTATTCCCAACATTGGTGGCAGTATAACACCATATCTAAAGAATAGAATCGCTAACGGTGCCATTTAAGCATTGATGGTCGCCTTTTTATACTCTTTTTTTGTATTAGTTAAATCACTTGTAAATTAGCCATCTTCGCTTTTACAAGCAGTATGTATACGATTTTTAAAAATAAACAAATTGAGACCTTTTTTCTAATAAAAATTTTAATATCCTGTTTTTTTATTTCCATAACCCCGCATTTACGGCAACAATAATCTTTCCAAAAAAAATCTGTTATTTATCAATATTCATGGCCAGTGGCTAGCCCAGGTAGGGGTCTGGGTATTTTTGTTAATTTACATTTTGTTTATTGTAAATCAGAGGCGTCCAAACACTAATACTATGATATTTGCGTTTGTAGTAAAGAGCTTTTTTTCAGGTACGGAAAATTCAGTACGTTAGTAGTTTTCCCTCAACTTGAAAATAACTTTTCAAACACAACGATCAGTCTATTGTCACTAAAAAAATACATTTAATAAAGCGTGGGAACAGTTGTTTTTGTTTATTGAAAACAATGACGGCATGTATTATAATGCCATTGAAAGGCATTATAATACATGCCGAAAGAGATTTTTGAATAAAAATTTAGATAGGGCCAAATTAGTAGATGAACTGAAATTTAAGTTTCAAAAGAAAAATTTGCCAATCGACCAATTTCAATATGAAAAAAATATCAAAGAACAGATTCCTGAATAAAAATTTAGATAGGGCCAAATTAGTAGATGAACTGAAATTTAAGTTTCAAAAGAAAAATTTGCCAATCGACCAATTTCAATATGAAAAAAAATATCAAGAAAGCAAAGCAAAGCAAGCCTTTTGAAGATGGCGTTTTTTGTTTAAAGATCTTTCAAAAGAAGTATTAAAGTGTTTTGTCTTAAATAAATTATACAACTTATAACATTTCGAAATTCAAAAATTCCATCCTTGTATTGTACCCTCATGTATGTAAAAGCTCTCGTCGAAGCTCGCTGTAGGTGAAAAAGCTCTTTTGTAAAAGCTTGCACATTGTGCATTGGACGCAACTGTTGTAAATAGAATTGTAAATACTTTTACGTTTAAAATATGCTCTAATATGAAGAACGGATTTATATGAAACGTTTATTAAATAATTAATATTAAATGGAAATACATTAATAATGTAATATAATAATACATATACTAAATATTTCTTTTTAATAAGTTCAATTAATTTTGTTTAAGCACATGTTAAGTTGTTTACTTTTTATTTTGTTTACATTTTTTAACAGTCAATAAAGATATCACATTACGAATTGCATTAAAGAGGCCTGGAGCCAATTTGAAGACCAGGACTCAAAGTTACGAATGCTCGACGATGCTCAAACGCTGAGAACAGAGCATGAATATTTTACGGAGGATTATTACTCAAAAATCGATGAGTTAACAACTTCATATATAAAAATATTTACTACGGAGATTAATCGGCTACACTCATTAGTCGAAACCCAACAAAAGCCCCCAGCAATTGAAAATATTGGGGCTCAATCATTGGCTCTACAGACGACAGTACAGGAGCCCAATAATCATCCAGGCCTGATTCGAAAGGCAAAAAATAGGATGATGGCATTGGAACGAGTTCTCAATGGATTATTTCTTCACGAAGAAGATCAACCTCGTCAATATTATGAATTCCGGATCAACAACATCAACAATCTTTGGAACCCAATCCAAGGTTTATGCGACGACATTTGCGAGAAAATTGAAAATCCATCGGAAGCCGGTTTTAATATTGATGAATTTTACGAGCTGAATGACGCAGTTCAAGATCAGTTGGTCAATCTTGCAGTTAAAGCTGACGGACTACAACGAAATAGTCCTCCTACACGAAATGGAGAAATAGTACCTGTAACAAACAGTACTAATTTGGTACATTTACCAAAGGTGACCATACCACATTTTAATGGCGATTACCTAAAATGGCGACAGTTCCACGATTTATTCTCTGAAATGGTGGATAAGCAACCAATACACACCATTCATAAAATGTGGTATTTAAAAAGTAATTTATCTGGGGAAGCTGAACACTTAATTAGTCAGTTTTCCCTATCAGAAACAAATTACGCCACTGCTTGGCAAACGCTTCAAGAACGATACCACAATAAAAGAGTTCTCGTGGCCAATCTGGTAGAGAAAATACTTAACCAACCTACTGTGATCATCAATTAAGGCCCTTCATGATACCACTAAGGAGTGCTTATTGGCTTTAGATAATTTAGGAATTGCAACATCTTCTTGGGATGCAATTCTTATTCAACTATTAATAAAGAAACTTGATAGAAACACACATATCATGTACGTGCAGTCATTGGCCAACCCAAGGGATGTACCAGCCATTGGCGAATTATTATCATTTCTGGAACTTCAGTTTCAGTCCATGGAAGCGATCGGTCAACGGGAGAAATCAACACAAAAGGCGGTTTCAACAATAATATCAACCAAAGAAAACCACACTGAAACATGCAGATTGTGCAATAACAATGGACACAAACTATATCACTGCAGCAAATTTCAGCAATTGTCAGATGCAGAACGATTACGTTGGGTACAACAGCAGAATCTATGTGTCAATTGTTTCGGAAGTGATCACGGATCAAGAACCTGCATTTCAGGTAGCTGCAGAAAATGTGGGAAAAAACACAACACAATGCTTCACTTGGAAAAGAAAGATAATGCCCAAACAAGGAAAAAGTCATCAAGTTCTTCAAGCAAACCAGATCAAAATCCAAAGGGAAGGACTACTGCATCAAACGTCGTAGCAATTTCATCAGCAACAACAAACGTCGCTGCGGGCCGCCAGGGGTACGTCTTGTTAGCAACAGCAAAAGTTATAATTACAGCCCCAAATTTTGTATCAGGTCAATTTAAAGCAGTATTAGATTCAGCCTCGCAAGTCAACATTGTATCTAAACGGCTCTGCCAAAAATTGTCCATTTCACCATCTGAAGCCTCCCTGTGCCTTAATGGTGTTGGCGAGACCCAAAAGAAATCGAAATATCGCATAAACATCAGCATGAAACGTGGACGCATATGTACTACCAAGCATAATTCCCGCACAACCAAGTGAGCATATTGACATTTATACTTGGGAGATTCCAAACAACATTCACCTAGCAGATCCTAATTTCTATCAACAAGAAAAAATAGATTTGCTACTTGGAGCAGAATTCTTCTTCAAATTAACTCAGAATGGAAATATACACCTTGCTGACGATCTTCCAACACTACAAAATACAGTACTTGGCTGGATTGTGGGTGGTGCAATCGGGAAAAATCCAATTCCTAACACATTATGTGCACTCACATGTGCGATATTTGGAGACACCACTTCATTGGAAGAGGCCATAGAGCATCTTTGGAAAATGGACGAGATTGAAGGCAGCGAAAAGAGTCTTTCACCATCAGAAAAACAATGTGAATCACATTTCACGCAACATGTGCACACCAATACAGATAACCGCTTCATAGTCAGTCTCCCTTTTCGTGAAAACCCAACCGCTTTAGGAGAATCCCATGCAATGGCATACAACAGGTTCGTGGGCTTAGAGCGCCGACTCCTAAAAAATGAAGACATTCGAACACAATACATAAAATTTATGCGAGATTATGAACAATTAGGGCACATGAAAAACGTCGACATCGAAACCGTATCAGATCCCAAATACTTCATTCCTCACCACAGTGTGCTAAAACCAGATAGCACCACAACAAAGCTCAGGGTTGTTTTCGACGCATCAGCAAAAACATCATCAGGTTACTCATTGAACGACCTAATGTATACAGGGCCAACTGTCCAAAGTGAATTATTCTCAATATTATTGCGTTTTCGATTACCAAAATTTGTTTTTACCACCGACATCGAGAAAATGTACAGACAAATTTTAATTCATCAAGACGATCATCAATATCAGTTAATTATTTGGAGGGAAGATCCATCACTGCCTATTAGTTATTACAAACTTAACACGGTTACATATGGGACACGAGCAGCACCTTATCTAGCTACGAAATGTTTACAGAAAATTGCTGATGAAAATTCAATAAACTATCCATATGGTTCTCAAATGCTCAAAAATAATTTCTACGTGGATGATGGCCTTGGCGGTTCCGATAGTCTCAACATCGCTCTTGAAACACAAAGGGAACTCATTACGATTTTAATAAGTCATGGCTTCAACTTAAAAAAATGGTGTGCAAATCACCCACAATTACTGAAAAATATCCCACTCGGCGACAAGGAGGTGGACTTAGATTTCAATAGTAACAACGCTAACACCATAAAAACATTGGGATTATTATGGCTGCCTAAGACGGACTATTTTTGCGTCAAGGTAAAAATGAATCATCAGCAGACTGTATCAAAACGTACTGCAACATCGGATCTCGCTAAATTATTCGATCCTCTTGGCCTACTAGCACCTGTAGTTGTCAAGGCAAAGATATTTATTCAACAGCTATGGCAACTCAAATTAGATTGGGATGAACCATTGCCAGAGGACCTTCATATAATCTGGACTAAATTCAGAAACGATTTATACCGTTTAGACAATTTCAAAATCCCTCGACACATTTTTAAGGGCGAACTCCCAGTAAAACGGAGCTGCATATATTCTCAGATGCGTCGGAAAAGGCTTTTGGTGCAGTTGCCTATATTCGAGCAACTCTTAAGGATGGAAGAATTATTGTACAATTACTTTGTGCCAAGACAAGGGTCGCTCCATTGAAACGACATACACTACCTCGGCTAGAGTTATGTGCTGCCGTAATAGCTGCTCAACTTCTGCACAGAATTAAAACGGATCTTCAAATCAAAAATCAACCTGTATTTTTATGGACTGACTCCGAAATAGTACTATCTTGGATAAACTCTCAATCCACCTTGTACCATACGTTTGTGGCTAATCGAGTCTCCAAAATTCAAGCATTAACTTTGCCCGATCAGTGGCGCCACGTCAGATCAAAAGACAATCCAGCTGATGTACTGTCCAGAGGTTTACCAGCACTTAAACTTTCGGAATATAATTTATGGTTGTATGGACCACTATTTCTGCACGGACGAGAAGAAATGTGGCCACCCCAATTTTCCAAACAAGTTTCGATTCCCAATGACAACGAGAAAAAGAAGACACCACTAATTTCAGCGGTTACTACCTCCAACGATAACGTCATTTACAAAATTCCACATAAAAATTCCTTCAAAAGGAATATTGGCATATATGCTGAGATTCATAAAAAACTCAAGAATGAAGACACAACAGCGTCCTACACATAAATCATTAACTCCGGCTGAACTGGACAATGCACTACACATAATTATTAAAACCATTCAGACGTCCGACTTTTCACTAGAAATCAAGCAACTTCGTAAAAACAAGGCAATCGACAAAAACAGCTCTATCATCAGCTTTTCTCCGTTCCTAGATGAAACAAACATTGGAGGAATCACTGTTATGATACGACGCAAAACATCCAATGTTGATCCCATATAATGATCCCCTCATAAAACATTTATTCACAATGGTTCACGAGGAGAATAAACATTGTGGACCACAAGCACTATTGAATATAATACGACAACGATTCTGGCCAATAAAAGGCAAAATTATGGCAAGATCAACAGTCCAAAAATGCATTAGATGTGCCAGAGCTCGACCCCAACTATGTCAACAGCTCATGGGAAATTTACCTCACACTCGGGTGACTCCAGCACGCCCTTTTATTAACGCCGGGGTTGATTATTGCGGACCATTTTGGATTCACTACAAGATCAGAGGGAAAAAACCAACAAAGGCATATATAGCTGTATTTTGTTGCTTCGCTACCAAGGCCACACATCTCGAATTAGTAACTGATTTATCAACTGATGCTTTTATTGGTGCTTTGAAGCGCTTCATCAGCCGCCGAGGCCGTTGTCAAAATATATACTCGGATAACGCTACTAATTTCATAGGAGCTAAAAACCAACTATCGGAATTGGCTGAAAGCATATATTCCGTAAATGGAAAAGAAGCAATCATTTCCGCGTCCAGCTCAAAGGGAATACATTTCCATTTTATTCCACCACGAGCGCCACATTTTGGAGGGCTGTGGGAAGCAGCAGTTAAATCAGCGAAACATCTATTACTACGCAGTGTTGCCACAGAATCTTTAACACAAGAAGAGCTGGGAACAGTTATAACTGAAATCGAGGCAATACTTAACTCCCGCCCACTGACACCTGTTTCAAATGATCCAAATGATCTTAAGGCGTTAACTCCCGGTCACTTTCTTATTGGAGAGGCGCTCACATCTCAAATTGACAGCAGTGCAGTTACAAGAAAGATGTCAGCATCATCGCATTGGAATCTCGTATCCGATATTAAACAAAGGTTTTGGAAACAATGGTCCACTGAGTACTTAAATCAACTACAGCAACGGCATAAGTGGAATAAACAGTTTACTAACCTTAAGATTGGAGATATGGTCGTAGTTAAAGAAGACAACTTACCCGTCATGAAATGGCCCTTAGGGAGCCCTAGTATGGCCAAATTCTTGGCGGTTCAGAAATTAGATGGATCCTGATCGTTTATGTGGTTCCTCTACGGTGATTTTGCGGTGCAACAGATATTTAAGACTGTAAGTAGGGTGAGTTTCATTCTTTTTCAGCCTGATATCTCCGGGTTTCAATTCAACTCGAAATAGTGGTTGAGATACGCGTTCTCTATTTCTAAGATTGGCTACGCTTTTCACTTTAAACCCATTTTGTTGAAGGCCAGCTTTTATTTCTTGAGGATCAACGTATGAGTCCAAACCCTTAATAACGACCTGAAGGCCTTTGTCACTCTTCAGTTGGTAGGAATAAAAAATTATTTTTTTTGGTTTTCAAATTCCGTAACAAGTTTACGAAAATATTGTTCATTGTTTACATGTATTTTTGTTTCGTTAATGTTGCCACGCTTAATGGCAAACACATAAAATGAGTTTTCACCAACCAGTGAAATCAAACTTTTTATTAGCTCATTTGAGTTTGGCTCTCTCAAATAAATTTGAGGCGGTTTGAACGACTTGGGTAACATTGTGGGTTCATTTGTTTCACTATCTAAGATTGCAAAACGGTTTTGGGACCTTAGTCCATTATTTTCCCTATCTTTGGGATCGATTCCCACTTGTACCTTGGGCTTTTGGGTATTATCTAGGTTTTTCTATTGTCGCTACTTAATATCAAAGGCGAGCATGAACGGGTACGAAAGACTGGCAAATCAGTTAAATGAACATTGGCGTCAGTTTTTTTGATTTTATTTATTTTACTGTTCTCGTTTACATTTGTAGTGAAGAGACATAAGTTCTTTGATAATTCCTTTACCTAATGCAAAAATTTCCAGCTACCCGTCCTTGCCCCATTTTTTACTAGAGGTAAAATTTCTAAAAAAGACATGGTTCCAAAAATGTGTTGCATGCATTTTTCGGCCGTGAAAGCCCATTCTTATTGTTTCGTTCGTTATTTTTAAGATATATGATTTTTGTTTTTCATTCAATCAATTGTAACTTTATAAGATCGCATACTTTAAATTAAAAGATTATATTATCTTGTTGTATGTGATATGCCAAATTTTGTAACAAATAAACACAAATATATAATGCTCTGTCAAATTCTGCTCTCTAAATTAAAGTTCAGATACGGGATGTACAAATAAAGGTATGCACATAATATAGAAATTGCGTTGGCGTACAAATAGTCAAACACCCAATACAGGTAGGCAAAAGTCTAATTCGGATACGTGCATGACCTAAGCCCATATGTATACAGGTAATAGGTAGATTGGACTATATATTTGAAAACATAACATAATCCCGCAATTAGTCTACGACTGAAAGTTGGCGAGGCAAGTAATTTTAAGACACTTCAAACATGACGCTGAACAACTTTAAATTATTTGACTTTTTAAGAAGTCAACCACAGAAAAAATTTCGTGGAAGCTGCCTTCGAGGAACTTAGTAGTTTATACGGCAATATACAGAGAAGCGAAAATATAAAAAATAAACTTTTCATAATGCATGCCAGTCTAAACTCAAAATGCATAAAAGCAAATCGTACGACTGAGAGATTCAACTCCAAACACCAGGACTGGCTTAATATTGATACCATCCTGGATACATTGACAGAAGATGAACCCAGCACACCAACCGCACGTGCAAGAGGAAGGCCAAGAAAAAACATAGAGGAGTGTTCAAATATTACCAGAAAGAGGAAACTGGCTGATTCCATTTATCGGAAGCGCTGTCTATTAGATATTCAAAGGATGATGAAAAAATTAAGTTCGCAAATTACAAAATCTGTTGCAAATGCAAGCACACTGCGACTAAGAAGGATTAAGGAGTATAAAAGGGTGTACGTGGTAAAGTAGCTAAACAATCCCTAACAAGCCTTATCTGGTAAGCATAGGGTAACGTGTTCCCACGATCCATGGTAATTCACTCATAGCCGACTCGTAGATGGTCTTATCTGTACTTGGACTAAGCTGGCTTTCCCATATTTGCAAGAATAATGAGAAAGAGAGACATGTCTGAATTATGAATAAGATAATCCCATTTCCTTTATGAAAGTAGCCTCCTCGTGGTATCCTCTGGGGACTGCCCTGACTATCAGGGTGGGAGCGGATTCGGGCGGCCTCGAAATTTGCAGTCAGCCAAAGGACATGTCGGGGGAATAACATGCTCTATGTTACTTTGTAATGTGTGAGCGTGCCTTAACTTCAGATCCGATGGTAGTACACTCATGCATGCTCTTCTTTGGAGTTGGGCTGGAACCCAACATCACAACATATAATGTGTGATTGGTTACATGCGAGTGACAAAGTGCTAGTAGAAGAAGGAGTGATACCCCAGTTTTTAAATAGCACCTACAAGGCTGGTTTTCTAACCTTGCACTTCAAAAATGAGGCTACGGCGGCGTGGATAAAGAATCTGGCTCCAAACCTCAAACCATTGACAACAGCAGATTTGTGGGCTACGGAGGCAGCGAAAGTGCCTCATCCCAAAGTCGTTGATGGCTTTTTCCCCAATGCTGCCAATATGGTGACTGAAAGGATTCTATCCTTTGTCCAACGGCAAAACGGTGGGCTCAAGGTGGAGGCCTGAAGACTGCTTCGTAGACTGACACATAACACGAGTGCTATGCTGGTGATGTCAGTCGACCAAATATCTGCGGCAAAATTGGAGGAGAACAGGGGCCAGATCTCATTTAGGTTTGGGCAAATCCAGTTGCACCTAAAATATGAAGGCGATAAAGAAGTAGGGATGGATACGGCCGAGGAAGATGCGGCACCAAAAGATGACGG
The DNA here is from genome assembly GCA_949748255.1 of Eustalomyia histrio. NCBI lineage: Eukaryota > Metazoa > Arthropoda > Insecta > Diptera > Anthomyiidae > Eustalomyia > Eustalomyia histrio. Next base: position 113,056,662 of record OX456524.1, read on the forward strand.
TGGTCCTAATGAAGTCGTGGTTGAAGCTAGGGAAATTCCCACTGCTCCAAAGGAAAACAAACATCAAAATGAAGGTGATACAGGCGAATCTCCAACATGCTAAAGCTGCTTCGGCGGAGATTAGCAGAAGATCTGATTCAAGAGCAATGGATCAGGTCAGGTAAGATATGTGGGCTCAATAATAAAAAATGTAAGTTGGTTTATGACACAAAGGCGGAACGGCCAAGGGCCGCCATTTTATTAGATAAAAATATTAATTCTCTTTTAATTTCAGAGTTTACCGATCAGGACATAGCGACTGTACTAATACAGGCCAACCAGATGGGAGTGCGCAAGGAGGTAGTTATATCCTCAGCCTATTTTCCGGGGGAAGATGGGGATGCGCCTACGGTGATGGTGAAAGCGCTGGTGGCTTTCTGTAGAGAACATAATAAGGCATTGATTATTGGATGTGATGTCTGGTCAACGTATAAGAGTGCCCTTACTAGATACAACAAGGAAAGAGTTGTCTTGGAAAACCTTCTGTGAGGAGCTGAAGGAGGTACCTGAGACGGCACGTATTCAAAGGGCCTTATCCTCAAGCAAAGAACAAACAATAGGTACTTTAAAGATTGATGATAACCAAACAACATTCTTTGGGGAAACTCTGGAGTTACTTCTAAGAACTCATTTCCCGGGATGTAGTTTCAATGGGGACGAGTCCACTATGGACATGACAACGGGAGAAGCGGCAAATACATTGTTGCGGAGCTCCTTCGGAAGACAATTAATAACATATGAAAAGGTGGAATGGAGTATAAATTCCTTCAAATCATATAAATCATATGATTTATATAACGAATTTTTATTATAACGAATGGGCTTGAAGCACTGATAAGGCGATTAGTAAACATTTTTAGAGCTAGCCTTGGGCTTAGCTATATACCAACCAAATGGACGGAGGTTTAGGTAGTGTTCCTTCCAAAGGGTGGTAATAAACCTGCTAACCTCCCGAAATCTTATCGGCCAATTAGCCTCTCATCTTTTATGCTGAATACAATGGAGAAGATTATAGATCTTTATGTTCGTGATGAACTTCTCTTGAGAAAACCTTTGCACAGGCTTTAATTTGCCTATCGGAAGGGCAAATCGACGATTACATCCGTCCATAAGCTAACCTGAATGATTGAAAGGGCTATGAATTCTAAAGGTATTGCCCTATGCTCACTTATGGACATTGAGGGCGCCTTTGATTACGCTATCTATCAATCTATGGAGAGGGCTTTGGTAAATCTGGATTTTAATCCACTGATAACTGGGTGGGTGAACAAGGTACTCTCAGGGAGACAAATTATAGCGAATCTTGGTGACACCATTGAAAGGATCACAGCGATAAAAGGATGCCCTCAAGGTGGAGTACTATCTCCGCTACTGTGTTCGATTCTTGTAGATGATCTACTAGATGAACTGAATCAAGGAGGTTTACTACGGAAGGATACGCGGATGACATCACAGTTATTAAGTGGCACACATAAATTTACGATTGGAGGCCAAATGCAGAATGCACTTAAATTAACATGGGAATGGTGTGAAAATTAAGGACTTTTTAAAAATCCTACGAAAACCACAATTGTTCCATTTACTAGAAGAAGCAATTTAAATTTACCTAGTCTGTATATAAAGGACATTGAAGTACCATTCAAAAAGGAGGCGAAATATTTAGGAATAGCCCTGGATAAATCGCTCACCTGGAATTCTCATCTGGAGACAATAAGCAAAAAAGCCGCAAAATTAATTTGGGCTAGTAAACAACTCCTAGGCAAATCGTGGGGCTTAAGCCCAAAAATGTCGATGTGGATATATAAGCAAATGATTCTCCCCAGCATATTGTACGAATCGGTCATATGGTGGGAAAATACAACACAGAAAACAGCTCAGCAAAAGCTATCGAAGATTCAAAGACTAGCATGTCTGAACATTACAGGTGAAATGAGTTCGACTTCAACTGCAACACTGGAGGTGATTTTGAACCTGGATCCTTTGCACCTCGCGATACAGGGAGAAGCTATAAGGCAAGTAATCAACCTCCACAAACTATTTAAATTCAAAGAAGGTGACCATAAAGGCTATCTGAAGATCCTTAACGAGGCCAGTTCCATAAATAACATGACACTATGTAGGGATCAAATAAATCCAGTTATTGAACTAGGAAGAGAATACAATTTCAAATCCCAACAAGAGAAGAATGGGAACTTGATCCCCCATGGTTGAAGGAAGATGCACAGAAGTGGTATACTGACGGATCCAAAATTTCTAGCGGAATTAGAGCCGGTGTATACGGACCTATGTGCAGAATTCACATTCCTCTAGGCAAAGATTCAACTATATTTACTGCGGAATTATATGCTATCTATACAGCAACGACCGAACTTCTTTAAAGGAATCTTGTGAGGATAAAGATGAACTTAATGTCGGACAGCCAGGCTGTAATAAGGGCCCTGAAAAATCCCATCTATCACCATAGATCAGTGCTGGAGTGCCATAAAGCCCTCAACCAACTGGCGACCAATAACAAGGTAACACTTATTTGGGTACCAGGTCACAGTAAGCATGAAGGCAATGAAAAAGCTGATGAACAAGCGAGACTTTATAGGCCCTTGTCCTCAATTTGGTTTCACGAAAAAGGACATAACAAATATGATATCGGATCTCATCAAGACGAAATCCATTGAATATTGGAACAAACAGAAACCACTGAAACATTCAAAGAAGTTCTTGTCATAGAATGAAAAGAGGAGCAGAGAAGCCCTTCAGATAAACAGACCAAATCTAAGACATCTATGTGGAGCATTCACACGACACTATGCATGTAATTACATCCTGAACAAAATGGGACATGATCGAGATACGACATGCAGATATTGTATGGAGAATGAGGAGACCATGGAGCATGTAATAGCTAAATGTCCTGCCTTTGCATACCTACGATTTATCACATTTGGGCGACCTGATATTATGGAGGAACAATACAAGAAACTGGAAGTGAAGAATATTGTACTATTGTAAAAAGTATGGTTCCGAAGAAGCTTTGGCTTTATGGACTTAGAACTTTCTAAAGAGAAATATGAGATACTACGGGCATCTTTAATGCAACATGGAGCTAAAATTTTACCCGGATACAAGCATGTTTCGAAAGCCAAAATAGATTCACGACCAAAGCCAATATGCAGGATCTTGTGGACCATGCAGCAAAACGACTGTTGGAGAGTCTTCTTGAAAATGTGGTAGTAATTTTTCCAAAAATACTGACATTGATGAGTAAATGGGGCTGCGATGGATCATCCGGACAAAGCTTTTATTAGCAAAAGATATCTTCCGATGACGCTACAATATCGGACGGAAATATGTTTATGGCATCTGTTGTTCCTTTGCGCCTAATATCTGATGTTTCCTTACACCGGCAAAACCGACGACAGTCATCAATACATTATTGTCGACCAATAATGTTTCAGTTTGCAAGGGAATCGCCGGAACTCATAAGGACCACAGTGAAGGACATTCAAGAACAAATAAACAAGAGTAAACCCACAAAGTTCGAAATCAGTGAAGGAAAATACATTGAATGTAGTTATGAGTTCCACCTGACCATGGTTGACGGAAAAGTCGTTAACTAACTGACAAATACAACCTCAACATTGTCATGCCTAACATGCAAAAAGACGCAAAAGAACTTCGGCAATTTAATCGATTCTACAAACGAAGGGAATTTTGAATATGGAATCTCACCATTGCAGGCAAGAATAAGATGTATGGGGTTTTTGTTAAAATTAGCGTATACACTAACACACTTTGATGATAAACAAAGATAAGGAAAGGATCAGAAAGAATAGACTACAGGATGCGTATTTCAAACAAGTTGGACTGCAAGTAGACTGCCCAAGTACGGATAGGGAAACTCAAACGATGGAAACACTTGGAGGAGATGAAAATGATGCTGTAACTCGAATCACTGGAATAAAAAATTTAATCGTTAGGAGATTGGGAACAATCTTGAATGTTTTAAACTCTAAGGAAAAGTTAATTCTGAAAAATATGGAGAATATGTTTCGAAAACTGCATCACTTTTAGCAGAATTATATCCACAGAAAAAGTTGACCCCGACAGTTCATAAAATATTGTCGCATAGTAAAGATATTATTGAATATCCGACTTTGCAATTGGAGATCTTTCTGAAGAAACACAGGAATCCCTAAACAAATTTTATAAAAAATATAGATTGCTGAACACTTTCGGATCATCAAGGGTGAGACAAAAAGAGGAACTCTTCAACATGTTAGCAGCATCTTCCGATCCACTTATTTAATCACTGCGGCATGTAAAGTCACGAAAAAGAGTTAGAAAATAAGTATAGTTTAGAAATGATTAGTCTTTTACGGATTTTGAGCAATATTTTATAAAAAAATTAAAAAGGAATTAAAAAAAATTTGAAATCTTTTCTGGAATAATTTTAAATCATAAAAGCCTTTACTTCCCATAAAATTGATTTTTCCACAAATTTTAACTTTGCTAACCCATAAGTAGGTGCCTAAAAGGCGTAGAATCGTTTTCAAATACTCAGTTCATAGGTTGATTAGCTAGCATATGCCTTTTAAATTTTTTAATTTGGTTCAAAAGATATGATTTTTGCAACGAAAAACTCAAATGGCGCCACACTCTTCTTGGGGATTGGCTGAACATTGGCAACCTTCCAGCATGAGGGGAAGGTACACGCACGTTAAGAAAAGCTTTACAGTTTCGCCAATGGGCGGACTAACGTCAAAGAGCACTATTTTAGCACCAGTGCCCCGCAGACTTGTTTACATTGAGATCTGCAAGAACCTTTTTAACTGCAGGAGCACGGAAGAATATCTTAGGCATAGTACATGATACTCTTTCGTGTTCGGGTAGTGGTTGATAGCTTTCCGGCAAGGATGAGTTACCTGCAAACATTTCAGCAAAATGGTTAGCTTTGTCAAGAAGTTCAGTGAGTAATTGATCACCCTTTATAAGAGTTGGGATAGCTGAACTAGCATTGTTCCTTACTCTTTTAACGAACGACCAAAAGCTCTTACTGCGCTGAAGGGCAGAAAGGACTTTAGTATGAAAACGGTGTTCGTGAAGATATTTTTCACGTCAAGTACTCTGAAACAATTAGTTCTCGCCTATTTGCGAAGCAGTTCAGTATCAAAATTTTTATTAACACGCAAATTTATAGACGCTTTCTCTCGGAATCTGACTGCGTTTTTGCAAGTCTGGTTAAACCAACAACTATCTTTTGACTTAGTCGGAAATTGAATGAATTTCACCCATAATGAGTGGAATTCTGTATTATTACAGTTCAAATGTTGCTGATACTGGTAAACAACATTGTTTTCAGTGTACAATGCAACGCCCCTACGATATATAAAAAGGGGTAGAAGGTGGTACCCTGGTATGTGGAAATCCTGTGGATCAGCATCCCCATACACCTGAGTCTCACATAAAGCCAAAACTTCTGGCCTATAAAGGCGCATATGGGCATAAGGGCGATAATCGTTTGTATGGAAAAAAATTTTGTTTGAATTTTGAGGGCCGCGGATCGGACACTAGGTCTAAAACTTCAGTGCTGAAAATTTGAGCCAAATCGGACAACGCTTTCAGGGCGCGCATCGAGGTATAGAAATTTTACTATTTATATGAAATAAGTATCTGAAACTCGTTAGATTGTTACATTATTGTACAAAATTATATAATTTTTTTTTCTTTAATAAAAACTTTAGTAATTTTTTTTTGGAAATTAACCCTAGTACCTCCTTTGAGTCAAAGTGATCCACAAACTATATAGTCGTTGAAGTCTTTAATGTTCTTCCTTATTTGGTGGAAATTAATGGATACTTTTGACATATTTTGTTTCATTTTTTATTTAAAAAACAATAACTTATCCAAATTAAAAATAAAAGTAAGACAAAATAATTTATAGAACAAAATCTTTTCGTAAAGATTGTAAATTAGCATTTTTCGATATTGCTGCCTATAGTTTTGAACCACCTGAAAAAAATATAAAAAAAAAACGATAACAAAAAAAAGACTTAATACACAAGTAATAAAAAAAGATAGTTACTGTCATTAAATATTGTTTCTGTCCCTCATCGTTTGTTGTTTTGCCATGGTATTCTTGAATCAATTTAATGCCTCTTTCGGCACTATCGTTGACAACACTCAAGTTTTGGGCAATATTTTACCTCTTTGGTACTCCTCCAAAACATTCCAAGTATGCGGGTCTTTGTTGAAAAAGTCCTTAGAAATTTTAAATCTCTTGAAAACTTTTTTCGTATGTTTTGAAAATAAATCTTCTAAAATATCAGAATTATCTCTAAATATTTAACTCTTTAAATTTTCTTTCCTTATCACAAGCTTTTTGGGTATTTCTTCATCTTCACTTTCAGAAGTGTCTATAGACATCTTCGCCACTAATTTTCCTTTTGTTACATAATCTATTCTTTCGTCAAATAAACAAAAGCCTACACATTCCTCGTTTAAATAAAACAGATGATTTATTATTTTTGAAATGGCTTTGTCGGCAATATTTTGGTTGACTGTTTTCTAATTTTCTCAAACACATAATATCATTTAAAGCTGCTTTATCCGCTTTATTCGAATCAAATCAAAAAATTACATAACAGCCACTTCTATCAAACCATTGATTTCCGAATTGGTAATATCAGGCAACTGATTGCGAAAAATTACTATTTTCAAACAATATATAACCTTGCCCGTCCATCTAGCGTAGTGTAATGCACCAGGTTTTGTGAAAAATTCTTTGTAATCATTTCTTTGAAACGATTTATTAATATTTTTATTACCAAATGTTAAAACTTCAGCAACATTATCTCCTAGAATTTCAATCTCTTGGATGAGTAATTCCTGGCATATAATTGTCGGTATTTATTACTGGCCAATGGTTTTTTGAATTTTTTAAGTATCGTTATGTCCTGTTTAGTATATACTCCAACATTGACCTCTGCAAAAACTGCTGCTAACACAATTTCAAAAATATGGTGTCTGCAGCCTAAAAACAAAATATCCTTTCCAATTGCTATCTCCAAAAGCGTACATGTACCTTTAAAACGACCAGTGTTGGATGATGTCGTATCAATAACAAACGCTTCCATTTTTGTCAAAATGTTTTTATCTTCCAATGCGTCATAAACTGCAGAGGAAATTTCCATTCCAGTACCAGAAGGAATATCAGGCATATCTATAATTTTCTCTAAACCTAGAGCCGAAGCAATTATAGCCAAGCGAAGAAGTTCTACGAATACGTTTTACTTGTGGTGAATACAGTATAGAATATTCTTCTTCTGATGTTGCAGCTTCTTCGGATTCAGAGAATTCAATCACATTGCAAGCTAAATAAAGCTAATATTCAGTACTTCAAAGAAATTTAAAAAAATATTGTTTAATATTTAATAAACTTTTTACCTGATGAAGTTGATGGTAACTCCTCACTTTTTTTTACGTAAATCTTCTTGTTTTTTTGTTTAATTTTTCTCTCTTCCTTTTCCTTTAGGTTGACTTCCCCTCCTAACATACTACCTTCACGTCCTTTCGCTCTTTGTTTTATTATTAATTCAAGAAGAAATATAAAGATATAAAAATATAAAAATTCAAGAACTGAGTACTCAATTTGCTACTGATTCGGTTAACCAGTGGTTAGTTATGTAACTTCACTAATTAGCCCAGCAACAAAACAAATACATTTTATTTTTTTTTTCAACGAATTTCATTGGTAATCACAGATCTTGATAAAATAAGTATTTACAAATATAAATAATTTTTAAAGGAAAAATAGGTAAAAACTTTTTATGTGCAAAAAAAAAACAAAATTTAAATTAACAAAACAACAAGTACAAAGAACTTGCATATGAAAGAAACAAATGAAAAAAAACTGTTAACTGCAGCAATAGCAAAAGTGTGGTTGTTGTATTTGCATGTTTATTATTGTTGAAAAAATTTTTGTTATGTATTACATGATTACTGTATGTATGTTGTAATTTAGGAATTTTAGTTATGGGTTAATGTGTTTATAATAATTTGTAGTTATTGGAAGATTTTTATTTTTTGTTTTAAGAGTTTAATATTTTTTTGTTTTTGTTAATCGGGTTATTTTTTTATGTTGGTTGAGTGTAGCTGTTTGTTATTGTTGAAGAGTTGATGTTATGTGTTTAAAGACTATTGCATGTTTGTTGTTCTTTTGAATGTTTAATATTTTTTATTTTGTATTAAGTATAACGGGCACTAGAAAAAAAGATGAGACCACACGCGACAGACAAAAAAGACAAGCGTACACTATGACAAACACTACTCAGTATGTTCTTGTTGACATATAAAGTTGAAAGCATTATTTAGAGAATTTACAAATAAATGAAAAAGAGCTTATTTTTTTTCTACTTTAAGTCAGATTGACAATACTGTATAGTGGATTTTGTTCTTTTCACATTTGCACTTACATTTGTAGTATTATGCCATCTCTATTTTAGTATACCATTCTACATCGCGGATTACTCCAGCATTGTGCATGACGCTTAAAATATTAAAAAATGTCGAATTGTTCGAGACAAAAATAGCGTCGAAAAACGCCCTTTAAAAAAAAAGGTCCATTAAAATATTCTAAAACCGGGTTTAAAAACTCCAGATTGAAAGAAAAAATTACACTTAAATCGATCAGGCTCTGACTACCTTCTATATTAAATTAATTATATTTTTAATTTGTGATAATAAGCTCTTCTGTCTAACTCAAATGACAGAAGCTAATAAAATACATGACAGAAACTAACAAAATACATGTTGCATTTTTTGTCGATTAAAAAAATAAAGTTTCCTATTGCTTTTAATAACTTCATAGAAAATTTGTTCTACGCATTTGACACTTCCAGTCAAATGACAGGTGTATTCTTGTAGGGATGTTTATCAATAATATACATACATAATAATTACTTACTTAAAATATTGCTTGAATTCTTTCACACACAAATAAATTTCTTCGATGAATCTTGGGCAATGTATATACCAAACGGAAGCCATTCGCATTTTAATTACAATTGTCGAATTTTTAATTTGGCTTATTTTAAAACTTAGTGCATTTGTGTATTGATATTCTGCATCATCAATGTCCATACCATATATTTCGTTAGCGAGTTTATACAAAACATCTTGTTTGTATAATTTTGGAGGGTCTGTTAGGGGATCTTTGCCAACAGAAAATATTCGTTGGTGATTTAAGCCTTCAGGGGTAATATCAATTATTTGTATTCCACCCAAAGCTCCGGCTACACACACTTCTTTGCCAAACGTTGCATGTATTTTAGCTTCACTCATTGTAAGTGTTCCAACTTTACAGCCAATGTTCATATTATCAATTCTAATACTTCGTAGTACTAGGATATTAAAACGATGGAAATCAAAGCTAATCTCAGTTCTTAATTGCTCAACTTCAGTCGATTCTTTGTTTTCCAAAGTTTTCTTTTTATTTTCGCCTTTTTCAAAATTACTTTTAAACAGTTTATAACTATCTAGAATACGTTTTCCAAAACCCAGAAGTTCCACAATAGTCTCTTGATTAGCTATAAAAGTAATAATAAATTTTGGGATTACGAATTACGCAGTACAACAAACTAAGAAAAATTTGACGCATCGGGGATGCGACTAATCACTTCTAATAGACATTGGGACGCAGATCAGGAATGTGGTTTTAGAATTTAAAAAAACTGCAAAAAAAAAGTTTTTGTAGGAAAGATAAACCTTTTTATAAACTTTTTGCAAAAAAAAATTAAAACAATGACGCGGTAATATGCCCTTGACTTTTATTTATAGTTAAAGTTCATATATTTTTACGATTTCGTTAATAAATAATCTTAAACAAAAAGGAGAACCAACATATTAATGTGTGCCTTTATTTGTACAAATAGTTTAGATTACATAATTTATGTTTTATTTTAAGTAAAATTTAACTAAAACTGAAAATATCAGATTTTTTTATATCAAAAATAAGGAGTCTATGTTAATAAAATTGAGATAAAAAACATTCAAATATGTAAAACACATATTTTCTAATCAATACCAACAAAGTTTTGGTAAAGTGTAAAATTCTAAAAACTAGGCGGAAGGTGTGTGAAACGGCGCAGGGCCAGTGCTGGTAGATAGGATTATATTTTGAGGCAAATAGGCAGTCATAAAGAAGGCATGCAAGATATCAAAGGACAAATATTACTACGATAAAAATTTTAATAATCAAACTTCGGCAGGTGTAAGAATTTTAGATAATAGAATAAAGGTTAAACTCTTCAATGAACCTTTTCTTGAGTACAGTCAATTACTACCAAATTTGAAAAACTAGAATAGAATATCACTCTATAAATCTAATCTTAAGAGCACTTGTTGCAAAATCTTGAAACGCTCCTTTTGTAATTATTGAAATTCTTTTAATGTATTATTTAAATTTAAACATATTGTATTAAATCATTATGTGCATCTAATCAAAATAAATTGAAATAGTTTTAAAAGCTCAAAGTCCAAACTTTAAAACCATCTAGCCAGAAAAATACGAACGGCAAAGCGTTGGGCCAGTATTTTTAACGATGGTGCCAGCGTTGGCAGAACGAAAGATTTTGAAAATTATAGTGATTTGCCAACGCCAAAATGATGATTGGGTTGGGCTTGGCCGTTTCTTTTTCAAAATGTTGGCAAAGTACTGGCGAAACAATAAAGTGCTTTTCCAATGATGAAATAAGTCCTTTGCCAACCCCAAAATGATAACACCGGGCTGGGCCGTAACTTTTTTAAAACGTTGGCAGAGCATTGGCGAAACAATCAAATGCTTTTGGAATAATAAAATAAAGTGCTTCGCCAGTTCCAAGTTTGGAACCAAAAAAAATATTTTTTAAATACAAATTTGACTTCTAAGATTTTTTTTTGTAATTTTTAAAGTAGATTTTTTCTGTGTAACAAATCAAATTAATTGGTCTAGAATTTCTAAAAAAAATTAAAATATATAAATAATAACTGACGACATTTTTAATACTGATTCGAGATGTTAGAAAATTTTTTCACCAATAAAAAAATGTTCTTAGTTTTTCTTTATTAATCATGGAGAATACACAGAAAAAGTTATTTACACACTAGCCGAATGGAACGCAATTCTTCGTATCCTTGAAAGTGCTAATTGTAAATATCTCTTGTTAACTCACAACTCAAAGGAAAAAGCTATAATAATTATTATTTCTTCATAAAAATCAGACAATAAAAGTTATTTTTTGTTTTTTATAACAGTTATTTTTAGTTTTTTTTATTTATTAGAATTGATAAACAATACCAACGAAGTAGTCTGGAACAAAAAAAATTTGAAAATTTCGTGCATATGGCAATCTGTTCCGATTTTCTATAGCCCATACCTTTTCCACACTTGGCTCCATACTTGGTACATTTATTTACATAAATATGATGAAGAAATGTTTCCATCTATTAGATACAATAACCACTATTATATTTTAAACAAAAAAATATAAAATACTAATAATATTTCAAACCATTTTCTTACTGTCCCTATTTTTATTCACATTTGACTATAGGAAATTATAAATCTTTTTAATGTTGTTTTTTTTTTCAATTGCAACAACAAAGTTTGAATTGTTGCCTAAAATGAAGATTTGTTGTTGTACTATAATCTAAAAATAATATTGTTAGTTTCTTTCCATATATATATATATGCATTTCACATACTTTGAAGACATCTGTATACACAGCCAAAAAAGACCCCGTAATATGAGCTGTATCCAGTAAAATGTCTTCAGTGTTAACAGTAGAATAATGAAAAGTTTGTGGACAGTCCCCAAAGTAACAAAATGTCTTCATAGTTACTTGTGGAACGAAAACCCGTCCCCACAACATGTGCTGTGCACATATATATATATATATATATATATATATATATATATATATTCATTTCGCATACTTTGAAGACATCTGTATATACAGCCAAAAAAGTCCCTATAATATGCGCCGTATATAGTAAAATGTCTTCAGTGTAAACAGTAGAATAATTTAAAGTTTGAGGACGGTCCCCAAAGTACCAAAATGTCTTCATAGTAACTTGTGGAACGAAAACCCGTCCCCGCAACATGCGCTGTGCACATATATATATATATATATATATATATATATATATATATGCATTACATATACTTTGAAGACATCTGTATATACAGCCAAAAAAGTCTCTATAATATGCGCTGTATCCAGTAAAATGTTTTTAGTGTATACAGTAGATTTATCAAAAGTTTGAGGACGGTCCCCAAAGTAACAAAATGTCTTCATAGTAGCTTGAGGAACGAAAAACCGTCCCCGCAACATGTCCTGTGCATATATATATATATATATATATATATATATATATATATATGTGCACAGCACATGTTGCGGGGACGGGTTTTCGTTCCACAAGTTACTATGAAGACATTTTGTAACAAAATGTCTTCATAGTAGCTTGAGGAACGAAAAACCGTCCCCGCAACATGTCCTGTGCATATATATATATATATATATATATATATATATATATATATATGTGCACAGCACATGTTGCGGGGACGGGTTTTCGTTCCACAAGTTACTATGAAGACATTTTGTTACTTTGGGAACTGTCCTAAAAATTTCGTTATTCTACTGTTTACACTGAAGACATTTTACTGGACACAGCGCATTTTATAGGGACTTTTTTGGCTGTATATACACCCAAAAAACTGAATATTCAAGCTATTTTTTATTTTGAATATGACAATGATCCTAAGCATACACCAGCTGACGTTAATATGTGGATCGAAAATAATCACATATGCTATGAACCCCTCTTTAAAGTCCCGATTCGAACCCTATTGATCACTTGTGGGATAATTTAGAAAAACGCATAATAAACCACACAATTTATAATAAAGCCCATCTCAAAAAATATTAGGTAAAGCAATCCTATATATATATATATATATATATATATATATATATATATATATGTGCACAGCACATGTTGCGGGGACGCGTTGGAAAGGTTAGCTCATTTTGATAAATTTACAAAAAAAAATCTCCAACATTGGACCAACGGTTCAAAAGTTACGGGCATTTTTGTCCAAATTTTGGAGCCTTTTTCCATTTTTTTCATGATTTTGTCCAAGAATATTACTTTGATGGCCATTTTTTTGGCTCAATCCATTATTTAATTCAATTTACAATTCAAAACGAAGAGTTTAAGCCCAAATTTATCGAATTCGGTTGATTAATTCATGCGATATTGCTAAAACAAAATAACACATAAAACCAACTTTTTGATTTTTTTTCCCTTTTTATTTTTGCTCTCTTTTTTGGGTTTGCATACGTTTTATAAAGAATAATTCTTCGCTGACGTCATTTTGACAACAACAAATACACAGCAATTCTAATTGGACGAAACAATCAGCTGTAGTTGGCGGGGTGGGGATTCCAGTGTATGCTAGTTTTGTTTGAGCGTCATTTCAGTGAAGTGTTACTTGAAATAACTAACAAATAATCAAACTATTTTGAAATTTAGAAAAGATTTAAAGGTAAGTGTAAAAACATTGCTAACTATTATAGTTAATAGTTATATTATTATTCTATGAAAAACATATATAATTCTTTTAGTGACGGTTTAAAAAATGGATTCAGAGCCTGGTTCATCGCAAAATCCAACAGATACCCAACGCAGTAGTTTGCAACATTTGGTCTCTCATGATGTTTTTTCTTTTGGCGTGGGCTGTGAATTACCTGATATTAATCTGTCAACTAAACGAGATATATTGAAGTACTATTTTTTCTTGGCCGAACGTTCAAAAGCCCAAAGCAAAATGTTTTCGTATAAAAGATTTACTCCCCAAGTAGCAGACAGATTGTTAGAAATTTGGAATCAACTTAATATTGAACTTATACTCAAAGGTAGCATCATTAGAAAATTTAATAATTTGCTTGACGCATATAGTAGATTTATCAAAAGTTTGAGGACGGTCCCCAAAGTAACAAAATGTCTTCATAGTAGCTTGAGGAACGAAAAACCGTCCCCGCAACATGTCCTGTGCATATATATATATATATATATATATATATATATATATATATATATATATATATATGTGCACAGCACATGTTGCGGGGACGGGTTTTCGTTCCACAAGTTACTATGAAGACATTTTGTTACTTTGGGAACTGTCCTAAAAATTTCGTTATTCTACTGTTTACACTGAAGACATTTTACTGGACACAGCGCATTTTATAGGGACTTTTTTGGCTGTATATACACCCAAAAAACTGAATATTCAAGCTATTTTTTATTTTGAATATGACAATGATCCTAAGCATACACCAGCTGACGTTAATATGTGGATCGAAAATAATCACATATGCTATGAACCCCTCTTTAAAGTCCCGATTCGAACCCTATTGATAACTTGTGGGATAATTTAGAAAAACGCATAATAAACCACACAATTTATAATAAAGCCCATCTCAAAAAATATTAGGTAAAGCAATCCTATATATATATATATATATATATATATATATATATATATATGTGCACAGCACATGTTGCGGGGACGCGTTTTCGTTCCACAAGTTACTATGAAGACATTTTATTACTTTGGGGACTGTCCTTAAACTTTTCATTATTGTAGTGTTTACTCTGAAGACATTTTTCTGGACACAGCGCATTTTATAGGGACTTTTTTGGCTGTATATACAGATGTCTTCAAAGTATGGGCAATGCATATATATATATATATTAGGGCGGGTCGATTTATTTTTCGACAATTTCCCTATGATTTCCGTATTCTATGGGTTATTCCATGAAAATTTGCCGAAGGAACCATACCTCTATCGTTAAAATCGAGTCCCCTACTTTTTGTTGGTAGATTTTTTCCCAAATTGACGTTCGTATGAAATATTACCTACACGTTAACATCCATAACTCAAAAGCTATCCATCGGGTTTAATCGCCAGTAGGCGCGTTGGAAAGGTTAGCTCATTTTGATAAATTTACAAAAAAAAATCTCCAACATTGGACCAACAGTTCAAAAGTTACGGGCATTTTTGTCCAAATTTTGGAGCCTTTTTCCATTTTTTTCATGATTTTGTCCAAGAATATTACTTTGATGGCCATTTTTTTGGCTCAATCCATTATTTAATTCAATTTACAATTCAAAACGAAGAGTTTAAGCCCAAATTTATCGAATTCGGTTGATTAATTCATGCGATATTGCTAAAACAAAATAACACATAAAACCAACTTTTTGATTTTTTTTCCCTTTTTATTTTTGCTCTCTTTTTTGGGTTTGCATACGTTTTATAAAGAATAATTCTTCGCTGACGTCATTTTGACAACAACAAATACACAGCAATTCTAATTGGACGAAACAATCAGCTGTAGTTGGCGGGGTGGGGATTCCAGTGTATGCTAGTTTTGTTTGAGCGTCATTTCAGTGAAGTGTTACTTGAAATAACTAACAAATAATCAAACTATTTTGAAATTTAGAAAAGATTTAAAGGTAAGTGTAAAAACATTGCTAACTATTATAGTTAATAGTTATATTATTATTCTATGAAAAACATATATAATTCTTTTAGTGACGGTTTAAAAAATGGATTCAGAGCCTGGTTCATCGCAAAATCCAACAGATACCCAACGCAGTAGTTTGCAACATTTGGTCTCTCATGATGTTTTTTCTTTTGGCGTGGGCTGTGAATTACCTGATATTAATCTGTCAACTAAACGAGATATATTGAAGTACTATTTTTTCTTGGCCGAACGTTCAAAAGCCCAAAGCAAAATGTTTTCGTATAAAAGATTTACTCCCCAAGTAGCAGACAGATTGTTAGAAATTTGGAATCAACTTAATATTGAACTTATACTCAAAGGTAGCATCATTAGAAAATTTAATAATTTGCTTGACGCATATAGTAATGCAGATAAACAACGAGTAAAACGCGCAACAGAATTAAAAAAATTCGTAGAATCAACAAACCAATTATTCAACATTGGAAAATGTAAATGCAACTTGAAAGAAAACGACTGCTCATGTGGATCTATCCCAGAAAACTTAAAAGATTTCATGCGCGATCAATATAATGACAGAATACAAACGATACCGGAAGACGATAGTGGAAGTGAAGAGACGATACCAACGACTATACCAACAATCCCAGTGAGCAACGATCCTACATACGAACCACATTATGACGAAATGGAAGTTGATGTGAGAGGAGGTTCAGAATTAGTTCTACCACCACAAACATACACTCCCAGATACAATACTAAAAACTATGCAATGATGTGTGACAGATTTGGTGTGCATGATAGAATGGGATCAGCATTGGCAACAGCTCTGATGGAAGACCTGGGCGTAAAAGATGCTCATGGCAATCTTGTCATCATGGATAAAAGTAAACTTCGTAGAGAAAGAGAAAAATGGAGACAAGACGCACTTCGTAAGCGGTATGATGGCTCGAATTTGATATCATTTTCATTCGACGGCAGGAAAAATGATGCTCTAACTGTAGAAAAAATTGATGAGAAGTTGCATCCAAGGATGGTTAAAGAACCTCATCTAGTTGTTTTGAGGGAACCAAATTCTCAATTGATAGGCTACACAAAACTAGAAAGTGAAACTGCGGCAAGCAAAGTCAACAAATTGATCGAATTCTTTCAAGAAAAACAATTGTCTCTCGATTCATTAATTGCCATATGCGCTGATGGTGAACCAACAAATACTGGCGTACACGGTGGAATTTTGCGACTATTCGAAAAACAGTTAAAGAGACCACTGCACTGGTTTGTGTGTCTTCTGCACTTTAACGAGCTTCCGTTTAGACATTTGTTTGACACTTTAGACAAATCAACCACCACTGGACCACGATCAACTACCGGAAAGTTGAGCTCAAAAATTGCTGATTGTGAAAATCTTCCGCTATGTAATTTTTATAGCTAATTCTTTACCATTTTTTATTCTATTTTTTAGCTTTTATGTTTTCTTTTCAGGTGGTAACCGATTTTGAGGAAATCGCTTTGGAAAATATGCCTCCTGGTGATTTAAATCCAGAAGAATTATCTACTGATTCGAAGTACTTGATGTTAATGGCCAATGCAATTTCTAATGGTGTGGTTCCTGCGGATTTATCTCACATAAAACCAGGGCCAATTGCTGACCAAAGCCAATAGATTATTACGGTTGTATGTGACAACTAATAATCCAACTGAAAATTTAAAAATTCTGGCTAACTATATAATAAAAGTATACACGCCAATGTATTTCAATTTTAAGTATTATAGCTCTGCCGC
This sequence comes from Eustalomyia histrio, assembly GCA_949748255.1. Taxonomy (NCBI): domain Eukaryota; kingdom Metazoa; phylum Arthropoda; class Insecta; order Diptera; family Anthomyiidae; genus Eustalomyia; species Eustalomyia histrio. Next base: position 113,074,051 of record OX456524.1, read on the forward strand.
ATACGGTAGTACATTACTTTTTAAATTTATTACTTGGACACGATTTTTACCACGGAATTTACTTGGAGTTGTAAATACAGCAATTCAAGATAATCCATATTTTGCACACTCAGAAAATATCTTGCTATCTATGTTGTTTGATGATAGAATGGAAAAACGAAACATTGCTATAAAGAAGATTTTACATTACCGAAGAGATATTGTCGACCCAACGGAACTTAGAGTTTATAAAAAATCTCTTATAAACTTTAATTGTACGGAATATACAAATATGATTGATTTAAATGACGATACCATTTTATTCGAACCACCGTTTACGCAAAGTTATTCGTATGAACATTTGGAGGGATATTTAAATTACGAAGTGCCACCGTTCGATGATCCACAAATTCCTTTACACATTCAAGGAACGGAAAGACATGTCCAATTGCTGGCTGCCACTGCTAAACGAGTTGTAGGAAAGAATGTAGAAGGCGCTATGGCGACGACATTAGAGAGCCGTACGAAAACACCCAGACTTGAAAGCAAACAAGACTTTCAGAAAAAATAATGTTTTTTTCACATTTTGTCTTTTACTACACTCAAATTGAATATTTTTTTTTTGATAATAGGTTGATAGATACTTTATTATCTCTTAATTTGAATTTTTGTAGAAAAAAAAAATAAAAAGGGAAAAAAATCAAAAAGTTGGTTTTATGTGTTATTTTGTTTTAGCAATATCGCATGAATTAATCAACCGAATTCGATAAATTTGGGCTTAAACTCTTCGTTTTGAATTGTAAATTGAATTAAATAATGGATTGAGCCAAAAAAATGGCCATGAAAGTAATATTCTTGGACAAAATCATGAAAAAAATGGAAAAAGTCTCCAAAATTTGGACAAAAATGCCCGTAACTTTTGAACCGTTGGACCAATTTTGGAGATTTTTTTTTGTAAATTTATCAAAATGAGCTCACCTTTCCAACGCGATTAAACCCGATCGATAGTTTTTGAGTTATGGATGTTAACGTGTAGGTAATATTTCATACGAACGTCAATTTGGGAAAAAATCTACCAACAAAAAGTAGGGGACTCGATTTTAACGATAGAGGTATGGTTCCTTCGGCAAATTTTCATGGAATAACCCATAGAATACGGAAATCATAGGGAAATTGGTGAATTTTTTCACTCCCTACAAATCGACCCGCCCTAATATATATATATATATATATATATACAGATTCATTGCCTATACTTTGAAGACATCTGTATATACAGCCAAAAAGGTCCCTATAATATGTGCTGTATCGAGTAAAATGTATTCACTGTATAAACTAGATTAATGAAAAGGGTAAGGACAAGCCCCAAAGAAACAAAATGTCTTCATAGTAACTTGTGGAACGAAATTCATGTGGAAAGAATTTCATTTAAAAATCGAGATAAAACTGAAATTTTGAACCCGACCACCTCAGACATCGATGAAATTTTGTTTATAGCTAAATTTTATCAATACAATCAAACTCTCATTTTTAGAAATGACTGTTTTGCGATTTTTTGGGCGTGGTACAGTGGGAAAGTTTTCGAAAAAACGCGAAAATAGTCGAAAAGAGCTCCATTTGAACTACAATAACTCAGAAAATAAAAATATAAATATATTTTCATTTTTTGATATGGTATAGGTGAAGGATAAACCTTTCTAAAAAAATAATACACTGTAAAAAAACCCTTGATCTTTTTGGATTTTTCGTTAGTTAAAATTTTCTTTTTGTTATAAATTTTTTACAGTGAAATTTTTTACGTGTCATAAAGCCTGTTAAAATATCTTTTTAATGATACCAAGATCATGTAAATCGGTGCAGCCAATTCTGAGTTATTGTAGTTTAAATGGAGCTCTTTTCGACCATTTTCGCGTTTTTTCGAAAACTTTCCCACTGTGCCACGCCCAAAAAATCGCGAAAAAGTCATTTCTAAAAATGAGAGTTTGTTTGTATTAGTCAAATTTAGCTATGAACAAAATTTCATCGATATCTGAGGGGGTCGGGTTCAATGCATCTCGATTTTTACATGAAATTCATCATAAATACTGGTACTCGATGACACAGTAGTTCAGTTTATAAGTAAAACGCAGAGTGTGAAGAACTAAATTGTGGCTAACGTTTAGTCTATCTAAATCGTGTAAATAAAGTGTGCTGTTAAGGTGTATTTCTGTAATTTTAAGTGACGGTTATAAATAAATAGAGCTATAAATAATTTCAAACAGTGTTTATTATTTGCAATATAGAAAGAACTCGATTTATTTAAAAGGTAAATAAATCAACGATTTTATAAAGGGTAAAATCGTAAAAATTGGTGTCAGAAGTGGGATTGCAAAATAATAAGCAGTCATGAAATTGGAGGAGCTTAAGGTGGAACAGCTCAAGAAGGAATTGAGCAAATTGGCGCTACCGACAGCAGGAAATAAAGTCGAATTGCAAAAGAGGCTCATAGAGGAATTCGAGCGGCGTAACATTGACATTGCAACTCACGAATTTGATGATAAAGAAGCAATGGAGATTAGTACTCGTAAAACTGAAGGTAATATGGAGTTAAGCGCAATGTTGGCTGCTATGATGGAAAAGCTAGAAGCTTCTAGAGCAGACAACATGAAAATGTTAGAAGTTTCTAGAGCAGAAAATGAGAAACTGTTCGAAACGTCTAGAGCAGACAAAATGAAAATGTTAGAAACTTCCAGAGCAGACAATGAAAAATTGTTAGCAAAACTTCAGGAAACTTCTAGAGCCGACAACGAGAAACTTCTAACCAAGATGGAGACGAACGAGAAATTGCTTATGAAGATGGAAGAAAAGTTTCAAGAAACCTCTAGAGAAATTTCCGAAGTGTCAAAAAGAGTGACCGACTTAGAGAATGACTTCGAGCAAAAACTGCAAGATCTGGAAAGTAAAATAAATAATTCTCAATGTCAAGAGGGCCCAGTACGAATTATTCAGGAAATACCACTTAATGTTTTTAAGTTCCAGTTCGAGACAGTTTCCGCCAGAAATATGTGGAACATTGAAGAAAAAGCTATAGAGTTGATTCTGGCCTTAAAAGGAAACGCTCCCGAAATTCTAGAAAGTGTGCCAACCACCTGTAGAAATAATTATGACGACATAACTGTGGCACTGCAACGAAAGTATGGTGGCGAACACAAAAAAGAAATATACAGAATGGAACTAAGAGGTAGACTGCAGAAAGCAAATGAGTCATTGCAAGATTTTGCGGCAGAGATTGAGCGGTTGGTGCAGGTGAAAATCATCCATTCTTAGATCAGTTCAAAATTGAAGCATTTGTGAATGGAATTCGGGATTCTGATGTAAGACATGCTGTGTGTGCTACGCAGAAATTGACTTTTGCTGAAACTGTCTCATTCGCGCTGGCCCAAGAAACTGCGAAGGTGATTTCCAAGCCACAAATATTTAAGGTGCGTAACCTCTAAGTAACTGCTGAAAAGGATATAAGCACAAAGTTAACAGAGTTAAGAGAGGCAGTTATGAAGGCATTAGGTGAAAAGCGCAGCAAACCAAAGGACAAATGCTACAACTGCGGTAAAGTGGGGCACTTCCAGCGAAACTGCAAAGCACCCAGAAAAAGCCTCAGAGCCGATCAGCAATCACCTCAAGAGTCACCGTTAAACTAAAAAGAGCTAGCACTACGGGGCATGAGCTAGCTCCCACAACCGATTGCCCCACAATCTCCATATCAATAGCACAGCAGGGGAAAAACAATCTTACTGCTTACGGGTGCATCAACTGACAAAAGCACATTTTAACCATAGATACAGGAGCATCACAGTGCATCATCAGGCCCGATATAATTAGAAAGCCAGTTGAACCATTGCACGGGGTAAGTTTGCGAACAGCTACTGGAGAGCAGGCTTCTGTCTATGGTAAGGTTAATGTGAAACTAACAATTGCCAACATAAACGTCAGTCACGTATTTATTGTTGCCGATATTGTGGACGAAGTAATTATTGGTGCAGATTTTATGATTTGTCATGGCATTAACCTACATATTGGGCAACAAGTTATGATTTGGCAGAATGTTGGATATGAACGCGAGGATCAGGTTAGAAAGCTAGTTACCATCGGAGACCAAAAACTACCAGCACGGGCAGAAACTTTAGTATGGGTGCGTATGGAGGGAGATTGTGAGGACAGCAGATTGTGGGTGGTAGAACCATCAGAAATAAAAAGTGACCTTATAACAGCGAAAGCCCTCTTAAAAACCAGCAAAGACAAAAGAGTTCCTGTAAGAGTACTGAACCTATCAAATTCTGAAAAAGTTGTCCGAGCGAACTCTGTAATAGCCAAATGTACTGCGCCAGAAGCAATAATCAGTTGCGAAAAGAACTTGGAACCATCCTGTGCGTCCGTTGAAGATCGAGAGATGCTGGCAGAATATGTAGAAAAATGGGTAAAAGAACTGGCGCCGCCTGATAGAAATAAAGCCAAACAACTAATCAGGAAATACGGCTCTGTCTTCGCCATGAAAACCCAAAGTCAAGCACGAACGGCAATTGTAAAACACCGAATAAATACTGGTGAAGCGAGGCCAACAAAGCAGGCGCCCAGAACTATTCCTCAAGCAAAACGAAATGAAGTAAAGGAGTTATTCAACGAAATGGAGCGTAGTGGAGTAATCGAACCATCTTCTAGCCCATGAAGCACGCCTATAGCTTTAGTTAAGAAAAAAGATGGCAGCACCCGATTCCGTGTTGATTACAGAAAACTAAACGATATCACCAAGAAGGACAGCTATCCACTACCGAGAATTGACGACACTCTAGACACACTAGCAGGAACCAAATGGTTCTCCACATTGGACTTGCAAAGTGGTTATTGGCAAGTAGAAATTTGTGACCAAGACAAGAAGAAAACTGCCTTTAGCACAGGTGACGGATTATGACAGTTTAATGTGATGCCTTTTGGACTCTGCAATGCTCCAGCAACATTCAAGAGGTTAATGGAAAATGTGCTAAAAGGACTCCACTGGAAAACTTGCCTAGTGTACCTTGATGACATAATTGTCATGGGAAAAACTTTCGATGAACACCTGAAGAACTTAGCAGAAGTCTTAAGGCGAATATCTGCGGCTGGACTCAAGCTTAGCGTAAAGAAATGTACACTGTTTCAGAGGGAAGTCAAGTATTTAGGGGACCGCATAACTGCAGAGGGTATATCAACCGATGAAAATAAGATTCGGGCTGTAAAAGATTGGCCTCGTCCGAAAAATCTGAACGAGTTGCGCAGCTTTCTAGGTCTCTGCACATACTACCGACGATTTGTACAAAATTTTGCCAGTGTGGCTGCGAGTCTACATGAGCTGACTAAGAAGGCGCGACCATTTGATTGGGGTGAAGCCCAAGAACAAGCATTCCTAAGGCTCAAGGAGTTATTATGCACGGCACCGCTTCTTGGATATCCTGTGGCCGGGGAAAAATTTGTGCTGGATAGCGATGCAAGCGGACACGGAATAGGAGGTGTGCTTTCGCAGGTGATAAATGGCACCGAAAAAGTCATAGGCTATTACAGTCGAGTACTTTCGAAACCCGAAAGGAACTACTGCGTAACACGGCGGGACCTCTTGGCGGCGGTAGAATGTGTAAAGCACTACCACAAGTATCTGTATGATCAGCACTTTCAACTATGAACCGACCATTTTGCACTCAGGTGGCTGCTGCAATTTAAACAACCAGAAGGGCAGCTAGCTCGTTTATATTGAACGACTTCAAAGCTATGATTTCAGCATCGAGCACAGGAAAGACATAAAGCATTGCAATGCGGACGCCCTTTCAAGACGCCCCTGCAATTTAGAGTGCAAACATTGTTCGACGGCTGAAGAAAAAGAATGCATCATTGATATAAGACTAACGCATATTGAGTCAAGTGAAGGCTGGTCAGCGGCGCAACAAAATGACCCCATACTGTCAAAAATTATGTCAGCCAAAGCAGAGGACAGAAGCCATACCCGTCATCTCGGTGTCACGCAAACCCTAGAGAAGTTAAAACAACGATTCTACTGGGTCGGCTGCCAGCAAGCTGTAAGCGACTGGATAGCAAATTGCGCGCAATGCATCGCAGCTAAAGGACCAGTAAGGAGAAGTCGTGGGCAACTTCAACAATACAACTCGGGTGCCCCATTTGAGCGGATAGCAATGGATGTAGCAGGCACTTTCCCTGTCAGTGATTCCGGAAACCGTGACGTTCTTGTTGTGATCGACTATTTCAGTAAATGGCCTGAGGTATACGCTATACCGAACCAGGAAGCCAGAACGATAATAAGCGCATTTGTGAACAACTGGGTGTGCCGCTACGGTGTTCCATTAGAATTACACTCTGACCAGGGATGGAATTTTGAATCTGCTATCTTCAAGGAAATGTGTGAGTTGTATGGAATAAGAAAGACAAGTACCACTACGCTGCATCCACAATCTGATGGTATGGTCGAAAGATTCAATCGCACTTTAGAGGAATACTTATGAAAAGTGGTCAGTGCAAATCAGAAGGACTGGGACGAACACATCCCTTAATTTCTGTTGGCATACAGATCGGCTGTTCACGATTCCACCTCCCAGACACCTGCAAAAATAATTTTCGGAACGAAACTTAAATTGCCTGGCGATTTAGAATTTGGAGTTAAGCCCGCCGATATAGATAATGACACTGCTTCCCAGGAACAAGAAGACCTTAACGAGCTTCATGAGTTTGTACGCAATCGAATTAAAATAGTCAGCGATAAGATGAAGGCGAGGTATGATAGGGCAGCAAATTCTGAAGGATTTAATGAGGGTCAGCTGGTTCTACTTTTTAACCCGCAACGAAAGAAAGGATTATCTCCCAAACTACAAACGCATTGGGACGGACCCTATAGAGAAATTAAAAGGTTGAATGATGTCGTATACAGAATACAGAAAGATAAGAGCCCAAGGTCAAAAATGAAGGTTGTTCATCTGGAACAACTAGCCAACTATGGAAAAGGAATAGCTATGTCTGTTCGTTACGAACAGGCTTAAGTGAGCGGCAGTGTTACACGAAATTTCTACACCTAGAAATTTATTCACACTAATTTTAACAGCTGTAAAAATCTAGTGTGGTAATAAACTAGAAATAACTAGAATACCTGACTACTCATATAAATACTGGTACTCGATGACACAGTAGTTCAGTTTATAAGTAAAACGCAGAGTGTGAAGAACTAAAGTGTGGCTAACGTTTGGTCTTTCTAAATCGTGTAAATAAAGTGTGCTGTTAAAGTGTATTTCTGTAATTTTAAGTGACGGTTAAAAATAAATAGAGCTATAAATAATTTCAAACAGTGTTTATTATTTGCAATATAGAAAGAACTCGATTTATTTAAAAGGTAAATAAATCAAAGATTTTATAAAGGGTAAAATCGTAACAATATATATACATATATATATATATACATATATATATATATATATATATGCAGTGCCCATACTTTGAAGACATCTGTATAAACAGCCAAAAAAGTCCCTATAAAATGCGCTGTGTCCAGTAAAATGTCTTCAGAGTAAACACTAGAATAACGAAAAGTTTAAGGACAGTCCCCAAAGTAACAAAATGTCTTCATAGTAACTTGTGGAACGAAAACCTGTCCCCGCAACATGTGCTGTGCACATATATATATATATATATATAAATATATATATATATATATATATCTATATATATATATATATACATATATATATATATATATATATCTATATATATATATATATATACATATATATATATATATATATATATATATATATATATATATATATATATATATATATATATATATATATATATATATATATATATATATATATATATATATGCATTTCACATACTTTGAAGACATCTGTATATACAGCCAAAAAAGACCCAGTAATATGAGCTGTATCCAGTAAAATGTCTTCAGTGTAAACAGTAGAATAATGAAAAGTTTGTGGACCGTCCTTAAACTTTTCGTTATTCCACTGTTTACACTGAAGACATTTAACTGGATACAGCGCATATTAAAGGGACTTTTTTGGCTATATACACAGATGTCCTCAAAGTATGGGCAACGAATATATATATATATATATATATATATATATACATATATATATATATATATATATATATATATATATATATATATATATATGTGCACAGCGCATGTTGCGGGGACGGTTTTTCGTTTCACAGGTTACTATGAAGACATTTTGATTCTTTGGAGACTGACCTCAAACTTTACATTAATCTACTATATACACTGAAGACATTTTACTGGATACAGCGCATGAATGCACATATATATATATATATATATATATGTGCAATGCACATATATATATATATATATATATGTGCATAGCGCATGTTGCGGGGACGGATTTTCGTTCCACAAGTTACTATGAAGACATTTTTATATATATATATATATATATGTATAAAAATCACAAAATGAATATTTCTGTGCACAAATATGAAGCTGCCATGATCTTTATTTTTGAATTTATTATTTAGATAAATAAGTGAAATATTATTTTGATTTGTTATAAAGATATATAAAGGAATAACGTTACTGAATGACTGACTGACTCATTCAACATCGCCCAGCCCAAACCGCAAGAGGTAGCAGACTAAAATTTGGCATGCAGGTTCCCCCTCCGGGGTAGACATCCACTAAGACAGGGTTTATGGAAATTCCTTCGGGGAGGGAAAAAAGGCGGAAAAACTCCCCTTTCATGGCCTGCCTAAAACCCTTTAGCTAGAAACCTGAAATTTGAAATAAGCATTCCTGGAAGTATGTGCTAACTCCTTGATAAGGTACATTTTCGAATTTTGACCAGGGATGTGATAAAAATGAGGTTTAAAGGGCGAAAGTCTCCCCCTTTACGGCCTTCCCAAACCGTTGGAGCTGGGAAGTTTAAATTTTGTATGTAGACTCCTTTTCCAGTGTAGATAAAAGCTAAGACATGATTTAGAAAAATCCAACGGCGACGGGCAGAAAAGGGTGAAGTTTTCCCCCTCGACGGCCTTCCAAAACCGTTGGACATGGGAAGTTGAAATTTGGTATATTTTTTCCACCTTAGGTGCAGACATCCACTCAGGTGGGATCTTTGTAACTTCCTACGAGTAGTGGCAAAAAGGAAGAAAATCTACCCCTTAACGGCCAGCCCACACCGAAATAGCTAGAAACCTGAAATTTGAAATATGTATTGCCTGGAGTATAGACTAACTCACTGATAAGCTGCATTTTAGAAGTTTATCCAGGGACGAGGTAATTAAAGGATTTAAAAGGGTGAAATGTCTCCTCTTTAACGGCCGGCCTAAACCGCTGGACCTAGGAAGTTGAAATTTGGTATGTAGGTTCCTTCTCCAGTGTAGATAACAGCTACGGCGTAGCTTTTGGAAAATCCAAAGTGGAGGAGCAAAAAAGCGGGAAATTCTCCCCCTTGAGGGCCTGCGAAAACCGATGGAGCTGGAAAGATAACATTTGGTACATAGATTCCTCCTCCAATGTAAATGTGCAAATTTGCAAAAGTGCAAGAGTGCAAATCTGCAAATGTGCATATGTGAAAATATGCAAATTTGCAAAAGTGCAAATTTGAAAAGTGCAGATGTGAAAATGTACAAATTTGCAAAAGTGAAAATGCGGATCAATAAGTCCGTGATTTTTTGAATGAAACACAGTTTTTTTTTTGCAAAAAAAATTATTTTTCAACATAATCTTCTTTTAGCTCAATGCGCTTAGTCCAACGTTTCTCCAATTTTTGTATCCCTTCCAAAAAAATAGGATTTTTCGAGGTCCATAAAATAGGCATTTGCTTGATCAATAATTTCATCGTTGGAGCTAAATCTCTTTCTACCAAGCCATTTCTTTAGGTTTAGAAGTAGGAAATAGCCACTGGGGGCTAAAACCGGAGAATATGGCGGATAAGGTACCAATTCGTAGCTCAATTCATGGAATTTTGCCAATCCTTTGAAGTTGTTACACGATTACGTTTATGGTCAATTGAGAGCAAACGCGGCACCCATTCTGCAGACAGCTTTCTTAAATTCAACTGATCATTTAAAATCGCAACCAAACCGCCATGTGAAATGCCTATGGCGTCAACAATCTCATTCACTTTTACTCTTCGATCGGCCAGCACCATATCGTGGATTTTTTGGACATTTTCGGGTGTATTGACCTCAATTGGCCGTCCAGAACGTTCAGCGTCATTTGTACTTGTGCGACCACAACGAAAGTCAATAAACCACTTTTTACCATTGAAATCGATGGTGCATAGTCCCCCATGTATTTAGCAAGGTTTTCCTTGGTTTGATTGACGGGTTTTTCACAAAAAGTAATGTGTAATTAGCACTCCAACACAAATGTCTCATTGATCTTTGCGAGGCATAAACAGTGTACAGCAAAAGTGATGGTACCCTAGCTATAATAAAACATATTTCTTAATTTCTAAAAAAATACGTAACAAAAGATATGATACTTATTTTTATTAAATGTGTTAACTTATATACTACTATGAACAGGATGCCAGGGCTAAAGCCCGGGATTGCAAGGGCTAACGCCCGGAAGTATAAATAAGTAGTTCCCAGATAATTACCCGGAGTCCCCAATTTATACCATGTCCCAGACCAAAATTCTATGATGTACCTCATTAATGAGTTAGCCCATACTCCAGGTAACAAGTGTGTGAAGATAAATACGAAAGTTATCGAAAGTTAAATTCGATAACTTTGACGCTAAGTGTGAAGTTAAATACGAAAAAAAAAATGAGGAAAACATTAAAATTAACGCTAATTGAAAAATAAAATTTAAAAAACACCGGGAAAGGACAAAAGTGACGCTAAGTGTGAAGTTAAAATCGAAAAAAATTAAAAATTAAAAAATACGGAAAAAACGAAATCGTTACGCTAAAATTAAGGTTTTTGGCCACTGTGGCCAAACTGGACGAGGTACACATATGAGTGATACCTCAAATTAAAGGTCTGACCGTGCCCTATTTAAATGTAAAAGCGCTTTTCCTGAATTGATTTTCAGAAAATTTTTAAATTTTTTTTTAATTTCTCTCTTATTGCTGATTGTTGGGTACGAAATACCTCTGAAGGATTTTGGCCACTGTGGCCAAACTGGACGAGGTACACATATGAGTGATACCCCAAATTAAAGGTCTGACCGTGCCCTATTTAAATATAAAAGCGATTTTTCTGAATTGATTTTCAGAAAATTTTTAAAATTTTTTTAATTTCACTCTTATTACTGATTGTTGGGTACGAAATTCCTCCGAAGGATTTTGGCCAATGTGGCCAAACTGGACGATGTACACATATGAGTGATACCTCAAATTAAAGGTCTGACCGTGCCCTATTTAAAGATAAAAGCGGTTTTTCTGAATTGATTTTCAGAAAATTTTTAAAAATTTTTTAATTTCACTCTTATTACTGATTGTTGGGTTAGAAATTCCTCTGAAGGATTTTGGCCACTGTGGCCAAACTGGATGAGGTACACATATGAGTGATACCCCAAATTAAAGGTCTGACCGTGCCCTATTTAAATGTAAAAGCGCTTTTTCTGAATTGATTTTCAGAAAATTTTTAAAATTTTTTTAATTTCACTCTTATTACTGATTGTTGGGTACGAAATACCTCTGAAGGATTTTGGCCACTGTGGCCAAACTGGACTAGGTACACATATGAGTGAAACCTCAAATTAAAGGTCTGACCGTGCCCTATTTAAATGTAAAAGCGCTTTTCCTGAATTGATTTTCAGAAAATTTTTAAATTTTTATTAATTTCTCTCTTATTACTGATTGTTAGGTACGAAATACCTCTGAAGGATTTTGGCCACTGTGGCCAAACTGGACGAGGTACACATATGAGTGATACCTCAAATTAAAGGTCTGACCGTGCCCTATTTAAATGTGAAAGCGCTTTTCATGAATTGATTTTCAGAAAAATTTTAAAATTTTTTTAATTTCACTCTTATTACTGATTGTTGGGTTAGAAATTCCTCTGAAGGATTTTGGCCACTGTGGCCAAACTGGACGAGGTACACGTATGAGTGATACCCCAAATTAAGGGTCTGACCGTGTCCTATTAAAATGTAAAAGCGGTTTTTCTGAATTGATTTTCAGAAAATTTTTAAAATTTTTTTAATTTCACTCTTATTACTGATTGTTGGGTACGAAATTCCTCTGAAGGATTTTGGCCACTGTGGCCAAACTGGACGAGGTACACATATGAGTGATACCCCAAATTAAAGGTCTGACCGTGCCCTATTCAAATGTAAAAGCGGTTTTTCTAAATTGATTTTCAGAAAATTTTTAAAAGTTTTTTAATTTCACTCTTATTACTGATTGTTGGGTTCGAAATTCCTCTGAAGGATTTTGGCCACTGTGGCCAAACTGGACGAGGTACACATATGAGTGATACCCCAAATTAAAGGTCTGACCGTGCCCTATTCAAATGTAAAAGCGGTTTTTCTGAATTGATTTTCAGAAAATTTTTAAAATTTTTTTAATTTCACTCTTATTACTGATTGTTGGGTTCGAAATTCCTCTGAAGGGTTTTGGCCACTGTGGCCAAACTGGACGAGGTACACATATGAGTGATACCTCAAATTAAAGGTCTGACCGTGCCCTATTTAAATGTAAAAGCGCTTTTCCTGAATTGATTTTCAGAAAATTTTTAAATTTTTTTTTAATTTCTCTCTTATTGCTGATTGTTGGGTACGAAATACCTCTGAAGGATTTTGGCCACTGTGGCCAAACTGGACGAGGTACACATATGAGTGATACCCCAAATTAAAGGTCTGACCGTGCCCTATTTAAATATAAAAGCGATTTTTCTGAATTGATTTTCAGAAAATTTTTAAAATTTTTTTAATTTCACTCTTATTACTGATTGTTGGGTACGAAATTCCTCCGAAGGATTTTGGCCAATGTGGCCAAACTGGACGAGGTACACATATGAGTGATACCTCAAATTAAAGGTCTGACCGTGCCCTATTTAAAGATAAAAGCGGTTTTTCTGAATTGATTTTCAGAAAATTTTTAAAAATTTTTTAATTTCACTCTTATTACTGATTGTTGGGTTAGAAATTCCTCTGAAGGATTTTGGCCACTGTGGCCAAACTGGATGAGGTACACATATGAGTGATACCCCAAATTAAAGGTCTGACCGTGCCCTATTTAAATGTAAAAGCGCTTTTTCTGAATTGATTTTCAGAAAATTTTTAAAATTTTTTTAATTTCACTCTTATTACTGATTGTTGGGTACGAAATACCTCTGAAGGATTTTGGCCACTGTGGCCAAACTGGACTAGGTACACATATGAGTGAAACCTCAAATTAAAGGTCTGACCGTGCCCTATTTAAATGTAAAAGCGCTTTTCCTGAATTGATTTTCAGAAAATTTTTAAATTTTTATTAATTTCTCTCTTATTACTGATTGTTAGGTACGAAATACCTCTGAAGGATTTTGGCCACTGTGGCCAAACTGGACGAGGTACACATATGAGTGATACCTCAAATTAAAGGTCTGACCGTGCCCTATTTAAATGTGAAAGCGCTTTTCATGAATTGATTTTCAGAAAAATTTTAAAATTTTTTTAATTTCACTCTTATTACTGATTGTTGGGTTAGAAATTCCTCTGAAGGATTTTGGCCACTGTGGCCAAACTGGACGAGGTACACGTATGAGTGATACCCCAAATTAAGGGTCTGACCGTGTCCTATTAAAATGTAAAAGCGGTTTTTCTGAATTGATTTTCAGAAAATTTTTAAAATTTTTTTAATTTCACTCTTATTACTGATTGTTGGGTACGAAATTCCTCTGAAGGATTTTGGCCACTGTGGCCAAACTGGACGAGGTACACATATGAGTGATACCCCAAATTAAAGGTCTGACCGTGCCCTATTCAAATGTAAAAGCGGTTTTTCTAAATTGATTTTCAGAAAATTTTTAAAAGTTTTTTAATTTCACTCTTATTACTGATTGTTGGGTTCGAAATTCCTCTGAAGGATTTTGGCCACTGTGGCCAAACTGGACGAGGTACACATATGAGTGATACCCCAAATTAAAGGTCTGACCGTGCCCTATTCAAATGTAAAAGCGGTTTTTCTGAATTGATTTTCAGAAAATTTTTAAAATTTTTTTAATTTCACTCTTATTACTGATTGTTGGGTTCGAAATTCCTCTGAAGGGTTTTGGCCAATGTGGCCAAACTGGACGAGGTACACATATGAGTGATACCTCAAATTAAAGGTCTGACCGTGCCCTATTTAAATGTGAAAGCACTTTTCCTGAATTGATTTTCAGAAAATTTTTAAAATTTTTTTAATTTCACTCTTATTACTGATTGTTGGGTACGAAATACCTCTGAAGGGTTTTGGCCACTGTGGCCAAACTGGAGGAGGTACACATATAAGTGACACCTCAAATTAAAGGTCTGACCGTGCCCTATTTAAATGTAAAAGCGCTTTTTCTGAATTGATTTTTAGAAAATTTTTAAAATTTTTTTAATTTCACTCTTATTACTGATTGATGGATACGAAATACCTCTTAAGGATTTTGGCCACTGTGGCCAAACTGGACTAGGTACACATATGAGTGATACGTCAAATTAAAGGTCTGACCGTGCCCTATTTGAATGTAAAAGCGCTTTTCCTGAATTGATTTTCAGAAAATTTTTAAATTTAATTTAAATGTCGACCTAAATTAAAAAAAACATATTTTAGACCCACCCTAATATACATATAACGTTTATCAAATATGTTTTTTTTTACAAAACCACCCACTATTTATAGATAAGAAACTATTTTGTTTTAATTATGATTACACTCATACACGTTGTTTGTTGTTTTTTCTGATTTATTCTACATCATTATTGTTGGCTCGAATGAACAGAACAGAGAACTGCAAAATCAACTTTTTTCTTGATTTAATCATACACAAAAATTCTTGTTCACTTTTAATAATTCAACAAAATTCACTGTAGAATAAAATCAGCATCATGTTACTGAACGCGTAATTGGAATCAGTGTGAATCATCTGTCGTTTATGTTTTATGCAAATGTAATCACTTAACAAAAAGTCAGCGTTGAATATATCAGAAAAAACAACAAACAACGCGTATGAGTTTATTCATAATAAAAACAATTTAGAAACACATTTGATAAGGGGGTTGTTTTGTAGAAAAACATTTTATGTTATATGTATATTAGGGTGGGTCTAAAATCCGCTTTTTTAGAATTAGAAAAATATTCTTATTTGTGAAATATAAATGTTTTTTTGGAAAAAAAATTAGGTCGATATCTCAGGCTTGCCTAATCCGGAAAAATTTAAATATTGTCTAATTTTTTTTCATCTATTTTGATTGGAAAATTAGGCAATATTTAACTTTAACCGGATTGGGCGAGCCTGAGATGTTGACCTAAATTAAAAAAAAAAAAATTTCACAAAGAACAATATTTTTGGTATTCCTAATGAAAATAATAAAAAAAACATATTTTAGACCCACCCTAATATACATATAACGTTTATATGTTTTTTTTACAAAACCACCCCCTTTTTATAGATAAGAAACTATTTTGTTTTAATTATGATTACACTCATACACGTTGTTTGTTGTTTTTTCTGATTTATTCTACATCAAAATAATTATTGTTGGCTCGAATGAACAGAATAAAACAATAGTTTAACAACGACCGATGATTATAAACCAGTGACAAAACAATTTGCACATCGTTTGATTGATTTAAAATCATCAACGAATATGTGTGTTGGAGTATATTCAGCGTTTGAACGCAAACACAATTTATTCTTGTGTTGATTGCGTATGAACATTTTGCAATCAGCAAATGCAGTTCTCTGGCATGTACCATATTACCCATTTTCAAAGAAAGCAACAATTAAGATACTGCATAAGGATGCACATATGTACATATGCATGCAGGTACGTAAAGGGTGTTTTTCTCTTTTAAAAGGACAGAAAAAAGTAAATAAAATATTGATTACTTTACATATTTTTGAGTAATGTGTGGTTTTCAAAAATATTTCATGTATTACTTCACATTTATAAATAATGTAATACGAAATCAATAATCGGTAACTTATTACTTAATGTTTGCAATAGGTAACGAGCTATCACTACAAGGTAACACATGAGTATATCCTACCGATTACTAAAGTTTTTCATTAAAGGCATTCATTTATCGCCCCAAATAAATATTTAATTTACTTTTGCAAATTTTCTCTTTTTAAAAAAAAAATCACCCTTTACCCACCATGCCAATCCTAACTTTTTTGGTGGTTTTTTTTGTGAATCTTATTATTGTAGGTTTATGCAGTACAGTCAAAGCCAGGTATAACGCCTTGTTTGCATTAACTACCGTATATTAAAAATATTTCTTAAAATGTATACTCGATATAACGAAAAATTTTAAAATACTATATCGAAAATAGTTAAAAAATAATAAAAAATCTAAATAAGAAAATAATTTGAGAATTTGTTTGTTACTGAACCCTTTAATTTAAGCGTGTACCATAATTGCGGTAATTTTTCAAATTTTTAGTAATCTCAAAAATTTTAAAACTGCTTAAGATGACGTAAAATTTATACATAAATGTGTTGCGATATAACGAATATTTCTGTATAACGAATATGCCTGACCATATATCATTCGTTATGCCATGCTTTGACTGTATGTTAATTGTTGCTTTCTTTGAAAAGGGGGTAATATGGTACATGTGTATAAAAGTGCATATGTATGAGCCTACATTTCCACCACATACCAGCAATCCACGTGTTATTCCTACATTCTTATTTGTCACCAACTCAATGACAATAAAATGTATTTTTTTCTCATCAAATTTAAAATTATGAACTTAAAGCCTGATTGTAAGTGTTTTTTCAATTCCAATATAATTTTTTCAATAGCATTGTTTTTCGTAGAGTTGCTGCGAACAACATATGGTGTAATATTAATCAAAATTCAAAAAAGGAAAACGCATCTTATTCTTCATAAAATGTTCGCCTAGATAGAACAAAACTCCCTTCACATAAGACTTTTTATTTTTTTATCAAGCAAAACATTATAATTTTTTTTAAAAAGTATAATATGTTTAAAAACATATTATAACAAGTATTAAAGCCTTTTATTTCTTATATAAATATTACTTGAGTCAGATTATAACTGAAACTATTCAGTAAAACTGCTTTGATATTTAGATAGGACATGCTTAGAGCTTTAATTTGATTTAATTTGGCTCATATGTGTACCCCGCCCCGTTTGGCCACAGTGGCCAAAATCCTCCAGAGAAATTTCGTTCTCAACATTAAAAAATTTTTCAAAGTTTTCTGAAAAACAATTCAGAAAAACTGTTTTGATAGTTAGATAGAACATGCTTAGAGCTTTAATTTGAGGTATGGCTCATATGTGCACCCCCCTCCGTTTGGTCACAGTGGCCAAAATCCTCCAGAGAAATTTCGTTCTCAACATTCAATAATATGTGTGATATTAAAGAATTTTTCAAAGTTTTCTGAAAAACAATTCATAATAGTTATTATTTTTTTTGGGGGATTTCACATTGTTTTAACATGTTAAATATGCTTAGAATTTGTTATTTAGCTGTATTTAGTATATTTTCGTTACGTCATAACATGTTTAAGTCTTACTTCATAACATGTTTAACTTCAGACTATTACGTCATTACATATTTAACTGACATATTTATCTTCACAGACTTCCAAATGTACCCAAAATTATTTTTTATTATATAAATATATTAAAATATTTATTATTTAAATTATTAACAAAATTTGTTAGAGTTAATCAAAAACAAACAAAAAATTTAAAGATTCGAATATTTGATTCATTAATTTTTTTAATTTAACAAATTAAATCGAAAATGACCAATCATTAAATGGATTTAATTCCTATTTGATCCAGTTCCATGTGTTATAAAAAGAATTAAATCAATTGAAACAGTTCATTTTATCAAATCAATTAATTTAAATAAAATTAATATCAATTTTTACAAATTGAACGGAAAAAAAATTCGTTCAATTTATCAACCGTTCCAAAAATATTTCCGTTTAGTTATGTAGAAAAGTTAATTTTTTCAATATTGGACTGAGCACGATCAATTAAATGAACTCGGTTGATTTAAACAAAAAATATTTCGTTCACTACGTACTTTTATAAAAAACTTTGACATAATTGTCAAATCAACTTAAAAAACGCGTAAATAAAAATGTTAAATAATTCAACTAATCAGTTATATAATGCAATATAAGACTCTAACGCCTTGTATGAAACGGCAAAATCAAAATAAATAAATAAAATT
Source organism: Eustalomyia histrio (assembly GCA_949748255.1). Classification (NCBI taxonomy): domain Eukaryota; kingdom Metazoa; phylum Arthropoda; class Insecta; order Diptera; family Anthomyiidae; genus Eustalomyia; species Eustalomyia histrio. The sequence continues at coordinate 113,092,426 of OX456524.1, forward strand.
TAAAAACACAGAAAAAAGAATTTATATATTTGATTGGCAAAAAATGCAACCAAAATGAGAAAATCGCATCTCCACATTGGAAGAACATATAACCAATTTTGGTTAAAAATAACCAAAACGGCAACACTGTATGTGTTAGTTGCTATCATAAATTTCTTGTTAGAAACACATACAAATATAAAAAAGAATAAATTTTGTTTCACTGTGTTGCAACACTAATATATTTTGCACAAATGTTTTAATCAAGTTTTTTTTTTTGTTTTTAGAACTTGATAGAAACTTTGTTCTTCGCATTGTTGGATATTTTCAACAATTTATATAATTTTTTAAAATCATTATAAAAATTTCTCAATACAACATAACTTACAGTATCTACTAATGTTTTATGTAGCCGATTTCTATTTTTTTACATCTAATGTTCTTCCCTACAAGAAATTGCTGATGGAAACTAACACATTCTAAAATTATTTTCTAACACACTTTCAGCAATTTTGTATTTGATTGCTAATGTCGGCGTTGTCATAGTGGGTTTTTTCATACCAAATTTCGAAAAAATTTTGTTAAATTTTTTCTTTAACGTAATCTTACTTTGGCATCATTTTTATATACGTATTTGATCATAAGAGTATGTTTTTCAAAAGTTTTATTTTTTTGTCCTTTTTTAAATAAATTTCATGCAAATATTTTGATTTTATATACACTCTAAAAAATATTTGTAAATGTACTACAGTAAAATGGGTTAAGTTTTATGTAATATTACGAAATTTCGGTAAATATAAACAAAAAATGCATAAAAATGTTTTGTACGCACTTTCATATACAATAATACACACAAGAAGTATTTTTAGCAGGGACCGGAAATAAGAGTTATTTTTCAATTTTTGAAGAAATAAATCATACATAAATGAACATCGTAGAAAACTTTTAATTACACCATCATGATTTTTAGGCGAAATGCATCCAACATATTGCATGATTTTAAAATTTTTGATTTTTATTTTAACAATCAAAAATAAGAGTTATTTTTGATTTTTATTTTTTTAAATGAAAAATAAAAGTTATTTTTGATTTTTATATTTTTAAATGAAAAATAAAAGTTATTTTTGATTTTTATATTTTTAAATGAAAAATAAAAGTTATTTTTGATTTTTATATTTTTATATCAATAATAAAAATTAATTCAAAACTCTTATTTATTTGTTGATGCCGTACACAAATTTTTTGCTCTCCCAATATTCCAATAAATTAACAGAAGTATCGAAACGCTTTTCTTTGTAATTGTCTATTTCCAAATAAGCTTTGCGGACGCTGTCATTTATTGTCGTAGGAGTATCATCGTCGTCCGAAGACGAATAATTCATCTCCATTGACAATTTGCATTGCAATTAATAAATTAAAAACAACAATAAGATTACGCTAATCATAACAACAAAAATGAAAGAACAAATAATAGCGTTATTTCAAGTTCAAGGGCAATGCACAGCGTAATTTAGAAACTTTGTTACACACATTTTATTGTTATTATAACTGTGTACTTTATTTTTACTTTAATACGTAACAAAGATTAATAAACATATTACCTATGTCACGAATTTTGAATTGATTTTTATTATTGATATAAAAATTGAAATAACTTTTATTTTTGATATAAAAATCAAAAATAACTTTTATTTTTCATTTAAAAATATAAAAATCAAAAATAACTTTTATTTTTCATTTAAAAAAATAAAAATCAAAAATAACTCTTATTTTCTATCTAAAAATATAAAAATCAAAAATAACTCTTATTTCTTGATTTTTCTGATAAAAGTCATAACATTTACGGTCCCTGATTTTTAGACATAATGTGCTTAAAATTAAACACTGTGCCTAAAATTGGTAATCTTGTGTTCAATTAAAACTTTACGCACAAATTTTGTAAATATACTAGCTTAGAATGGTAATAAATAGTTTGACATTTGGAAATTTGACATTGGAAAATAAAAAAAAGCTAAAAACGAAAACGAATTTTTCAAAAGTTTATAATTATAATATTTGTGAATATTGTGAATTTAAATTCAAGATGACAGCGCATACCCATTCAAAATATATTATGTAATATATTTATAATTCATTATTATTAAGACATACATAAAATAAATTTATTCTTTAAAAAAAATATTTTTCTGCAGTTTAATTTAAACATGCGTTGTTAAATATACGCACTTTTTTTATATAATTACGCATATAGAAATGCGTTTTTAGGCATTTAATGTGTATATTTACTTTTCAAATAGGTTTTTTACGCACAATTTCAGTAAATTACTTTTAAAATTTCATTTAATTTTTACGCACTTTCAATGTAAAATTACCCATTATGTGTGTACCAACTTAAGCATAATGTGTGTACTTCTTTTCGTTTACGCACACAGAGTAAATTTACCCAATTTATAGTAGGAGTACAGTTTCCTACTATAAGTTGGGGTAAATTTTAACAGAAATTTATTAGAGTGTATTATGGAATTGTGGGAATTTTTTAAGGAAGACTAAGTTTATAAAAAATGTTGCGCAATAGCAATGCTGACTAGTCAGCTATGACGATGTTTACATCATTTCTGATAATACTGTAGAGTGAGCAGTTCAGATATATGTTTTACTAGTTATTGAAGTTTACAAGATGAGAGAGAAACAAAATCACACGTATACGAATGTTTACATTAGTTTTTTCATATTGCCCTTAATAAAATAATAGAAACTCTGATTTATATACCAGTGATCGACACTCATAGCACACAGCGGCCGAACACAATCGGCAATTTACACGTACACTACACGAATGTCAACAAATCTCACAGCTTAGAGCACAAAAAATACAATGATGTTAACAATAAGTAAAATGCTAATTCCCGAGCTTATGATAACTCATATGTTAACTCATATTTTGAAAAATTTCAAGGAAGAATGCTTTTCTATGATTACTTGTAAACAGTGTTGACGTATATTTTTTTCAAAAAACTGTAAAAAAATCAGTTTTTCTGTAAAAAAAAATAAAAAAAAACAAATCGATAATGCACAATAAATTTTAAATTCTATTTTTATTAAAACATAAAACATTTTATTATATATACACAGAAACAATAATTTATGTTCTATGCTTCATTAAAATTAAATTAACAAAAAAAATATTTTATTTTCTCAAATTGTGTTAAGGTACCCACCAATCGGTAATAAGAGTGAAATTAAAAAAATGTTAAAAATTTTCTGAAAATCAATTCAGAAAAACCGCTTTTACATTTAAATAGGGCAGGGTCAGACCTTTAATTTGTTATATCACTCATATGTGTACATAGTCCAGTTTAGCCACAGTGGCCAAAATCTTTCAGAGGTATTTCGTACCCAACAATCAGTAATAAGAGAGAAATTAAAAAAAATTTAAAAATTTTCTGAAAATCAATTCAGAAAAAGCGCTTTTATATTTAAATAGGGCACGGTCAGACCTTTAATTTGGGATATCACTCATATGTGTACCTCGTCCAGTTTGGCCACAGTGGCCAAAATCCTTCAGAGGTATTTCGTACCCAACAATCAGTAATAAGAGTGAAATTAAAAAAATTTTAAAAATTTTCTGAAAATCAATTCAGAAAAACCCTTTTTTATCTTTAAATAGGGCACGGTCAGACCATTAATTTGAGGTATCACTCATATGTGTACCTCGTCCAGTTTGGCCACATTGGCCAAAATCCTTCGCAGGAATTTCGTACCCAACAATCAGTAATAAGAGTGAAATTAAAAAAATTTTAAAAATTTTCTGAAAATCAATTCAGAAAAATCGCTTTTATATTTAAATAGGGCACGGTCAGACCTTTAATTTGGAGTATCACTCATATGTGTACCTAGTCCAGTTTGGCCACAGTGGCCAAAATCCTTAAGAGGTATTTCGTACCCAACAATCAGTAATAAGAGAGAAATTAAAAAAAATTTAAAAATTTTCTGAAAATCAATTCAGAAAAAGCGCTTTTATATTTAAATAGGGCACGGTCAGACCTTTAATTTGGGATATCACTCATATGTGTACCTCGTCCAGTTTGGCCACAGTGGCCAAAATCCTTCAGAGGTATTTCGTACCCAACAATCAGTAATAAGAGAGAAATTAAAAAAAATTTAAAAATTTTCTGAAAATCAATTCAGGAAAAGCGCTTTTACATTTAAATAGGGCACGGTCAGACCTTTAATTTGACGTATCACTCATATGTGTACCTAGTCCAGTTTGGCCACAGTGGCCAAAATCCTTAAGAGGTATTTCGTATCCATCAATCAGTAATAAGAGTGAAATTAAAAAAATTTTAAAAATTTTCTAAAAATCAATTCAGAAAAAGCGCTTTTACATTTAAATAGGGCACGGTCAGACCTTTAATTTTAGGTGTCACTTATATGTGTACCTCCTCCAGTTTGGCCACAGTGGCCAAAATCCTTCAGAGGTATTTCGTACCCAACAATCAGTAATAAGAGTGAAATTAAAAAAATTTTAAAAATTTTCTGAAAATCAATTCAGGAAAAGTGCTTTCACATTTAAATAGAGCACGGTCAGACCTTTAATTTGAGGTATCACTCATATGTGTACCTTGTCCAGTTTGGCCACAGTGGCCAAAATCCTTCAGAGGTATTTCGTACCCAACAATCAGTAATAAGAGTGAAATTAAAAAAATTTTAAAAATTTTCTGAAAATCAATTCAGAAAAACCCTTTTTTATCTTTAAATAGGGCACGGTCAGACCAATAATTTGAGGTATCACTCATATGTGTACCTCGTCCAGTTTGGCCACATTGGCCAAAATCCTTCGGAGGAATTTCGTACCCAACAATCAGTAATAAGAGTGAAATTAAAAAAATTTTAAAAATTTTCTGAAAATCAATTCAGAAAAATCGCTTTTATATTTAAATAGGGCACGGTCAGACCTTTAATTTGGAGTATCACTCATATGTGTACCTCGTCCAGTTTGACCACAGTGGCCAAAATCCTTCAGAGGTATTTCAGAAAAACCGCTTTTATCTTTAAATAGGGCACGGTCAGACCATTAATTTGAGGTATCACTCATATGTGTACCTCGTCCAGTTTGGCCACATTGGCCAAAATCCTTCGGAGGAATTTCGTACCCAACAATCAGTAATAAGAGTGAAATTAAAAAAAATTAAAAATTTTCTGAAAATCAATTCAGAAAAACCGCTTTTACATTTAAATAGGGCACGGTCAGACCTTTTATTTGAGGTATCACTCATATGTGTACCTCGTCCAGTTTGGCCACAGTGGCCAAAATCCTTCAGAGGTATTTCGTACCCAACAATCAGTAATAAGAGTGAAATTAAAAAAATTTTAAAAATTTTCTGAAAATCAATTCAGAAAAACCGCTTTTACATTTAAATAGGGCACGGTCAGACCTTTAATTTTTTATATCACTCATATGTGTACCTCGTCCAGTTTGGCCACAGTGGCCAAAATCCTTCAGAGGTATTTCGTATCCATCAATCAGTAATAAGAGTGAAATTAAAAAAATTTTAAAAATTTTCTAAAAATCAATTCAGAAAAAGCGCTTTTACATTTAAATAGGGCACGGTCAGACCATTAATTTGAGGTATCACTCATATGTGTACCTCGTCCAGTTTGGCCACATTGGCCAAAATCCTTCGGAGGAATTTCGTACCCAACAATCAGTAATAAGAGTGAAATTAAAAAAATTTTAAAAATTTTCTGAAAATCAATTCAGAAAAATCGCTTTTATATTTAAATAGGGCACGGTCAGACCTTTAATTTGGGGTATCACTCATATGTGTACCTCGTCCAGTTTGACCACAGTGGCCAAAATCCTTCAGAGGTATTTCGTACCCAACAATCAGTAATAAGAGAGAAATTAAAAAAAATTTAAAATTTTCTGAAAATCAATTCTGGAAAACCGCTTTTACATTTAAAAAGGACACGGTCAGACCTTTAATTTGACGTATCACTCATATGTGTACCTCGTCCAGTTTGGCCACAGTGGCCAAAATCCTTCAGAGGTATTTCGTACCCAACAATCAGTAATAAGAGTGAAATTAAAAAAAATTTAAAAATTTTCTGAAAATCAATTCAGAAAAACCGCTTTTACATTTAAATAGGGCACGGTCAGACCTTTTATTTGAGGTATCACTCATATGTGTACCTCGTCCAGTTTGGCCACAGTGGCTAAAATCCTTAAGAGGTATTTCATATCCATCAATCAGTAATAAGAGTGAAATTAAAAAATTTTTAAAAATTTTCTGAAAATCAATTCAGAAAAACCGCTTTTATCTTTAAATAGGGCACGGTCAGACCTTTAATTTGAGGTGTCACTTATATGTGTACCTCCTCCAGTTTGGCCACAGTGGCCAAAATCCTTCAGAGGTATTTCGTACCCAACAATCAGTAATAAGAGTGAAATTAAAAAAATTTTAAAAATTTTCTGAAAATCAATTCAGGAAAAGTGCTTTCACATTTAAATAGGGCACGGTCAGACCTTGAATTTGAGGTATCACTCATATGTGTACCTTGTCCAGTTTGGCCACAGTGGCCAAAATCCGTCAGAGGTATTTCGTACCCAACAATCAGTAATAAGAGAGAAATTAAAAAAAATTAAAAATTTTCTGAGAATCAATTCAGGAAAACCGCTTTTACATTTAAATAGGGCACGGTCAGACCTTTAATTTGACGTATCACTCATATGTGTACCTCGTCCAGTTTGGCCACAGTGGCCAAAAACCTTAATTTTAGCGTAACGATTTCGTTTTTTCCGTATTTTTTAATTTTTAATTTTTTTCGATTTTAACTTCACACTTAGCGTCACTTTTGTCCTTTCCCGGTGTTTTTTAAATTTAATTTTTCAATTAGCGTTAATTTTAATGTTTTCCGCATTTTGTTTTCGTATTTAACTTCACACTTAGCGTCAAAGTTATCGAATTTAACTTTCGATAACTTTCGTATTTATCTTCACACACTTCCAGGTAACACATATTTCAAATTTCACCGTAAACATTTCCAAAAATCCGACCTAGGTGAATGTATGCACCGGAGGAGGAACCTATGCACAAAATTTCAACTTCCCAGCTCCAGCGGATTTGGGATAACGTCAAGGGTGAGAATTTTTTTCCTTTTCTGACCCTCCCCGTTTGATCTGCAAAAGTGTAAATTTGCATATGAGCAAATGGGCAAACGTGAAAATGTGTAAATATGTAAATATTTATTTCATTCTACATCACCTCACTGGCCCTCAGATCTTAGACAAATCCCCGATTTAATAGACTGCAGTCACAAAAAGTATAAAAATAAAACAAATCTTATTTTTTCCTTTTTTGGATCTCACTCAAACTTAATCAATGATACGATGAGCTATCCAAACAGAATAACGAACTGGCGTAAATACAAAATGTATATCAGCTCTCATTTACCTCAAAACATTATATTAAAATCTAAAGAAGAAATTCAACTTGCCATCGATAATTTCTCTGACACACTCTTATCAGCCGCAAAAATGGCTACTCCACAGATTCAGCCCAACACTTACAGTAGTTTCAATGCCTCCAGAAAAATAGAAGATCTTATAAAACAAAAAAGAAATTTTCGTCGACAGTGGCAACAATACCGGTCTCCTGCGTTATTAAGCCAGCTAAAGCAATCCCAAAGAATTTTACAAATTGAGCTGAAAAGCAAAAGAGAGACTTCCTTGAAGATTTACTTGCAAAGCCTTGACCAAACAACGAACACTGATTATAGCCTCTGGAAGGCAACTAAAAAGTTTAAACAACCAACAAATTATGAATCACCTCTTCGACTCGTCGACGCCACTTGGGGCAAAACAACACAAGAAAAGGTCAATCACTTCGCTGATCATCTTGAACTTGTCTTTACCCCCAATAACACAATCTCGCACATAACACTACCAATAATAGATGATACTGTTCATGCACCTATAAAAATTCGGTTTTCAATTTTAAAATCATATGTGAAAAACCTTAGCATCAAAAAGTCTCCCGGTATAGACAAAATCACTCCAAAAATGATTTGTGAGCTTCCAGATAATGCACTTAAAATTCTTTTTTGGATCTTTAACGCCATATTACGTACTGGATTTTTCCCCTTATCTTGGAAAATATCTAAAATAATAATGATTCCTAAGCCTGGCAAAAATGTAGCACAAGTCACGTCTTACAAGCCGATAAGTTTGCTGCCTATATTGTCTAAGATATTTGAAAAATTAATCTCAAATATGTTATCATTCTATATTTCTTTACACCAAATCATTCCTATGCACAAATTCAGTTTCCGAAAAAGTCAGCACCATAAAACAGGTACACAGAATTTTAACTCTCATTCGAAAGGGGTTCGAATGTTCTGCTTTATTCATTGACATCTCATAAGCATTCGATAGAGTATGGCATGAAGGGCTCGTACACATGATAGTCACGTTATTTCCAACAAACACTCATAAACTTCTCAGAAGTTATCTATCGGTCGTTTATAGTGAAATCCAAAGATTGCATCTCTATTAAAAGAAAAATTATTCATACTTCCACTTTCGCGGATGACACAGCGTTCTTGATTATACATACAAACCCCAATGTGGCGAACAACCGTTTACAGTCTCACATTCACACTGTTGAAAAGTGGCTTGAAGACTGGAAAATATAAATAAATGCCACAAAGTGCATTCACGTCACTTTTACCCTGAGAAAAGATAACTGTCCCCGTTTAACATTTAATAACACCATTGTTCCAACACAGAACCATGTTAAATACCTTGGAATGCACCTTGATCGTCGTCTAACATGGGCACATCATAGAGATTCTAAATCCGCTCTAATAAAATTGTAATCTACTCAATTATACTGGCTCATAAACAATCGGTCCACACTTAACTTAGAAGGTAAAATATTTATCTATAAATCTATAATTAAACCAATTTGGACATATGGCTTGGCTTACAGCTGTGGGGTACAGCGTCAGCCTCCAACATTGAAAAGCTACAAAAGCTTGGTTTATTCGAAACCAAAACATCCACGACGACCTCAACATCCCTACAGTTCGTGAAGAAAAAAGGAATAACTCCAATAAATATGTTGCCAAGATGGCAACTCATCCTAATCCCCCTGCTCAAAACTAGCTGACTTTTTCAGGTTATAGGCGTTTAAAGAAATTGTATACCTTAGACCTCGTTTAAAACTATCATTATAGACCCAGGCTCGCCAAAATTGGATTTGTTGCACTGGCAACAAACCAAGAGAATATTAGATGTAAGATTTTATAACTTATTGTAAATTTTCTTGAAGGAAATGAAAAACCGCAGGGGGTAGGACGCCGAAATTCGGTATGTAGGCTCCTCCTGCCTGCACAAACCCCTATAGCTAAGTTGATATTTATTATAAGGCTCCATCTCCAGTGTAGATAACAGTTAAGACGTAATTTTTGGAAAATCAAACGGGGAGGGGCAGAAAAGGAAAACTTCTCACCCTTGACATTCTTCAAATTTGGTGCATAGGTTCCTCCTCCGGTGTATACATTCACCAAGTCGGATTTTTGGAAATGTTTACGGTGAAATTTGAAATATGTGTTACCTGGAGTATGGGCTAATTCATAAATGAGGTACATCTTAGAATTTTGGTCCGGGACATGGTAAAAATTGGGGACTCCGGGTAATTATCTGGGAACTACATATACTCCCGGGCGTTAACCCGTGCAATCCCGGGCTTTAGCCCTGGCAACCATTTTCTAGTAGTATATAAGTTAACACATTAAATAAACATAAGTATCAAATCTTTTTTTACATATTTTTTTAGAAATTAAGAAAGACTTTTTATTATAGCTAGGGTACCATGACTTTTGCTGTACACTGTATATGCCTCGCAAAGATCAATGAGACATTTGTGTTGGATTTAAGGCTATGCAAATTACATAAATGCGTCAGCAATTTACTTCAAACAATGCCTGTAAGTACACAATTTTACTGTTTACAATTTAGTACTTATAAATCTAAAAATTATTGGTGAAATGAAGTCAATGGAGATTTGCAAGCCTCAGTGTTTTTTCCTGTATAATAAATCATTTAGATACATTGTCATTGTCAATAACAATCTAATCAGACGGTTGTGGGTATCAAAACCGAAACCATTATATGTCTAATGCCTTATCCAATTTTGCGGTAAAACATCAAAGTCATTGAACAAAGGTTTTTAGACAAATTTCATACACAAATGGAGTGTGATAGAGCCCATGAAAAAATTGATATCAAATTAAAAAATCAATCAATTGCCAAATGAAAATATGAGGGCGGATCAATAAGTCCGTGACTTTTCGAATATCCCTGTTCTCATCAATTACCACCTGTCAAATTTTGAGCATGTTCCGTCATTTATTTTGCGTTTAACAGCTGTTAAAAACATACAACCTAGTGGATTTTGTTAAAAATGGAAAAAATTAATTTCGAGTACTCATTACACATTATTTTTGCCAAAAAAAACGTAAATCAAACAAAGGAAATGCTTGATAAATACTATGGGGACTCTGCACTATCGATTTTAATGGTAAAAAAGTGGTTTACTCACTTTCGTTATGGTCGCACAAGTACAAATGACGCTGAACGTTCTGGACGGCCAATTGAGGTCAATACACCCGAAAATGTCGAAAAAATCCACGATATGGTGTTGGCTGATCGAAGAGTAAAAGTGCGTGAGATTGTTGATACCATAGGCATTTCATATGGCAGTGTGGTTTCGATTTTAAATGATCAGTTCGATTTCAGAAAGCTGCAAGATGGGTGCCGCGTTTGCTCTCAATTGACCATAATGGGTGCACACGTGTGTAGTCTCAATGGCAAAATTACATGAATTGGGCTACGAATTGGTACCTCATCCGCCATATTCTCCGTATTTAGCCCCCAGTGACTATTTCCTATTTCATAACCTAAAGAAATGGCTCGGTGGAAAGAGATTTAGCTTCAACGATGATATTATCAACGATGATATTATCCTTTGGTAAGGGATATAACTTAGTTATCGGTCTTTGAATTTGCAGTCCTTTCTGCTACTCTGGCTAAACAATCATAACCGGCATGGGTTTTTAAAACTCGACTAATTTTCCAATAGGCTGGAGGTACATTTCTATCTCGTAGCAGGACGACATCATCAACGCTTAAGTTTGGTTTTTCCTCAAACCATTTTGCTTTGGGATGAAGAGTTAGAATATAATCCGTCGACCAACGTGACCAAAAGTATTGCGTAAGTTGCTAATTATTGAAATAAGTGGAAGTTTTTAGATGAGTGACATTAACTTCTGGTAGAGTATTGAGCGGCCTGCCGATCAAAAAATTAACAGGACTAATGTCAGGTAAGTCATGTGAGTCAGCTTGCACTAAAGGCCTTGAGTTAAGGATCGCCTCTGTTCTGGATAACAGTGTTGTAAGTTCTTCATACTTCAAGACCAATAGTTCTTCGAAGATGATACTTCATACTCTTCACTGTGGATTCCCAAGCACCTCCAAAATGTGGTGCTGTAGGCCGGATAAAATGCATTGTACACCTTTAGAAGATAGGAAGATTGAAAAATTATTAGATTCCAGTCGTTACCTAATGTAACTTTCTCCTAGATTCTTAGCAGTTCACTGAAAAATTGTTCCATTGTCACTATGTATGTGACCACACAGTCGTATTCACGCTACAAATCTATTTAGTGCAGGTATAAATGCGTCAGATGTTAAATCAGTGACATGCTTAAGGTGTACTGCTTTTGTAACTAGCCAAATAAACATTGCTACATATAGTTTTACAATTGCAGCTCTACGACCATTATGTAACAACAGACTTCATAAAATGTATAAGAAGCATTCACTCTGAATTTAGGTAGATCGCCCAAAAATTGATAGTTGGCCTTAGCACTATAGCGTTGACAGACCGGACATTTATCGTACTCCCACTATCCAATACCTTTGACGCAGTGTAGGAATAAGTAAAGTAATTCATGCATGTAGATTCTTCAAATGACAGTCATAAACAATTTTATAAGTAATGCCCGGGCTAAAGCAAGGGATTGTTTCCTATTCTGCCCCTCCCAGTTTGATTTTCCAAAAATTACGTCTTAACTGTTATCTACACTGGAGATGGAGCCTGCATAATAAATTTCAACTTCCAAGGTCCAACGGTTTGTGCAGGCTGGTAAGGGGGAGACTTCATCGATTAGTTAGCACATACCCCAAGAAAAGCATATTTTGAATTTTAGGTTTCTAGCTATAGGGGTTGGGCAGGCTGGGCGATGTGGAATGAAATAAATATTAACGTATTTACACATTTGCACATTGCATATTCGCACATTTACTTTACCTTCAAACGATCAATCCATCAAACAATCAAATTTTCACTTTTGCATATTTGCACTTTTGCAAATTGGTACATTTTCACATTTGTACTTTTCAAATTTGTACTTTTGCAAAATTGCATATTTTTACATACGCACAATTGCAAATTTGCACATATGCACATGTGCACTTCTGCAAATATGACCATTTTGACTTTTGCACTTTTGCAGATTTTCACATTTGCACTTTTGCACATTTGTACATATGAATACTTGCACTTTTGCAAATTTGCACACATGCACATTTGCCCTTTTGCGGATTTTCACATTTGCAAATTTGTACATTTCCACATTTGCACATTTTTACATTTGCACATATGCACATTTACATTGGAGGAGGAATCTATGTACCAAATGTTATCTTCCCAGCTCCAGCAGTTTTCACCGGCCGTCAAGGGGGAAAATTTTCCGCTTTTTTGCCCCTCGGCTTTAGATTTTCCAAAAGTTGCGCCATAGCTGTTATCTGCACTTGAGAAGGAACCTGCGTACCAAATGTCAGCTTTATAGTTTCAGCGGTTTGGGCAGGCTTTTCCCCTTTTTCCCAATTGCACATATTTAATTTTCACATATGCACATTTGCATTGGAGGAGGAATCTATTTACCATAATTTAACTTCCCAGCTCCAGCGGTTTGGGCAGGCCTTTCAGAGGGGACCTTTGGCTTTTCCCCCTCCCCGTAAGAATTTACAAAAATGCCTCTTGTCTACACCGGAGAGGGAATGTATGTACCAAATTTCAACTTTTTAGCTGCAGCGGTTTTGGTAAGTCGTCAAGAAGGAGAATTTTTCCATTTTTTGCCCTCGCCTTTGGATTTTCCAAAAATTCCGTCTTAGCTGTTGGCTACACTGTAGAAGGAACCTACATACCAAATTTCAACTTCTTAGGTCCAGCGGTTCGGGCCGGCCGTTAAAGAGGAGACATTTCCGACACCCTTTATTACCAGGTCCCTGGATTAAATTCTAAAATGTAGCTTATCAGTGAGTTAGTCCATACTCTAGGCAATACATACTTCAAATTTCAGGTTTCTAGCTATTTCGGTGTGGGCTGGTAGATTTTCTCTCTTTTTGCCCTCCATGTAGGAATTTAAAAAGATCCCATCTGCGTGGATGTCTGCACCTAAGGTGGAACGAATATACCAAATTTCATCTTCCCATGTCTAACAGTTTGGGAAGGCCGTTGAGGGGGAGAACTTCACCCTTTTCTGCCACTCGCCGTTGGATTTTTAAAAAATCACGTCCTAGCTGTTATCTACACTGGAAAAGGAATCTACATACCAAATTTCAGTTTACCAGGTTTGGGAGAGACTTTTCGCCCTTTAAACCTCATTTTTACCACATCCCGTGTCAAAATTCTAAAATGTACCTTATCAAGAAGTTAACACATACTCCCAGGAAGGTTTATCAAATTTCAGGTTTCTAGCTAAAGGGGTTTAGGCAGGCCATGAAAGGGGAGTTTTCCCGCCTTTTTGCCCCTCCCCAAAGGAATTTCAATAAACCCCATCTTAGTGGATGTCTACACCGGAGGGGAACCTGCATGCCAAATTTCAGCCTCCTACCTCTTGCGGTTTGAGCTGGGCGATGTTGAATGTGTCAGTCAGTAACGTTATTCCTGTATATATAGAGATAGAGCTGTCCCTATGTAGTATTATTTGATGTTGACTACCATATGTTTGTATGTTATAGAATCCTTCCTGTTAATATGTGTTTTAACATCAGCAAACTCAGATTCTTTCTCAGCGACTTGAAGCGGTGATTTATCTCGCCGGGGACATTCGCTCATTCGATCTTGCAATAATATCTTCAGAAACAGCTTCTGTAAGTATAACTTGCTCTTTAACTCGTAATTCTCCTTCTTAATTTCTTTAGCAGATAATGGGCACTCAGTTAAGTCCTTTAGCAGAAAAGGTGGACCTTCAGACCACATCTGGTTATCAACAAGATAGCTAAATCTAACTCCTCTACTAGCACAGTCAGCTGGGTTTAATTTAGTTGGTTCATACCTCCATTTTACATCAGCAAGAGAATCAAAAATAAAACCAGTTCTATGACCAATGAAGGTTTTCCATTTAGTGGGGTGTGCTGAAAGCCACGCCAACACAGATTTACTATCTGAACACAGACATCAGATACGCAAAAAATGTGTGCCAAAAGATATGCAGCACAGAGTTCCAGCCTGAGAATTGATACAACGGTTATCGGCTCTACTTTTGTGTTAGCCACCACTGTATTCGAAGATACCTTATCATCGACTGCATACGCTTCTCTGGAAGCATCACAAAAATCCATGATGTGCACCATTGGTTCCTGTTGAAAAGATATCTCTAGGAATATGAATATTATTTAGCAAATAAATTGTTGAGCCATAGTTTTAACTTTGTATCAATGCAGTCATTACCCTTCACTTTCCTCAACTAAAAGTCACGAGCCGTGAGCAGTTCGTTTAAGTGACTAGTTAGCTCTCGAGCCTTTTCTATAGCGTTGGAGCCAGCCATGCAATTACAACATAAAACAATTTTTTAAAGCCGCGCTGGCTAGTGCAAAGCGTTTACACTCGTATTCGCTTAATTGTAGAAAAGTACGTATGCATAGATATGAGACAGGGCTGGTGCCGTAAGTCACTGTGATAAGTCTATATTGTCGTGTTTCTTCGCTTGGATTGCTTCTCCATAAAATTCTCTGAAAATCACGATCACAAACAAAATTTTTTTTGTAACAAGGGACCTTTTACTGGGGTATCTTTTAGAGATTTTCCATTTGTTGATTTGCTAGAACCGTTGAAAAGTACTCGTAATATCATAGTAAGACTATTATCTTTGAACACTGAATAGTGTGGTAGGTAATACACTTCAGCAGCAGTGCGACTTATTTCACTACCAAGCATAAGTTCCATTTGTCCCAATGAAATATATTCACGTAAAAAATTAGAATAAGCTTCCTTTAAAGAATTATTAGCTTTGAATTTACGTTCCATAGCTTTAAATCTTGGCAAGGCGCCATTGGATACTGGGGTTTGTTGAAACGGATATCAGGGGTTTGTTGAAACGGCAGTCTAACGGAATATCTTTTGGATCGAGTTGTCGTAGCAATGTATAAATCTTCTGCTTTTATATATTCATTATTTAAAGATGAATCAGTTTAAGCTCTCGAACTTCCAAAATAAACGTAGTTTGGTTAAGATCTTCATCAGGAGTAATTTGACTCATTATATGATTCACAGTGATCGACTCACCTTCACTACAGATAACCCAACCGAACGCTGTATTCCATGCGAGTAAATTGCCATCCTTTGTAATACGACCCTCTCTTATAAGTGAAAAGAAATAATCAAATCCTATTAAAATATCAATGTCTTTAGGAGTGTCGAACTTATTATCAGCTAGAAGAAGATTTTTGACCTCATTTAAACAAGTAATTATTAGCTGAGAACATGGCAACCAGGACGTTAAATTTTTAAATACATGTGAAGCATGCACACACCTTCGTTACTATGTACGTTACCTGTAATTGAACAATACCCTTTGTTTGACCAGCCTTATTGTTGCCCAATCCACTCACAAAGATTTTTGAAGGTCTGCGAAGCAGTCCTAGTCTTTGAACACATTTTGTTGATATTAGGGTATTTTGACAACCAAAATTTAAAAGTACATTACAACTTTGATAATATCCCATATTATCTTTTACTAATACCCTGGCAGTTGGTAACAACAAATTAAGAGTTCTCACCTTAAAAGATGCAGCTAAATTTTCAGAAGTATTACTGGTAAGCGTAAATTTAATTTAAAGCTATGTTACCTTTTGACTATTCAGCCGGCTTATTTTGTAGTTTAGGCACATTTTAAGTTATAGGTAAATTTTTAAAATTTCTTGACGGCTTTCGGTCTACATGAATCAATGAATGATGTTTAGAAAGGCAATCCTGCACTCTATAGTTCTGCTCCAAACAAACGTTTTTGTATGTCCATTTTGCTAAAAGTAGGGTGGGACAGGCTTTTTTCATAGTACTAGTATAGGCACGAACAGGCTTTTGAGACACCTTTTGAGAGCGTTTACTGTTTTTCTCATGCTCGGGTAATGGTAAACGCTTCAAAGTATCACACCGCTTATTTATAAAAGTAGTAAAACTATCTAAGCTTCAGATCTTTGAGCACAAAGGCCTCGTATCACCTCATCGGTTACAAAAGAAACATTACGCAAGCCTTGAGGAGTATCAGATTTTGAAATATACAAAAGAGTCAAAGTTAAATCATCGACGACCAACGAGTGTTTGTCATATCTTTTCTCTAACTTCTTCATAATTATGATCTGAAACGACTAATTGGCGTATAAGATTTGCTGTCAAATAAATCAAAAAATGATTTGAATTCAGAATATTTACCATCAACATTAAGTTTTGGCAGTCGCACATCAGCACATTGCCACCATTTGTGACAATGTGGCTTAAGCAGTTGACTGTGCTGGTATTTGGAGAGCAGAAAATTTTTCCAAAAAAGCGGTTTGTATTTGCATAGCATCATGATGCATTGTAGTTGAATTAAGAATATCAAGTGGTGCAGAGTGTGACCTGACATCTATTACTTCATTGTATTTTGTTTTCAAACGAAAATACTTGATTTCAAAGTCCTATAATTCACCTTCACGTTAAGGAAAATTTTCCGCTTGAACCGCCATGTTTATGTCAAATGACTGGAACGTTAAGGAAAATTTTCAAATGACTAAAACTGATCATAGAACTTCTCCAATAGTTTCAATCTTGCACGCATTTCAAAAAGCGAGGTTTCACTGTCAACTTGGCTAAGGAACTTTTCTAATCTCGTTACAACACCCTTCAAATGCATCCGTTCATTTCTTAAATTTTCCACGTTACTCATTATGAATTTTTTTATTATAAAATTTTTGTTTACGCGTAAAGTCCTGAACGCACCTATTGTTAGCATAACGAAACTTATTTTCTCATGCTATTGGCATTTACTCATAGCCTTAGAGATTTGTTTCGTTAAGCTAAAACTTTAAGGGCCGTATGCAAAAAAAAATAACAGTTTGGTAAACCATTGTTAAGCAAAATTACTTAAAGTTGTATCCAAAAACGATTATTAGCTTAACATATCTTTGGTAAACGTTTGGTAACTTTAAATATTTTAAAGTAGAAAGCAACGTACTTTAAACGTATGTTACTGATATATTGTAAATTAAAATTTTGTGAAAATTAAAAAAAAAAAAATTTGTGAAATTTAAGAAGAATTAGTAAAATTAATTGCGATTTTTGAAAAATTAGTGTTAATTATATATTATTTTTACAAGTATATACTATTATCCAAATCGGAAATTATTATCGGCCAAGAATTTACAAGCCGAGGACTGATGGGTTCTCTCTTCCTGATGGCCAATTAAAAAAAAAATATCGTTTTAACAAACAAACAACAAAAAAAAATAATATAACTGATTAAAACACATCACAAAACAATGTAAATGTAAAAATGTTTTAGTGATGTACTTACAATCAAAACAAATCAATGCAGTTATTCGAATACTTAAAACATTTCTAACATAAAAACTCTGGTTAGTTCTTCTCAATTTCAAATATACAAAATGAACTAAATTAAGGTTCATTTTGTATATTTGAATAAGTAAATCGAAGAAGAATAAGTAAATCGAAGAAGAATAAGTAAATCGAAGAAGATTGCGTAAAAAACATATTATTTTATGTTAAAATAATAAGAACCTTTTTATAGATTTGATTACCCGGCTGAATTAAAATTCGTTTTAATGCATCGCTAACCATAAAGTGACAAGTGAATATGATAGCATTGCGAGAACCAAACTATAAAATTCATTAAAGCTTTTATTTGTTAAAGTGGGGTTTTTGCATACGAATTTTTAACAAACGTTTGTTAGCCTTAATGTGTTTGTTAACTAATGTGAAAGTTAATGTTAAATGTATTCACCCGCAAATAAGAGACGTTGTTTTTTGATAAAACCCCGAATTAATTTATTTTTAAAAATAAATTAAAGTTATTTTTATAACGAAATTCTAACCAACATTTTTGGTCCTTCGAACCGGATAAATTAACCCGATTTTTATTATGCGAAAATAATTTCCTCGAAAATAATTTACTTTCAGTCCGATTTATTTGGGTTTTCCTTGGAATTCCTGAAGGGGATTAATTATTTCCCCTTATCCCTATATTTTTTTTAAAGGTACGTAATTTGAATTTTGCACTGTGTTTAAATAAATAATAAGTGTAACAATATAAAAAGTGAAAATATTTATACAGAGTTATCCCGCGTTAAAGCAAAATAAAATCTACCAACAAATCAAGTGTACAAAAATCCGCTTCAATTTTGTTTAATTTGTGTGCTTCTTTTATTTACAAAAAAAAACCCTAAAAACAATTTAGTTTTTTTACTCTTAATATCTAAGCAGATTTTTGTTTGTTTAATTATCTTCTTTTGTCTAATTGCAAAATAAGTGTCTACTCCCCACAACTCCATACAAAAAAAAGGACTAACTCGTTGTTTTTCAAATAAGCAAACTAAAATAAAGTTATTAATTTACTTTATTTTACTCGCGAAAATAAATTGAATTAAATCAAATAACTCGTGTTTTTTTAATAAATAAAAGAAGAAAACATTGTAAACAAATATACTGTGAGAATAAACAAGTTGGCGTTCATATTTTTGTTGTTGGTAGTGTACTTTATTTATATTGGTACACTCATTACATTAGTGTTGCAACATTTTGAATCAAGCGAATAATCAGTGTTTTTTTTTGTGAAAAGTGTTAAAGACTTGAATTTTTTTCCGTGATTCGTAGTGAAAGAAAAACACAATCGATTATTTTAAATAATAATTCGATTATTTTATAATTTTCCGATTTTTAAAGAAAATTAATTTACCCGTTACGAGTACTCGAAGTGATATGTTGCAACACTTTTGTAAATTAAGCTTTTTAAACCTTTTTTTTACAAACAAATATATTTACACTGAAAAAAATAATTGTTCTTAATAAATTTGAAGTGAAATTTACCTGAGTTTTTCGAAATTTTTTTAACGCATAATCGCTTTCCAGTGTAAAATTATTTAAATATTATTGAATGTTTTTATATATTTCAATAAACCTTTGCATTTTTGATGAATTTTGCCATTTTTTATCAATTTGCATTGAAAGTTTTTAGTTTTCCCGATATTGTGAAAAATATGATTGAAATTTATAATTTTTTTTTGACGTACCCCTACGATAAATAACACAGTGCAACAAGAAAAAATTGCCTCAATGGTTTGAACGCAGTATGAAAGTATACCATTAGAAGAACAAAATCCCCAAGGGGTTTGGTAAAGTTGGTTCAAAAAACAAAGTTATGGCTACTTGAAGTTTGTCATTTTTTACCATTTTTTCTATGAGTTATTTAAAATGAGTATATTAAAAATTTATTTTTTCTTTAATGATCTCTTTTTTAATTTGTTTTTGTGTTTTCTTTTAAAAAAGAGCACTATTAATATATTTTTTTAATTATACACTCAAAAAAAAATTTAGTAAAAAAATTAAAATTTTTACTTTCTTTGTTTTTATGTAATTTTTACCAACAATTTATTTTGAGTGTAAATTTGTTTTAATTTGTATGTAGGTATATTTTAGAGAAATTTTTAAAGATCTTAAGCAAAATCTTATAAAGGAATCATTCATAGACCATCTCAATATAATATTTTTTATAAAATGAATGCCAACCTTTTGTTTCATCTAAAAAAATTAATGCATGTTCTTAAGCTTAACTTTTGTTTTTTCTTGCCTTTTAAGAGGGAAACTGAATTGACTGCCTTAAAGTTACAATATTCTTTAAATGTGTTTCCTTGTTTCGGTTTTATAGTTAACTAAGTTAAGTATATTTTATATGTATTTTTCTTAAATTCGGTGGAAAAAACTATATATTTTTGAACTTTAGAAAAATTTGTTATTGTATCTAAGTAATCGAGTGCTATTTTATTTGTCTCTTCGACTTTTAAAAAAGTCTAGAAAAAATATGTATTTCAATTTTAATTGTTTTTTATTTTAGTTTTTTTTTTAACAAAATGTCAACAACAAAAGTTCAGCTCAATTGAATCCAAATCTTAAAAACTTAATAAGTGCTTAAACTTCAATATTATTATAAAATTAGTCTAATTTAAAATCGTCTCTAAAACTTTAAGTATTTATTTTAATTTAGCTTTAAACTTCAAACTTTTTTTTCATAAGATTTCTTGTTCTCCATCGAAAAACGTGTCTTTGTATAACAACGAAAAAAATAAAAATTTTAATTTTTTTACTAAATTTTTTTTTGAGTGTATAATAAAAAAAAACAAAAATATATTTGGAAGCAATGGAAGCAAAAAAAATAAAAAATTTTAGTATTAACTCATGGTGAAAAATTGGTCAAAAATGCCCAAATTCAAGAAGCCATAAATTTTTTTTTCGAACCAACTTTGGCAAACCCCTTGGCAATTTTGTCTTTCTTATGGTTTACTCTCATCCTGTGTTCAAATCATAGAGACAATTTTCAATGACCCAAAATTTGTTGCATAGTGTAATTATACATATTTCATTTCTTTTTTCTTACTTATTTGAACATTTACACATAATTTTACCAACTCGTGTTGAGTTTTTAAACCTCGGTATATGAAAATGTCTGATATTAACGAATTAGTTAAAACTTTCCACCGCTTAACTGAATTTTAATCATTTATAACCGCTCTATCTCCGGCGGATCATAAAATTGGTTCAATAAGCGCACTTGAAAAAAAAATTAAATCGCTTATGGGAATCAGTTCGGGCATTTTATGATTCTTTACAACTTGATTCTGAAATTAATAAAAGGATGCTCCAGGAAATCAAGCATAGGTATATGTCTTTGTACACTACCTATACTCACGGCGTTTTCTTTGTAACCGAAATTTTAGAGCATTTAAAAACAGAAAAGGCTAGAGGGTTTAAACCAAACCCATTCCATCATTAATCTACCGCCGTGTAAAATCGTTTCTTTTGATGGCACTTATTCAAGTTGGCCTACTTTTCGCGATTTATTCACACAAATACCGGAATAAGCCCAGTTGAAAAGTTACTTCATCTTCGTAGTTTTTTAAAAGATGAGGCTTATAGTGTCATAAGCAAGTGCCCTCTTACTTAGGAGGGGTTCGATCTTGGAAGAATTTAATGGATATATATCAAAACAAAAAGAGTCTCATAAATGCTCAAATGGGAATTCTGTTTAGTATACAATAGAGCGCAAAACTAGCCCTAATATTAAAAAATTACAACGCACAATAAACGATATAACCTCAAATCTTTCTCTGTTGAAAGCTACCCCGAAAATGTTATTCAACGTTATTTTCGTGTATGTTTGTTAAATTAAATTGACTGAACACACTTTGGGATGAATCTGCGAAACGCAATCCTGATTTACCCGAAAGGGATGAAATGGATACATTTTTATATGCCCGGTATTACACCCTTGAATCCGTTACTGATATAAGACGTTCACAACTAAATCCCACTCAAAATCAGTCTCGATATTCGACTCTCGCTAACCCGAAAAAATCTTTTAATGATTCAAAAAGAATAAATAGTTTTGCGACAAAGACGAACACAACTCAAATAGAATAGATGTGTTGTTTATCAAGAACACCATCCCCTTAGATTATGTTCTACATTTTTAAGGCTTATAAAAGCATTCACGTTTGCTTTTTGTGTAAACAAAAGCATCACTCGCATCTTCACAGAAGTAATCAACTTCTGGTAGTGTTTCTCACCAAAATATCCCGCATTACACTTTTGATACTACTAGAAAATCGAATGTTTCTCCCAGAATTCAAGTCATATATCTTTAAACCCCGTTGATAGACCGTCTACTTCCACCGACATTGGGTTTTATCAAACTTACACCGCTCAGGTAGATTGTACCCCGAATTCTGCTGTGCTTTTAGGAAATATAATTTGTGAAGTCGGCCCAAAAGATTTTCTAAGTTCAACCCGAGCATTAATTGCCCCCGTTCTCAAGCAACTTTTATTACGAAACGGTTGCAGAAAAACTTTGTATACTTTTTCGACTCCAATGGCTGAAATTTCCGGTATTCGTGAGACCGTTAGCGCCACTTCATCGAAAAGATGTTTGCTTTCGATTGGTTACCCAATTTCACTAGTAGTTTACCACCGTATTCAGTCACGAGCGCAATAAATCATGGTTTTCCCAATATTACTGACGTCAGTTGTTCTCGAATGGATCTGCTTCTCGGAGCAGAAGTTTTTCTCCACATAATATTACTTGCTGTCAGAAAACACCCAAAAGACAATCTTGTGGCCCAGAAGACAGTCTTCGGTTGGATTGTAAATGGTAAAGTAGGTCAGCCTGAACCCCTACAATCAGTTACTTCTTTTTTAACCATGTTGAACTAAACCATGAACTTGCTCGTTTTTGGGAACTGGAAGGGGTTCCTCTAGTTTCACAAACAACTAAAACAAGACTTTTGTGATAAACTTTATCGATCTACCACGTATAGAAATTCAGATGGTCGATATGTTGTTTCTTTACCATTTAAACCCGATTTTCCAGCAGATTTGTGTTTAGGTAACTTTTGAAATATAGCTCTTTCTCAATTTTGGAGAAATAAGCAAGGTTTCAGAAAACCCCTGAATTAAAATCACAATATGATGGAGTAATTAGCGAATATATGGTTTTGGGCCATAGCCGCGGAGTAAGTTTCCCAATTATTGAATCGTCAAGCTTTTATATGCCTCATAATGCAGTTCTAAAACCCGATAGCGCTACTACAAGGCTGCGATTAGTTTTTAGTTTGCATATTCTTTACCCTCTACAGGCCGATCTCACAGTCTTAATTCTCCGTTGGCGATTTTATCGCTTCGTTTTTAATGCGGACATTGAAAAGATGTACCGTTAAATACTTGTACACCCCAATCAGACCACACTTCAAAGGATTCTTTTCCATCTTAATCCTAATGAAAATGTTAAGGATTTTGAGCTAAAAACTGCAACTTTTGGTGTAAATTTTGCCCCTTATCACGCTGTACGGACATACTTTAACTAGCCCGCGATTGTGACGCTCAAATTCCTGCTGCATCTAAAATATTGAAAAATCATATGTATGTTGCAAAGCTTTGCAACAAAGGCAATCCATTTAAAAGCAACTGGCTTTTTTTTCTCGCGGCGAGGTTGCCCATCCCATTTATACTCCGATAATTGGTCAGCGTTTGTAGGTGCTTCAAATTTACTAGATGAGATCGAAAACATTTTCTTTCTCACCTTAAACAGCAGCTTTTTTCTCAGAGTGATTTTCAAATTGTGCAATTGAACTTTATGCCTCCCGGCGCCCCTCAAATGGGCGGACTCTGGGAAGCTGGCGTTAAAAGTTTTAAAACCCACTTAAAAAAATCTCGAACGCTCAAAAATTCACGTATGAAGAGTTTTCCACTATGCATACTAGGATAGAAGCTTGCCTAAATTCACGGCCCTTATCTCCACCCCGTCCATTTTATAATTGGTGCACCCTGAACCCAATTTATCCCAATTGTCACTTAGTCACGCTAATAGGTGGCGGAAGGTAAAAATTCTTCACCATCATTTTATTCTTCGATGGAAGGAAGAGTATCTGAAGGAACTCTACAGACGTGTGAAGTGGAAATGTCCGAGGCGAGAATTTAAGGTAGGGATATTGTTTTTATACGTCAGGATAATTTACCCCCTAACGAGTGGACTAGGGTGTATGAGAAAATACGCGCCTGTGATATGAGAACGGCTTTAGGCATTTTTACTCGGCCAATTGTTAAGCTGGTTCTTCTACCCGTATCTGAACAAAATAAACACTTGCCTCTATTTTATTTTTTCTTTCAATAGGTTGAAAATGTCGATAGTCAGTCGCCGAATTGAAGTTCACCGACCAGAGGATGCCCAAAATCCCGAAAATGCTACCGCTGGGTCTGCAGAGCGGGTATGCGCAAATGTTTGCGCACACAGTGTCAATGTGGTACCCGTAGGGGCGATAACGCCCATATAAATTATGGTGGGAGTAGTAGCCAACCGGCTATTATAGTCATAAACGTCCATTTCGGACAAAACAAAAACAATAATACATATTTTTCAATTTTTAATATTGAATTACTTTTGACATTTTAAATTTATTTTTTAAAAAATGAAATGATTTTTAAAAACTAATTGTTATTTAGTTTTCAGTTTTTTTTAATTGTATTAAATACCCATCTGAATAACGTACCTGTCACTTACTTCTTAGCTCCTCTTGTTGCACCCGTGCAAGAGGTGCGGGATGTTTACGCGTAAAGTACTGAATGCATTAATTTATTTTTATAAATAAATTAAAGTTATTTTTATAGCTTTTTAGAAAAAGTACCAACCCGCATATTTTATTTCTAAAATTTTTGGGGAATATTATTTGATCAAAGCAAATTTAGATTAGCACAAATAATTTTTGCCACCATTTTATCTACAATTAATACCAACTGTACTAATCTTCTTTTTTCTATGCAGCAGTAGGCATGTACAAATCTTCCACACTATATACATGGATTACATGTATAAATACAAATGCACTGGTTTGTGATTAACGAGAATTCCTTTCCCCGCAATCACGTCGGGGTCGCCAATAAATATACAAAAGGAAGTGAAGATGTTTTTTTGATGTTCTAACGCCAATAAATATACAAAAGGAAGTGAAGATGTTTTTTTGATGTTCTAAATTGCACTAACTTTATTTTAATAGTTGTCAAACAACTATTGCTATTGTTATTACAAGGGACTGGAATTTTATGCAGTTAAAATTGTGTTTTATGCGCATAAAACATAGAAAAATATGCGCTAAAAATTAAAAAAAAATGCACTTAAAATATTTTTTATAACATTTATTAATGATAAAAAAACCCAAAAATAGCAGAAAAAAACCAAAATGACATGAAAACGTAAAAATTCAGTCTCTTAAAGGTAAGAAGGTACATTAATCACAAAAAGTACAAGTTAAAATAAAGTAAAACACATAAATTAAGTTAAACCAAAAGCATAATAAGTACTCAAATTAAGTCACTTGTTACATACATATTTGAACCTACATATAAAATGAATTAATTATTTCATGATCAATTAATTTAATTTGCTTGGATTAGATTCCGACACAGAAGACACAAACACTATCTCAGCTTTTATATTTGGTAAGTTTTAAATTTTTTAAATTCTTTTTATTGATACTGCATCATCATCGTCAAATCCTTCCACCACATCCTTAAATTGGTCAAACTTTGACATACGTACATTTAAAGTTTGACATACCTACTATAAGGTTTAGATTTATTCATTTGCTGTTAAAAAAATTACTCCAAAATATGTTTTTTTGGAAGTATTGTTCTACTCAACATGTCATGAAAAAAACAAATACACGTATGTTTTTTATGTTCTTTTTTGTCTAATTTCTTCATAGTTGTACAAAGCGTATATTTTAATTTTTTAATTTAGTATGCCCTAATATAAAGTGTTTTGAAGATATATAAAAATATGCAAACTATGCATTTAAAGCAAAATGTGCAAAAATATGCACAAATCGATGCTATTTTACTGCAAATTTCTTATTCGCAAAGATATCTAGTTTAATAACTATTCTCATTTACATATAGACAACGTTTTACTCATTTAAAATCAAATATCATACGATATTACCGTAATCTTAAATAAGAAATAAGAATAAATTCGAATTATTATTCAAGGTCATTAGTAAAAAAAAAATTATAAAATATTAGAAGGTCATACACATGAGTATTTATAATAGTATATGTATAAAAATGTAAGAGTGAATACACATTAAAATATATAAAGTCAACTAAATTATCATAACACTTCCATTTCCTTAGAAAACAACTTTTATTTTTGCTCGGAAAAATAAAAATCAAAAAAATAACTGCAAAATAAAAAGCCAAAAAAAAACAGTTATTTTTGCTCGAAACAGAAAAATCAACATTTTAAAGAGCTTTATCATAAACTAGTTCATAAGAATGAATATGGTAAACTTGAATCAATTTTACAAAATTTACTTCTATATGCTTCTTGGTTTTGAAATTTCAAAGTAACTGTTATTTTCGGTCCTTGATTTTAAGTACCTATAAATTACTCTTCTTTTTCTTTTTAAAATTTTTTGAAGACACCTAATTTTCTAAACTTTGTTAAACCAGTACTGGCAAAGTACTTTTTCAAACGTTGGGAAAGCGTTCTTAACCAGGCCTAAGGCATTGTTTTTGTTATTTTAATGGTTGTACATTTTGTAAATTAAGTACTGGCAAAGCATCTTTTACTAACGTTGACAGAGCGATCTAAATAACTGCTCTGCCAGCACTTTATTTGTTGTACCATTAGCAATTTCTGGCTGGGCATATTAAAAACAATCAGTAGTTTCCTTAGGTATATGAATTAATAAGAAATTTTAAAGAAAAAAATGATTTTTCGGTAAAAGTTAAATTTGTGAATACTTTAAAAAGTAGAGCTAATTTTTAAATTTGGTGTCCACATTCGTGATCTACGTCCTATATTTTATCAAAATTTATTGGTCGCATGTCCGATGCATTTTTTGTGTTTAAAGTTGAAATAAAACTTACCAATGACGTCCAAGTTGTTGAAGGTAATGTTAGCTATTTGAATTGGTTCCACGCCTGCCGCAGATTCTATGATATTAATATCTATTGTAATTAAGGCATCCTCAACGTCAAATTCACATTTTCCTAGTTTTAAATATAGAAGAAGAGTTAAAATAAATAAAAACAAACTGATTTTCTTTCGAAATATATCTTAAAAATGTACTAAATGACATGTAACATGATGTATTTCTCCAAAGATCAAAGGTCAATTTTTTATGACGGTAATTTTAAAATTATGAAAAAAATATATGTCAATACTAAACCCTTTATCTATCCCTGCAAGCATTTGGAAGATATCTTCCAAAGGCGATACAAAAGTAATAGCTTCCTTTTATAATTTGGAAGAAAAACATCAAAGCAATACTTTGTTTATCAAAGCAATACTTGTTTTATTAGTTTGAAGAAATTGGCGATATAAAAACAAGAGCATTTTAATTTACTTTTTTATCGCAGAATCTGTCAGAATTTAATCATATGAGTTTCTTTTCCACGCCAAATAAATGTGTATGAAAAAATGTAAGTGTTGCACTATTTTAGAAACATTTTTAGCAATATTTTTGATATTGATTATTTTTAAAATTTTTTTTCTAATATATTTTTTTACTTCATAACGAAATTTTTCATTTTCAAAAGAATTAGAAACATTATAAAGACAATAATTACATTTTTAGTATAGAAACAAAAAACGCTTAAATCGCATTCGAAAAATCCATGTTTACAACACTTAAAACAAAGAACCTTGCCTCCTGTTTTGCTCTACTTCCAAAAACAAAACGCATATAGACATTTCTTTATATTAAATGTTTATTTTTTAACGAAAAGATATTCATTGAAGCTTTTTTAATAAAATTTAGCTTTTTTTAGAAAATTTAAACTTTGATAACTGTTTTAGCTGGCGTTAAAACTCAGAAAACGAGTGGAATGAAATAAAATTGACAAATAGTCGTCAGGGGGCTAATTCCGAACAAAGTTGTTTTGCGAAGTGATAAATAATTTATCATCAGTTATTTTTCAATTCATGTTTTTATTTTGAGCGATTCTTGTTATGAAAAAAAATGTTGTTGTGATAACTCTCTGTCAATTTTATTTTATTCCACTCGTTCCGTGAGTTTTAAAGCAACATTTTATTAAAAAACTTCAATGAATTCTTTTTTTTTCACAAAAAAATAAACATTTAATAAAGTAGGATAAAAGGGTGTACGTGGTAAAGCCTTGTCTAGCAAGCATAGGGTAACATGTTCCCACGAT
This sequence comes from Eustalomyia histrio, assembly GCA_949748255.1. NCBI lineage: Eukaryota > Metazoa > Arthropoda > Insecta > Diptera > Anthomyiidae > Eustalomyia > Eustalomyia histrio. The sequence goes on from OX456524.1 coordinate 113,120,727, forward strand.
ACATGGTAATTCACTCAAAGCCGACTCGTAGAGGGTCTTATCTGTACTTGGACTAAGCTGGCGTTCCCATATTTGCAAGAGTAATGAGTAAGAGAGACATGTCTGAATTATAAATAAGATAATCCCATTTTCTATATGAAAGTGGCCTCCTCGTGGTATCCTCTGGGGACTGCCCTGACTATCAGGGTGGGAGTAAATACGGGCAGCCTCGAAATTTCCAGTCAGCCAAAGGATAAGTCGGGGGAATAACATGCCCTATTTTACTTTGTAATGTGTGAGCGTGTCGTAACTTCCGATTCGATGGTAGTACACTCATGCATGCTCTTCTTTGGAGTTGGGCTGGAACCCAACATCACAACATATAATGTGTTCTTGGTTACATGCGAATGATGCGGAGAGATGGTTCACTCTCTTAAAACAAAACCCCCAATCTAACGTGGAACAGCATATGCCGAGAGATGAATGGCTGGTGGGTTAATAAGTCGCGAATATGCGGACTTGGGGCACCGGGCGACATCCCATTTCAATGTAGCCTTACTGCGCTGTTTCGGGCTAGGCATGGCGCACCGTTTCTTTCCCTGTCTACTAGTGGTCCCAAAAAATAAAAGTTATATGGATGAAGAGAAGAAGGAAGCAGATAATGCTTCGGAAATGAAGGACGCACTACCTCAAACCCCTACTACTGGAAGCATGAAGAATTCCAGTTCCAAGGGTATAACTAGTGCCAGTGACGATGTCACTCAAAATATAGTAAATAAACCAAAGAGACTAAGTGGTGCTGCGAGGAAAAGAATGAATTTTCTTATCCAAAAAGGTCTCGAAAAAGAAGAAGGTCGAGTAAAAGCCCTGGATCCTTTGAAAAAAAAATTGCTGCGAAGAGGCAAAGGTCGACGGAATAAACTCCTCCGGAAGCAACTTCAAAGAAACGCCAGAGAGACCTGTCATCTAAATACAACCCCACGGCTAAAAAGCAAAAACAACAACCTAAATCCCAGAACACACCTAAATTTAAAGATGTGTTGATGGGACAAAAGATAGCTATACTGGCGAAGGATTTTCCAAATACTGTCCTGATTACAGCTCAAATGGATCAATTACAAGATTCCATAATCGACAAAGTGCTAGTAGAAGAAGGAGTGATACCCCAGTTTTTAAATAGCACCTACAACGCTGCTTTTTTAACCTTGCACTCCAAGAATGAGGCCACGTGGATAAAGAAGCTGGCTCCAAACCTCAAATCATGAGCAACAGCAGGAGAAAGCGAAAGTGCCTCATCACAAAGTCGTTGTTGGCTTTTTCCCCAACGCTGCCAATATGGAGACCGAAAGGATTATATCCTTTGTCCAACGGCAAAACGGTAGGCACAAAGTGGAGACGTGGAGACTGATTCGTAGACTGACACGTAACACGAGTGCTATGCTGGTGATGTCAGTCGACCAAATATCTGCGGCAAAATTGGAGGAGAACAGGGGCCAGTTCTCATTTAGGTTTGGGCAAATCCAGTTGCACCTAAAAGATGCCGGCGATAAAAAAAAGTGGGGATGGATATGGCCGAGGAAGATGCGGCACCAAAAGATGACGGTGGTCCTAATGAAGGCGTGGTTGATGCTAGGAAAACTCCCACTGCTCCAAAGGAGAACAAGAATCCACAACATTAAAATGAAGGTGATACAGGCGAATCTTCAACACGCTAAAGCTGCTTCGGCGGAGATGAGCAGAAAGTTTGCCCAAGGCACCTCCCACATTGGCCTGATTCAAGAGCCATGGATCAGGTCAGGTAAGATATGTGGGATCAACATAAAAATATGTAAGTTGGTTTATGACCCAAGGGCGGAACGGTCAAGGGCCTCCATTTTATTAAATGAAAATATTAATTCTCTTTTAATTTCAGAATTTACCAATCAGTACACGGTCACTGTACTAATACAGGCCAAACAGATGGGAGTGCGCAAGGAGGTAGTTATATCCTCAGCCTATTTTCCGGGGGAAGATGGGGATGCGCCTACGGTGTTGGTGAAAGCGCTGCTGGCTTACTGTAGAGTACACATCAAGGCATTGATTATTGGATGAGATGCCAACTCACACAATGAGGTATGAGGTAGCACTGGTACCAACAACAACAAATGAGGTGAGTCTCTACTTGATTATTAACTAATAAATAACATTATGGTAGCAAATAGGGGTAAGGAACCTACAATGAGGAGCATAAGTGTATCACAAACCAACAACTATCACTTTAACAGTCTATAATTTCTATAAATTTTAGTCAAATGTAATCAAATTTTTTATATTATGTTTTTACAAGTGCCTTCTCTCTTTCTAACAGGTTTTATTAAAATCTGATCACAACAACAAATACACGAAGGCATAATGTAAAATAAATCAAAGTGATACAGTTATGCGCTCACTATTTTTTATTTATTTTTAAAACAATAATATATTTTTAATAACTAGTCTTAAGCTCCTGGATGCGATTAGGTAGACTTAGTGTGTACCTCTGCACAAATTCTGGAGGAATCGCCTCCCACACTTCTTTCGTACGCTCCCACAACTCGTTTACGCCTTTTGGAGGACTGGCATATTTTGCAAGCTGCGATTTGACGTGATTCCACAAACTCTCAATCGGATTCATATCCGAAGATTGTGGGGGCCACGTCATCTCACCAAATTTTTGCTTTTTGAGCCAGTCTTTTACTATATGTGCGGCGTGTTTGGGGTCATTGTCTTGCTGAAAAATTACTTTTTCAGCAGCAAGACCCATTTTTTCCACATCAGGAAGATTTTTTTGCAGGATGGACAAATATTGTTTCTTGCGCATAATTCCACCGATGCGCACCAAACCATGATAGAGCCACAACCGTGTTTGAGGGTTTGACGTGCCTGATTTGGTTGGATTGTATCAGGGTCCTTAGTCCAATACCATGCACGCCCATCAGATTGAAAACGATTAATTTTAGTCTCATCAGACCAAATAACCTTCATATTATTTAATATTTGTTAGTATAAGTAGTAATACACACATATGTTTACTAACATACCGTATACCAATCAGCGACAATCCAGTGCTCCTGCGCTGCAACAAAATCCTTCCGTAACCGCACATGTCGTTTGGTCAGCATAGGTTTCTTTTCTGCTGCCTTAACACCAATTTTTTTTAAAGCTCGACGAGCTGTCCACTTACTAGCGTCAATTTTTAACATATGTAGAGCTGCAGCAGGAGTAACAGCATCGCTGCTGGTAACCAAATTAGCTAGATGGCGTACATCTCGGTCGCTAATTTTTTTCGGACAACCGCCTTTGTTTGTGGGAACACTTACACTACTTTTTCTAATCTTTGGATAAAATTTGTGTCCAGATGGAATTTCTTCGCCACTTGCCTGATGCTTCCGCCATTGCGCAAATAATTTAAAACTTCTTCTTTTTTTTGGTTATTCATGTATACTGAACCACTTATTATCACTTAAATTATCATAATAATTTAGTAATAGCATTGCACTATGTTCAATAACAAAAAACTAACGGTAATTAAAACAATTGAATTGTGAGTGCAAAACTGTATCATTTTGAATTATTTTGCATTATGCCTTCGTGTATTTGTTGTTGTGATCAGATCTTAATAAAACCTGTTTAAAAGAGAGAAGACACTTGTACAAACATAATATAAAAAAATTGATTGCAATTGAGTACAATTTATAGAAATTATAGGTTTGTAAAGTAATAGTTGTTGGTTTGTGATACAGGGCCTGTTTGGAAATGCATCACTGCTCTGTATATGATGCGCAGGGGTGATAAGTTTGCGATGCTGATGCGAATCAGCTGATGCTGATGCTTAGTTTGTTGCGCAGTTTGTATAGAATTTCAAACGCATGAGCATGAAAATGGAAAAGTTATTTGTTGTTGTGATGAGATCTAAATAAAACCTGTTTAAAAGAGAGAAGACACTTGTACAAACATAATATAAAAAATTTGATTGCAATTGAGTAAAATTTATAGAAATTATAGGTTTGTAAAGTAATAGTTGTTGGTTTGTGATACAGGGCCTGTTTGAAAATGCATCACTGCTCTGCATATGATGCGCAGGGGTGATTAGTTTGCGATGCTGATGCGAATCAGCTGATGCTTAGTTTGTTGCGCAGTTTGTATAGAATTTCGAACGCATGAGCATGAAAATGGAAAAGTTAATAATAAATTTGTTTTGTGAGTTGGATAAAAGTAAAATCGATAGTAAATTGAGCAATTTACAAAAAACGATTTTTAAAGTACAAAGAAAGAAATTTATTTTTGAAAAATATATGGACCTCCTCCGTGTCAAATCGAACACTAATTAATCATTTATTAAATTTGGCATCAGCCTCGATCCTAAAAAGTACATTAAATAAATATCAAATTTTGTACTTACTCTTGAATTGCATCAGCCATTTTGGTGATGCGTGTTCTACATTTAATTGCGCAGATGATGCTTTAGTGATGCTTTTTCGAACATCTGACATTTGCAGTGATGCCAACTTATGCTTTTACGAACGCAATGCGCATCAGATGCAGCGCAGTGATACATTTCCGAACAGGCCCACAGTTATGCTCCTAAGTGTACATTTATAAATGCAATAAGAAAGGAGGTCATTGATTTGACCCTTAACTATAATATGCAGGATATGATCATGAACTGGAGAGTTTCTAACGAGAACTCATTTTTGGATCATAACCATATCCTTTTTGGTATAAAAAATTGTCGAATAGGTTAAACTATAGGTCTCCTAGGGCTACTGACTGAGTTGGATATGAATCTGACCTCTGAACTAGGCTAGGAAACGATGGAATAACCATAAATAATGTAACGTAGTTAGATGTGGCAGTTGATAATTTGACTGCTGATATTATCTCCTCCTATGAGGACAACTGTCCGGTGAGGACAAAGGCCACAAATAAGAAGTTAAGATGGTGGAAGAACACTTGAGGAACTTAGAAAAGTGGCTAGGCAGGAATTTAACAGGGCTAAGACCAGCAATGACTGATCAACGTTTAAGAGTGCCCTTACTAGATACAACAAGGAACTAAGAAAATCGAAAAGGTTGTCTTGGAAAGCCTTCAGTGAGGAGCTAAGGGAGGTACCTGAGAAGGCACGTATTCAAAAAACCTTATCCTCAAGCAAAGAACAATCAATAGGTACTTTAAATATTGATGATGACAATCAAATAACATCCTTTGAGGAAACTCTGGAGTTACTTCTAAGAACTCATTTCCCGGGATGTAGTTTCAAAGGCGACGAGTCCACTGTGGACATGACAACGGGAAAAGCGGCAAATACATTGTTGCGGAGCTCATTCGTAAGACAATTAATAACATATGAAAAGGTGGAATAGAGTATAAATTCCTTCAAATCATATAAATCACCAGGGCCTGATGGCATCTTTCCAGCGATGCTAACGAATGGGCTTGAGGCACTGATAAGGCGATTAGTGCACATTTTTAGAGCCAGCCTTGGACTTAGCTATATACCAACCAAATGTACGATGATTAAGGTAGTGTTCCTTCCAAAGAGTGGTAATAAACCTGCTAACCTCCCGAAATCTTATCGGTCAATTAGCCTCTCATATTTTATGCTGAAGACAATGAAGAAGATTATAGATCTCTATGTTCGTGATGAACTTCTCTCGAGAAGACCTTTGCACAGGCTTCAATTTGCCTATCAGAAGGGCAAAGCGACAATTACATTCGTCCATAAGCTAACCTCAATGATTGAAAGGGCTATGAAATCAAAAGGTATTGCCCTATGCTTATTTATGGACATTGAGGGTGTCTTTAATAACGCTAGCTATCAATCTATGGAGAGGGCTTTGGTGAAGCTGGATTCTGATCCACTGATAACTGGGTGGGTAAACAAGTTACTCTCGGGGAGACAAATTATAGCGAATCTTACTGACATCTTTAGAAGGATCACAGCGATAAAAGGATGCCCTCAAGGTGGAGTACTATCTCTGCTACTGTGATCGATTCTATAAGATGATCTACTAGTTAAACTGAATCAACGAGGTTTTACTACGGTAGGATACGCGGATCCTACCTAGTGAGTGGCGCACATAATGATACGATTGGAGACCAAATGGAGAATGCACTTAAATGAACATAGGAATGGTGCGAATATGACAGACTTTCTAAAATTCCTACGAAAACCACAATTTTTCCATATACTAGAAGAAGGAATTTAAATTTGCCTAGGTTGTATAAGTTATTTAAAATAAAATAACAAGATCACAATTTTTTTGATCTTTCTCCATTTATGGTTTTTTATTAACTGAACTAAATTTTGTTTTACAAATTATTTTATAGTTAAGCATTTTACAAATTATTTTATAGTTAAGCAACGGTCATCAGTTTGTTGTTCTTTGTTATTCATTTTCTCACGAAATTTATGCAGATCAAGTGTCAGCATAAATTGAAATCAAAATCGGAACATTTTATTGTGACAAAGTAGCAGACCAGATGCTGCAAAAAAATAAAAAAAGGTTACCAACTTTTATGTAGTTAACTCTTCCCCCTTTAAAATCGAGTGTCCTCAATCGTTTTCTAAAAGAGTGGAGTTTTATGTAACCTTGGAGGTTTCTCTGAAGCAATAAGAGTAATATTAGTAAGCTGTGGTAGATTATCCATTTCAAATGGTTTATCTATTTTAGGCACCTGGGGTTCCCATACTATAATTTTCTCTACTGTTTTAGTAAAGATCTTAAGAAAGATGATTAAATTAATAACAAGTAGAAACATTCCAGAGATTGTCCATTCTCCGATTACAAGGTGTTTTTCCACAGTTGTGATGACATCCGTATTATTGATTTGGAGTTCATTAAGTGTCTCGAGAGACAAAATATTAATTCGACTTTTTTCATCATTGCTGGCATAGTTTGCAAAGGTGAAGCTTGCCAATTGCTAAAAGTTCTATTCTCAATTCTAATAGTTGTATTATGAAATTTAATTAAAAATGTTCCCGAAATATTATATTTTTTTTCGTTTTCAGAAATTGACCCATTATAGTCATTTAAAAGTATTATATTTCTTCGACCAAAGGAATATGATGACTGTTGCTCAAGATACAGGATGAATTCAAACTATTAATCAACTTAGGAATACAATCGGTTTCTGTTATATTAATGATATCTTTTTCATTACAAATGGTTACATTTTGATAATTTTTACATTTTTCTTTTACAGCAAACATTTCTTTTCTGTTAAATAAAATTTCTTTGAAATCTAAATGTATTACTTAATTTTTTTTTACCGGTCTTATAACTATGTTTTTATAATTATCATTTTTTGTTTAAGGAATTTTAATTAAGTAAAATATTTCTTTTTTATTATTATTTATTATTGCTATCTTTGAAAATTCTAATGCCTCTTCTGGGCTTGAAATTATTTAATATTTTATTAAATGTCTCGTAAATGAAGACTTGCTTATTATTATTTTTATTTAGGTCCACAATATTACTAGCTAATATTTGGAAATCGTTATGATCAGGACTTCCTGCTATGTACTTCCATGCAGTTCCAATAGCATTTATAGATCTTCTCTGGCGGTCATTAGTAAAAGGTGTAAGGTCTTCTAGGATATAAGTGGTTTGTGTTAATTCATGGATTAGGAGTGGATATTTGTTGTGGGATTTTGGGATGTTTTGATCAATGAATGCTTGCATATTATTTATGAATTCTTCATACTCTTTAATTTTAATTACATGAATCATTGTGCATGTTCCTTGTTGTATTTTTGCTATTCCCTTATCGATGGTGATTATATAGAAAGACGAATAATCGACTATCTCGATCTCTGCCTGAATACTTATTTTTTTATATTACCTTTATGGACTATTTTTCCTGAATTAGTTAAAATCGTAGTATTTCTATTTTCTTCTACTATTTCTTCTCTATACCGAGGGGACAGTTTTGATCCTAATCTTTTGTTTATTTTAACATAGATCTTTTCGGCTAATGAATAGTTCCTAATTTTTTTCCTATCCTTGTTATGATGTTCTAAATCTTGTTCTTGTTTTTCCTTTAATCTAGTACTAATTACTTTTCTTTCGTTTTCTGTTTCTTAGGGATCTCTGTACTTTCTACCAAAAAATATTTCTATTGGCTTTCTCTTAGTAGTAGAGTGAATTGAGGAGTTATACTCGTAAATTGACTGTTTTTAAATATACTGTTTTTAAACATCTCATGATTTCTGAAAGAGTAGAGTGAAATCTCTCTACTTGTCCATTAACAGAATTGCAATATGGGGGTGTAGTATAAATATTTATTCCAAATTGATTTTCTAGCAAAAATGTTATGGTAGCCCAATTTAGGGATTTTTCATTATCTATTACTATTGAGTTGGGGACACCAAATGCTAAAATTAATTCCTTGAGAGGTTCTTTTATGTCTTCCGTTGCCCTAGATTTTAAAATTCTAGCCTGAGTATATTTTGAAAACTTATCAATATCTGTAAGGACCAAATTTTTTTCAGTCGAGTAAATAATGTCGACATGAATTATTTCCCCTGGGTTTTGTGGAATTGGTGTGGACTCTAAACTAGGTTTATTTGGATGATGATCGTATTTCTGTTCTTTGCAAGTCTTACAGGCTTTCACTATTCAATCGGTTTTCTCCGCCATTTTGGGAAAATAAAATTTTTGTTTAATTTGTTCTCTATTCTCTTTTCCATTCCGATGTGCTTTTTTATGTTCTGATATTATTATCTCCTCCTGTTCATTTTCATTCGTTATATCTTTTACTTGACTTTGGGTAAATCTGACTTTAAAGTTTTTAAAGTGTTCGGGATAAAATTCCTGTATGATTCCCATAATCGGTTCACTGGTGAAAAGTCCGTTAATCACACTTGGATTTAAATATTTCTTTAAAATGGAAATTAGACAGTCTTTTGAGTAATGGGTTGTTATATAATGTGCCTGTGATATGTGGGAAAAGGCATTTCAAATTTATAACTTTCTCGTTCGTCTATCAGTATGTGAAGTTGATTTTTGAAGGCGTTTATGGGACATTCTATAGCTGGTATTAAATTATGTGAAGAACTTTCTGAACTATGCTGAGTCGCTGTCATGGAATTTATTTGTGGGGGTCTGGACAAAGCATCGGCGATTATGTTGGTTTTACCTGGTTGGTATTTCAGTTCATAATTATACTCCTCTAAGATGGCTTTCCATCTTTTCATTTTGCTATTTGTATTTTTGTTGCTAAGTGCAAAAGTAAGGGGTTGATGCTATGTAAAAATATTTATTTTTCTTGACCCATACTAATAGTTTCTTAATGTGGTGAGTGCCCATATTATTGCCAACATCTTTTTCACATTCGTGGCGTAATGTTCTTCCGCCTTATTCAATGTTTTTGAAAGAAATGTTATCGGTTTGCCATTTTGTGACAAGACTGCTCCAATTGCGTACTCAGAAGCATCTGTTGTCAAATCAAAATCTTTTTCGAAGTTCGGATGTGAAAGGATAATATCTTCTGAGGTCAGTGAATTCTTTATTTTCTGAAAGGATTCTATTGCAGCCTGACGCGTTCTTGAAACGCGTCCATCCTCCCCTCTTAAAAGGGATGTCAGGGGTTTAGCTAGCTTTGCATAGTCCCGTACGAATCGACGGTAATATCCTGACATACCAAGGAAGCTTCTCAAGTCCTTCAAGGTCTTGGGCGGAGGTATTTTATTTATTGCTTTTATTCTTTCAGGGTTGGTTTCAATACCATTAATGCCTACGATAAATCCCAAAAATTCTATTTGCTGTTTTGTAAATTCACACTTATCAAGTTGCACTTTAAAATTTGCAGACTCTAGTGTTTGGAAAACTTTATTTAAATTTTGAAAGTGCTCGTTTTCATTTTTCCGAATATAATTATGTCGTCCATATAGACATAACATATTTTGCCTATATGATTTCTTAAAACATCATCCAGAGTGCGTTGGAAAATCGAAGGAAAATTTTTTAGTCCGAAAGGGAGTCGAACAAATTCAAATTTTCCGTTATTAATAGAAAAAGCAGTCTTTTCAACATCGCATTCCTTAAGAGGAATCTGATGAAAACCGCTCTTTAAATCTATGACAGAAAGGTATTTATTTTCTCCGAGGTTTGATAAGACTTCATTTATTTCTGGAATGGGATAACGATCGGGCACAGTGACCGAGTTTAACTTTCTATAGTCTATGACCATTCTGTATTTTTCCTTACCTGATGCATCTAGTTTTTTTTGGACTATCCAAACAGGTGCATTATATGGAGATTTCGATGGTATAATTATCCCATCGTTCAAAAGCTCAGCTATTTGTTTCGCTATTTCATTTTTAAGTGCCATAGGATAAGGATAAGACTTCGAATAAACTGGTAAATCAGTGGTTGTCCTAATCTCTCCTCGAACACGAGAAGTGTAGGTTAATTTGTGATTCGGCTCCGTAAACAAATTCGGATACGTGTGAATTAAATTTTCTAGCATTGAGATTTGGGTTTCATTTAAGTGGTTGGTTCTAAGATCAATATTATTTATTGATTGGGAAATGTGCTGATAAATTTTTATCCTTTTCATATTATTTATTAACATGTATTGTTCCCTAATATGGATTATTGCATAGAGTTCCTCTAAGCTATCATGACCAAGAATGCCATGAAAAGATTTTAACGACGGCAGAATATAAAATTTTATTTCATGATTTGGTAATCATGGTGTGTAATTTTTATGTTGCCCGATATAGAATTCACGAAAAACGGTTTTTCCTTTTGAATTGGGTTAGTTACAAGGGAAGGCTGAATATAATTTTTATTAGAGCCTGTGTCAACTAATATTTTTAATATTTGACCATTCTTCGCTTTGCATTGAAAGTATGGTAGCGAAGAATGCGCTAACCTAAAAAATGAATATCAGACAAATCTTCCGTTTCGGTATTTTCCCATTCGTTTGCTTGTTGAAAATAGTTTTGCACGTAATCTTGAAGACTTTCGTCTTCTTGGATCGCTTGCTGATAATTACTTTCGTGACTATCAGGATTGTCACTTTGGTCTTAAAGACTATTATCGGAAGTAAGTTCTTCATTGGTATTTATATGAAAATTTCTTTGAAATTTGTTATGTGGCATTGGGGTTTGTAGAGATGGAGGTGTAGGCCTTTTGCCATGAAATTGGTTCGTTTGACGAGGTCTATTCAGGTAATTAATGTTTTTGGACTGAATTGAATGATGTCCATTGGTTCGGGTTTTTGGGGTTTTGGGGCTGTTGGTCTTGGTGGTATAAGGTTTGTTGAAAATTTGGGTTTTGTGATTGGAAGTATTCTCTAGGCTGATTGCGTAATTGGAAATTTGGATTAAAAGAAGGTTGTCGATATGACCGCTGATTGTCTCGGTATTGAAATATGTTTCCTTGCCCTGCTTTACTGGGCCGTTTTAGGGTAAGTTGTAGGGTAGAATGGCCCCTTAATTAAATTAATATTTCTTTTTGGAGCAGGCGGTGGCAATTCCTTTCGTGATTTAAAATTATGGTGGTTATAGGCGTATTCTGCCCTATAGTTTTGATTTTCCAACTTCAAGCATATATGCAATGCTTGTCAGATGGTTCGCGAATTCCCAACAGTTTAGGTAAGTCTCCATTGAGACCTCTTACGAAAGTGTCGAGGGCCTTATCGCGATAAGTTTGCGTCAGTAATGTAGCCGATTCCCTGCCTATATCCATGCATCCTATTTTATTTAATATTAATGAAAGGTGAGTATAGAATTCTTGATAAAAGCCTTGTATGAAGTTTCTGCCTTGAATAAGTGAAGTCATTTGGTACTCTAATGTACCTAAATCACGTTTGTCACCGTAGTGAAGTGTCAAACACTTAACAATATTTTTCCAATTTAACGGGGTGTTGTAAGATTCGAGGGCTGCGTCCGCACTACCTACGATTTTGTTGCGGATAACGCTTAATATCCCGAAATATTTTGCACTGCCTCTAGTATGGTCGTATATTTCCTGGACCCTCTCTACACTTTTCCTCCATGAATTAAACTCTCCAGGGTCGCCTGAGAATTCTCTCAAAGACCGCACAATATCAGGAATTTTGTCTAATTCATTCAGGTTATTTCTTTGTCCCTCCTCTATTACTATATCTGATCCGTTAGATAAATCATCATTTGGATTATTCAACAATTGAAAAGTTGCCCTAACTTGTTCTGCAACCAAAGTGGCTATTTGTTGCTGCAGTGCAGCATTTAATTGAGGTTGATTTTGTGGATTGGGTTGAGGATTGGGATTTTGAGGAATTTGGTCGGGATTAAGGACGGCTGGTCTTATTAGGTTATTTGGGTTTGACATGATAAGGATTATAGGATTTAGTCTTGGTTAGTAAAAAGATAGTTCCTTTAACACTTTTAAAAATATTTTCTTATTAGTTTCGCAATATTGTTGATAATCTTAGACAGTATCCAATTAAAAGAAATTTTTTATTTAGGACGCAATTAATGAAAGAAATCAATTTAAAAAAAAAATTCTTTACAATTCTCCTAACTAATTAAAAACTATAGGAAACACACAGTTTTTTTCCTTTCAATTTGTTTATAATCGTTTAATTTGTTTATAATCGTTTAATTAAAAATTAAAGGAAACACACGGTTTTCTTTCTTTCAATTTGTTTATAATCGTTTACTTTTTGTAAATTCTTTTTGAATTATTAATTTTTTTTCTTTTTTATAAATTTGCTTATTTTCTTTTTTATCTTATTTAAATTTACTAATCACTTGTTCAATTTTGCTTAAATATTTTCTGCCTATTATTTGGCAAAATGTTTAAAAATATTCTTAAATAACTTACATTAATATGATGATACCCCACATCTTTTACTACCGATAGTTTCAGATTATTCCTTTTTGTCTTGGTTGACTACTCGTGGTCCTCCACTATACTAATTGTTGTAATAACTGCTGTTTTGATAAATCCAACAACGATGTGTCCAGCGGTGAGCTCTTAGGCGGGCTGGAATAGCTTTAAGTTGTAATATTGTGTCCAACGGTGAGCTACTTAAGGTCGTGCTTAGAACGTGTAACTAGTTTCTATAAAGTATCCTTTTAGCTCGGGCGCCAGTTATTTAAAATAAAATAACAAGATCACAATTTTTTTGATCTTTCTCCATTTATGGTTTTTTATTAACTGAACTAAATTTTGTTTTACAAATTATTTTATAGTTAAGCATTTTAAAAATTATTTTATAGTTAAGCAACGGTCATTAGTTTGTTGTTCTGTGTTATTCATTTTGTCACGAAATTTATGCAGACATAGTGTCAGCATAAATTGAAATCAAAATTGGAACATTTTATTGTGACAAAGTAGCAGACCAGATGTTGCAAAAAAATAAAAAAAGGTTACCAACTTTTATGTTGTTAACTTATATAAAGGACATTGAAGTACCATTCAGAGAGGAACGAAATATTTAGGAAAAGCCCTGGGTAAATCGCTCACCTGGAATTCTAATCTGGAGACAATAAGCAAAAAAGCCGAAAAATTAATTTGGGCTAGTAAACAACTCCTAGGCAAATCGTGGGGCTTAAGCCCAAAAATGTTCCATATGTAGTGATTAAATAAATCCAGTGATTGAACTGGGAAGGCAATATTAAGTCAAAATCCCAACAAGAGAAGAATGGTAACTTGATTCCCCATGTTTGAAGGAAGATGCACAGAAGTGGTATACTGACGGATCCAAAACTTCTAGCGAAGTTGGAGCCGGTGTATACGGACCTAGGTGCAGAATTCACATACCTCTGGGCAAAGATTCAATTATATTTTTTGCAGAATTATATGTTATCTATACAGCAACGACCGAACTTCTGGAAAGGAATCTTGTGAGAACAAAGATTAACTTAATGTCGGACAGCTAGGCTGTAATAAAGGCCCTGAAAACCCCCATCTATTACTATAGTGCCATAACCAACTGGCGACCAATAATAAGGTAACACTTATTTAGGTACCCGGTCACAGTGATGAAGGCAATGAAAAACCTGATAAACAAGCGTCTAATTAAAAATTTCCTAATTAAATTAAAACAAGTAAGAGCGGCTAAATTCGGCTATGCCAAATCTTATATACCCTTCACAATGGTTGGAAGAAAAGTGAAGTTTATATATGGACATACATGGAATGGACAGATTTATATACGGGCGCCTTTAAGAGGAAATTTACCATTTAGTTTGGTGATAAAACTTGAACTCGGGAAGATTTATGGTTCCAGAAAATAGGTATTTAAAAAAAATATGTTTTGGGCATAACTTTTTTGTATCTGAACCGATATTTCCGAGTTTTTTTTTTTAGCAAATATGTTATACTAAAGAATTTCGATCTTTTGCTATATAAGACGTATCCATAGGTCATATTACAACTCTAAAATAATATATGAGAAATAAAATAATATATGAGAAGTAAATTGGTTTAAAAATCTTTTTATAAATTCTTTTAAATCGGAGCAAAAAATAGAAATAAAACCGTTTGTATTTTGTTTGTATCAGAGGGTTTTTATACAAATTTTGATGTTTTTAGACTATTTATGGATTATTTAATTATTAATATAAGATTTTATTTAAATTAATTATTAAATGTTAAAAAAAAAAAAACAAAAAATTAACAAAAAAAAGTCTTAAGAAAATAAAAAAAATGTACAAAAAAAAGTTGAATTGTGTCTTGTGTAGGAATCGAACCCGCTTTTTTAGAGAAAAAAAATATTTGTGACATAGCGTTTAGACAACTGAGCTATTAGGGTCATATGGAATCATCGTTAATAGAATTAAATAAACAGTTTTCGTTTAATATGGATTTGTTTGGTTTTGTGTTTGCTTGTTGTTTGTGTATAAAAGGTGAAGAGGTGAAAGAAAAGAATTTCAACAAATTGATGTGTTTGTTATGCGTAATATTCAACATACATATAAAAACAAAGGGATTTTACGGAAAAAATTAGAGGTAGTCCTGGTTTTTTGCTAATATCTCAGCCATTTATCAACCGATCTGGCTGATAGCAAGCAGAAATGGATCACATTTAACAGAAATATGCTACAATCAAGTCCTCATCATGTCTGGGGTCTTCGGAAAACCCATTTCAACACACAGACGGACAGACAGACATCGTTAAATCAACTTCGCTCTTCATAAGGACCCAGAATATATATACTTTATAGGGTCTAAGATCAATATTTAAAGATATTACAAACGGAATGACAAACTTATGTATACCCTTCCACCTGTGGTGAAGGGTATAAAAACTATATTAGAAAAAATATAAAATGTTAAAAAAATAATCAATTTTAAAAAAGTCGCTAAAAATTTTTGTAAAATAGTGCACTTCATATTTTTTCATGAACTTTTATTTGCTGAAGAAAATAAACTCATATGATAAAATTTTGACAGATAGTTTTCGCAAAAGTTAAACCAAGAATCGGATTCTTTGCGAAGTAGTGAAAATTTTTATCATTTCACAGCTTCACACATTCAGGATCGGTACCCTGAACGAAATTTTTTTCATAACAAGAATGTGAATCACTGAAAATGAAAACATGAAGTGGAAACTATCTGTAAAGTGAAAATGATAAATTATTTATCTCTTCGCAAAGCAATTTTATTCGGAATTGTTCCTCTAGACAGGTACAATAAATAAACCGGCCTTTACAATCTATAATTTTATTTGTGTGATTTAAGGTAAATAGTAACAAACAACTAAGCATAAGGAATTGTGGAATCTCGATTTTTGTAAATCCCAAATACCGGGGATTTAAAAAAAGGAATCACGATTGTATCCTCATAATAGTACAACTCACCAACCAAAACTAAACTAATATTTTTTCTTCAACCTTCAGATAAGTGTTATACACTTTTTGCAAATTCAACACAACATATCGTTAGTGTTTTTATGCAAAAGCACTTCCTGCATGCAAAGGATCGCATGGACAATCGAAACAAACTAAATACACTCCAGTTCTGAATACATTTTGATACTCTCGTAAGACCCTTTTTGATAAACGGCATTTTTTTGTCCATTTTTGTTATCCTTTTTTGTACATATCTTTTTTACTGTTTCTCTTTATTTTCTGAGATCCATTATGTTTTTCTAACAATTGTATTAATATATAATTTTATTTATTCTCTCAATTAATATAAAACTATAAGGCAAAAAAAAACTTTTTTTTCTTCAGGGTGATAAAATTGCGTATCTTCTTTTTGTCTTCCAAATGATTACTTAGCGATATCTTCTAGTATCGCTTTGGACCGGACATTTATTTCCGAAGGGGGGATCTTGCGCAATAAAATGATTATTGCCGCAAAAAGTTTTTTCTTCAAGACGATACGATTTTGTAGGTATACTGGCAGCAAGTGGCACGGTGGAGTACTGGTTTCTGATTTGTTGAGAAAAATGTCACAAGTAAGAAATATTTTTTCGAATTGGAACAGAAAAATATGCTGTCATTTTAACCATTAATTATATAAATTTTAGACATGCTGATTTAATTGGTCTATGGTATAATTTTTTGTTTAAATTTTACGATTTTTATGACATTTATGTGGAGGCAATTATTCGTGGTAAATATTCCATTCGGGTATTACAAAATATAATAAAATTTCATTTGAAAAAATCATGATTTTGAATTAATCTCAAAAAGATCTTATATAAAATTTATACCGATCGACAATAAAACTTCACTATGATAATTAGCAGTGTTCAGAAGAATACATATATGAAAACTTAAATTGCACAATTTTTTGGTTTATGCTCATATTCGAAACTGAATAGCTAAGATTTTTTTTTAATTTTAAGCACAGATAATTGAATACATTTGTTTTTTTCTTTTAAATGCATACATGGAGTGAAAAACACGTTGCCTCACATAGAGATGGCGTGACAAATGCACAATATTTTTTGTTTATTCAGTTAGACCAACTGTGTCAAAATTTCATGACATTTCATTAATTAGAAAAAAAGTTATCGTTATAAAAATTATGCTGCTTTTAACGTTTGAAAAAAAAAATGGATTGCAGATTCGTGTTTCGATCAAAGAATTAGATTATATTAAGCTATATTTATTGATTTCCTGCACAACAAGACCAAGTCTTACAATCATAGTACAGGATTAAATTTGTATACTGGATTGAAATACATATATAAACAAATATTTTAAGATAATGTAAAATAATAAAGGATAGTAAAAAATATATAGATTAAGCATAAATTTGAATATAGTTTACGTGGTTTATTCAAAATAAAAAATGAAGAAATAAATTTTAAATACGAAAATTAATTACACTGTAAGTAAAATTTTAACTTTCGAAATGACACAGAAAAACGCCGAGACACCCCAACTTAATTTTGGGCCGTAGAACACAATGGTATACTCCGTTTAAAAAGATCAGGCAAAAATCAAGAGATATTGCATTTTTAATTTTGTATTGTCTCTCAAGAAATTTGATTGTGTTTTAAGAAAAATACATCAAAATCTCTTTTGAAATTACTTTAGCTTTTATTTGTCGATGTTTAGTCTAATAAAATTTGAAAATTCGAACCATATGACACTAAACTAACAGTATATGTCAAAGCTAACTACTTCGAAATTTCGAAAAATACGACACTGAACTAACATATGGCAGTATAAAATAAAAATAAAATTTTGCTTTCATAAACTAACATTAATTTCAAAAATTTTTAGAAACAAAATTAATGACGAAGAACGCATCGTGAAAACATAAATGTTTTTTTTCGTATGTGAAAAATATACACCGAAGGAACATCTACGGCATTTAGTTGAAGATGCGATCAAAGCTTACAATCGCTATTTTTTGATCACCTCAGTTAAAGCAATGCTAAATGTCGATAATGCACCGGAATTTACGTGTATCACATGTTGCAGTGCAATGAATAAATGGTGGAAATTGGGGCGATATTTGATGCCATTTGGGCTTCCAATACTGTGGTCCGATCCAGGAGAACATTACTCTTAAAATTGCTATGCGTGTAAGAATATGTTTGGTCTCAATCGAAACAGTAAGTTTTTTTTTTTGTTCTAGAGATAGAAGAACAGACCGATCCAGTTACATGTACAAAGGTGTTCCAAGTGCACACGTTCCAGTTCTAAACAGTGATGCATTGCCTATTCCAGTACATCCATCGGATACTGCGACCTATGGCGCACAATCACACACTGCAGGGACGTTGTCACAACATGCTGATTTCGATTTCATTTCACCAATGGTACAATAATTCCCATCATTAATTTTCCCGGAACATTTAGAGAGAAAAGTTCGAAAACTGAAGCCAGCAAAAAATAATGCAATGACTCTGGCTTCAGAATTAAAAAGCGTCAACGTATTGGCACCGGGCGCTAACGTTACCTCATACAAAAACCGACAAGAAGCATTATTGGGGTGAGGTCACTCCTTTCCCCAATTGTTGAGTATAAGAATAAACTGGACAACTTTTTCTTTATAACAAATACAATCCGTCTTGCTTTATTCAATTCTCTATTACAACTAAATAATAACAATATGGTCTATGAACCCTTATGTACATAGAAAATAATATGTATGTATATACAAATATGAAAAGTGGCCCTGTTTTTAACGGCTAATATTTAATTCAAGGAGAACATAAAAAACTCTTTGGGAGTATGTATTATATACAAGGTAAAAAGAAGAGAGATCAGTAATAAATACAAATTTTTAAAGAGAAAAAAAAGAGTGAAATATCGAATATATATATAAAAACCTATAACGTTGAACACGGTTCAAGATCCTCCCGCTCAAAAATGTTGGTGGCAACGGCAGCCATTCCATACTCCAGAGGTAACCCATACAAATATGGATCGTTGTGCTTTCGGGAGAGTTTGATTAAGCTGGATTACGTAATCTCACATAACAGAACCCATCGTCCGACTACCAATAACAACATCGATTGTACGGCAAAGGTGCGGTATGGTGTTTTTCAAATGTGGTATTTCTTGGCTATCGCCAGCCCGCACCTCATTGGTGTTAGCTTCTTCTTCTTGGGGTTCAGCGGCCTTAACATGCCGTAATGGGGACACTCCAAACGAACCATCGAGTGGTATTTTGCCCCACATATTGCGCAGCCATACAGTACAAGCAGTAGTTCCACTTCTTCAAATAATTGCGTCGTTCTTCGATGGTCATGGCCATAGACACGACAGCGCCGTTCGGCTTGATTTTTTTTGACATAAATTGCACCGTGGCATTATTATAGCTCGAGAGGATAAAAAGAAAATATATATACTATGTTATAAAAATTTTTGTTTAGCGACTATTTCACTTTTTTAACGTGATTTTCAATTTAATATAAATTTGCTTGTGGTATTAGAGGTTGGCAAAAGACACAATTTGGCAACTGAGTGCGTTATAACGAAATTTTGTGTTCTGATTTCTGCTACTAGTACTTTGCTGTCTTTTCCATATATAACTTTGGTAATGCGTCAAAGACGCCACTAGGTGGGTGGTCAGTTCTATATACTTCGTCATTTGGCTTTATGTTGTGTTGGTCTGTTCTATATTTGACTCTTCGCTTAAGCTCGGTAATGTATTCGTTCTTCCAACGATGAACAAAGATGTGTTGAAGAGCTTTCTGACGAAGGTTCTTCAGGGGTTTTAGGCGGAGCGATAAGAGGAGCACCTCTCAGAAGATGACCTGAATCAAAGGAAATAATTCGGATGAGGTTTCGGTCAATGGAGACATTAGCAGTGAGTTTAATACAGCTTCAATTCAGATCAGCATTGTGGCAAATTCTTCAGAAGTAAAGTTGATATTGCCCATGTGGGGTGCAGAGGGTGGAATAAACGATCAAGTGAATCCGTGGGCACTATATTTTTCTACTAAGGTCCTTTCAGTCGTTTTCAAGAATTCGTTATGAACTTTGAGTAAGGCGAGACGAAATTACGACCATTATCAGAAAACATGGTTTTCGGTAACCCCTTACGCCTAGTAAATCTGTCAAAGCAGGCTAGAAATGCGTCTGTTGAAAGATCGGAACAGGCTTCCAAATGAGCTGCTCTTGTAGAAAAACACACAAATACGGCTGCCCTTAAGTAATTTAAGGTGTCGCAAATTTGATGATTTTATGTTAAACGGGCCAGCAAAGTGGACACCGACGTAAGTAAAGGGCAACGAAAAATTTACTCTTTCAGGGGGGAGTGCGGCCATTATTTGATGTTGAACTTTATGTTTGTAGATGGTACATGGTTTGCAATTTAGAATACATTTCCGTACTAGATGTTTAAGTCGAGGGATACAAAAACCTTTTCTTATAACGCGTAACATCATGTGAAGTTCAGCATGAGGTAAAATTGTATGAGTGTATTCGACGAAAATAGTAGCAAGTCTTGATTTTTCTGGAATTATAATGGGATGGCCTTCTTCAAAACTTAATTCTCAGTTGTTGAATCTGCCTCTAACACGTAAAAGACCGTCTTTGTCGAGGAATGGACTTAATGTGAGAAGTCTGCTCTATTTCTCTATATGCCGCTTCTTCTGAAGGCTTTCATACTCCTTGTAAAAGTGGTTTTTCTGAGCGATTTTTAAATGGAAGTTTCCGAGTTTGATGATAAAACGAAAACAATAAGTCACCTGCGCACACAGGTAAGGTTTTGCTGTTGGTTTCTTCAAGGACAGTTTTTAAATGAAAAGTTGACACCTTTTTGGTTTCCACAGTTCAAAGGGCTGGGTTAACCAGGTGGGTCCATGCCACCATAGCTTACTCCCTATGTTATCTTGAGGAGTACAATAACGGGAACCTAAATCTGCTGGCAATATTGATTATTTTCGTTACACGATTTGCAACAAAAGTTTTTAAAGTGTTAGGTGGTTTTTGTAGCCATCCGAGGACTAAAGAGGAGTCCGTCCACAAATATAGTTCATAGGAAAACTTTGCGTTTTTCATCAGACTTTTCACTAATTTTTATATTAGAACTGCTCCACACAATTCAAGTTTTGGTATTGTAGTCTTTTTTATTGATGCAACCTTGGTTTTTGCAACCCGCAGTTAATTTCTGCGTCATAAGTAGAAGTTCGTAGGTAAATTGCACCACAATATTTCTTTTCTGATGAGTCGCAGAAACCGTGAATTTGTATTTGATGAGTCAGTGTAAAATGTACCCATCTAGGATTTTAAGTGAAAAAGTTTGTGGTAAATCTTGTATCAACGTTTTCCATTTTAGTTGTAAATGCGGTGGCATACCCTCATCCCAGTCTGCCTTAAGTTCCCATAACTCTTGCATCAAAAGTTTAGCTATTACCACAACTGGCCCTAGCCAGCCTTCGCTATAACCGATAAAATCTGCCTTTTCGTAGAAAAGGTGGTAATTTGGTTCCGTTCTACAACATAATAAAAAAAATTGATTTTACATTCCAGCGAATCCCCACGGTTTTCATGGTGCTGGAATCGTCGAACTTTAAGAAATCTTCGTCAAGAAGATCCTCTCGGGACAAGTGTTTCAGTAAAAAACTGTTATGCTGTTATTTTCTTTATGAGGAAGCCTGCAGATTTCAAAGCCAGAGTTATTTGATTTTGTTTTAATTTTTTCCTGCTCAAGAGTATGTTCTTCGGACAAAATGTTATCCACTTAATCTCGCTCTTTAAAATCGTGCTTGCTTTCGGACATCCTACAGTTCCCAGAACATTTGATCGTGTAACAAAAATCGTCTGAAGTAGAAACGGTAGTAGAAAACGCATTTATTTCATTTATATTATCTGGCCCTCACAAGTACCAGCCACAAGTACTAGCCTTCAAATTTTCAGATATGTTTTGTTGCACCCTCTCAAGTTTGATGAAATGAAGAAAATCGCTTCCTATTATCGTATCAATACCGGTAGGTTTATAAAAGTCAGGGTCCGCTAATATTAGATTTTCAATTCCTGTATTTTTTCGAAGTTTAACTGGACCGGAGGGCAAAAGATTTGCTAATTTTGAAGCTACAACAGCTAAGATTTTAATTTGGAAATCAGAAATTTTTTATTTTACAGTAAAATAACATTTTTCCTTGAAACTCCCAATGATCGTTCTACCAAACCCTGATATTTGACGCTGATGTGTCTCGAGTGGTATTACAAGCATTTTTTGAATACGTGTGGTAATAAAACTTTGTTCAGCTCCAGCATCTAATAGAGCTCGAATTGTAAATAATTCCTAGAACTTTTTATATGAATCAGCGCTGTAGGTAACACTGTAGTTCCTTCACGTCGAAGAAAATAAGCCTGAATATTATCTTGAAGATTTTCTCAATAAGTGGATAAATTCTCGACCTGAGTATTAAAAGTGGGTTTCGGTTTTAGTAACTGAAATTAAGCCTTTTCGTAATCTTGAACATTTGACTGTGAATTCCCTTTTGCGACATGGCTTAAAATAATTTGAAAACTCTAATGATGATTCTGTTTGCATTTTTTACAACTCTAATTTTGCTCAGCTTGAGTATGAAATGTCTGTGATCTTGAAGAATGGGTTTCTTTAGGTAGATACTTTTTTCCTATCAGTCATGTTTTCTATAATTTCAATTTTCTCCAAGAAAAATTCACTTAATTGTGTCCAGGTGTGCAGTTCACGATGATTTTTCAAGGACATTTCCCATTCTTTAATAGTTTCATCGGAAAGTTTTGAAACCACAACGTGAATTTAAAAGGGATCATAGTCAGGCAATTCGAAAATTCTTTAAAATTGATAGACAATCATTAACTTGACATTTTCATTTTGAGCTAGAGAGACTGCATGAATTTTCTTCATCTAATCCTGTACCAAAAGTCTTCCATTTTCAAACCTAGTTCTTAATTTTTCCCAGGCCAATTCAAAATTATCATCTACCAAGTCAAAATCCTTTATGGCTTGGTAGGCCCCCTTCTCTTTGCTACGCATATAATATAATTTTTGTGCTGGAACCATCGATGGATCTCTTCCGCCTGAAACATATCTCTAAAGGCTTGCCAAAAATTTGTATTTCACACGCTGGCAATATTAGTCCATTTCACACGCTGGCAATTTTAGCTATCAATAAGTTGATTTGTTGAAACCGATTTAATTTTTTTTTTTTTACAAAATTTTTGTTTTGAGAGGCTGATATTGTTCAGTAGCCTCCTCATATTTTAACCAAATATCTTCCTTGGTATCTTCCTTGGTATCTTCGCTTTGAACTTTCTCATCTCCTATCATATATTCTTTGTAGGATTCTACTAACTTGAGTCATATTCTTTTTAATTTTTGTTTTTTGACGTCGAGAAACTTAAACGTATAAACTACGGTACAAGTTTTATCAAAGTTCGTGCAGAACGCTACTAATTGTGTCAGGTCAAATTTACATTTTCTTCTTGATGCTGTCATTTTCCTACCCTGAATGAAAATAACTAATGACCCAAGTCAAAATCTGAAGTAATTTATTTTATTTTTATATATGTAGAAAAAATTTCTCCAAACTGCGCCTTAATGACAAAAACAAATACAGTGTATTTTAAATTTTCCAAAAAATTTCGTTTCATTCGCTTTAATTTTAAATTATTTTTCTTTTAATTTATTTAACACAAAGTTCCAAATTTTGGGTTTAAAAAATTTCCGTATAATTACGGTTTTTGTTCCTTATTTATTTATCCAATTTTTTAATAATAATCCACAATTAAAATATATAATTTAATTGCAACTCCTTTTTTATTAAAGTTTGGGAACCTCTAACTGCTCCCGTTTTTAGGAACCTCTGTGTCCGTTTTTCAGTACTTGATGACGTCACACAGTAACTGTGTCTTTTGCTTGTACGAACAAAAATAACAACAGATACTAATGTTTCTAACCAATTGTATTTCTGCACTTTTTTCTATATATTTTGTATTTTATTTAAATACATGGAGTATATTTTAACTTTTTTGTATAAAAAATCACTCACTTCTTTTGGATTTTTTTTCAGGTACCACTTTATTTTTTGTTGTTCCCTCTTTCCTTAGGGTTTTTTTGTTGTTTTTTTTTTAATTATTTTTAATTTTACGTATTATCTATTTCTTTCTCACTTGGGGTGTTATATTTGGGTGATCTTTTAACTGTTTTAATTGTTATCTTCTTGTTGATTGTTTTTTTTTTCTATTCATCAAATGTTTATTTTTTTTAATTTAATTTCTTCACTATTTCCCATTCCTCATTATGCGAATATCCACCATCAAACTTATTTCAATGTTGGCTTTTTTGTCAATGTTGTCAAGGTCAGGTTGTGTATAAATAATAAGAACAAGTGGAATTGAAAAGATTAATTAGTGGTGACAATTAATACTCGATCACGTATAATTTAGTGGGAAACTTTTTGGGATGGCAATATTTAGAGGGATTATTTGAGATGACAATATTTAGTGGTATTTTGATTATATTGTATTGTTTTCTTTTCTAACCTCAATATTATATGAAATTTATTTGTATGACTCTTTTTGTTTTGTTAACTTTTTTGTTTTTTATATAAAAAAGTTTAAATATTTCTTCACGCACTATTTTTTTTAATTTCTTATTTCAGAGAAATAGAATGTCGCCCACAAAAAAAATAAAAAACACAGTACAAACCTTTTTTTTCCTTTATAAATGTCTGCTAGCCGATCCTCTTTTGTAGATTCCTGTCTTATATTTTTTTGTGGTTGTTGAACAATTAAAAAGTTTAATGAGTTCTTCTTCTAATCTTGATAACCTTTTCTGTGGCAAGGGATGCACACAGCAATGTTACCTTCCGAGACCTCGGACCAAGTATTGGTCCTAACAAATACATAGCTTCTTACTTTATTCAAGTCTTTATTATAACCAAATAAATAACAACAATATGGTTTCTATGAATCCTTGACGGCCTGCCAAAATCGCTTGAGCTGGGAAGTTAAAATTAGGTACATAGATGTAAATGTGCAAATTTTTAAAGTGCAAATGTGCGAATTTGCAAAAGTGTAAATGTGCAAATTTGCAAAAGTCCAGAGGTTCCCCCTCCGGCGTAGACATTCGCTAAGACGGTGATTTTGGAAATTCCTTCGGGGAGGGCAAAAAGGGGGAAAAACCTGAAATTTAAAATACACCTCTCCTTGATAAGATACATTTTAGAATTTTGACCAGGGATGTGGTAAAAATGGAGATTTAGAGGACGAAAAGTCTTCCCATTTACGGCCTTCCCAAACCGTTGGTTTTGGTATGCAGTCTTATTCTCCATTGTAGATAACAGCTAAGTCCTGATTTTTGAAAAATTCAATGGGGAAGGGCAGAAAAGGGTGAAATTCTCCCCCTCGACGGCCTTCCCAAACATTTGGACATGGGAAGTTGATATCACAGTACAACAGCCAATCTGGGGGGTGAGAAATTCCAAGTCAGAGTGATGGTACTAGGTCAGTATAGTAAAACCCTCAAAGGGTTTGGCGTTCGTATGTGTCAGTTTTTTTTATGACCTTTTAAATTTTTTCCTTATCTTGATGTTTTTTCGCTTAGTTGTAACATTTTGGCAAAAACGTAGTTTAACATAACTCGAAAACCACTTGTCCGATTTTGATGAAACAAATTTAGAAAAATTAAGAATTACAATTATTATTACCGTTTTCCTATATGTGCAACACTTTCGAAGTTAAAAATGAATGTATGAAGGGAAAAAAGTATTTTTTGCCTAAAAATTTAAATATTTTTTTTTTTAAATTCATAAAAAATCCAAAATGGAAAAAAGTGCCAAAACTAATTACTTTCGCGTAAAGTCACATAACTCATGAGCAAAAAAAGGCATAGATTATGAAAATCGATGCACGCGTTTCTCATTTATTCACAATTTGGTAAATGTATGAATTTCAAAAATTTGCTCCAGATATGCACAACATTATTTGGAGAAAACATTGACACTCACAAGCCGAACTCTCTCATATTTTTCTACTGTACTAAAAGAGAAATATTGATGTGGCAACACTGGTTCTGTAATGTTCACATAAAACATGCATTGTCATTATACTTCTTCTCTTTCTCACACTGGTTCTGTGATTTTTGTCATTCAACAAGTGCCGACGAACGCGAACAGTAAAAGTGATTTTTCTCCAGTTTTTTAAAAGTGAACAAAACTGAACAGAATATGGAACTGTGCAAGCCAGATATAAATAGCTTTTGCTACTGCTGTGGTCAATATGTCTCAACACATAAAAAAAGGGGAAATTTCAGTACTGATTTTGTTCAAACATACGAGATGTACTTCAACCAAAATGTTATAGTGAACGAAAATTGGGTACCAAATATAGTGTGTAAAAGCTGCTACAACCGTCTAATGAATTGGAAAAATAGAAGACGTGAAAGTATGCCATTCGGTATTCCAATGACGGACTAATCCTGGCGAAGGTCACAATCCATTGAATTGCTATGGATGTGCGAATAAAGGAGCCGCAAAAAGGATAAGAAAATCGTATAATTACGTTGGTGTTGCAAGTGCCGCAACAGCATTGCCTCATTCGGACCACATTCCTGTGCCAAAAGCTTCTAGCCCAGATATTTTCTCTTCTACGACTGCTCCGACATATCATGCACGTGATGATCCCCCATATGAGCCATCAGTATCCAATGAGCCAATTTTAATAAATCAAAATAAGCTTGATACAATTGTTGCCAAGTTGGAATTAACACAGCATAAATCGGAAGAGCTGGCTTCCATTTTGAAATCAAACAATTTGTTGGCACCCGGTGTGAAAGTCACAGCTTATCGAAGTCGTCAGGCAACACTCCAAAGTTTATTCCTTGTGAATGATGAAAAAACTTCTGCATATTGCCCGGATGTAGGAAAATTGATGGACGCAATGGAAATAAAATATGAAGCAGATGACTGGAGATTATTTATTGACAGTTCAAAACTCAGCTTGAAGGCGGTTTTACTGCATAAGACCAATAAAAAACCTTCAGTTCCAATCGCCTATAGTACAGTAACGAAAGAAACATATGATGCACTGGAAAATATTTTAAAAATGGTTAACTACGCCAAACATATGTGGCGCATATGCTGCGATTTAAAAGTTGTAGCATTGCTTTGCGGTCTTCAAAGCGGCTATATAAAATATATGTGCTTTTTGTGCGATTGGGACACACGATTTTCCGGTGACCAATATGCATGCCACGGATGGGAACTCAGAGAGCACAGCAGGTTACAAACGGCCAATATTATTCGTGAGCCTCTAGTGCCGAAGGAGAAGATATTGCTGCCTCCACTGCATATTAAACTTGGAATTGTTAAGAATTTTATCAAAACTGTCGCCAAAAGAGATGAAGTTTTCTTGTGTTTGAAACTAATTTACCCGAGACTCAGCGAAAGTAAAATTAAAGAAGGTAAGTTATAATATCACATTCATTTCCCATGATTTTCCATCTTAACAAATTAATTTTTTCCAATCAGGCGTAGTAAATGGTCCAGATATACGAAAGCTGATTAAAAGTGACGCATTCAACAATATTTTGATTGACGCTGAATTGAATGCATGGCAGGCAATCAAAGAAGTAATAGAAGGCTTGTTGGGAAAGCATCGTTCTAACAACTACGATGTTTCTGTCGCAAGGATGTTAAGAGCATTCTCGGAAATTGGTGTCCACATGTCCTTTAAAATCCATTATTTACATCATCATCTGGACTACTTCAGCAAACAATTGGCTACCGAATCTGATGAACAAGGTGAACGCTATCATCAAGTTGCTATGCCATTTGAAATGAGGTAATACTGATTTTTTATTTTTTCAAACTCATTTTAATATAACAAAAACTTACAGATATAGAAGCAAAAAGTCGCCGAGTGCAATAATTGCGGAAATTTGCTGGTGGAGTACGCTTGTGTGGCAAGACAAGGATGATCTTGATGATAAAGAATTTTCAGGAGATGCAGAAGGGCCAACAGTGGAGTCACACATTGACATTATGTGTGGTTCAGAAACTGATGATAGCGATGAATGCGATGGCACTAGTCCCGAACAACCACCATCGAAAAAGTCTAGGCAATATTTATTAAAATAAATAAATAAAATAAAAACAAGTAAAAAAGGGCTAAATTCGGCTGTGCCGAATCTTTGAATACCCTCCACCATAGGGGCTGAAGATGATATACGTATATACTAAATTTTGCATGAACTGTAATATGAATATGTTTTGTCAATTTATGTAACGAACTTTTGTTATTTAGTTTTAGTAGTGTCATTTACAGAGGTCTGCTCTGTTAGCGACTTTAACATTGTTGCTTTTAACGTTAACTTAGTTATTAAGAGTAACACACATATAGCTCTAAAATGATATTATTCTCATAGTATGTATGACAGTATATGTAATCGAACAAGAAGAAGACTTAATAACATTTTTACTTACTTAACAGAAAACAAAAATAGATACAGAAAAATTGTACAAATTTGTATGGAAAATTTAGAGGTACCTTCAAATTTTCACTCATAACTTTTTGAACCGCTTTACCGATTTTGCTCATTTTAAATACCAAACTGCTCGGGAGGATGTTCAATAATCTGGGTAAAAATAGGCACCCCGCTTGCGTCTTCGCGTCGTGATCGCCATTTCAACAGACAGACAGATGGACAGACAGACGGACATCGCTAAATCGACTTAAAATTGCATAAGGATCACGAATATATATACTTTATGGGTTCTTAAACCTATATTTCGACATATTACAAACGGAATGACAAACTGATATATACCCTCACCATATATGGTGGAGGGTATAATAAAAAATTATAAAAATGTTTACTTAATTTTTTTAGTAGTTTATGGCCAGAAGTCTGGAGTTATTGGGGAAAATTTATAAAAAAGGTAAATAACACTTTTTTTAATAAAAACAAATATCAATATTCTTGTCAAAATGGGATACTTTCACTTAATTGTAAATATAAGCAGAACGCGTTAATCGATTTCTATGATCTATGTCGCATTTTGTTTATAGGTTATGTGACTTTACATTAATTAATAACACTTGATCCTTTTTTCCGTTTTGGATTTTTTATGAATTTAAAAAAAAATTTTTAATTTTTAGGCAAAAAAATATTTTTTTCTCCACAAATTTATTTTTACCGGCAAAACTGTTGATTATAAAGAAAAACATTATATGAACGGATTAAAGAAATTGTAATTCCCGAGTTATGTTAAACTACGTTTTTGCCAAAATGTTACAACTAAGCGAAAAAACATCAAGATAAGGACAAAATTTAAAACCATAAGTTTATTTTTAATATTGGACAACTCAGGAGATAATAGGGTTGTTATTATATAATAGTTCAGACGCAAACCAATACGTTACAGTTTGAGGTATACTGGAGATTATGAATAACAGCTGATCCCTTACTTCAAGTCAGGAAAGCACTGAATAATCGAGAACTTGACGATAAACAAAAACAAAAAGAATGACCAATATTTGTTATTGTAAAGGCTTAACAATTTGATGTATTATGCAAGTTGTGCAGAAACCTGCAAAAATCCGTGAATGCACCAAATACAATTATTGTCTAATTATGTTGATTTTTTAGAGTTCTTTTTTGAAAAACAGGTCCAAATATTTCAGTGTTAAAACAAAAATTTCCAAAAATTCACTAGACACTTTTAAAAACACGACTAGACATTCAATAAGGCGGATTTAATAGAGGAACTAACTTCGTCTATTTAATCAACTTCCTCTACATAATTAATATTATATTTTGAATTACATACCGAAGCAATGTGTCTTATTTTCTTACAGATAAAACATTTCAATATTTAATACTTGCATTTGCTTTTATCATGTTTCTTGAAACATCCACTACATGCTGGTCATTGATTATTTGATTGTTGATTCTTATTACGTTGTTGTTGGTTTTGAGTATTACGTTGTTGCTTTTTGCGGTTAAGTTGTTGGTAGGGTTTTCTCGAGTCTTGATTTACAACAAAAATTTTACTATTGTTGGCTTGATTATGTTTGATGCTGCTAACGGTCTTTTTGTAGTTTCAAAATATCACGAATTAATTCATCGAAAAATCAGTACAACAAGATTTTTTTTTTACATACAAAATTGCACTCTAGCCACACCTCTTAGTTCTGTTACCCATTGGTGATAACTCTCCCCTTCATACTTTATACGTTTATAAAATCCATACCTTGACTTTATCATATGGATTTTGCTTTTATAATGTGCATCCAAATCAGTTATCAAATCCGAATATGACAATACTTGAATATTTTGTTTCCCCACAAGCTTCTGCCAATCCACGAGAAAAAGAAATACCTCTTTCTTTCATTATCTTTAACGCTATATGCCTTAAAATGTTTTTCTAATTGCCTTTTGTAGGTATCAAAATCATTCGAATCTTCATCGAATTGTTGAAATTTTGGTACCGCTGTATTGTTTAATGCCACACGTAGGACTCGAAGTCGCTCATTCAAAGTACTCGCAAGGAACTGTTGTTGTTGGACTAACATTTCGCGTGTCCATGCTTGCTGCCTTTCTTTTTTAAATTTTTCTTTTTATCTCGTCCCCAACTAATATGTGTTTTTATTATGAAATTAATTTTTATTTGACATCAAAATCAACAATAATAAAAATTTTTTTTATAATTTTTAAGAAACTAAATTCAAAGTTACTTGTATACAAACTTAAATAAATTCAAAGTTTCTACACTTAGAGAAACATATAAAATATAAACACGGCGCTTCAACCAGAAGTTTAAATGTTGTGTTACTGGTTGAAGATAGCAGTTTAAAACCGGTCCAATTAATGTATGCTATTGGAACGATACTATGAAATTAATTTTGGACCGCATTATTTATGATGAACACAATTGACGCATAAATTGCGATTTTAAGGTTCTTTTATTGTTAGCTGGAATGCAATGCGGTTACACAAAGTACATGTGTACTTTATGTAAATGGGACAGCCGTGCAAAATGCAACCAATACGAGAAACGTGATTGGCCCTAACGCGATAAACAAGTGGTTGGTCAATTGGTCGTTCGTTCGCCATTAATTCCGCTTGAGAAAATAATGCTGCCGTATCTTCATATCAAGCTGGAATTGTAAATAATTTTATAAAAGCAGCCACAGACTCAACAATCGGCAGGAAATGTAATGGCTAGTGTTTTTTGGGATGCCCGCGGTATATTTATTTATTATTTTATTTGCTTATAATTACAAACTATAAGATAATATAAGGATAAGAGCAATATAAACTATGGCCTTCAGCTTAATACAAAAAAATATATACAATACGTAATAAGTAGATTAATTAATATCTTAGATGAAATTATAAATATTAGATGATTTTAGGATATTAATAATTTTTTTTTTATGTTTTCGGGGAAGGATAAGATAAGATTCCAATTGAGCCAGTTCCGTTGAATATGTTTAGTCTCTTAGTGGCAAATTTAGGACAGTGTACAAGGATATGTGTTGGATTTGGAATAGGAGAAGTACAGTTACAAATTTGAGGAGTTGGAAGGTTAATCAGATGACCGTATGTTAATTTGGAGTGCCCGAGTCTTAGTCGTTCGAATTATATTATGTCAGTTCTGTTGTAGCCAGTTAAGTTTTTTTTTTAAAGGTGCGTATGTCAGATCTTTCATAATAAAGATTTCTATACCAAATTGAGGTGATATTAATAAGTTTTCTCTTGTACTGTTCAATGAGTTTTTTGACGATATAATTATCCCAATCATTAGGATTGTAATTTGGTGTTATGAATAGAGAAGAAATATTCGCTAGTCTCGCAGTTTGATCGGCGAGATCATTTCCCTTTATACCACAATGGCCTGGCACCCATATTAATTTTATTTTGGGTTGTCTATCAATTAATAAGTTTATAATTTCGGAGATATAGTTATTTATGTTAGTTATAGATTGTAATGAAGAAAGAGAGTCAGAACAAAGGGCGAACTTTTCTCTCTTGAGGGAAACATGTTTATTTTGATTCATAAACAGCTATCATTTCAGCAGAATTTATTGTACTAAATTCTGAAAGGATGGCAGCTTTAATTACCATGCTATCTGAGGTAATACTAAAAGATATTGATGAATAATATTTTGATCCGTCGGTAAACAGGAATGTGTGATCATGTAGTGTATTTCTAAGTTTGTTGAATAAAGTTTGGTATTGCTCTGGGCCACAGATAGATTTGGTGTAGTTGTGTAGGGAGGTTTCAATACCTTTTTTATTCAGATGCCATGGCGGATGAGTTTTGGTGCTAGGTTTTACTATATGGAGTGAAAGGTCTAATTTTTTACAATTTTGTATTGAGCGATATATAGCTGATTGTAAGTTAGGTATTTTTCTTGAATCGTTGCATTTTTAAACTAATTGTAAAATAGGTGTACCTGAACTGAAAGAGATTGATTTTAAAAGTTTTGTGTTTGATAATTTTGAAATGTCGAAATGTTTGATTCAAAAAGCGTGTTGTTGATAGGAGTAGAGCGAAATGCTCCTAGGGAAAATCGTATAGCAGAATTAACTACTGTTTTAATTTTACGCAATGTAGACTTTAGAGAATGACCAATGCGTAATTTATTTTGGATAGAAGGATTGCTTTTATTAGTAATAGTGTACGTGTTGCAATTTAATTTTGGGTTTGATAAACATTTTATGATCCTGAGGCGGTTGGATAATGAATTAGCTACATAATTAATGTCCTTGTTCCAGCGGTATTTGAAGTTAATATACAAACCAAGTATCCTCATAGTATTAACTTAAGTTAAACTAGTGGGAGTAGAGTTGATAATGCAATTGCAATTTTTCTTGCGACATATATGAATGTATTTGCACTTTGATGTAGAAATAATTGCTCCAGAAATAGAAGACCACTCATCAATACTGCAAATCAACTGACATAGATCAATTGTAGGGTTTCTTGTTTTACCAGACCTAATAATTAGATTAAAATCATCTGCGTAGGGAATGAAATCTACTTCGCTGTGGAGTGAAATAGTAGTACACAGTCTTGTTGTATGCTATTAGGAAGAGAATTACTGACAGAGTTGGTCCCTGCGGAATACCGGATGAGAAGAGTAAAAGTCAAACAGTAATTTTTCTATTCGACAATTTATGATATGTGGGCCCATCTTCCAGATAATAAACTGATCAATAATGGCATGTATGCCAATTCGATCGAAGGCTCTCTCAAAATCGAATGATATAATTGAAATGTCTTTACGTGATGATAGAGTTGTTGAAATTTGGTAGTCTGAATCCGTATTGACCACCACAGCCTATTGGCTACTATTTTTTCTAGAGTTTTTGAGAGACAGGGATTGAGGGACAGGAATTGGCCTATATGATTTAACAAGGCTTTTGTCGGCTCCAGTCTTAAATATTGGTACTACAATGCTCTTTTTATATTACTGAGGGATGGAAGATGTGAAAATTTTATTATACAATGTAAATAGTCTATGTTTCATAACTAAATGTAAATTTTTAATCATTGGGTAGAATACTCTGCCATTTCAGGCTTTTTTCCCTTCAGTTTTGATAAAACCAATGTAAATTGTAACATATTAATGGTAGTTTCGATATGTTATGCACTGGGAGCGGGAGAAGTCAAGGTAAGATCATTCAAAGTTATATTCTTATGTGTTGTAAAATATGTGGTGAACTTTGTATCCGAAGAATTATCGGACCAAAAGTTTGCAAATTCTTGGGCCATATCAAATCTATCAGTTAGCATAATATTCGCATTGTCTAGTTTTGAAACGCAATGAATCGAGTTTGTTGCATTAAATCCTGTGAAGTTTCTGATATTTTACCACATTTTGGCAATAGGTGTAGATGGATTGATATTAGATCCCAATTTGTTAATCGATTTTAGCTTTGTCAGTTTAATTTCCCTTATGAATTGGGCTCTGATTTTTTTAAAATTGACGAGATTGAAAGTACTCATATCGTGTTTGTAAGTATTCCAAACTCTATTCTTTTGAATTTAAGGGTTTGTAATTTGTTATGCCACCAGGGAACTTTTTTATCAATATTTTTTTTTATTGGGGAATTACAATATTATAAGATTGAAGGATTATTTTGGATATGTTAGCAGCTTCCTTATTGACATTATCACTTATATCTCGAGTGGATTCAAAGTTTAGACATTTGCTCTTGAATATATCGCAATTTGCTAAATCAGTCTTAAATTTGGGTACGTAATTTGAAGCGCAGGAGAAATGAAAAACAATAACTGCCAAGTACTATGTTGAGTTATTTGACAGATTGGATGAAGAAATTAAGCAAAAACGACCCCACTTAAATAAGAAAAAATCTCGCTTCAGGAAAATTTAAGTATTTACATTACAAATTGCTTCCCCATTCCCCGTATTCTCCAGATCTGGCCCTTAGCGATTATTCTTTGTTCCCAAACTTGAGGAGATGGCTCCAGAGAAAGACATTTTCCACAAATGAAGAAGTCATATCAGAGACGGACGCCTGTTTTGAAGCGTTTAACAAGTCGTATTTTTTTAAGGGTATCGAGATGTTAGAGGATCGTTGGAAGAAGTGCATTTCACTTAACGGGCATTACGTTGACGAATAAAATTTATTTAATTTGTAGGCCACGGAGTTTTCACTCCGTGAATAGTGAAAAGTAAAAAAATCCCAATGCTCAAGTATGAAAGGCAAAATCATCCCTTTCATTAACCTTCTCTTCTAAAACGCAGGTAGAAGGCTGAAATTTGGTATATAGGTTCCTCTCCGACGTAGATATCCGATAAGATGAGGTTTTCGGAAATTCCTTCAGAGAGGGGCAAAAAGGGCCACAAACCACATTTTGGCAATAGGTGTAGATGGATTGATATTAGATCCCAATTTGTTAATCGATTTTAGCTTTGTCAGTTTAATTTCCCTTATGAATTGGGCTCTGATTTTTTTAAAATTTACGAGATTGAAAGTACTCATATCGTGTTTGTAAGTATTCCAAACTCTATTCTTTTGAATTTAAGGGTTTGTAATTTGTTATGCTACCAGGGAACTTTTTTATTAATATTTTTTTTTTTATTGGGGAATTACAATATTATAAGATTGAAGGATTATTTTGGATATGTTAGCAGCTTCCTTATTGACATTATCACTTATATCTCGAGTGGATTCAAAGTTTAGACATTTGCTCTTGAATATATCGCAATTCGCTAAATCAGTCTTAAATTTGGGTACGTAATTTGAAGCGCAGGAGAAATGAAAAACAATAACTGCCAAGTACTATGTTGAGTTATTTGACAGATTGGATGAAGAAATTAAGCAAAAACGACCCCACTTAAATAAGAAAAAATCTCGCTTCAGGAAAATTTAAGTATTTACATTACAAATTGCTTCCCCATTCCCCGTATTCTCCAGATCTGGCCCTTAGCGATTATTCTTTGTTCCCAAACTTGAGGAGATGGCTCCAGAGAAAGACATTTTCCACAAATGAAGAAGTCATATCAGAGACGGACGCCTGTTTTGAAGCGTTTAACAAGTCGTATTTTTTTAAGGGTATCGAGATGTTAGAGGATCGTTGGAAGAAGTGCATTTCACTTAACGGGCATTACGTTGACGAATAAAATTTTTTTAATTTGTAGGCCACGGAGTTTTCACTCCGTGAATAGTGAAAAGTAAAAAAATCCCAATGCTTAAGTATGAAAGGCAAAATCATCCCTTTCATTAACCTTCTCTTCTAAAACGCAGGTAGAAGGCTGAAATTTGGTATGTAGGTTCCTCTCCGACGTAGATATCCGATACGATGAGGTTTTCGGAAATTCCTTCAGAGAGGGGCAAAAAGGGCCACAAACTCCCCTTTCACGGCCTGCATAAACCCCTTTAGCTAGAAACCAGAAATTTGAAGTATGCCTTCCTGGCAGTATTTGCGAACTCCTTAATAATGTACATTTTAGAATTTTGGCCAGTGAAGTTGTAAAAATGGGGGTTTAAACGGCTAAGGTCGAATTTTTGGGATGTGAGATAAACTTGGTTTAGTTAAACCGAAAATGAATTTTGTCTGTTATTTCCATGTTTATTAACATAAATTTGTCGGAACAACTTTCCGTTACATAAAATTTTAGTCTTCTTTGAAATAAAATAAATTAAAACAAATTTCCAAATCAGTATTCAAGTTACAAACTGCGAGTGTAAAGATAATCTACATCATAAAAACTCGGCCAAAAAGTCTTCCCCTTTGCGGCCTGCCCAACGCGTTGGACCTAGGAAGTTGAAATTTGGTATGAAGTTGAAATTTGGAAGGCGTGATTTTTGGAAAATCCAACGGGGAAGAGCATGAAGAGTAAAATTTTCCCCCTTGACGACTTGTCAAAACCTCTAGAGCTGGGATATTGAACTTTGGTATATTGGTTCGAAACATCCACTCAGGTAGGACATTTTAAATTTCTACGAGGGGTAAGAAGGGGAAAATCTCCTCCTTAACGGCCTGCCCACACCGAAATAGCTAGAAACCTGAAATTTGAAATATGTATTGCCTGGAGTATGTACTAACTCACTGATAACCTATATTTTAGAATTTTAGCCAGGGACGTGTTATAAAAAAGTTTTAAGGGTGAAATGTCTCCCAGTTAATGGCCTGCCCAAACCGCTTGACCTAGGAATTTGGTACGCAGCTTCCTTCTCCATTGTAGCCAACAGAAAAGACGGGATTTTGGAAAATCCAAAACGGAAGGGCAAAAAAGCGGAAAATTCTCCCCCTTGACGGCCAGCCAAAACCGCTGGAGCTGGGAAGTTAAAATTTGGTACACATGTTTCTTCTCCAATTTAAATGTTCAAATGTACAAATATGCAATTGTGTAAATGTGCATATGTGCAAGTGCGAAAATGTGAAAATGTGCAAATTTGCAAAAGTACAAATGTGCATATGTGCAAATTGTTGAAATAGTATGGTAGATGGCAACCCCTTTTAACAATGTGTATGCTGTTGCTTTTTTATATTTCTTCTTGATCCTCAACTCTCACTCTCATTTAAATCTTCGCAAAGTTAAAACGTATATAATAAATAAAACTGTATATTATAAATTGTTATAAATAAAAACTTTAGTTTATCAAACCAAATATAGATTTTTGTCAGGTTATGGGCCCAGACGCCTAAATTGTGGTGCTTATTAAATATAATTTAATTAGTGTTAAAACCAGAAGAAAATTAAAACCAACAATGAGTGCGCAGTTGATTCAAATTGTAAAGTTGGACGAAAACAACTACGACAGTTGGTCCATACAAATGAAGAGCGTACTGATTTTGCCAAAGCAAAATGGGAGTCAGATGACGAGAAAGCACTTGCGTCTATATGTTTGGGAGTAAAACCAACACAGTTGGGCTACATAAGGAATTGTACTTCATCGCATGAAGCATGGACAAAATTACAACAGGTTCATATGCCAAGAGGACCACTGCAAAAGGAATCATTATATAAAAGATTGGTAAATCTTTCAATGTCAGATGGTGGCAATGTGGTACAACATTTGAACGAGTTTGCAGAAGTGTCTGAAAAATTGGCTGAAAGCGGGATACAAATTCAGGAGGAGCTGTTAGTGATCATGCTTTTGTCTAGCCTTCCAAAAGAATTTAATAACTTCGTGGTAGCCATGGAAACACGTGACGATTTGCCAAATTTTTCTTTATTAAAACAGAAACTTCTAGAGGAAGGGAAAAGAAGAAAAGAAAAAATAGAAAACGAAAATGCAGCATCAAATTTGCAACAACAAGCATTCAGTGCAAAATTAACGTATACAAAGAAAGACAAAAAGTCTAACAACAGAAGTAACGACAAATTTAAAGGCAAATGTTTTTTGTGTGGTGTGATAGGGCATTACGCCAGCAAGTGTGAAAGGAGAAATAAAGGCAACAACAACACACAGGCAATGACAATGCTAGCTGCAGCAAAAACAAAACCGTTAATTCTAAAAAATTGGTATGTCGATAGTGGTGCTACGTCGCATATGTGTAACGACAAAGGAATGTTTGTACGTTTTCAAGAACACAAGGAAATTATTGCGTTAGCCGGCAATAAATATATATATGCTGTCGGAAAAGGTGACGTATTAATTTACAACAATAATTTTTTGTTCTCTTCAGAGTTGAAGGCAAATTTTATTTCTGTAAATAAAGCCGTTGACTGTGGTTTGTCAGTCAAGTTCGATGCCAACAGAGCAGTTATAAGAAGACCGAATGGTACTATTATACTAAAAGCTTTACGCAAAAACATGTTCGTAGCAGAAAATGAGTGTACAACAGAAGGAGTATATGCAGCTTATAATAGTACGGACGCTGTATGGCACAACAGATACGGTCATCTTATCTATAAAAGCCTGTACGATTTGTCAAACAAAAGTATGGTAAAGGGATTGAATATTAGCAACAGCAACGCTAACGATCAATCAAACTGTAAGACATGTATGCTAAGCAAAATACATATACTCTCGTTTCCCAGAGAGTCTAATACGGGAACAAATGAATTATTGGAAAATGTACATGCCGACGTTTGCGGCCCGTTTAGAGTAAGGTCTGTTGGTGGTGCTAGGTACTTCGTAACATTTATTGACGACAGGTCACGAAGAATCTTTGTGTACTTCATTAAAAACAAGAGCGAAGTGTTTGATAAATTCAAACTGTACAAGGCACAGGTTGAACAACAGACATGCTGCAAAATAAAAACACTTAGAACTGACAATGGTGGTGAGTTTGTGAACTCAGAATTCGATTCATTTTTAGCAGCAGAGGGCATAAGCAGACAGTTAACAGTACCATACACGCCGCAGCAGAACGGTGTGGCAGAGAGAGCCAATCGTACTCTAATAGAAATGGCAAGGTCGATGATGGCACATGCAGACGTAAAGCAGTATTTGTGGGCAGAGGCCATAAATACTGCAGTATTTATTCGAAACAGATGCCCAACAAAGAAATTGGAAAATAAAACATCGTATGAAGTATGGAGCTGCAGAAAGCCCAATGTAGCACACTTTGTAACATTAGGTTCGTATGATGTTGGTCTAAATAAATCAGCAAATAAATCCAAATTTGAAGCCAAAGGCACACAATATATTATGGTTGGTTATTCCATAACATCGAAAGCTTATCGTCTCTTCGATACAGAGACACTCAAGGTTGTAGAGCAACGTGATGTACTTTTTGATGAGAACTTGCTTATTAGAAAAAATAACAACAAAAATGAATTAAATGTGAATGGCAAAGCAGCTGATTATTTGACGTTATGTTTTGATAAAAACGAACAGCAAGAATGTGCAGTAGAAAATAACAACAATGTTATTGCAAATAAACGTAATGATGATTACAGTGGAGATGATGTTGACAGTGATTGCCAACCTTCTGTGCATAAGGATGAACATGAAGACAGCATTAATACAGCTGATGATTCTGATTCTGATAACATCAAAGAGAATGCTGCTGGGCCTGGACGACCTAGAATAATTCGTACTGGCAAAGTAGGCAGACCGAGAAAAATATATAATGAGAAACAAATTAACGAATTGTGTTGCTATTGATGAAAATGTACCACAATCTGTTGAAAAAGCACTTTTAGGCGAAAATAAGTGTCTTTGGGAAAAAGCTATGAAAGAAGAGTACCTTGCTTTAAAGAAAAACAACACGTAGCAGATTTACCAAGTGGACACAAAGCTATTCCACGCAAATGGTTGTATGCACTAAAGGGAGACGTTAATGGAGAGATTGAACGTTATAAGGCACGTTTAGTGGCCAAAGGCTGCAATCAAAGATACGGTATCGATTTTTTGGAAACATTTTCTCCCGTGTTGCGTTATTTCACGATTCGTTTGCTTTTCGCGTTGGCGGTTGCAAATAAAATGCATTTTCACCAAATAGATGTAAGCACAGCTTATTTGAATAGTAGTCTACAAGATGAAATCTATATGAAGCAACCACAATATTTCATTGATAAGAATTCACCAGACAAGGTTCTACGTTTACATAAAACAATTTATGGTTTAAAGCAAAGCCGCAAAGAGTGGAACAGTAAACTTGATGAAGTCTTACGAAAAATGGATTTTATTCCGTGCAAGAATGAACCCTGTCTATATAAAACAATGAAGGGCGATAATCTTGTGTTGATCGCTGTCTATGTAGACGATTTGATTATTGGTTGCAGCAATAAGGCTGTAGTTCTTGATATAAAGAAACAACTTTCAAATGAATTTGAAGTCAAGGATAAGGGTGTGTTAAAACGGATTTATTTAAAACGGATTCTGATAGAAGTTAATGACTGGAAAAGTGGTCCTGTAATCCTAAAGATAGATAATCAAGGTGCACAAAAGTTAGCTGAAAACCCTGTTTATCATAAACGCAGCAAACATATCGACATAAAATTTCATCACATAAGAGAGCTGGTCCAGAATCAAGAGGTTAAGTTGGTGTATTGTCCCACAGCTGATATGATTGCCGACATTTTGACGAAGAATTTACCAAAGGTTAAACATTGTAATTTTGTTAATATGATGAAACTTAATTGAATTTTTGTAAAACAACATCCACATTGAGGAGGAGTGTTGAAATAGTATAGTAGATGGCAACCCCCTTTTAACAATGTGTATGTTGTTGCTTTTGCTTTCTTATATTTCTTCTTGATCCTCAACTCTCACTCTCATTTAAACCTTCGCAAAGTTAAAACGTATATAATAAATAAAACAGTATATTATAAATTGTTATAAATAAAAACTTTAATTTATAAAACCAAATATAGATTTTTGTCACAAATTCGCAAATGTGCAAACTTGCAAAAGTTCTGTGCAAATGTGTAAATTTGCAAAAGCGCAAAAGTAAAAACTTGATAGTTTGATGGTAATGTAAATGTGCACATGTGCAAAATGTGTAAATATGTAAATTTTTATTTATTTCATTAAACATCGCCCAGATCAAACCGCAGGAGGTAGGACGCTTTGTTATGTAGGGTAGACGGGGTTTTTGGAAATGTCCTTCGGGAAAAAGCAAAACGGGGGAAAAACTCCCCCTTAATACCCTGCCCATACTGAAATAGCTAGAAACCTAAATTTTTAAATATGTGTTACCTGGAGTATGGGCTAACTCATTAATAACGTTTATTTTAGAATTGTGGCCATGGACATGATAAAAATGGGGGTTCAAGGGGCGAAAAGTCTAGGAGTTGAAATTAGGTATGACATCAGATTTCTTTTTTTTTTCATTCAATTTTAATTACAATCTATCGACTAAAGATAATAAGTAAATTCTATGAAGTTTATAATAATAACATTCATTGCTGAACTCCTCTGAGAACAGCAATATGTATCAAAAAACTGCAAAATCAACGTTTTTCTTGATTTAATCATACACTTATATTCACATTTAATCATACACTAAAATTCTTGTTCACATTTAATCACTCAACAAAATTCAGTGTAGAATAAATTCAACAAACTGTTGTTGAACGCGTAGTTCGGATCAATTTCAGTCGTCTGTCGAACATGTTTTATTCACATTTAATCATTTAACAAAACTCAGCGTTGAAAAAATCAGAAAAAACAACAAACAACGCGTGTGTGTGTATTTATTATTAAACAAAATAGTTTCATATCAATAAAAAGGGGGTTTTGTAGAAACACATTTCATAAATGGGATTATTGGGATCTGTGTTGGCGGCAACAATTGCAGTATTATCAGCGTAGGTTGCAACTAAAACATTATTTGTAATTGCCATATCCGATGTTAAAATTGTATAAAAAATTGGCCCCAATACACTGCCTGGAGATACAACAGCTTTAATACTATAAATTTCTGAAAGTTTTTTATTGACTTTAACATAGAAAAGTCTATCATTATAAAATTTACTATACGATGGCATTGTTCGGGAGTGCCTTGTCTCTGTCTGAATCCAAATTGATATTTTAGTATTATGCGAAGTTTTTCGAGCAAAGGTAACATTCTTCTCAGAAATATTTTTTCAAATATTTTCGAGAAAGTGACTAGCAAACTTATTGGGCGATAGGATGTTACAATATTTTCGGGCTTATTTGGTTTCTGTACCATTATTATTTCCGCACATTTCCATTGCGAAGGAAAGTGGTTTAATCTCTGTATTGAGTAATATATTAGAGTAAGAAATGTTACTGCTTTTTTGGCAGGGCCTGGACAACTTTTCCGTCAATATAGTCAAAGTTTGGGGACTTTTTGCAATTCAGCTTAGATATTTCCTCCCGAACTTCCTAAGGCAAAATGTGCTTAATTGGTCAATTCATTGGGCAGGGACTAATTAAAAAATCTTCTATATCTTTTGTGTAAGGATTGTCACTTATCTCATGAAGTTGAAACGTTTTATGTAAATGTAAGCCAAATGCTTCAGCTTTGCTTTTATTTGCCTTGCACCATGCACTGTTTGTATCTATAATAGGAATGTTTCGCTTTGTCGGACACTTTAAATACTTTGTAGCATTTCATAATGAATAATTGTCGTTTTTCAAAACGTTAAGGTTTCGAACGAAATTTGAAATCTGTACGTTTTTTGTTTTCGATAATCGAAGCTTAAGATCCTTTACAGCTTTATTTACATTACGCTTGCCGTTAGAATGTCTGCTAATTTGCCTAAATCTTAGTCTTTTTTTATTTCTTATCATGTTTCTGACGTAATACTGATTTTCGTGTTATGAATTTCATAAGATGGTGTTGATAAAAATCTAGCTTCACGAATCAAATTGTTAAAACTATCAACAGTATAAACCAATTCTGATGGCGATTTTATTGGTACATTATGGTCAACATTTCTTTCTATCCATGTGCCAAACAAATTCAAAGTTTTGTTGTTAATAATTGTATATCTTTTTGAGTGACAGTGCAATAAAATAATGAAGTCAACAATCAGAGGTGTGTGGTCAGCAATAAGGTCGTTACAATTATTTATTTGCAGAAAGTTAGTATGTATCCCATAAAATACCACAAAATCTAATAAATCTGGTATTTTTGACGGATCTGCCGACCATTACGTTGGACTACATTAGATAATACCAAATAATTATTATTGTTTATACATTTGTAAAGTTCTCTGCCTTTAGGGTTTATTAATCTCGAACCCCACCAGCTATGTTTCGCATTGAAATCTCCACCAACTATAAATCTTGGCCCAAGTCCTCTAAAAAATTTTTGAAATTCTTCACATTCAACTGAAAACCGTGCTGGAAAATAAATAGCACATAAAGACACGTATGTAGAATCACAGATAATTTTTATACATGCAGCTTGAAGACTTAGGTATGTTATTTCGTCAGAAAAT
Organism: Eustalomyia histrio; assembly: GCA_949748255.1. Classification (NCBI taxonomy): domain Eukaryota; kingdom Metazoa; phylum Arthropoda; class Insecta; order Diptera; family Anthomyiidae; genus Eustalomyia; species Eustalomyia histrio. The sequence continues at coordinate 113,163,922 of OX456524.1, forward strand.
TCGTAATTAGTTGAAGATTTTATTAAGATTGCTGCACCACCATGTGTTCTATCATCTGGATGGTTGGCATTTATTACATCGTAATTTTTTTTATCTTAAAAAATGTTCTGGTCGTGAAATGAGTCTCCTAAACAAGAAGGATATCAACAAAATTAGTTTTAAGAAATATTTCCATCTCTTGGGTATGATTGGAAAGCCCATTTGCATTCCATATTTCTATTCTAAGATTTAGCTGTATAATTTTGTTATTAAATCAGGCATCATGCTTATAAGCTTGTTGGTCTGTTTTATTTGATTTTGAATTAAATGTTAAATCTTTCCAAAAGGATTGTTTTGATTTTGTTGTGGGTTCCGTAGGACTTCATAGTATTATTTTGGTTAATTTTTGAGCCTGTATTTTGGTTTAATTTATTTTGAAAAATATATTGATAATTTCCAGCTCCTCTGTTTAGATAAATATTGTGTAATATTTTCTTTAACGTTTGCTTATACACAATACAACCTTTGTAATTTGCTGGATGGTTTTGTATGCAATTAACGCAGCGTGTGGGTGTCAGTATGTCCACATTTGAGACAATTTACTTGTTTACGGAAATATGCTTTGGTATGCTCAAACTCTTGACTACGATGACATTGTGCAAGATCATTGTTTTTTCTAGCAGGTTCGATCCTGATAGTGGCGTTATTTATATGTTTAATATTATAAATACTTTTATTGTTTTCATCAGGCTCTAAATCAATACAAAACATAGGAAGAGGATTTTTCGTAACATTATTAAAACTTCTGACTTTATGGTCATTATTTTCAAGATAAGTTTTAATATCACTAATGGGTATCGAATGATGTAAGTTGTTTACTTCAAGTCTATAAGAGCATTCCTGTTTGAGCTAGTAATTGCTGAATTTTATTTTTATATCATTTAAATGGGTTACAATTGCTCTATATAATTTAATTTTTTTTATCATTAATCTAATTTGTCCGTCTCTAAGTGACTTATATTAAAATTCAGAAGAAAGAATTATTTTAGAAATAGATTTTATCATTCCATTTATATCAGCAACAAAAGGAATAAATATTGGCGGTGGTTTGGGTTAATTATTAGTTTTATCTTTATTAAGCTGTCCCTAACCGCCAGAGATTATTTCATTATCTTCAGTATCAAAAATAACAAATCGATTATTTAAGTTTGCTGTTGTTGTATTTGTATTACTTGTTTTTGTTTGGTTAGATGTACTTGCATCGTTGTTGTTTATTTTTGGAATGCAAGATCTGCTACTTACATTTATTATCAGATAAGTATTATTATTGTTTATTGCAATTACATTGTTTTAATCAATATTTTGTTTTTTGTTCTTAAACAGGTTTGGGACTCTCTTTGACTTCGTTTTTTTAACATAGACGAAGCAAATACTTGCCAATTTATACCACCATCATCGGCACCACTGCTATCATCCATGATGATGGCAGTTAAAATTCGTGGTCTACGGTTACTAATACGTTTATCTTTAACACAAAGCAGATCTACCGACAATAATAAAACGTCTTTACGCGGCAAATTTTTCAATTTATAAACGTTTTTTAATTAATATTATTATTTTTATAAATTTACTTTCAAAAATTTTAAAGCTTTGTTTATTTTTTGACATAAGATTAGACTAGATTTTGGAAAAACCGACAGGGAGGGGCAAAAAGGGAGAAAAGCTCCCCCTTGATGGTCTGCAAAACCGCTGGAAAGTTGAAATTTGTTACATAGGTTCCTTCTCCGGCGTAGACATTCACCTAGTATTGGAAAATCCAACCGGGAAGGCCAGAAAAGGGCGCCTTACGACCTGCCAAAACCGCTAGAGCTGGGAAGTTGAAATTTCGTACATTGATTCCTCCTACGATGTAGACATGCACACAGGTGGGATTTATGAAAATTTCTACGTTAAGGGGAAAATCTCCCCCTTAACGGCCTGCTCACACCGAAATAGCTAGAAACCAGAAATTTTACATATATATTACCTGGAGTATGGACTAACTTACTGATAAGCTACATTTTAGAATTTTAGTCAGGGATGCGGTAACAATTGAGTTTAAAAGGATGAAATTTCTCCCCTTAACGAACTGCCCAAATCGTTGGCCCCAGGAAGTTCAAATTTGGTATTTAGGTTCCTTTTCCAGTGTAGCCAACACATATCATGGCACTTTTAGAAAATCCAACGGGGAGGGCAAAAAATGAGAAAATTCTCCTCCTTGACGACTTGCCAAAACCGCTGGAGCTTTGAGGATGAAACTTCGTACATAGGTTGCTCCTCCGGCGCACATTGGGTTAGAATAGCCTGTTTTCTTCGATTAATTAAAAAAAAATTTAAGTATCGTCAAAATTTTTTGTATATAAAATTCTACATCACTTGTCGTTAAAATAAATTTCAAAAGTGCTCTGGTGTTTTTATAGTGAAACTTCAAAGTCAAACTTTATAGAAATTTTTGTGCAAAAATGGCTGAAAAAAGTGAAAACTTTCCCGTTGAAAATTTTATTTATTTCAAAAAGTATTGCAAAAGTTAACAATTTTTCAATGAAACCATCAGGTTCAGGTTATTTTGCAAATACTTCGTTAACATTTGTGTGTGGAAGTGTTTTAGATTTAGTTATTTATATTGGAATTGCCAAAAAATTAGCATTTTTATATTTTAAATGGATAAATAGTTATTATTCGTCCACATTCGTGTCATAATTTTTAGTTTATACTAAAGAGGACATAAATTTCTATTATATTGCAAAATTTTTCGCTGCCTTTTTGTGCCTTTTAGAAGCTATGCATTGTTTAATACAAGTGTTGCAGCAGTCAAATTAGCTAAAAATAACATTGATCTCGCGACTGCTGCTGTTGTTGTGTGTTGTGTTTTGTTGTTTATCATGTTACTTTTTTCTATTTATTTGTGCTCTTCTTTTCAGTATATTAATGATGTTATTTTTGTTTCTTTAATAATATTCTTTGTTTCAATAATGTTTTGTTTTTGTTTATTTTAATAATATTCTTTGTTTTGACAAATAGTGATCGTGTTGTGCAGTTTCAAGTAATCGGGTAAAAGGGATTTTTGAACGGTTTTTTTGGTATTAGCATTATTTTTTTTTTATTTAGGAACAAGTTCAAACGTTGTTTTTTATACTCGTCAAAGCTTATTTGACAAGATGAAATTTTTAGCTGAAGAAATCAAAAAACGCACCAACTGCTCTGAGGATAATATGTGTAATTTTAATAAAAGAATTGATGTTTTCTTTTATGAATTTAAATCTAGATGGACTAGAGCGCATAGAATGGAAATGAGGTTTATTACTCAAAATAAAATCTGCTTGGAATCCTCTATTGGTTTTCCCCTGGCCCAACTGCAAAACGTGGTCGAAAAGAAAATAGTTTTACCGAGTCCAGTGGTTGGAGTAAATATAAAAAAACAAAGATTTTAAGAGACACCATAACATTGCCAGAGTTACTTTATGCTTCACAGGTTAAATTACAAACCGCAGGTTGTGTCGAGGAATCAAAAGTGTTGCAGGGGTATAAATTTAAAAAAAAAGTTCAAACAACCACTTTCCACCTTGAAAATATCGAATACAAAAGCTTTGGCTGTTTTTGTAGAAGCTAAACTAACACGAAATCAACACAATGTTGTTAGACAAGCTGCTCCTTAAATATTTCCCTTCTTCAACAATATTCAAACTGAAAAACAAAAAACTTACCCAGAATCGACCAGCTTTAAAATAAGCGAGACCTAAGTTGAAGTAACTTTACAAGGTCTTCTTAATCACACAGCGGAGCGACTAATAGAACTTCAAGAAACTGTTATTGACTCATTAGGCATTACGAACTCGAATGTAGTATTATATTCAAAATGGGGCTTTGATGGAAGCTCTGGCCATAGCTCATACAAACAAGCCTTTCATGGATCTGATGCTTGTGATTCATCAGTTTTTTTAACCACAATTGTACCACTGAGGCTTATGTTTGAGGAGAAGGTAATTTGGCAAAATCCACGGTCCTCTTCAACTAGATTTTGCAGACCCTTGAAAATTGAATTTACCAAAGAAACCGCATATGTGTCAATTAGTGAAAAAAAAAGAGTTCAAGAGGAAATACAGAATTTAACCTGTTCAACTGTCACGATTGGTGAGAAAGTTGTACATGTTTTCCACAAATTAATTTTGGCAATGGTAGATGGAAAAGTTTGCAATGCCTTAACAGAAACCACATCAACACAAAGGTGTTACTTATGTGGCGCTACAAGTAAGGATTTTAATAATATAGAAGTCATTATCCAAAGACCTGTACATGTAGACAATTTAAGATTTGGCCTTTCCATTCTTCATGGCTGGATTAGATTTTTTGAATGTCTTTTGCACGTGGCATATAAAATACCTTTACGAGGCAATTACTTTAATTGTACCTGCAGCTCCGAACAAGAACTATTTCAATGATGTTGAAGTTGCTGATGATGATAATGATGTTGATGATTAACTTTAAGATGTATAATATGTAATGTTTAAATTCTCATACTGTACTCCTTGCACTATATACCTACACTGATATTTGGCATTATTTAATAAAATTATACCCAAATATACTTAGAAAACATTTTTTTTACTTATTTTAATGGTATTAACTAAAAAATAAAGAAAAATTATCCGAACATAGCTGATTGATCCAAGAAAACATGCTATTCTAATCCACTGTGCGGCGTAGAAATACACCCAAGTGGGTTTTTTGGAAACTCCTACGTAGAGGGGGAAAAAGGAGAAGTCTCCCCCTTAACGGCCTGCCCCCACCGTTTTAGCTAGAAACCTGAAATTTTAAATATTGTTACCTAGAGCATGGGATAACTCATTATTAAGGTACATTTTAGAAACGGGGTGGGGCACAGTAGGGAAAATTCTACCCATTGAAGGTACATAGGTTCGTCCTCCAGCTTAGACATTATCTAAGACGGGATTTTTGGAAATTCCTACGAAGTGGGGCAAGGGAGAAAAAGTCTACTCTTAAACACTCTTAAACACACCGATTTAGCTAAAATCCTGATATTTAAAATATGTGCTACCTAGAGTATATGCCAACACATTGATAATGTACCATTTCGAATTTTTGCCAGGGCCGTGGTAAAACTGAAGCTTTATAGGTCGATGTCACCCCCTTAATGACCTGCTTAAACAACTGGACCTAGGAAGTTGAAATTTGGTATGCAGATTCCTTCTCCAGTGTAGACAACAGCTTAGGCGGAATTTTTTGAAAATCTAACGCGGAGGAGCAAAAGAGGAGAAATTTTTACGCCTTGACGGTCTGGACCTGGGAAGTTGACATTTGCTACATAAGTTTTTCCTCTAGCCAGGTGAGATTTTTGGAAATTTCTAAAGGAAGCAGCAATAAGGCTAGAAACCTGAAATCTCGGCAGAACGTACCCTTCGATAGTACAGATTCGGTAGGTCCACATAGGGTTGCATGGAACTATTTTCATTAATTTATATGATAATATATTAATTATTTATTTATATATAAGTATATGTTTCTTCGACCTTTTTGTTGTAACTTTAAAAAATAAATTGTCAAGCTCGAGGTCAATAAATATTTTATTATATTATTTATTTATTTTTCAATATTTCCTCATCCATTGGATGACATCTTCAGGAAAAAAACTTAAAAGAATAAAATATATAAACTATATGAATAAAAATATTAATCACTATAATAATAACAATAATCACATAACTATACGAAATATAACAACAATCACTGTACATAAAACAGTAATACATAAACAACAAAAACTTACAAGCAAACGAGTAACAATATTCAAAATGTAACTTAAGGCATTAACAACTTCTATTGTACTAGTTGATTTTATTTTATTTTACTTATTATATGCCGATAGCTTTGGGCACAATTAGTGACGTCACTCTTAAAGTTTATTCTTTGTTGTTGTGAGATGTTTACTATATGAAGCATTTCTAGAGTTAGTCTTTTGTTGTATTTGTCTTCTATTTGTAATATTTTAACATTTTCTAAGTCCGGAAAATGTCCTCTCTCTGCACAGTGGGCCGCAAGTGCTTTTTTCTGTACAGTAGAATTATTTCTAAGTTTTATATCTGATTTGTGCCCAGCTAATCTCGTTCTTAATTTATTTTTAGTTGTTCCGATATATACTTGATCGCATATATTACCATTGTTGCCATTACATTTTATCTTATATACCAAATTAGATTTATCCATTACGTCAATTTTACTTTTCGTGTTTGAAAACAGTTGTCTCACAGTATTTCTGGTAGTAAAAGCTATTTTATAATTTTCTCGGTCGTACAATCCTGACTTTTCAACCCTTTCCGATATTTTAGGTACATACGTCATCGATTTATATATTGTCAGAGTTTCTTTTGGTATAATTTTTCCTTGTCTCTCATTAATTTTAATAATATTTCCTATAATGTTGTCAGGGAAAGAGTTTGTTCTTAAAATGTCCTTAATTCTCATACGATTTTCCTTAAGAAATTGTTTGTCACTTATCCTCATCACTCTCTGTACGAAGTTAATGGCCGTGTTCATAATGACGTTTTTAGGTTGGCATGAATAGAAATTGATAATTCTACCGGAAGACATTGGCTTCTGGTATTAATCAATTTTTAAATTATTTCCACTCCTAATAACAATTGTATCCAAATATAGCAGTCTTCCGTTTTCTTCCTCTTCGATGGTGAATTTTATTCTAGGGTGAAAATTATTGAATTCTTTAAGCGTCTCTTCTATTGCACATTCATTTATTATTCCCAAAAGGTCGTCAACCCGTGGCTTCTGTTTTCATTTTCCCACGCATTCCTTCAAAAGTTGTTCCATTACTATATCTGCCACTATTGGGGAAGCTGGAGATCCCATGGGCAGTCCTCTAATTTGTGTATAGATCTTGTCCTTATATTTGAAATATCTATTGTCCTTAATACAGAATTTTAATATTTTAACGAATAACTCCTTTGAGATCTTAGTACATTGTCCTATTTCCTCCCATTTACTCATTATAACCTCTATCGCATATTCCACTGGAATACTTGGAAATAATGATATTACGTCAAATGATATTATCCTTTCGTCGTCAGCTATTGTTCTATTATTAATCCTATCTCTAAATTGCACAGCATTCCTTACATTAAACTCTGATTTTTCTGTAAGTTTCTCCAAAATGTTAGATAGAAACTTACATAACCCAATAGACGGGGAGTTTACCGATGAACAAATTGGTCTAAGAAGAAAATTGTCCTTATGGATTTTGGGTAGTCCATATATTCTTGGAGCCAGTGCCGAGTCATTTTTCAGCCTCTTCTTCCCCATCACAGATATTACATTGCACTTATGTAGTTCTCAACCAATTCATTATTTTTCCTTTGTAAAGATGAAGTGGGATCTTAATTCAATCTTTTGTAGGTCATCATATCATTCAAAATATTATTCATTCTCTTCTCATAGTCTATTCTCTCCATAGCCACTGTAACGTTACCTTTGTCAGCATTTAATATTAATATGTTTCTGTTTTTCTTTAAAAATGTTTTTGTCTGTCCCACTGTGCCGTGTATAAAACGTTCTCTCTTATCCATTGTATTCTTGTTTAAGTGGTTCTCAACCATAGATGTGAACTTTGTCCTTCCCATCTCTTGTCTTTCTTCATCCTTTAAAGTTCGTACGAGGTCTTCTCCATCGGCAATATATTTAAACATGGGAAAATCACACTTTGCCGTCGGTAGTGCGTGTTTTGGACCCAAAGAAAGGAGCCATTGTACATCATTAGGAATATTAATTGCTGTCTTGTTCACAAACCAATTATTATTGTAGACTATATCTAAATCTTGTCTCTGCCGAGCTCTCAATGCCTCGAATTTCTATACATGTCTTTTCTTGATATTAGAGTTCTTAATTCTCGAGAGATTTTCCTCACTATTCCAAAACAGTTCTCTTTCTTCTTCTGTCAATTGTTCATTAATCTTATTCTTAGTTGCTCCTATACTCTTCTCATTATTTCTAGCAATTTCATGTTTTTGTCTTATAAGAAGGTTTAATAATTTATTCTGAAAGTTTTGTATTAACGTATTAAGGGAGCCACGAATTTTCTTTGAGATAACATCTGCTGTAAAAATATTATATACATTTTATCAAACATATAATTACAAATTATATCTTAATACCCTAACCGAGCACTATTAACGAAGGCTTTCGACTCGTTTTAGCGAAAACAGACCAGAGCCTCTGGTGGGAATCGAACCCACGACCCCTGCACTAATAAGCTAGCACGCTACCAACTAGCCTACCGAGGCGCTCATATATGATAATATAAATTACCACACTCCGAAAATATAAATTTCGTTTTTTGTTCCATTTTGTTAGTATAAAAATGGGTCACCCTGTGGCTGTTTTATAAAAATAGATTCGTCGGCATGTCTTCCAGACCTGGCCTATTTCTAGTATTGCAGTATATTAATACACTAACAGAGCAAAATTTTTGGCCGTTTTGCCCTATCTCGCTCAGTTTTCTAAATACCGGCCAGTTTAAAAAATCACTCTTTTACAAAATGGCGAATAGCCAGAAAACTAATTCACTAAAACCTATTTAAACATGTACATTAGGGTGGCCCATTTTTAACTTTTTGTTGAATTTGTTAGGTCTTAATTAAAGTTATGAAAGAGGTCGCCATTAAAAGTGTACGTTCTAAATTTCAAGGTCCTACGACGATGGGAACCATCGAAACCATAGAAAAACTTTCTATAAATTATTTTAATCCTTTATATGCAAACTTAACGCATTCTGGCCTCATAGGAGTTTTTGTCATTTGTAACGCTTTCTTTGGAGACGAAGTAACGAGTGTTACAGGAGTCCTTGAAGCGTATACACAGCAAATCTGTTGATAATGCCTTAGCCTCTCAGAATTCACTCACGTCCCCACCTTAAAGCCATGGGCGATGCCGTGTAAAAAGTTGTGACGGAGGACGGAGTCCTAAGGCCCAGGTATTCGTGGGATACTTTCCCGAAAAGCCAGACACATCCAACGAAATAATTCTTGAACTGATCGAGGGCAGAACCGAGAACTTTCAGGAGGGTACTGGAAAGTGCTTAAAAGGGCAGTAAAAGGTGGAGTTATTGAACTCACAATGTCTATTGACCCTATATCGGCAGATGTACTAAAACAGAAGGGCAACCTGGTGAACTATGGATATGGATCAGTGCTGGTAAGACCCACTCGTCTACAATATGAGGTCAAGTGCAACTGTCCTGGCTAAATTCGAAACTGGAGTCTCCCAGAATTCCGCTACCTAGGATAAGCCAGGCTGTTTGAAAAATCGTACCAAGCCAAGTTCCACGCCAACTTTTTTAAGGCCCACGATCAAAAATAAGGGCAAGAGAAGAACCCCCGATGGGCCGATTTCAGGCAGACCCCGTAAATGGTAGAGGAGCTCGGCCGAAGAATCAGCGCTGCTGAACTCCAACAGAAGCAAGAAGATAGCGAAACGTAAATCGAGGAAGAAGTGATGTGTGGCACTAAAGGCAGGCCTCTAAGACACCTAAGGTGTCTACAAGTGAACCTGCTTCGGACGTGATCAGCCGAAAGTTCACCACAGATAACCTGGATGTTATTTTTGTCCAGGGTCAATGCTGGAGCTATTAAAGGGCTCAATGCCAATTGTGGTAAGCTCATATACAACACCCAATATTCAAGGCCCAGATCGGGCCTATTCATAAGAAAGAACTTAACATTCCTTCCCATTTCAGAGTTCATCATTGGGGACTAAGTTGCGATATTGGCTAAAGTGCCGCCTCCCGCCGGTAAGCATGAGGTAGTACTAGCATCCGCCTACCTTCCTGGTAACGCAGATGAGGCACCAACCACGGAAGCTTCGGCTCTCGTGGAGCATTGTCAAAAAAAAAAGGAAATTCAGTTGGATTATGTGCTGCGACGCCAACGCTCACCACACGATATGAGGTAGCAGTGATGTCATCAAACGTGTTGAGTACCTTTTTGAATTTATTTGTAAGAACATCAACATTGCAAATAGGGGTAATGAGCCAACATTTTGAAATGCTATTAGGTCTAAGGTTTTAGATCTATTTTTGACCATCGCCAATCTTTTATTTGCCATGTCAGGTTGGCATGTTTCTAATGAAATTTCTATGTCCGATCATCGGCATATAGTTTTTGACGTTGCCAGTGATTTAGTACAGATCACGTCTATCGGAATCCTAGGAGGACGGACTGGGAAAACTTTCGCTATCATCTTGGTTTGGTTGAGTCTAGGGATTTGATCTTTAGCTAACGTGAGATTACGTGGCGTCTGATTTGCAGTCGAAAATATCATCAGCTAACGCGGAGAGCTGTCCACTGACAGCTAGGAAGATTAGAAGTCATGTCCCATGGTGGAACGACGGTTTTGAAAGACTCAAGCGGAAGACTGGAAGATTATTCTGTAACGAGGTTTTTCGTCACATAATATTATATGAAATATTATTGAGTTTATTAATTAATAATTATACAAATGAATTATGATTTTACAAATGTTCTTTTTAATTTTGTATACTCATTTAAATGCATTTATTTTATATAAGTAATAGTTTAAGAGTAGTTTTATAAGAGTTTAATAGTATAAGAGAACCGACGGAGCAACCACTTCTCACAAATACATTGCCTTGTGCAATGTATGAGTGAGAACAGTTTGTACTGGTATCATGCTCTCAATACTACGCTAGTAGTGATAAGTTGGTTATTGATGTGGTCATCACTACTACTTCAGTTGAGCTTTGGCTGTCCGTCCCCGATAGCGATGGATATTCGTCTTGCAAAGGGCATTTTTCAGAGGGACAGGGTTAAATGGGCGATAGGTAGGTTCTCCTCCTTTAAGTCACCTGGAACGGATAGTTTCCTTCCCTGCCTGCTTCGACATACAGGGTGCCTTCGATAATACATCATATGATGCGATTAGGAGGGCTATGAGTAGGAGGGTCATTGCTCCGATTATCATAAGGTGGACCATTGAGATTTTAACATCCAGGGTCATTTCACTGAATATTGGTGGTTCATCTATGACCATAAGTCCCACTAGGGGCTGTCCACAGGGGGGTTTTCTGTCGTCTCTACTTTGGACTTTGGTTATTGATGATCTTGTGATCTCAATCACTGGTTGGGATGGGAGAACAAATTTTGACCGCATGCAACAGGCCATGAACCGCACTCTCAATTGCTGTCAAAAAGGGGGCTATCTGTAAACCCATCCAAGACGATCCTAGTACCGTTTACTAGACTCAGGATTTGGTGGAACGGACGATTAATGGCATTACTAAGGACTTTTCTGACGTTGTTAGATATCTGGATAAAACCCTGGATAGAACCCTCACTTGTAACCAACATCTGAGTTCCGTAGTTATAAAAGCTACCAGAGCATTATATGCCTGTCAGAGACCTTTTGGTAGGACTTGGGGTCTAAGGCCCCAAATGGTTTACTGGTCTTTCAACACCATCGTGAGACCAATGGTTACTTATGCTGCTCAGGTATGGTAGCCCAAGGTGGAGCAAACACAGGTGAAGGGAGCGCTTAACAGGATCTATCGCTTAGACTGTGTTGGCATAACTGGTGCGGGAAGGACGCACAGTGCTTTGTGCCATAGGCAAAAATCAAAAATTAAGCATGGGCTCAAATTGTTCTTAAAAGTACATTTTTTGAAAGACAAGAAGTTAACTGAAATAAATATGCAAAAAAAAATTTAGTCTGATTGCTTTCGCCGTCAGTAGAGGGCGCCAAAGTTTGAAAATATTAAGCAAAAATTACTGAACAAAAAATATTGTTTTCAGTTGTTTCACGAAAATAATTCTCAAAAATATATTTTTTTAAATACTGATTTAAAGTTTTATTTTTTGAATACTTAGATATATTTGTAGTAAACCTTTAATACACTATTTAATATATATTTGAAAACAAATATTTTTTACAACTCCAAAAAATAGGTTTTTTTTTGGTGAAAATTCGAAAATTTCTTAAGTTTGATGGAGTATAAAAAAAAATTATATAAAATTAAATAATTTTTTATTTCGGTTTTTGTAAGTCTATAATATTATCTAACATATTATTAAAAAAAAGTGCCGGTTTTTCACAAAAAATCAAAATATTGGCTTTTGTAAAAATGGCTTAATTTGTGATTTTTTACCGCATTTTTTTGACTTATATGATTGAATATTGACCAATTTTCAGCAAATTGGATATATGTACAAATATCAGTAAAAAGAATTAGTCACAATCATCATGTACCAAATTTCATTCGAATCGGATGAAAATTTTGAATAGTCTACTTACAAACTATTCTTTTAGCTCCCAATGAATTCGAAGAACATACTAGGAATATGGAAAAATTTCTTAAGTTTGATGGAGTATAAAAAAAAATTATATAAAATTAAATAATTTTTTATTTCGGTTTTTGTAAGTCTATAATATTATCTAACATATTATTAAAAAAAAAGTGCCGGTTTTTCCCACAAAATCAAAATATTGGCTTTTGTAAAAATGGCTAAATTTGTGATTTTTACCGCATTTGTTTGAAAAAATGTATTATCTTTGATTGAGTATAAAAAAAAATTATATAAAATTAAATAATTTTTTATTTCGGTTTTTGTAAGTCTATAATATTAACTAACATAGTATTAAAAAAAAGTGCCGGTTTTTCACAAAAAATCAAAATATTGGCTTTTGTAAAAATGGCTAAATTTGTGATTTTTACCGCATTTGTTTGAAAAAATGTATTATCTTTGATTGAGTATAAAAAAAAATTATATAAAATTAAATAATTTTTTATTTCGGTTTTTGTAAGTCTATAATATTATCTAACATATTATTAAAAAAAAAGTGCCGGTTTTTCCCACAAAATCAAAATATTGGCTTTTGTAAAAATGGCTAATATTGTGATTTTTACCGCATTTGTTTGAAAAAATGTATTATCTTTGATTGAGTATAAAAAAAATTATATAAAATTAAATAATTTTTTATTTCGGTTTTTGTAAGTCTATAATATTAACTAACATAGTATTAAAAAAAAGTGCCGGTTTTTCACAAAAAATCAAAATATTGGCTTTTGTAAAAATGGCTAAATTTGTGATTTTTACCGCATTTGTTTGAAAAAATGTATTATCTTTGATTGAGTATAAAAAAAAATTATATAAAATTAAATAATTTTTTATTTCGGTTTTTGTAAGTCTATAATATTATCTAACATAGTATTAAAAAAAAGTGCCGGTTTTTCACAAAAAATCAAAATATTGGCTTTTGTAAAAATGGCTAAATTTGTGATTTTTACCGCATTTGTTTGAAAAAATGTATTATCTTTGATTGAGTATAAAAAAAAATTATATAAAATTAAATAATTTTTTATTTCGGTTTTTGTAAGTCTATAATATTATCTAACATATTATTAAAAAAAAAGTGCCGGTTTTTCCCAAAAAATCAAAATATTGGCTTTTGTAAAAATGGCTAAATTTGTGATTTTTACCGCATTTGTTTGAAAAAATGTATTATCTTTGATTGAGTATAAAAAAAAATTATATAAAATTAAATAATTTTTTATTTCAGTTTTTGTAAGTCTATAATATTAACTAACATATTATTAAAAAAAAGTGCCGGTTTTTCACAAAAAATCAAAATATTGGCTTTTGTAAAAATGGCTAAATTTGTGATTTTTACCGCATTTGTTTGAAAAAATGTATTATCTTTGATTGAGTATAAAAAAAAATTATATAAAATTAAATAATTTTTTATTTCGGTTTTTGTAAGTCTATAATATTATCTAACATATTATTAAAAAAAAGTGCCGGTTTTTCCCAAAAAATCAAAATATTGGCTTTTGTAAAAATGGCTAGATTTGTGATTTTTACCGCATTTGTTTGAAAAAATTTATTATCTTTGATTGAGTATAAAAAAAAGTTATATAAAATTATACAACTTATTTTATTATAAAATTGCATTGAAAACGATTGCTATCGTTCTTAAACAAATTTAACATTATTTTGAAGTTATTTTACAAAATTTGAAGGAATAAGTGTAGCCCTTTTTAAAATGATCAATTTTTGACATATTTTCTCTATACATATGTATATACATAATGAAGCCATTTTGTAAAATTTATTTTATAATTGTAAAGTTATATTTTTCGATAATGGTAAATTGTATTTAAAATTGTGTATAGTTGCTTTTTGGATATCTGTGTAAAAAAATAAAATCCCAGAAGTATATATCTGTATTAATAAATGGCAAAATTGGGAAAAACTTAGTTTTTGAGAAAAAGGACATGTGGGAGAAAGTCAAGTACTTGTACCGAATAAAAAAAATCTCCAGAGATCTAAAAAGTATCTTTTTAAAACTTATTATCCGTTTTTAGTGCATTCTGATCATTAATGTAGCTAAAATTCAGTTTTTGAGGAAAAGGATATATGGGAGGTAGTAATGTCCTTGCACCGAATGAAACGAAAATTGTCACAGAGCAAAAAAGTATAATTTCATAAACTATTCCGAATTCTTACTGTATTCTTATCATTAATGTAGCCAAAATGTAGATTTTAAGAAAAAGGATATATGGGAGGTTGTTATGTCCTTGCTCCGAATGAAAAAAAATTAAGCACTAAGCTAAATGACATAATTTAACAGAGATTTACCACTTTTGCTTCATTCTGCTCATAATAGTAGCTGGAATTAAACTTTTAAATTTAAGGATGTATCGGAAGTAGGCGTGTCCTTGGGCCGATTTTTTCGAAACTTCAAATTTTTCTTAATTTAGATATTCTGAGCCAGCATACCAAATTTCAAGTTTCTGCGACAACTCCTCTAATTTTGCCGATTCACTATATGGGGACAAAGCACTGTGGGACGTGTCCACTACATATCTCGGTAAAGGAGGACGCCTGTAGGGGTGTTCTGCATCTCCGGGAGTTGGTAATAACAAGGGAGGTGACCTGCGGGGTCACATGGGGATAGTGGGGTTGTTCCTTGAAGATCCACTGGCCAAGGTCACAGATAAGATGCTACCAAGGCAGATTTTTGCTAGGAATTATGATGTGATCATCTTCGAGAGACGCATTTGGACCAGCAAATCTTGGGAGCCCGAACAGAGATTACAGGTTTGGTTCACTGACGGCTCGAAACAGATCAATGGAGATACGGGTGCGGGTGTGGAAGTATCCGTCGATATTCCAGGCGAAAATCTTTGCCATCTTTGTATGCGAATCAGAGTGTCTTAGAAGGGCTACAAGGGGGGCATTTATTTATATACTTTCGGACAGACAAGCGGCACTCAGGGCATTGTTTTCCTATGACGTGTCGTCTAAGCTTGTCCTAGACTGCATTGAGTATCTCAATATACTTAGTGGATCCAACAAATTGATTCTTCCCTGTGTTCCTGGGAACGAGGTGCATTCGGGCAATGAACAGGCCAACAGGTCGGCCAACTGCGGGGCCCGTCGGGAACCTTTTTGTAGTGTAGCCATAAGTTATGTCAGAGAAAAACTTAGGATTTTGATCGAAGCCAAGACCATTGAGTGCTGGAAAGCTTCAATTGACCAGCGCCAAAATACAGGAGACTTTTTTCTCTAAACAGGAAGGACTTAAGAGCCTTAACAGGATTTTTCATTGAACACTGTAATTTCAGATACTATTTGAGTATCAGATGTCTGTCTGACTCAGATACTTGTAGATTCTGTGAATTAGACGCTAAAACAGCGGAGCATATACTCTGCGTTCCTTAGTGGATATACATTACCCCCCTTGAAAATTTGGAAATCTGTGCCTAGTAAGGTGACTGCCTCATTGGAAGCCTCAATATTTAGGGCATAGAATTAGGCTGCACAAAAGATCAACATCTTTTGGTCGCGGTGCATAGGTCCTTTCGAATCTAATCTAATTGTACATACATATTTTTCATCCCAATAAAAAAACATAAATTTTGTCAATTTAAGTGCATTTATGTACATTCAGAATGATAGCAATTTTTTGCTTCTCCTTTTTTAATGCGAATGAAAATAAACTTTGATGTCCTATTACTTTGTAAAAAATTTCACATAAATGTTTTCATCTTAAAACATGTCCAAGTGCATGAAAACAAATCTGTCTTATTTTCTCGTTTTTGTATGAAAATAAAAAACAATAAAAATAATATCATACATGAACGAACAAGCCAAACTATTTTTGTCTCCTCAAGCGCGAATAGAACAAAACACAACAAAATAAAATAAATTCTTTGTTTCATGTGTATGACTGATAAATTAGTGAATATTTGCTACTCTGGCAATTAAAAACAATAAAATAACATTAATAATAACACTGTTCGTTGAAAAATCTCACAAACGGGCCCGCAGCGGGTAAACCTAATTCGAGTATGTGCCATACAGTAATGTTACAGAATTAATGGTTACAACGATAGAAAATTTTTTCTGTCATACTGTTTAACTTAAGTAACATAATAGAATTCGAACTTGAAATTTGATTTACTTTTATTTTGTCTATGGTTCAGCATAAGCTTCTCTCATTTTTAGAATTTTTTTAGTTAGAATGACTGTTAGTTCCGGCTTTTAGCCGTTGTCTGGGTAGTAGTTAGGTCTGTTAGAGTTGACTTCTTTAAATATTACCTCAACCCAACTCAAGCAGACTTATAATTTTTGCCGTCAAAATAATTAGAAAATAAACAAATAGTTCATTAGAAAATAAAAGATAATATTTATAAGCACCAAGTGGGGACAGACCTCTCACAGGATACGTGACGTGAATGGCTCATGGGGACTGGGACCGGTCCACGGTTCTTTTATATGAAAGGGTCGGTTCTTTATAGTAGGCTTGTGAGCTACGTGACATCTCACAGAACTGACACAGAATAACTTGTCACAGGACTAACACAAAGAAACCTGTCACAAAATTTAGGCAAATAGCACACCTGAGGATGTATCTAAAAAAATATTTTTACTAAATTAATTAAAAAAGTTAGTATTTCTCACAACGTTCTGCTTACAAGGTAAACGCTCTACGGTATAAGCTATTGTTCTCCATGCATATTGGCTGGCTAATAGCAGATATATATATATTTTTTTTTGTTATTTTCGGTTTAAATAAATACAAAAGAACGAAAAACCAAACGGGAGATTGCAAGACAATAAAAGAAGAAGCAGTGCTCTTTTGAAACTTCAGTGTACTAATTTATAAGCTTGATGGTCTTAATAATGCCTAAAGCATTTTAAAATCTTAACAGAAGTGTTAGATTTCACTTAAGTGTTCACAATAATTTGTAGCAACTTAGTGACATGACCTCGTATGATCGGTCAAGGAATAGGTCCAATGTGGTGAATTGACTCATCATTCCCTCTTATTACACTCTGCTAGAATTAAGAACTTTTTTCATCGACAAGCGGGGCACCCGGTGGGTGAAACTAAATCGACTGCGCTAAATCCAATGGCGCTGTTTTTCTAGGTTAGCTCTTAGATGAAAAAATTTAGTTTTTATCATAACCTGACAGAACTTGGTATATAAGCCTGTATTGGACCATTTCCCGTCAAATTTAGTTATTTTACATTCTTTGTAATTCTTATTATATATTCCTACTTTGAACTAGCTTGTTCCATTTTTGAACCTAGTCCATACAAAACATTTCAACAAAAATATATTAAAAAGTCTAAGAAATCGTTAAAAATCTGCTTTAAATTTGTTTTATTTTTTTGCTGTTTTTTTTACAAAAACACAATTTTTTACAAGTTTTATTCAAATATTCGTAAATAAAAAATAAATGTAAGCCCGGGGTGCAAAATTAGAATGTCAAATAAAATAAATATTCACCCTTATTCTAGTTGTCGTCATCGACACAAGACAATGTCGTCTTGGGATTTTTTTTTTTTTAAATTGGTATTCCCGTTGTCGTTATCGAAAATAATTGATAACTGTCGACAAATATTTGGTATTCTGTAAGAAAATGTGACGCCGATATTGTCTTGAAACGACTCTAATTTTGTCGAGACAATTTTTAGTAACGACTGAAGGAAAAGTAATGACTGAAAAAAAAACGGAAAAAATGGGAAGAAATATCAAATTTATTAAATGCACTTGGCCCACCGAGAATAATGTGAGATGTATGGCAGAAGGTAAAGAAAGCATGATCATATAAAGTGCATTATAAAAATATAACAAAATTTATTTATAGGTTTGGCGAGACTTAAAATCTAAAGTTTAAAAGAAAATGGTAGCCAACAAAGCCGAGTGTAATGCTACAGGTGGCGGAAGATTCAAGCAATTTATATTGAGCCCGCTGGAGGAAGCTGTGGCAAATCTTCTACAGTTTCAGAAACAGCTCAACCCTAAGTTAAAGTCGTTTCCAACACTGAGCTGGTACGACCCCTGGGTTAAAAATCTTAATGTAGCTGGCAACTTTATTGTTTTGGAAATAAATGTGGACTTGGTTCCGGTTTTCAAATTAGGTGCTATTGTTTCCAGCACATCTTTGAAGGCTGTTTTATTCAGCCGAAAGTAACTTTCAAACCTTTTAAAAAAATTAGAAGATTAACATTCTTTAAAGTAACAGACTTTGATTTTGCTACTCACTTGTTATCCGGCAGATTAAAGATATTGGATTTCTGTATGAGAAGTCTTCTTTCCAATTAATAGATTTTTTTTATTTTTTTCATCACTGGTATCAGAATTTAAATTACACATAAAAAACATTTTTTCGCAAAAATAATAAACAAAATAAATCTGCCGACTCAATTTTTAGAGATGTGTTTTTGTTTAAATCGATAAACTGGCAACGTCGTTACAACACTGTTTTAGAATACCAATTTGTTGTCGAAGTGATGTCGACGTCGAATCAAAGTGATGTTGACTCAAAAACGACGACGACATTGATAACGACAACTAGAATAAGGGTGATTAGCTTTAAAGTCTTTGCCACGTCTCAAATTAGTTAAAAGAAGCTTTGAACTCTAAACTGATTTATTAAATTAAATTAAAATGTTTTTATTTTACAGCAGTACTTAATGGACCGGACATTCGTCGTCTAATGAAGGACATTAAGTTGCATTGAATGATATCCAGCTATTGGCCTGGAATTGTGTGAAATTAGTAATTGAAAATGTTTTAGGAAATCATCGGTCAGAAATTTGTAGAATTTTGATTGAAAATATGCTAACTGCATCTCAAAAATTAAACATCCGAAAGTCATGGAAAGAACATTTTTTGCATTATCATGCAGAAAAATTTAAAAAACAATCACCAGCCGAGTCTGATGAACATGGCGAGAGATTTCACCAGTGACAGCTAGCCTCGAACACCAGTCACAGAGTAGGTTTTTTCAGATAAGTCTTCTTTTCACCGGTAACGGGACAGGTCACGGGGTAGGCAATTTCAGATCGATTCCATTTTATCAGTCAAAATGAAGTGTAAAAAACATTACATTTTACCAATTTTTGTCAGTTGCTTCAAAGTGTATGTAGTAACAATTTGTCAGTAGTATTTAAAGGCAAATACTGTTTAACTGCATATACTTTTTTTAACTGTAATTTCTACCGACAAACTTTTTTAAGTGCAAAAAATGGATTCAAAACCTAAATATATTTTACTTACCTATATGCAAATCGTTTATTGCTTTGTTAATGATATGGGGACTTGTTGGTCGTTGATACCCATTCGGATCAGGCGAACCAGGAGATGTTGGAGAACACGGCTCACTTTGCTTAAGGCTTCCCGAGATACTATCCATTCTACAATTAGTACGAAAAAATTATTTTAAGATAAGTAATCATACTTAAGGCAGTAGCACTTACTCTACATGGCGATGACTAGCAATCAGCAACTCAAAGTCGGGTCCAAACGATTGAACAGCATCTACAAGTAGGAATCCATGCACGGACATATTAATATTGATTTCTCCCATTTTTTTAGTAATTCCTGCCTTTATGCCGATAATTTGAAGTTCGGCAATACTTTTCTCTCTAGACTGAACTTCTAAAATCATTTGGCCTATAAAAAACTGAAACATTGCTGTTTTCGAAATTTCCATTAGTTCATTGTTATCTGCAGCATTGCTTTTGTCATTGGACTCAACATTAATATCATCATCATTAGTAACGTGTTTTTCGGAATGCTTTATTGATTTAAATATATCAAATTTAATAGGATTTAAAATTCTTAAGCATTCCGTTATTTTCTGTTCATTAATGTGAGCAACAATTTTCTGAAGATTTCCAAACAAAGTTATAGAAGGATATTCAGGGTCCGATGTATTTATTATTCGTCTTTCTAGTTGAAGTGATATATTAAATTTATCCAAAAGATGAAAGTTTGAAGATGTTTTAGAGCATGCGTATCCGCATTCTCGATTTTTACACACCAGCACTTGAAGATCTGTTAGATTAATTATATACTTATCATATATTTCACTATAAAGATCACTTTCCAAGCCAGTGTCACTGTTTATCACAAACTTGGAAAACACGGTCGAATCAAGGCCCGTTATTGCTGTTACGCCTGTATTTGTTGTTGCAGTTGTTGCCGGTGAATCAAAACGACTTATTTGTGACCCTGGAGGTGTTGAACAAGGCGTCATAAAGAGCTCATCATCACTATCCTTATCTGTTGCATTATCATCATTTATAACTATATTTTCATTGCGTAAACGTTCATTTTTAATAAGTTGAAATCTACCAAAATCTATTAAAAACACAGATGTGTTCTTTTCTTGAAAATTTTCTACGCAAATGATTCGGGGTGCAGATATGTTAATCTCGAAAGACCATTTTTTTCGGTAGTCCTGAAAAAATAAAAGTTTTAAATAAAAATCATAATCTGATGAACTTTTTTTTAAATTCACGTTTCCTTTTTATAGACTTTATTTCACTATCTGAAAGCTTGTAACCAGTGTTACTCTTTTCCAAATTTCGCAAAAAAAATAGCTACATTGAATCACGAAAAACATACGAATTGTTCAGTTATTGTAAGTTTTTCCTTTTTTTAGATAGGGTTTTTAGTACATTTTATTACCATCATGCTGGAAAAAATATGCAATAAAATATAGCAAATATGCGCTTTAAAAATGGAAAGTAAATAGGAAGCTTCATAGCCATGGCAACATTTATTGTTAAGTTTAGGTCAGCCTAACGTTTTTTGTTGTTTCTCTACACCTTTTCCAATTGTATTTCAGAAATAGTCTATTGTATTTTTGAGAATAGTCAATTGTATTTTAGAATAGTCAATTGTTTTTCAGAAATAGTCAATTGTATTTCAGAAATTGTCAATTGTATTTCAGAATAGTCAATTGTATTTCAGAAATAGTCAATTGTATTTCAGAATAGTCAATTGTATTTCAGAGATTGTCAATTGTATTTCAGAATAGTCAATTGTATTTCAGAAATAGTCTATTGTATTTCAGAATAGTCAATTGTATTTCAGAAATAGTCAATTGTATTTCAGAATAGTCAATTGTATTTCAGAAATTGTCAATTGTATTATGGAATAGTCAATTGTATTTCAGAAATAGTCAATTGTATTTCAGAATAGTCAATTGTATTTCAGAAATAGTCAATTGTATTTCAGAAATTGTCAATTGTATTTCAGAAATAGTCAATTGTATTTCAGAAATTGTCAATTCTTTTTCAGACATAGTCAATTGGATTTTAGAAATTGTCAATTCTTTTTCAAAAATAGTCAATTGTATTTCAGAAATAGTCAATTAATATAATAATATAATATAAGTATCAGTTAATTGAAACAAACATAAAATAATGTTAAAAAAACAATACAAAGGTTCTCAAGATATGAGATCGAAAACAAAAAAATTAAATTCTTAAAATACAAAAAATATTTTAAAATTCCAAATTATTTTTTTTTTTTTTTGCTAAAAAAATAATTCTCTAAACCACTTAAAGCGTGTATATACTCGTCATAAAGCCTGTTTCTAATTTTATTAACAAACCGCCCTGTTACCGAAAACACCCGTTCGCTTTCTACCGAAGTGGGACGAATGGTTAGAAGTGCATTAAATAACAATTCAACATTTTTTGTCTCTCCTTTCATCAATACGTAGATGAAGAGCATCAAATATTTTTTCGCCAAGAATAGAAGGAATCGATTGAATTTCTTTACATAAAGTGTAAACTATGGCATCAGCAGTTAATAAGTTTGTATCATGGCTGCTCAACCTTTGAACAGCTATCTGTATGGGTTTCATAACTTGAAGCATATTGTTTAATGTATAAAAAATGTCAATGTGAACTGCCAAATGGGGGGAATGATTGAGATAAAAAATCCCATCAGCTTTGCTATCATTTACAAACATTTTCATCACGTTAGGTCCATCTGTAATAGTGAAGACTATATGATTTTCAAATTGTATATTGTGCTCTCTTAAACGAGTATTAGAGTATTCAAAAAACCGACCTTTTGAAAAAACCGGTTTCGGTTTTCTTCGAAAAATCGAATTTTGAAAAAACCGGTTTCGGTTTCGGTTTTTTTTTAATATGAATAATAAGCTTACACAATTTGTTTATTGTTTTTATTATAACAAAAAAACAGAAATTTAATATATAAAGTAATGTTTACGCGTAAAGTGCTGAACACACCTATTGTTAGCATAACGAAACTTATTTTTTTCATGCTCTTGGCATTTTACTTGTAGCCTTAGAGAATGGTTTCGTTAAGCTAACATTTCATTACTCTTGTATCCACCCGCAAATAAGGTACGTTGTTACCTATTTAAAACCCGAATAAATTTATTTTTTATAAAAAAAATTCAAGTTATTTTTATAACGTTATTAGAAAATATTCTAAACCGCATTTTTTTTATTTTCCTAAATTTTTGGGGAACATTATTTGAGCAAAACATTTGTTGGTCCTTCAAGCCGGATAAATTGACTCGATTTTTAATTTTTGCGAAAATAATTTCCTCAAAAATAATTTATTTTCAGCCCGATTGGTTTTGAATTTTTATTGGAATTCCTGAAGAGCATTAGGTATATTTCTAAATTCCCCTTATCCCTGTAAATTATTTGATAAAAAGGTACGTAATTTGAATTATAAAGTGTTTTAATAAATAAAAGTGTAACAATATAAAAAAGTGAAAATATATACAGTGATCCCGTATTAAAACGAAGTAAAATCTACCAACAAAACAAGTGTATAAAAAATTTTGTTTATTTTGTTTGTGTGCTTTTTTTACTTACAAAAAAATATATATAAGAAAAAAAAACCCTTAAATAATTTCGGTTTTTTTGACTTTAATATCCAAACCGTTTTTTGCGTTTGTTTAATTCTCTTATTTTTTCTAATTGCAAATAGTGTTTACCCCCCGCATCGCCATATATTAAGAGAATATAGATTAACATTAACTCGTTGTTTTTCTAATAAGCAAACGAACGGACAAACTGAATTATAATTATAAATTTATTTTTATTTTTCTCGCGAAAATAAATTTAATAAATCAAATAACTCGTGTTTTTTTTTTATTAATAAATAAAGAAGAAAACATTGTAAAAAATATACTGTGAAAATAAACAAGTTGGTGTTCATATTGTTGTTGTTGGTAGTGTCTATTGTTTATATTGTTACACTCATTACATTAGTGTTGCAACATTTTGAATTGAACGAATAATCGAATAAAGTTTTTTTTTTGTGAAAAGTGTTTAAAACTTGAATTTTTTCCCGTGATTCGTGGTGAAATAAAAACACAATCGACTTTTTGAAAGATTATTCGATTATTTTTCATAATTTTATAATTTTCCGATTTTTAAAGAAAATTAATTTACCCGTTACGAGTACTCGAAGTGATATATTGCAACACTTTTGTAAAATTAAGCTTTTTAAACCTTTTTTGCAAATAAATAAATTTACACAGAGAAAAATAATTGTATCGAATATATTTAAAGTAAAATTTACCCGAGTTTTTCGAATTTTTTAACGAATAATCGCTATCAAGTGTAGCATTATTTAAATATAATTGAATATTTTTATATATTTTAATATACCTTTGCATTTTTGATAAATTTTACCGTTTTTTATCAAATTGAATTGAAGGTTTAAAAAAAAAAATTGAAAAATTTGATTGAAATTTATATTTTTTTTGACGTTTACCCGTACGTAAAATAAATATATTTAATTTCTGTTTCTTACTTATTTTGAACATTTATACATAATTTTAACATCTCGTGTTGAATTTTTTAAATCTCGGTTTATAAAATATTAACGAGTTAGTTAAAACTTCCGATCGCTTGAGTGAATTTGAATCATTTATAATCGCACTCCCTCCAGCGGATCATAAAATTGGTTCACTAAGCGCACATGAAAAAGAATTAAATCGTTTATGGGAATCAGTTCGGGCATCTTGTGATTCATTACAACTTGATTCTGAACAGAATAAAAGGATGCTCAAGGAAATAAAACATAGGTATATGTCTTCATATACTACCTATACTCGCGGCGTTTCCTTTGTAACCGAAATTTTAGAGCATTTAAAAACAGAAAAGGCCAGAGAGTTTAACCCACTCCCCTCTTCTACCATTAATCTTCCGCCGTGTAAAATCGATTCTTTTGATGGCACTTATACGAGTTGGCCTACCTTTTGCGATTTATTCACGGCTATGTACATAAATACCCGAATAAGCCCAGTTGAAAAGTTACTTCATCTTCGAAGTCTAGTAAAAGATGAGGCTTATAGTGTCATAAGCAAGTGCCCACTTACTAACGAGGGTTTCGATCTTGCTTGGAAGAATTTAATGGATAGATATGAAAATAAAAAAAGAGTCTCATAAATGCTCAAATGGGAATTCTTTTTAGTATTCCTTCAATAGATCGTGAAACTGGTTCTAATATTAAAAAATTACAACGCACTATAAACGATATAATCTCAAATCTTTCTCTGTTAAAAGTTACCCCCGAAATGTTATTCAACGTTATTTTCGTGTATGTTTGTTCAATTAAATTGCCTGAACACACTTTAGGTCTTTGGGAGGAATCTGTGAAACGCAACCCCGATTTACCCGAATGGGATGAAATGGATAAATTTTTATCCGCCCGGTATCAAACCCTTGAATCCGTTACTGATATAAGACGTTCACAACTAAATCCTACTCAAAATCAGTCTCGATATACGACTCCCGTTAACCCGAAGAAATCTTTTAGTGATTCAAAAAAAAATAAATAGTTTTGCGACAAAGACGAATACAACTCAACCCGTAAATAGATGTGTTCTTTGTCAAGAACACCATCCCCTTAGATTATGTTCTACATTTTTGGGACAAAATGTTGATCAGCGATTATCAACAGTGAAAAGACTAAAGTGTTGTACCAATTGCCTTGCTATCTCTCATGAATTTAAGGCTTGTAAAAGCATTCATGTTTGCTTTTTGTGTAAACAGAAGCATCACTCGCTTCTTCACAGAAGTAATCAACCCGTAAGATCAACTTCTGGTAGTGTTTCTCACCAAAATATCTCGCATGACACTACTGGTATTACTAGAAACACGAATGTTTCTCCCCAGAATTCAAGTCAGATCGCTTTAAACCCTGTTGATAGACCGTCTACTTCCACAGACATTAGGTCTTACCAAACTTACACCGCTCAGGTAGATTGTACTCCGAATTCTGCCGTGCTTTTAGGAAATATAATTTGTGACGTCGGCACAAATTAATTGACCCCTGTTCTCAAGCAACTTTTATCACGAAACGGTTGCAAAAGAAACTTTGTATCCCTACGTTTTCGACTCCAATGGCTGAAATTTCCGGTATTTGCGAGACCGTTTCTGCCACTTCATCAAAAAGATGTTTGCTTTCGATTGGTTCGCCAATTGACCCGAATTTCAGGATTCAAACTGAAGCCTATGTTGTTGATAAATTGACTGGTAGTTTACCCTCATATTCAGTCACGAGCGCAATAAATGATAGTTTTCCCGATATTACTATGGCTGATATCAGTTGTTCTCGAATGGATCTGCTTTTTGGAGCAGAAGTTTTTCCCCACATAATATTACCTGATGTCAGAAAACACCCAAAAGACAATCTTGTGGCCCAGAAAACAGTCTTCGGTTGGATTGTAACTGGTAAAGTAGGCCAGCCTGAACCCCTACAATCGGTTACTTCATTTTTTAATCATGTTGAACTAAACCATCAACTTGCTCGTTTTTGGGAACTCGAAGAGGTTCCTCCAGTTTCCCGAATAACTGAAACCGAAGATTTTTGTGAGAAACTTTATCGATCAACCACGTATAGAAATTCAGATGGTCGATATGTAGTTTCTTTACCATTTAAACCCGATTTTCCCACAAATTTGTGTTTAGGCAACTCTCGGAATATAGCTCTTTCTCAATTTATGAGAAAAACCCTGAATTAAAATCACAATATGATGAAGTAATTAGCGAATGTATGGTTTTGGGCCATAGCCGCGAAGTAAATTCCCCTATTGATGAATCGTCAAGTTTTTATATGCCTCACCATGCGGTTCTAAAACCCGATAGCGTTACTACGAAACTTCGAGTAGTTTTTAACGCATCAAACTCGTCGTCAAATGGCGTTAGTTTGAATAATATTTTTTACCCCGGTCCTATTCTACAGGCTGACCTTACAGTCTTAATTCTCCGTTGGCGGACATTGAAAAGATGTACCGTCAAATACTTGTACACCCCAATCAGACCGCATTTCAAAGGATTCTTTTCCGTCGTAATCCTGATGAAAATATTAAGGACTTTGAGCTAAAAACTGTAACTTTTGGATTAAATTGTGCCCCTTATCTCGCCATACGGACACTACTTCAACTGGCCCGTGATTGTGAAGCTCAATGTCCTGCTGCATCTGAAATTTTGAAAAACCATATGTATGTTGACGACGTACTAGCTGGCTCGCATGAGTTAGAAGATGGTTGTAATAGACGTAATGAACTAATTAAAGTCCTTGAATCGGCTGGTTTTATTCTCCGAAAATGGACCGCGAATCATATACGTCTTCTAGAAGATTTACCCGACAAGAATCTGCTTGGAACAGATTTCTCGAAAATCTCAGATGCGAGTACTACTAAAACCCTAGGCTTGCGGTGGAATGCTGCTAAAGACAGCTTCTATTTTAAACTCGTTTCGCAGCCAGATAGAAATGTGGTCACCAAACGTGCAGTCTTGTCTGAAATCGCTAAATTATTTGATCCCGCCGGTTGGTTATCCCCGAAAATCATAGTTGCTAAAATGACAATGCAACCAATATGGAAAGACAAGACAGATTGGGATGAGTGCTTGAACTCTTCCACGTTGATTCAATGGCACTCTTTTCTCGATGATTACCCGTACATTGAGAAGATTGAAATACCCAGATGGGTTAATTTTCACCCTGATAACGATTTTGAGATCCATGGATTTTGTGATGCTTCCGAAAAAGCATACGCTGCAACACTCTATGTTCGCACCACCTCTTCCCCGTTTGAGGTACAATCGCATTTGCTTGCATCCAAAACAAAAGTAGCTCCAGTAAAATATGAGACGTTACCCCGTTTAGAGCTCTGAGGAGCGGCATTAATGGCAAAGATGGTTGAGTCATTGTGCGGTCAGTTGAATATTTCTAAAGAAGATTTACCTTTGGACAGATTCAACCATTGTTTTGACTTGGCTTCAGAAACCCCCGTGCCATTTGCCAACTTTTGTAGCGAATAGAGTTGCACTAATTGAGAGAAAGGTTGGAATTGAAAACTGGTCTCACGTTGTTTCTAAAGATAACCCCGCCGATTTGGCAAGTCGTGGATCTCTTGCTCGTGATTTAATTGAAAATCCTTTATGGTGGCATGGGCCAAAATGGTTATCTCAACCAAGAGATAAGTGGCCACAAAAATCGATAAATATTTATTCTCATTTGGAATGTGTTGTTTCTCATAACTCCCCAAAGAAAATAATTGATATTCTCGACCATTTTTCCGAGCAATGAAAACTATTGCATATTGGTTTCGCTGTCTTCACTTTTTGCGAACATGTAAGCGTTTATACGACACCCCTGAAATTACTCATGCGGAAATGAAATTCGTAAAAGATCGTCTGGTTCTAGTATGTCAGCAAATTTACCTTCCCGAATATTCGATCCTATCAAAAGGACTTCCTCTCCCTTCTAAAAGTCACATACTGTCTTTGAATCCCTTTATTGACCCGAATGGATTCGTTAGGATGAACAGTCGGCTTGTTCATGCACCCGGGCTAACATATGACGAAAGATACCCTAGAATTTTGCCCTATTCAGCGACTTTTACGGATCTGTTCGTAAAACTTGTACATAAGTGTACTATTCATGGTGGGCAGTCCTTAATGCTCCGCACAGTACGAATGGAGTTTTGGGTCCCGAATCTAAAAAATTTAGTTCGTAAAACTATTCGTAATTGCACTATTTGTGTATTACATCAAAAGCAATCGGGACAACAAATTATGGCCGCTTTACCTCCAGAGAGAACTTCTCTAACAAGACCCTTTACTCACACAGGTCTAGACTTCGCTGGACCTTTCGATATAAAATCCTATAGAGGTAGAGGTTGCCGTACAACAAAAGGCTATGTAGTGGTTTTCGTGTGCTTTGCAACAAAAGCAATCCATTTAGAAGCAACCGGCGACATGTCTTCAGAAACATTCTTAGCAGCGTTCACCCGTTTTTTCTCGCGCCGAGGTTGCCCTTCCCATTTATATTCCGATAATGGGACAGCGTTTGTAGGTGCTTCTAATTTACTAGAGGTAGATCGAAAACATTTTCTTTCTCACCTTAAACAGCAGCTTTTTTCTCAGAGTAATTTTCAAATTGTCAAATGGAACTTTATACCCCCCGGCACCCCTCACATGGGTGGACTCTGGGAAGCTGGCGTTAAAAGTTTTAAAACTCACTTAAAAAAGATCTCAAACGCTCAAAAATTCACGTTTGAAGAGTCTTCCACTATGCTTACTAGGATAGAAGCTTGCCTAAATTCACGCCCCTTATTTCCAATGAATGAAAATCCACACGAAACTGTTTCTCTAACACCCGGCCATTTTCTAATTGGTGCACCGTTATTATCTCCTCCTGAACCCAATTTATCCGATCTGTCACTTAGTCACGCTAATAGGTGGCGGAAGCTAAAAAC
Organism: Eustalomyia histrio; assembly: GCA_949748255.1. Taxonomy (NCBI): domain Eukaryota; kingdom Metazoa; phylum Arthropoda; class Insecta; order Diptera; family Anthomyiidae; genus Eustalomyia; species Eustalomyia histrio. The sequence goes on from OX456524.1 coordinate 113,193,045, forward strand.
TCTTCACCATCAATTTGCTCTTCGATGGAAAGAAGAGTATCTGAAGGAGCTCCACGGACGTGTGAAGTGGAAATATCCTAAAAGAGAATTTCAGGTAGGGGATATTGTTGTTATACGTCAGGATAATTTACCCCCTAACGAGTGGAGGTTAGGGCGTATTGATAAAGTTTTAAAAGGTCCCGATGAGAAAGTACGCGTCTGTGATGTGAGAACGGCCTCAGGCATTTTTACTCGGGCAATTGTTAAGCTCGTTCTTCTACCCGTATACGAACAAAATTAACTATTTCCCTCTCTTTTTTTTCTTCCCATAGGTTAGAAATGTCGTCAGTCAGTCGCCGCCCTGAAGTCCACCGAGAGGATGGCCAAAATCCTGAAAATGCTACCCCGCTGGGTCTGCAGAACGGGGTCTTGCTTGCAAGCTTTGCAAAAAGGACCATCCCCTGCGCAAATGTTTTCGTTTCAAGCGCATGTCGGTGGACCAAAGGATTCAAGCGGTAAAGCAGTTGAAATATTGTTTTAACTCTCTGGCGACATCTCATTTATTGAGAAAATGCGAAAGTCGGGATCGGTGCATCGAGTGCCTTGAAAAGCACCATACTCTTCTGCACAGACAACCCCCAAAAAAACAGGCCACTGGGAATGAAAAAAGAAAACGTCACCAAAATCAACGTAACCAAAAGCAACGTAACCAACCACCCCAATGTCAGTGTGGCACCCGAAGGGGCAATAACATAAATTATGGTGGGAGTGGTAGCCAACCGGCTACCATAGTCATAAACGTCCACTCCGGACAAAATTTTTAGTTTCTGTTTAAACAAAAAAAAAAATAAAATAATACCCGTTTTTTTAATTTATTACTTTTTATATAGAATCAGATTAATTTTTTATTATATTTTCTTTTTTTTATGGTTTTAATTCATTTTTCCTAGAATTTTTTTTTTTTAAATAAATTGAATTAAAAAAAAAAAAAAACGAATTGTTATTTAGTTCTAAGTTTTTTTTGTGAATTGTATTTCAAATGCTCGTGTGAATAACGTACCACGCACTTACTCCTTGGCTCCTCTTGTTGCACCCGTGCAAGGAGGGCGGGATGTTTACGCGTAAAGTGCTGAACACACCTATTGTTAGCATAACGAAACTTATTTTTTCCATGCTCTTGGCATTTTACTTGTAGCCTTAGAGAATGGTTTCGTTAAGCTAACATTTCATTACTCTTGTATCCACCCGCAAATAAGGTACGTTGTTACTTATTTAAAACCCGAATAAATTTATTTTTTATAAATAAATTCAAGTTATTTTTATAACGTTATTAGAAAATATTCTAACCCGCATTTTTTTTTATTTTCCTAAATTTTTGGGAACATTATTTGAGCAAAACAAGTAATAAAAATAAAAAAATACAATCTTTGAAAAAAAAAATATATATATGTATATGTGACCTTCTCCGAGAAAAGGGACCTAGTGTGTCCAAAAATGGGTTTGGACTTAAGAGGGGATTCTGGTACCTAAAAGGATGCAGAATAAGATAAAATGAGTTAGATTTCTGATAAAAATTTTACAATGTTCTTCGCATTAGTATACGCACATCAATCCTTTGCTGAGAGCGAACAGATAGCTGAGAACGAACAGAGCAGCAACAAAAGCAAAGGTATTGTCACACTAAAAAAAAATACGTCACCACATAGGCATGACGTCACCAAAGTCGGCACGCAATCATAACTAACCATACCAAATCGCATCTTCCAACTAAAGGTGTGTTCACAGTGATAATGCGTTATGAAACTTTAAATGCGTTTTTCTCAAAACTTCATTTTCACACACTAGGTCCCTTTTCTCGGAGAAGGTCACATATTTATACATATATTTATTTAAATTTAATTTTTTTATTGCATTTCATTTCAACAAAAAATTAACTTAAAACCAATATTTTTTAATATAATATCTTAAAAAATAATATTATAAAACTATATTCATATCAAATGAATAGAGATCATTAAGTTTGTAAATTGGTAAAAGTAGGTACGTTAGTAAATTGAACGTTTAAAACGTTTGGCATTAAATAAGTTTTTTAATGCTACATTTTAAATATGTAAAAAGAAAATCTATTTTTCACTTCTAAAATAATATTTTAGAAATAATATGCAATTTAAATGTTTCGTTTTAAGACGATTTTTTTGTTTGCTTTCGATAAAGTTAGAAGTGGAAAATACTCTTTCACTAATAGTAGATGTTGGACAAATAGTCAAAAGACAATTATATAAATTTTTCAACTTTTCAGTTCTTTTGTCGTATTTATCAAGATATATGAAATCATCATAAAATGATGAATGATTTTGTACAGTCTCTTTTTTAGGATTTTGAATACTGTTAATTGTGTTATTTAGATCAAAAATTAAACTATTTGAATTTGGAATATCCAAAGTTAAGTCTTCATCGGAATCTATCAGACCTTAATATAAATCTTCATAACCAAACAAACGATAATAAAAGTGTTAGGAAAAAATAAAAGAGACCAAGTAACCCAGTTGGTGATGTAATTAAAAAAACCGGTTAACCGAACAAAAAAGACCGGTTTTCGGTTTTCTTAGAATTTACAAAATATTCGAAACCGATCGGTTTAAAAAAAAAAAATAAACCGGTTGACCGGTTTTCGGTTTCGGTTTTTGAATACTCTAACGAGTATCCATTAAGGTTTCTATTACTACCGCTCCGGGTATATAGACCATACCTAAATTGAAAAATGTTTCTTTATCACCTAATGAACATATGTTAAGGTATCTCCCATTTTTCAGACTTGTCCATTCATCGATAGTCAACGAAAATCTACCACCCTCAGCTAATGTTAAGTTTATATTATTTACATACTCATCCTTTACTTCCTGGAATGTTTTTTTTTATTAACTTTTGTACTCCCCTTTCTACTTTTGGTTAATTGAAGCTATCACGGTTCATGGATTTACGTATGTTCTCACTTCTTGGAATCAGTCTAATGGATTATTCTCTGAACATTTGAAATATTCTTGGAGAAATTTTTTATTTCATATTTATATATTTTGTTTTTCATTTAATATAAGCTGTTGTTAATGGGACTAGAAATCTACTTTTATTAAAACCGTAAAATTAACATTCATTACGGCTGGGGAGCCAATAAGTACATTATATATATATTCTAATATTAAAGTTAATATTTAATTTATTGTGTATATATATATATTAATTTTTTCTTTTTTAAATTTAAGTTTTTTATTCAGGAATTTTGCTTTGTAATATGATTTATTGGCCTATGTGGCCTTATATTACATTATGTATAATAAATAAATAAATAAATAGAAAATATATCAATTTAACAGAAACAATGTCACATCATCCAAATTATTGATTTTTTTAATCAATATTGAAAAAATAGTATCTTCTACATTAGTTATAGTACCAACAACCAACAAACACCTAAACATTTTATTTTAAACAATTTTTTTTATTGACTAAATTAAAATTAAATTATTAAATTTGCACTCCGTTTTTTAAGACTGGTTCTAGTTTTCAAGATATAGAATTAAATAATTTTTTACAATTTTTGACAATTAATGTCCATTTTATTCAATAAAGTCAAAATATAATAATAAAGAGCAGTCTGAGTCGTTTGCATTGTTTTTGATATTTTTCACGATTTTCGCCAAATCTTGGTGTAGTCTCTCTCCTTGCTCGTTGCTAGTATTACCTAAGTTTTCAGGAAAAAATCGAGATAGGAATGAAGAAAATGCATTTTGGGGAAAGTTGTGAACAACATCTTGAAATGATGCCCATTGGGCGTTAAACATTTATAAAATTTCCATCGGCCATTAATTTGCGAATATCAGGTCCGACAATTATTCCCTCTTTGATTTTGGCGAATGACAATTTGGGAAACAACTTGGTCAAGTACTTAAAAGCCGGTCCTTTGACGAAGTTTTTGATAAGGCCAAGTTTTATGTGGACAGGTGGCAAGAAGTTGTTATGTGGATTCACAAGTGACGTAGAAGAAACGTTTAGTATTCCTGTTTTATGATGCTTTTATATTTCCATTGTGTATCAGACCAGCCTTCAGGTTGTATTTTGAACCATCTATGAATAAACGCCACTCATTTACATCGTACGGCGTATTCATCGCATCAAATAAAACATGTCATCGCAGAAACATATGGCTCATTTGCGAGAAGACTGGCATAACTCAAAAAAAAAGAGATTCTGAGATAAATGCATTTAAAGTTTTGAATTGTGCCTAACTGCTGAGAAAAATACAAAACACTTTTGGTCGCCACTCAATAAGAAGAAGAGGTACCAATAACATATCAATACCAATACCATTGTTGATATGTTGTAGATTAAGATGTGACCAACATTTCTGCATCATTAATCCAAAAATCGTGTTTTTTGAGTTATGTCCGTCTTCTCGCAAGTAAAACTTTTATTAAGTCAGCAAGTAAAATTTCTATTAAATCTTCTTCTTTTTCTATATATGTGTCTTACTCTAATAACTAAGTTAACGTAAAAAAGCAACATTGCTAAAGTGTGATAGAATATGTAAAAAAGTACAAACTGAAATGTTTGACAAGGCTTGCTTTCGGCCTTCAAAGTCGCTAACAGAGCAGCCGTCTGTAATAGGCTTTTTACACTGAACATCTTTGTGAAAAGCGTGGAAGATGTTAAAAATGTGAAACAAGTGTTTAGATTGGCAACATCTTTCATCTGCCATTTATTCAGCTGTCAAAAAATAAAAGAAAAGGACGCATATTTTTTGTAAAAATAAAAAATGGATTAAGAGAAAGCATTAATCATTGGAGTAGTTGTTGCTTTGCAAGAACAAACCCGAATTTTAAAGCAGTACATTGAAATATGAAAGGTCATTCTGGAAGACGATGTGCCGCTCATTTTAATTTGTTGAATAATTTTTTCTTGTTTATTTTCTGCAATGTCAGTTTGCTAGTGATGGCACAAAGAAAATGGATTTTTTTTTTGTAATTTTTTTAGTGATGACACTTAAAATAACGAAAATTGTGAGAAAGGATCATCTTTTGTAGATGCAGAATTTTTGGCCTGTATAATTCTTATGGGAAGATGTAAACATCTTTGCTAATTGATGAAATATGAAAGTTGTAGCTCAGTGGAAAAAGGCTATAAATAACATCACTAAAACTAAATAACAAAAGTTCTGTTATATAAATTGACAAAACATATTCATATTACAGTTCATGTTAAATTAACGAATTATAAGATACATATAAATGTAGATAGATGAATTTAAAGAACAAAACAAATTAAGTTGTCCATGTACAGAGTAAAAATTGTAAATATCACAGCGAATAGAGTTAAACTCGCGTAGGTAATTAAATGTAATCAGCAAAATTAAAATTAGTAAACATATATATTGTTACAAGAAATTTCTAGTTGTAGAAATTTCTTCACACGAATTTTGACAGCTGGAAAAATCTAGTGTCGTAATAAACTAGAAATAACTAGAATACCTGACTACTCATATAAATACTGGCACTCGGTGACGCAGTAGTTCAATTGATAAGTAAAACGCAGAGTGTGAAGAACTAAAGTGTGCCTAACGTTTCGTCTATATACATCGTGTAAATAAAATGTGCTATTAAAGTGTTTTTCTGTAATTTTTAGTGACTGTTATAAATAAATAGAGCTATGAATAATTTCAAACAGTGTTTATTATTTGCAGTATAGAAAGAACTCGATTTATTTAAAAGGTAAATAAATCAACGATTTTATAAAGGGTAAAATCGTAACAATATGTATACCTTCAGCCCCTATGATTGCCGGAGGCTGGGCTCATATAGAATGAGGGAAGGTCCATACGTCCATTGATTATAACGACAGGAGAAAGATATGTATTTCCAGCCCAGTTGGTGTTTTTCTCACTTTTGTATATTTGGCTTACAAGCATGTTGTTTTTCAACAAATTTTGTTTGCAACAACAAGGCGTTCCTACAGAAGGGTAGAGAACATTGGCATTTTCAAACACGTAACTACGATATTTGAAAATCGTTTTATGAAATTTCTATAATTTTTCCGATGCATTTTCTCAAGATTTTCCATTTAGATATCTCCAATTCTTTGGCTACTATAGGAGATATAGTAAACCAGATTGGGAATCCATAAGATAGAACCGATCTTTTTTGTAAAAGTTAAAAAACATACGAGAACTGTTCAATAGAAAAGTTGAATTTAAATATTTATTTATTCATCAATAAACACGTTTTATTAAAAACAAAACCAAACACACATTTTAAAAACTAATGGTCATCTTCGTCACTCTCTGAAGATTCGTCACGAACTTTGCAGAGCAATTGTTTCAGGCAAAAACGAGTTTGTTATTCTTCTTTTTACGTTCCTCATGCTCCTTATAAGAGGGTCTGACGTTAAAAGAAGCCTATTAAAAATATTTCCTAGAGAATTTTCGGGCGAAGTTTAGCCGATATTGCCAAAAATGTTTATTACGTGCTTCTGCGGCCTCCTCTAAAAGTTTTCCAATGGACAACAATACGTTCTTGATGATAACTTCCCCATGCATTAGTATTTTATGCATTGTTGGAGTCATGGTTACAAATCGACATATAAGCGAGCAGTATCTAATGCATATTCATCGAATTTAACCGGATCAATTAAATGTCCTCTTGAAATCGTCTCTAGTATGTCGGAAGCCAATTTCGGGTCCTCAAAAAACCTTCTACTGGTGTTACTGTCATTGGTATTGCCAAAATGTGCCTTTGGAATGTCTACTAGTAAACCAGTTTCTTCGCCAAATCTTTTCTGGATTCCGAGTTTTTTTCCAGCTCAATTTTTTTCTCTGCTTTAGTCTTTCGCTCTATATATATCTTTACTGGCAACTAGTAAGCCAAATGGAGAATGCTTTCAAGGATTCTAATTCTAGCGTATAAAACTGAAAGGCCAAACTCCATAGCTTCCCGAACTTATTTAGTTTTGAATATCAATTTTATTAAAATCCTTAGATGTTGCCCCACATATATAGCAACGAATTTGGGGTTTTGTGCCAGTAGCTTCATTGCAGACTTTGCCATCTACCATTGTCATGATGAAGACATGACTGACTGAGAACTTGTTTCCATTAAAATTAATCCCTGTCGGGTTTAGTGACATCGCAGACTTTTTAATAAAGTTAATTTCTTCCTCAGTAACATCTTCTTTAACAAAACGAAATCTTACAGGACGGCAAAATCGAGGTGAAGAAGGTGTTGGGTGTTGCCATAACAGCTTTTCGTCTTCACTACCAGAAACTAATTGTAAAGGGACGAAACAACTTTGGAATATGTTTGCATCTGAGTCGACATCGTATATAAATTTCTGTTTGACTTAAGATCGATATGACCCATTTGGAAATCAACTTCAAGCTATTTTGTTCTTGCTCTTTTACTGCTGTTATAATCTCTTCTAAGGACATGGATAAACGCTTAACTGTATGGTACTTATTACTCTGCATGATTCTGGGGGTGGATAGCATTATCGCTTAGCTTTTTGTAATAAAGTATAACAATGGAAGAATTTCTTGTTAGTATTCCTCACTATATCGTACTGCCGACGAGTTTAATCGGCATCTAAAAACATCAACAATGATTGTATTGGCGTTAGTGAGTCATTTTTTTTTTTGCTTTTTGATTTAGAAAAAGCCTTTTTATACTTATTTGGGAAGCATCTCGTTTTCCAGCTTTCCGCAATTCCACCTGTGCAGCATGTATCATTACATATTTTTCTAGAGTACACCGCACTTCTTCTGTTTTTCCTCTTACTTCTTTCACTTGATTCGTTAAATAATTTGGATGGTCTTCCAGGTCGAGGTTGTGGAGTACAGATTTCTCAAAAGTTCCTTCTAGCCAAAAATAATTATTTTTGAAAAATACGTCTTCCTAGTTAACATTTTATTTAAAGTGTGCGAAATTGCGTTTTAAACTATCAGTTTGGTCTTCTGTATAATTTTCCCCCGAAATTAGTTGATCCTTCAAAAAATATTTAATTATATTCTAAAGTAGACAAATCAAAGCTGCATTCTATCAAACAAATATTTACGGGTCACGATTCTTACTCCTGAGTCGCCTTGTAAACCTAAAATTAATATATTTTTTTAAGAATACTATTTACAATTTTATTTTGTTTTTGTAATTAAGATGAAAAGAGTTTGAAGTACTACGAAAATACCCATTAGCACTCTTCAACGGCAAATTTTTGGACTCATGGTATCAAACTTTCGATTCTAATAAAAATTATGCCAGGATCTGACGTAATAGAACAACTACTAGATTAAAAAAAATCTCACTCTAACGTGAGGGTGCCTTCAAAGTACCTTAACTAAACCAAGAGAAAAATTTAATTAAAGTTTGCATTCTCACCTATTGCATCAGGATCCATCACACAGGCTTTGATAATAGGCGTTAAATAATAAAAATTTCACCGCAAACTTAATGTTTTACAGACAACCGAGAACAACAATAATTTTAACGATCGAGCTACGACTGAAGTTTAACGAGAAAGGGGTTGGGTATTGTTCTAAAAACTCTCCTCTAAAAAAGTTAATTTTTTTTAACGGCCTGCTTTGCTTTGATAATTTGACCATCAAAAAACCCGTATGTGCGTCGTTGTCATAACAAGATCTGGATTTGGATTTCAACAAATCTTTTGTTTGGAATCTATTCCTCAATTTGGTTTTATTTAAATATTGTAAAGAAAATACTTTCTCCACACTTGCTGATAAGTGAGGTATAGAAAGAACACCTTGAGCAATCCAAAAAAATATTCAGAGCTAATAGTTCATTTAAACTATTCTTAACCATTGAAATTTCGTTCCAAAATTCACATATATTCAAATTTTTAAACGTTTTTAAATCTTCTAATTTGGATGTTGCCCTGTACTCACTTTTAATTTTTTCGACGTTTTTAGCTTCTTTCGGGAACAACTTAATCACAAAAGGAACAATAATATTAGTTTCGCTATTCATTACATGTTCTGCTGAAAACTTGTATTTAAAGTTATATTTATTTTTTAAACATTCCAAAAATTTTATATAAAATTTCTTACCGTTATTTTTTAATTTCAAAATGTCATCTTCTGGATTGGATTTTGAAACGATGAATAATTCAACTGATAAATTTCTTCATTTAGAAGTCGATGGTTATAAATGTTTATATCATCACATTATCAATAAAACTTTTGTATAAAAAATTTTAATTGGGGAAATAGAAGAGACAATCTTTGCGTTATTATGTAAACTTCAGTTTCTTCGCCTTGCATTTCTAGATTTATGTCCTTTATAATTTTTAAAACATAAGATAAAAATAAGAAATACAGCTTCATGACATTATCTTTAAAGTTTTTTAATATGAAATCAGCTTTTTCATTATCTTTAGATTCATAACTAAAAAGAGTGAAGAAATAAGACAGTGGGTCCCAGTGCATATTATGAAGACATTTTGTAACTTTGGGGACTGTCCTCAAAGTGTCCATTGATCTAGCGCATAGTACTCTGACATTTTACTCGATACAGCGCAAAATAAGAGTTGGTATAAAATATTATACACAGAAAAATTTAACACTTACAAATTACTTTATATTTACCTTTTGACCCATTAGCACATTTTTCCAGGTTTTAAAAAATTTTGAACGTGATGCTCGTTGCTCATGTTCATTTATAAATGCACTCGTCACATTTTTTCGCTCGCTTAGTGGTTTCGTAAAAAAGGACACCAACCACTTAAATGTGCATTCATTGTAAACGATGTCAAGACTTTTCGATTTAATTATCAGTCGATAGTCGGACTGGTGCTCTGGAAGACTTTTCTCGTACTGCAGTTGAAACCAAGGTTCTTCGTTTTCTGCATTTGTACTTTTTTGTGTAAACAGGCTCATGAAATCATTGTAGAGAGTCTTTTGATTTTCTTGACATTGTGGCCTAATCAAATAAGGAAATTCTGTGCAATCATCCAGCTTATCATTCAAACTCACTGATCCTAAAGATATGCCTATGCGATATGAACTTAGTTTTGGTTTAATTTCTACAAAAGAAATTAGATTTTGGAAGTCCATGTCCAACATAATCATTTCCTTATTACAACGATTTGATGTCAAAGAGACTCTGCCTTCGGAGAGGGCAAATGTACAATTGGCAAAAATTGCATCCCTCTTGGAGAATGTGTCGTTTTCAATTGTTTCCTTTAAAGCAATTAAAATATCATCCTCTATGTTCTTATAAGATTCATCGCTGGTAGATGTAGAGGCTGGCGAAGCACTTTCATTTATGTAATCAGAATTTCCATACCAACCAAGCCAATTAGGGAACCAATGGTATAAAATACCTTTGTCGTGGTTAACATTTCGTTTTCGTAAGTTCATTCCTTTAGCTGCTACATTTTCACAACCAATGTCTCGCAGAACTTTTAGCTCTTCAAGGCTTCTTAGTTTTTCCACTTCTATTTTAAAAAGCTTATCTTCCTTCGATATATTCTCAGTTGGGTTAACTAATAAACGTTTATATATTTGAATGTAGCGCAAGTTGTCTTTTGCGACTTTCCATTTCTTTTCACTACTGTGGAAGCAGAAACCAAGGCACATTGCGGCATATTTCCACCAAATTTTAGCGTTATTCAAAATTGAGCATGTTGGTCTCAAAATCTTAAATGACCTTTTTTGTTTAATACTTTCGAGGCCTAAAATACATTCAACAATTTCCTTGTATTGAATCTGAAAATGATAAAAAAATATACATATTTTAAGAAAAAAAAATTTCGATATTAGTGTACTTTTAATTTGACCGCGTTAAGAAATGTTTGTAAACGGCACAAAAATTTTGGCGATATTAAGCTATAAATACAAAAAAACCTAAAACTACTGTTTTTTTCTTAGTTATAATAAAAGTTACATCAATTAATGCATTCAAAAACATTTGTCAGTAGAATTTGCTGAAAATGACAGTAAAAACAAATAAAAAAAATTCGGCTGTGCCGAACCTTTGTATACCCTCCACCAATATCCTAAAAAAATGTTCTCTACTCTTTTTTGTACAAACAATGTAAAAAACTTTTTGAGTCAAATTATGGATGTGAAATCAAATATTTTGTTGGAAAAAATTTTGAGGTGAAAAAATTGTTTGAGGTGAAAAAAATATTTTGTGGTGAAAAAAAATTTAGTGGTGAAAAAAATGTTTGAGGTAAAAAATATTTGAGGTGAATACACAAAAAAAGATATGAGAAAATATATTAAGTACCAGTCGCTGCTATGAAATTGTACTAAAATTAGGGTTTAAAATTCGTTCAATCGATAACTCGATTATTCGCCTTTATTTCGGTTAATGTCGAAACAAATAATTTAAAACTCAAATAACCATTCTACCTGAATAATCGATAAAAATAGGTCGATAAACCGGTTAAATTTTTGATATGAATTTTTCTTCAAAGTTTCGAATTTTCTTAAGTTTGGCAGGAAAACTGTAGAAAAAAAACATCAACAAAAATACAATGAAATTCTTTTCAAATCGACTGAATCAAAGCAAATGTTATATAGGCTTTAAGAAAGACCCAACAAGCACAGAAATATTTAAAATTCAAGCACTATTCATTATGCTTCAATTTAACTTTATTTTATGCCAGATTTTAAAGTAAAATTCAAATAGAACAAATTTGAAAAAAACTGTCAAACAAATATTTGTTTTAAATTATGTTAAGATAAAAATTAAATTTAAACCAATTTAAATAATATATCAAAAGGGTGAAATATATAAATAATAATTAAAAAAGTGAGTATTATGCCAAAAAACAAACTAAAGCAGATGCAAAAGAAATTGTTGCATTGCTAGATCGACGCATCGCACCCACCCAAAACAATGAAATAGCATTAGATATTTCTCCACATGGTGAAATTAATTTTCTTTGGAAAACATCAACTCTTCCCGATATTTTCACTGATTGTAATTAAAGGAGCTTAAAGACAAACTAGCCAATTGGGCAATATCTTTCAACATAACTAATCCTGCGGTTAATTTTTTGCTACAAACTAAGAAGCTTCCAATGAACGTCATCTAGATTTTAACATTGACGTTTATTAAAAATTGCTGGCGGTTAATGATGTCGTATAATGTTGAGCAAGAGTTTTGCTGTCAGGGCTCTCCAACAAAAACGGCTTTAAAACACTATTGAACAATGCTTGTGGTTAAAAGTAAGTTTTTGATTTTATCTTTAAAAACAGTTTTATTTTCACCAGTTTATATTTTCTATTTTAGTGGCTTATGTACAAAAGTTTGCAGTTGCACTTTCAACAGGCAAAAAATCGTTACGGAAAAAAGTACTAAACAAAGAATTTATATATGCATTTTCATTAAGTTGCAGGAATATCTCGACTTGTTGCTTCCGGTTTTGTAACTTAAATATGTTTAACAAAATATTTTTATTATTTAAGAATTTTGTTATTACTATTCCATATTAATATAAGAGTTTTCGTTAATTATTACGGTAATTTTGGGGCTTGATTTATGTTTTAAGTTAGGGCTTATAAAAACTAAAAAATAACATGGAATTTTGTACCTAATTTGATTTATCAACAAATTTTGATAAAGAAGGAACTTCAATAGAATTAAGTTGTTTAGCCAAAAATATTTAAGATTCGCCTATTTAAATTCTTAATTGCACAGACACAGAAAAATCGATGTGGACTTGTCAAGAAAATGTGTGATTTTTATATCTTTTCAAATAGATTTTTTAGATTTTTGCGCCATAACATAATGTTACTTTAAGGTTATGTTATACCTAAAAACCACATGTTTTTCAACCAGCAGCATAAACGGTGAGCCCAAATAAAAACCATATAATTAAAATTAAACCACTAACTCTTTTTATTTTTTCTCATCGCAATATCTAACTCTTTTCATAATTGTCTCGGTCTACAAGCAATTATAAAAACGTTTGGACAAAAGGGTTTAATGGTATCAAAACTATTTAGGTACCCATTTCAAATACGGTCCACTGGTCATCCCTAAAACATTAATAGCAACCAACCTCAATACATCCTTTTACATGGTTATGGTAGAGCTATAACACACGAGAACAATTATGCTGGCATAACATGCCAGCTTGTAGGCTTCGTGGTGAAATTAGATGTTCGTTCTTATAGAGCTATAACACCAGAACAATTATGCTGGCGTAACATGCCAGCTTGTAGGCAAACGGGGTGAAGAGAATGGTTTTTTGGTGGCATAAAGTTTCAACCAACTCCTTCCCCGCATTAGCAACAAAAAACCAATACATGCACGTTTTTAAAATACGCCAAATGTTAAATGAATACAAAAAACACTAACACACATAAAGCTATGTATACGTATACATTGTATGCCAGATGAATATCATTCCCGCGTGTTTTGAAAAGAGCAAACATTGTGCGCTTAAATATTAGTCTAATGTGTGATAGCTCATAAGGAACAAATAAAGTTCGTAAAAACATTGTGGTCGGTCAAACAGAATCAAACGAGATCGTTGCAATTTATTTTCAAAAAATCCGTTAAAACCTCGCGTTCGATCCAACATAAAGCTTTTCAACTTCAAAACAACAAACATTTCGTTCGTAACTCTATTGAAACATCGCGTTCGATCAAGCTTAATTCCTTTAGCTTTATATAATCCAAAAGGAATATGAATTGTGTTCTAACATTAAATGTAAGTTCGTTTGTAAACAATTAGAAATTGCTCATACACTTTGCTACAATAAAAAAAGAAGACAAAAAAAGAACAAAATTCATTTTTAGCAACATATTGATAGATAAAAAAACACGACACTGTCATATCCATATTGTGATTTATAATAATTTTGTCAAAATGTTTTGATTATTTCCATTCAATTCGTGCAGTGCTGCCAACCCGTTTGTTAAACAATCGTCATAAGTTTGTAAATAAAACATCGTGAGTATAAAATTCTTATATTGCAATAAGAAAAAAGTTATATAAAATCCGTTAACTGTGACAAAAACAAACAGGAAGAATTATTAAATTAAGAGAAAAATAACATTATTTATTAATATTCTATTATTTGGTAAAATTGCATTTGTACTATGGTGCAAATAGAAAAATTGTTACCTTCAAAATCTTTAAGAGCTAACTATATTATACTTTTTCTAGCTTAAGCAAATGTGCGAATACATGTAATCAAATGTGTACGACTATATTGTACTTAATAAACTTTTCGTTAAGTTTCGTCAAGTGTCATTTGCTTAAGCAAACAGCGAAACTGACCGCACTTTACTTAAGGAATCATATGTTTTTAGAAAAACTGTTTATGAAAAAAAAAACAAATTGCAATGTACGCGGAAAATATTTTTATAGAAAATTTAATTGAAAATGTTAAAAAACAAACGTGCATGTATAACAAAAGGGGTGGGTTTTGTATTTGTTTTTCGATTGAGATACAAGCACTGTTGCATTTTTTAGTACTTTTTTATTTATGTTTTCATTTGTTTTTTTTAATTATTAAAAATTAATATAGATTTACTTGTTAATTGTAAAAAATGTATAAATTGAACACATTAAATAATATTTTTCGAAAAGATACATATATTTTAGAAATATAAGAAGAAAACAGTTTTTGCAAAAGTACAAGTATTTGCAACTAAGTGTAGTAAGTATTTAAGTTTAAAAAGTACATTGTAGCCACCTAAAAGTCTTCAATAAGTTGATTAAGCATTTGACAGACTTTTCGTTAATTTTTGACAGTAGCTTAAGTTAACAAAAGTATAATATAGTTAGCCCTTTAGAAGGAATAAAAATCGTCAATGCTGACAGCACTGCCAATGTCGTTTAAATAACTACAACACACACCATCAAATTTTAGAAATTTTGTTTGAAATTCGCTCTATTTTTCTGTTAGCGCTGTTAACATTTTGAATGCGACAACAAAATAAATTTTTTTTTACATTATTCTGGTACTTTAAAGAAAATAGTACCGCGTCCCGGTATGCTAGTTGATAGCGTGCTAGCTTATTAGTGCGGGGGTGGTGGGTTCGATTCCCACCTGAGGCTCTGGTCTGTTTTCGCTACAGTTTTCGATGGCCTTTGTTGCTAGTGCTCGGTTAGGGTATTAGGATATAATTTGTAATTATATGATTAATATAAATAAAATAAGTACCAAATCTCTAAAGAAAAATACAAAGGAATCTGATATTCCAAATCATCATTGGTCACGTCTGGTCCCCTATCATAACATATTGTGAATTACTAATTTACGGTATTAGAGTTATAGCATAACTATTTAAGTTAAGACAAAGCATAATATTTTATAAGGTACAGTATAGTTTAAACCGTTCACTGACGAACAACTCCTCATCTCTTCTGAAATAAATGAATTTCTAACCAAATTGTTTTCACAGGGTCTTTTATTTTTTTTCAACAAGAAAAGTTTCAACATTCCGTATTCCTCCTAACACTTGGCACTTCCATATCTAAAAGGTAATATCTCACCTTAATATTGGCCCAATGAACCGGATACCAGACATCAACTTTATTATCAACACTAAGAGACAGACAGATGAAAGTAAAAAGTCAGTTTAGTGACCATCTTGTCTAACGAAAGAAGCAAAAGTGTTATGTGTTAAAATCGAAATTGAAAAACATATTTAGTATGTATAAAAATACTACAAAAATCACAAAAAAATGGTACAGTCTATAGTTAAATTCAAAAGAAATAATTTTAGATTGTGGAAAAATCGCTAAACCAAGTAAACATTTCAGTTCTAAAACAAAAATCTTTTGTAAAATTAATATGTTTAACTTCATTTTGCATTACAAAAACAAAAAATTTCTTAAGTCACAAAACTTTAAAGAATTTCAATATTAAAAAGAAAAATGTAATGAAATAATCCGTTAAATTTTTTTCTATAGTTGAGGGAATTTCATTATTCCGTTACGTTTCATTCCCAGCTAACCAGTTAAACGCTCTTCTTTCTTGTTCGCCTACTAATTCAAGATAAATCAAAGTTTCCATCTCCCTTTCGTTCAAAAGAAACAAAAGAGAAAAAAAATCTTTAAAGTGTTAAATCTATTTAATTTCAATTTTTCAAAAGTTTTTCTCTTGTGTCCACTTTTCGAACATCATCTGTTTACAATATCAGTGTCAAAAAAAAAATTACTCTATAGTAGTTCACAACCAAAACAAAATTAAAATAAATTATACAAACTAAATAGAAATTTATTCGAAACCCAAAATTAAAACATTATAAGAATAAATTGATACTACATCAAAAACATTAATTTGATTATTTGTTTTTTAATCTAAAAGCAGAATAATTTTATTGAACTACCGGTCAAGTATCTAACACTCATATCCAATCCCCACATTTCACATAACTCCTCAATCTTTATTGATTGATATTCCTTTCACGGATAACAATTGACGCAGAATTAGATGAATGTTAAGTATCAACTACGACTATATTTTCTCTAGAGGTTCATCGAGACGAAATGAAGCCTGTTCGCATCGCGAACAAATAGTACCACCCGCTCATCACTGGTGTATGTTGTTACAAGAAATTTCTACAATTAGAAATTTCTTCACACGAATTTCGACAGCTGGAAAAATCTAGTGTCGTAATAAACTGAAAATAACTAGAATACCTGACTACTCATATAAATACGGGTACTCGGTGACGCAGCAGTTAAGTTTATAAGTAAAACGCAGAATGTGAAGAACTAAAGTATGGCTAACGTTTAGTCTATCTACATCGTGTAAATAAAGTGTGCTATTCAAGTGTTTTTCTGTAATTTTTAGTGACTGTTATAAATAAATAGAGCTATAAATAATTTCAAACAGTGTTTATTATTTGCAATATAGAAAGAACTCGATTTATATAAAAGGTAAATAAATCAACGATTTTATAAAGGGTAAAATCGTAACAATTGGTGTCAGAAGTGGGATTACAAAATAATAAGCAGTCATGAAATTGAAGGAGCATAAAGTGGAACAGCTCAAGAAGGAATTGAGCAAATTGGAGCTACCGACAGCAGGCAATAAGACAGAATTGCAAAAACGGCTGATAGAGGAATTAGAGCGGCGTAACATTGACATTGCGACTTACGGAAGATAAAGAAGCAATGGAGGTTAGTACCCGTAAATTGGAAGGTAATATGGAGTTAAGCGCAATGTTTGCTGCTATTATGGAAAAAATAGAAAGTTCTCGAGCAGAAGGCGAGAAACTGCAAACTAAGATGGAAGAAAATGAGAAACTGTTAGAAACTTCTAGAGCAGACAACCAGAAACTTTTAGAAACTTCTAGAGCAGACAACGAAAAACTGTTAACTAAGATGGAAACGAAACTGTTAACTAAGATAGAACTTCGAGGGCAAATAAGATGGAAGAAAAACTTCAGGAAACTTCTAAAGCTACTAATGAACAAATTTCTGTGGTTGAAAAACGAGTTTCTGACTTAGAGCATGGCGTCGAGAAAAAACTGCAAGATCTGGAAAGTAAAATAAATAATATCTCAATGTCAAGAGGGCCCAGTACGAATTATTTCGGAAAGTTCTGGTAGAGCAAAGGACCCTACTTTTGACGGCAGCGTACCGTTTAATGTTTTTAAGTTCCAGTACGAGACAGTCGCCGCCAGAAATACGTGGAACATCGAAGAAAAAGCTATAGAGGTGATTCTGGCCTTAAAAGGAAACGCTGCAGAAATTCTAGAAAGTGTGCCAATCACCTGCAGAAATAATTATGACGACATGATGGTGACACTGCAGCGAAAGTATGGTGGCGAACACAAAAAATAAATATACCGAATGGAACTAAGAGGTAGACTGCAGAAAGCAAATGAGTCCTTGCAAGATTTTGCGACAGAAATTGAGCGGTAAGTGTCACCGTTAAACTAAAAAGAGCTAGCACTACGGGGCATGAGCTAGCTCCCACAACCTATGGCCCCACAATCTCCATATCAGTAGCACAGCAGGGGAAAAGCAATCTTACTGCTTATGGGTGCATCAACAGACATAAGCACATTTTAACCATAGATACAGGAGCATCACAGTCCATCATCAGGCCCGATATAATTATAAAGCCAGTTGAACCATTGCACGGGGTAAGTTTGCCAACATCCACTGAAGAGCAGGCTTCTGTCTATGGTAAGGTAAATGTGAAACTAACAATTGCCAACATAAGCGTCAGTCACGTATTTATTGTTGCCGATATTGTGGACGAAGTAATTATTGGTGCAGATTTTATGATTAGGCACGGCGTTAACCTGCATATGGGGCAAAAAGTTATGATTTGGCAGAATGTTGAAATACCCCTTTGTGTTGGATATGAACGCGAGGATCAGGTAAGAAAGCTAGTTACCATCAGCCACCAAAAACTACCAGCACGGACAGAAACTTTAGTATGGGTGCGTATGGAGGAAGATTGTGAGGACAGCAGCTTGTGGGTGGTAGAACCATCAGAAATAAAAAGTGACCTGATAAGTGAAAGCCCTCGTGAAAACCAGCAAAGACAAAAGAGTTCCTGTAAGAGTACTGAACCTATCAAATTGTGAAAAAGTTGTCAGAGCGAACTCTGTAATAGCCAAATGTACAGCGCCAAAATCAATAATCAGTTGCGAAAAGAACTTGAAAACTTCCAGTGCGTCCGTTGAAAATCCAGAGATTCTGGCAAAATATGTGGAAAAATGGGTAAAAGAACTGGCGCCGTCTGATAGAAATAAAGCCAAACAATTAATCAGGAAATACGGCTCTGTCTTCGCCATGAGAAACCAAAGTCAAGGAAGAACGGCGATTGCAAAACACCGAATAAATACTGGTGAAGCGAGGCCAATAAAGCAGGCGCCCAGAAGTATTCCTCTAGCAAAACGAAATGAAGTAAAGGAGTTAGTCAACGAAATGGAGCGTAGTGGAGTAATCGAACCATCTTCTAGCCCATGGAGCTCGCCTATAGTTTAAGTTAAGAAAAAAGATGGCAGCACCCGATTCTGTGTTGATTACAGAAAACTAAACGATATCACCAAGAAGGACAGCTATCCACTACCGAGAATTGACGACACTCTTGCAGGAACTAAATGGTTCTCCACTTTGGATTTGCAAAGTGGATATTGGCAAGTAGAAATTTGTGACCAAGACAAGGAGAAAACTGCCTTTAGCACAGGTGACGGATTATGGCAGTTTAATGTGATGCCCTTTGGACTCTGCAATGGCCCAGCAATATTCGCGCGGTTAATGGAAAATGTGCTGAAAGGACTCCACTGAAAAACATGACTAGTGTACCTTGATGACATAATTGTCATTGGAAAAACTTTCGATGAACACCTGAAGAACTAAGCAGAAGTTTTGAGGCGAATATCAGCTGCTGGACTCAAGCTTAACGCAAAGAAATGTACACTGTTCCAGAGGGAAGTCAAGTATTTGGGGGACCGCGTAACTGCAGAGGGTATATCAACCGATGAAGATAAGATTCGGGCTGTAAAAGATTGGCCCGCCCGAAAAATCTGCACGAGTTACGCAGCTTTCTAGGTCTCTGCACATACTACCGACGATTTGTACCAAATTTTTCCAGTGTGGCTGCAAGTCTATATGAGCTGACTAAGAAGGCGCGACAATTTCATTGGGGTGAAGCCCAAGAAAAAGCACTCCTAAGGCTCAAGGAGTTATTATGTACGGCACCGATTCTTGGATATCCTGTGGCCGGGGAAAAATTTGTGCTGGATAGCGATGCAAGCGGATACGGAATAGGAGGTGTGCTTTCGCAGGTGATCAATGGAACCGAAAAAGTCTTAGGCTATTACAGTCGAGTACTTTCGAAGCCTGAAAGCAACTACTGCGTAACGCGACGGGAACTTTTGGCCGCGGTAGAATGTGTAAAGCACTACCACAAGTATCTGTATGGTCAGCACTTCCAACTAAGAACCGACCATTTTGCACCCAGGTGGCTGCAGCAATTTAAACAACCAGAAGGGCAGCTAGCTCGTTGGATTGAACGACTTCAAAGCTACGATTTCAGCATCGATCACAGGAAAGGCATAAAGCATTGTAATGCGGACGCCC
Organism: Eustalomyia histrio; assembly: GCA_949748255.1. Lineage (NCBI taxonomy): Eukaryota > Metazoa > Arthropoda > Insecta > Diptera > Anthomyiidae > Eustalomyia > Eustalomyia histrio. Next base: position 113,213,097 of record OX456524.1, read on the forward strand.
TTTCGAGACGCCCCTGTAACATAGAGTGCAAACATTGTTCGAGGGCTGAAGGAAAAGAGTGCATCGTTGATATAAGACTAACGCATATTGAGTCAAGTGAAAATGACCCCATACTGTCAAAAATTATGTCAGCCAAAGCAGAGGACAGGAGGCATACCCGTGAACAAACATCAGCTGAAAGTCCGCTAATGAAGGCATATTGGGCCCAGTGGAACAGTCTACGGGTAATTAATCACTGCTTATACCGTATACGGGAAAGTGCGGACGGCAAAACTGAGACGAATCTAATTGTGGTGCCGTCAAGGAAAATAGACGAAGTATTAAAAGAGTTCCATGACGGTCCCAGTGGTGGTCATCTCGGTGTCACGCAAACCCTAGAGAAGTTAAAACAACGATTATACTGGGTCGGCTGCCAGCAAGCTGTAAGCGACTGGATAGCAAATTGCGCGCAATGCATCGCAGCTTAAGGACCAGTAAGGAGAAGTCGTGGGCAACTTCAACAATACAACTCGGGTGCCCCATTTGAGCGGATAGCAGTGATTCCGGAAACCGTGACGTTCTTGTTGTGATCGACTAATTCAGTAAATGGCCTGAGGTATACGCTATACCAAACCAGGAAGCCAGAACGATAATAAGCGCATGGGTGTGCCGCTACGGTGTTCCATTAGAATTACACCCTGACCAGGAAAGGAATTTTAAATCTGCTATCTTCAAGGAAATGTGTGAGTTGTATGGTATTAGAAAAACAAGAACCACCCGCTACATCCACAACCTGATGGTATGGTCGAAAGATTCAATCGCACTTTAGAGGAATACTTAAGAAAAGTGGTAAATGCACATCAGAAGGACTGGGACGAACACATCCCTAAATTCCTGTTGGCATACACATCGGCTGTTCACGATTCCACCTCCCGGACGCCTGCAAAATTTTTTTTCGGAACGGAACTTAAATTGCCTGGCGATTTAGAATTTGGTGTTAAGCCCGCTGCTATTGATAAAGATAACGACAACGCTTCCCGGGAACAAGAAGACCTTAACGAGCTTCATGAGTTTGTTCGCAATCGAATAGAAATAGTCAGCGATAAGATGAAGGCGAGGTTCGATAGGGCAGCAAATTCTGAAAGATTTAATGAGGGTCAGCTGGTTCTGCTATTTAACCCGCAACGAAAGTAAGGATTATCTCCCAAACTACAAACGCATTGGGACGGACCCTATAGAGCAATTAAAAGGTTGAGTAAATGAAGGTTGTTCATCTAGAACGACTATCCAACTATGGAAAAGGAACAGCTATGTCTGTTCAGGACGAACAGGCTTAAGTGGGCGGCAGTGTTACGAGAAATTTCTACAATTAGAAATTGCTCATACGAATTTCGACAGCTGGAAAAATCTAGTGCCGTAATAAAATGGAAATAACTAGAATACCTGACTACTCATATAAATACTGGTACTCGGTGACGCAGCAGTTCAGTTCATAAGTAAAACGCAGAGTGTGAAGAACTAAAGTGTGGCTAACGTTTAGTCTATCTACATCGTGTAAATAAAGTATGCTATTAAAATGTTTTTCTGAATTTTTAGTGACTGTTATAAATAAATAGATTTATAAATAATTTCAAATAGTGTTTATTATTTGCAATATAGAAAGAACTCGATTTATTTAAAACTTAAATAAATCAACGATTTTATAAAGGGTAAAGTCGTAACAATATTAACATATTAACGCCCCCTCAAAACGTCATCTGAAGTTGGTGGCCTACAATTGCAACCAACTTCACTTTTCAAATCGTCAACGTTACGAGTAGCAGCAAAACGTCAACTTTAAATAAAATTAAAAAACCAACATAGAAAGTATAAAAAAGTTTAACCAAAAAAAAAAAAAATATCAACAGCAAAAAAATTAAAACGATATTGTAAATTATTAATTTTTAAATTAACATTGTACAAATCAACATAAAAAATTAAAATATACACATAAAGGGTGTCCCAAGAAGAACGCAATTTTTAAATTTTAAATAAAACACAGATTTAAAAAAAAAATCGTGAAACTTTATTATATCGTAAAGTAGACAGAATGAGGTTATGTATGGAACAATATATCGTGCAGATGGCCGCCGCGGCTTTGCTGGCATGCACGCGATCTTTTAATAAAATGACCGTTTTGCATGAATGCTGCGGTATTTCATTAATGCAGTGTCCAATTTCCTCTTTTAAGGCTTGAGTCGTCGTCGGCTTATTCGCGTAAACCATCAACTTCAAAAAACCCCAAAGAAAAAAATCTAATGGTGTTAAATCGCACGATCTAGGCGGCCAACTCTGATCTCCAAAACGCGAAATAACACGACCGGGAAATTAATTGTTGCAATTGAATTGTTTCTCTGGCTGTATGACATGTGGCGCCGTCTTGTTGGAACCACATGCCCTCCACATTCATTTCTTCAATTCTAGGCAAGAAAAAACTGGTTATCATTTCACGATACCGAACACCATTGACTGCGCTTGACCTGCCTCATTTTCATAAAAAAAGGTCCAATGATTCCTCCAGCCCAAAAACCACACCCGCACAGTGACACGTTGAGGATGCATTTGCTTCTCGTGAATCACTCGAGGATTTTCCTTACCCCAAATGCGACAATTCTGCCTATTGACGAAGCCATCAAGATAAAAATGGGCCTCGTCACTGAAGATGATTTTATCGGCAAAATCAGCATTTTCATGTTGTCTCTCCAATACCCAATTAACGAACTCCCTTCGCTGTCCATGGTCAGCTGGCTTCAGTTCCTGAGTTAATTGAACTTTGCATGCATGAAGATGCAAATCTTTCGTCAAAATTCGCTGCAAAGTGGATTTGGAGACACCAATTTGCTGAGCTCGGTGTCGAATTGAGGTGGATGGAGTTTGAGCGACATCATCACGTACAGCTGCGACATTTTCGGTCGATCGACCTGGTCGATGGCGCGTTGTTGTCTTTACATCACTAACAGACCCAGTTTCGGCAAATTTATCCATTAATCTCTTTACAGTTGACTCTTTTGGAGCATTATTGTGACCCCAAATTGATCGCAATTTGCGAACTGTAGCCGCAAAACTTTCACCATTTTGGTAAAACAATTTCACAATGAGAATGCGTTGTTCATTCGTGTAGCGCTCCATTTTTACTAACCTCGTACCTTCTACTAGCAAACAATAACAATTGTTCAAATGTCAAACAATGACACTTCGAATGTTGCCAGATTTAAAAATTGCGTTCTTCTTGGGACACCCAAGGATTACAAAGTGTACACTTAAACTTAAATTGAAAAACTTAAAACTTAATTGTGATCTAAAAGTTAACCCGAGGTAAATTAAATAACCAATGGTTAAAAAATAAATATATGAATTATAAGGTTGTGAAAAATTACGGGTTAATTACATGGAAAATTTAGGTCTTATTAGCTTAAAGAAAAATTAATAAAATTACAAGGATTTAAATAAAAAAAATAAGACAACATAAAAACATAATATGAAACAAATTCATTTAAAAAAATAAGGACAACATAAAAAATGGATAGAAACAAAAAAAATTAAAGAATTAATCAACACTATAACTAAGAAAGAACAAAACGGTATAGTAATACAAAAAATAAACTAACTCCATAACATTTTCTGGCAGACTGGTTATCTAATCAATTGCTTCATTAAGAAGATTTGGATTCAATTTCGCTAATAGTATGTTTTTAAGATTTTCTTGGCTTAATCTGTGTCTATTTTCAGTTAAAACTATTCTTAATGATGAAAATGCTCTTTCTACTGTCACCTTCGAAAATATGAAAAAAAAATAAGTGCGAATTTTACAAAAGTATAAAAAAAATTACCCATCACACATTTAATAGAAAATTTTATATACTTTTTTAACTCACTCAATTACAATGTAATTCATTTTTTAAAAGTTAACTTAATTTTATTTAACATTCAAAAAATATTTTAATATTCAAATATTTAAAATATTTAAAATTTCTAATTGTAATATCGTTTAAATATGGTAACTTTGTATACCCTATTCAATGCGAGATAGGTCTAATTATTTTAAGCATTGGCTCACCTGTGTTGTCGGAACGCTCAACACAATATTGAATAAAATAAATAATTCCGGTCTTTCTTTCCAATATTTAGGTACGCATGTACTACTTTTTAAAAAGGGTAACTTGAGCATTTCGATTTTGGTATGAATATTTGTAACTATACTCTCGTCTTCTATTAAGTCTTGTTTTAAAAAAGCTGTTATAATATCATCGTCAACGTTATTATTGCCATCAATTTGTTTCGAATTTACAGAATATTCTTTATTAAGTCCAACATATCTATCCCAAACTTTTTTGAAATATCTAAAAGCTAAATTTTTTTCCGAATTAGTGTTGAAACCTTGGATCAATGTAGAGACAAATATTTAGAACCTCATTTGCAAGCAAATTCTCAGATCTAATTTCAATGCTTTTTAACAAAGAATCACCGAGAATTTTTGGAACAGATTCTTCAGCCGATTGTTGGACAATTTGCTGTATCAGCAACTTGCACTTTATCCATTGGCAATAAAAGTCTCCATAGTTTAATGCTTCCTCTTGGTATTTTACTAATATGTCATTTAGTGGACTAAAAACGAGTAGAAACCCATCAATATTATCCCAAAAGTTATCGTGGAGATCACATGCTGTAATAGCACTTTCGATTAAAGCGCTTACTAATTGTACATCTTTAATCATTCTAAAAGTAGAACCCCAGCGGGTAGGGCAATCTATTCTGGGTAAATTCAATTTGTTTGTTTCAAAAAGAGCACGAAATCCTTTCGATGATCTACGCAAATATTTTACTATATTGCGACATTGTAATACAAAAATTCTCACATGGTTTTTTTTATAACATCATTAGCAAAGAGTTGTACAAATAATAATTTCTCCGATATTAAGATCGGTATCTGCATCAATTTCGTTCATGACTTTTACGTACTCTTCATTGTCAACATAAGTTTCTTCATCGTCATATTTTGTGATACAATGTGATAATATCGACGTAGTTTTGATCATGTTGGCCCCATTATCAGAAGTGATAGCCACGTCTTGATTCAAGGATAAGTCATATTTGTTTAAAGTTTTAATAATTTCTAATGCCAAATTTTTTGCTGTGATAGCACTTGTTTCTTTAAGCTCAACCATTTCAATCGTTCTAGATATTATCACTGAGTCTTTTCCGAATATACTTCTTTCTAACCGTGTTGCGCTATTTTGATTGAAAAAGATTATTGCTCAATTCATTCTTTATGAAATTTCGAAGCTCAAGAACTAAATTACACAAATTTTTTTTCGCATTATCTGCATTAAATGCAAACATTTTGTTTCCATTTTTAATAAATTTTTTAAGTTTTCACTATTTAGAAGATCAAATGGTACACCGTTCTCGGTAACCAAACCTACATATGATCGTATAACCTCACGTTTATTTATTTCTATTTTTGCTTTGACTATGTTAGTATGTTTTTCAATTTTATTAGGCTTGTTTTTATTCGAGGTTATTTATGAGCGGTTTTTAAATGGGGCTTCAAGTTAAAACTTCTTGGACTCTATTTTCTAAATCAGTTTTTTCGAAATGTTTTAGAATGTCATGCATTTTAATTTAGTTTTTCTATTTATTTTACACTTATTTTGTTTTGCGTATATTTTATGCGAAAAAAATCTACGACCTGAAATATTTTCGCGAGAGACATAACATATTATTCGTCTTTTATCTAAAATAAAATAAACGCACCTACTACATTAAAAAATAAATGGGATTCCCCGAACTTTACTTGAATGCTTTGTATGTATATACGTTAATTAATAAAAAACACAATGTGTACATGTATGTGTTGCCAAAGCCAAAGCCACAGCAGCACAATATACAATATTAAATATTAACATAGAATAACAAATGAAATGAATACAATATTACAACATATATGACCACCACAGCACATATCAAAATTCAAACAAATGCTAATACTGCTGCGCCAGCACGCAACTGTGGAAGATAAAATAATTTCGTAGCATGTTATCACCACAGTTGAATATATCTTGCTAGCAACGTGAGATCTTGCTAGCAGATACTCAACAAACATTTTTGATATGCTAAATTTTAAACTCTGCTAGAAATCGACATTTTAAAAAAGAAAAAAAATTTCACATACAAAAAAAATATATATATACAGTCCACATTGAAACAAATTAGAACTTTCAAGAACAAAATAAACCCGTTAAAAAAAACTTAGATAATAATATTAAATAAACAAACGAAAATATTACAATTTTTAGCTCACTGGTTATAACGATATACAAAACATAAAAAATAAAGTTCGAAAAACCACCCCTAAATTTGTGAAGAAAACTTAAAGTTAATGCCACAAGTGAGACAGTTTCATTTGGTAAACAAAGTTTGTAAAAAATCTAAAAACAGTGACATAAATTTAAAGAAAAAAAAAAAATAAATAGAAAAAGCCAAAACAAAAACAACAAAATGCTGTTTTTTTCTTCTTTATATACAAAAAACTGACTACACTCAGTCTGTGTTGTAATTTCGTGTGATTAAGACGTAGTTGCGCTTCGACTAAATCGAAAATAAGAGATTATAACATAAACAAAAAAAAATAAACAACAATTAAACGTACGTGTGAGAATGATATTAATGCTTTCAATTTGCAAGCTAAAATGAAAAAAACTAAAAATAATAGCGGTAATTCCGCTGTAAACAATAACAATTACTACCAGCCTCTGCAAACATTAGCTGATAATAATGATGAAATATTAGTAACAAAAACAACTAAACAACATATTCCTCCACTTACTGTACTCAAGTGCAAAATAGAACAATTGCATGAAATATGTAAAAAATGTAATATTACTGATTTTGCTATCAGAAAAATCTCAATTGGTTTGAAACTTTTTTCTCAAACTCGAAATGATTTTGAAAAAATTGCCGAGAACTTATCTACTAATAAGTTAGAATTTTTCTCTTATGCTACAAAAGCTGATAGGCCTTATAAAGCCTTACTATTTGGCTTAGAAAAGACTGATGTTTCTGTACTCAAAAATACACTAATAGGTATTGGTGCAAAAGCCAGGAAGGGGAAACACTGACCACATTTTTTATGTGGTATATTTCAAACGACAGTCAATAACTCTTAAAGAGCTTAGACAACAATACTCTTCTATTGAACATCTGAAAGTAAAATGGGAGTTTCATAGAAATAGAAGAAACAAAGTAACACAATGTTACAACTGCCAGATGTTTGGCCACGGTTCTTCGAAATGTGCTGTAAAATCTTTCTGTTCCAAATGCGCTGGTTGTCACAAATCTGATCAGTGCACTTCAGATATATTTAAATGTGTCAATTGCAGTGGTAATCATCAATCGTCTCCACCTGATTGCCCAAACCGTGTAAGCTATATAGGAATGAAACAACGTATCATGTCCAAAAACTCGAGATCTCAAAAACATATCAATTATGGCAACCGCCAATTGAATAATCCGTCCATTCCTAATCATATCGGTGTAAACGCCCATTTTCCTCCGCTTCATTCAGGGATTCCACCCACCAGGGGCTGGTCGAATCTAAATACCAACACTAATAGTAATGGTAATAATAATAATGATTTATTCTCATTTGACGAGATTAAAAATATAACATTTGAACTTATACACAAACTAAGAGCTTGTAAATCCAAACTTGACCAATTTGAAGTTGTGTCAAGTATTGCATTCAAATTTCTATCATAATGGCTCAGAATTCAACAACAACAATTTCTTCAACTTCTACAACGAAAATAATGATATGGAATGCTAGAGGCATCCGACATAAAAAAGACGAACTATTTGATTTTCTACTTACTTACAATATTGATATCTGCTTATTATCAGAAACAATGCTATCATCAGATGTGTCCATAAGAAATAATGATTTTTACTGCTACAGGAATGACAGAGAAAATTCTAGGGGGGGAGGTGTAGCAATTTTTGTAAAAAAATCTATACGCCACAAATTAATCCCAATTGTAAATACAGTTTTAATTGAAAATATCGGTATTAAATTAGAATCACCTGATGGTCCTGTTCACATATATTCCTGTTATTTTCCTGGTGGTGCAGCTGGGCGAGATGGATTAAAAAAGAATAATTTTGCGGCGGATATTTTAAAGCTTACACGAAGTACTGATGATAATCTAATATTGGGAGGTGATTTTAACAGCAGACATCGATCTTGGGGTTGCTTGCGCGCCAATTGTTGGGGGAATATTCTCCATGAAAAAATTGAATTAAACAATGTTTGGATTAAGTACCCATGTGATCCCACTTACGTACCATCAAACGATTCACACCAAGCATCAACATTGGATTTTTATCTGACTAACATACCCTTGAAAATTTCGGAACCTGTTGTATTGAATGATTTAAGCTCTGATCACTTGCCGGTAGTAATTCACCTTTACGATTCGTACTGCAATACGTCTAGTTTTGTTTATGATTTCAGTAGAACCAACTGGGCACAATTTAAGCTATCAATCAATCGTAATATATCTGAATCCCCCGTAGAATGTAGCAATAAAAACGATGTAAATATCATGACAAATACATTTAAAGATATAGTTAATGCTGCTGTAGAACGTCATGTTCCCAGAAAATTTATTCTACCCAAAAACAAACCCTTACCTGATCATATTAAAACTATGATCATGAACCGTAATTTCTACCGACGTTGCTGGATGCGCAATAGACTTAACTTTGATAAAATAGAAATGAACCGACTTAATAAAAAAATTAAGGAAGAAATCATCATTGAAAGAAACAAGTCTTGGGGCAATGTTTTGGCATCCCTTGATAAAGGTTCTTATCCCTTTTGGAATATTTCAAAAGTACTCCGGAAGAAGTATAATAATATGCCAATTCTCATACACAACGGCATTCGGTATACAACAGCACAAGAGAAATGTGAGGTGCTAGCCAACGAATTCAAATTGAACCATACGCTCTCAGCTAACTTAAGCGACATTACCACTATATCTACTGTTAGTAACGCATTAGATTCTCTTCAGCACGACATTGTCAGCCTAAGTAATGAATATTATGTTACAACTGATAAAATAACAAACGTTATAAAAAGTCTTAAAATAAAAAAAGTCCCCGGGTATGGATGGGATAAGTAACAGAATACTAAAAGCTCTTCCAAAAAAAGGAATACAAAATCTAACCAATATTATTAACAACTGCTTAAAATTGTCATATTTTCCAGATTGTTGGAAAGAAGCTAAAGTAATTGCAATATGTAAACCAAATAAATTATCATCTTGTCCATTATCTTATAGGCCAATCAGCTTATTATCGTCTACAAGCAAAATATTAGAAAAAATTGTTAAGGAAAAAATTGTGAAATATTGTGATGAAAACAATGTTTTCCCAACACAACAATTTGGTTTTAGAACTGGTCACAATACGTCCCATCCTTTAATTAGAATTAAAACCAAAGTAAAAACTAATTTTAACGAGGGGAAGTCCACGGGCATGGTGCTCTTGGATATTAAATCTGCTTTCGACTCGGTGTGGCATGATGGACTCATTTATAAAATGATCCAATTTAATTTTCCAACGGAGATCATAAAAATTATTCAAAGCTTTTTAAAAGGAAGAACGTATAAAGTATACTTAGGCAGAAACTGCTCATCTCAAATTGCAATATCTGCAGGCTCCTCAAAGAGATCTCTGCTTTAACAACACTAATATCAAATGGAACGATAAAGTCAAATATCTAGGAATTATCCTAGACTCAAAACTTAATTTTAGCGATCACGTTTCCTACATAATTAACAAAATAAATAACACCACAAGACTTATGTACTCCTTTGTAAATAGGAAGTCAACCCTAAGCCAAGACAACAAAATCATAATTTTTAAAGCTATGTATTATGGGGCCCCAGTATGGCATGATGTCGCAAACTGCCATAAAAAAAGACTTCAAATTAGTCAAAATAAACTGTTAAAAATGATTTATAATCTACCCTGGCATTTTTCTACCCAACGGCTGCATTCTATTAATTGTATCAATATGGTTGAACAAAGAATTTCGATACTTACACACAATTACGATCTCAGATGTCAATTATCTGAATATGCACATATCAACGAATTGACGGTTAATACATAGTCTTAAGTTTTATCTTAACATAAAATCTTTTTTTTTTTTTTTCAGCTTCACATAGGTTTTTGTTACTTTTTGCCTAAACATAAACTGTTACTTTATCCTACTAGTAATTTTAATCTTTGCTAATATTTCTAAGTAGAAAAGGATTATTTAATGCCTGAACTCTTATCTATTTGTAATATCACTTGTAAAACTCTTCCTATGTTATGTAAATAAATAAATAAATAAATAACTGACTACACTGTGAAAAACAAAATAAAATATTTTGAAAATTTTTAAAATCTTGTGCTTACGAAAAAAGAAATTTTTCTTTTTTTATCCATATTCTTTTAAAAGAAAAATATTTCAGAATATTAATTTATTTTATTTTTTGAAAAATCTTACACAAATACACCAAAATTTTTCTTACCGTATAAAACAAGAAACTAGACAAATAAAACATTAAAATATTTTTTGCTAATATTTTATATTTAAACCCTAAAAAGTGTTTTTGTTTACTAACACGTCACTAACATTATTAAAAACAATAACATTAGTGAGACTAAAGATTAAGTGGGAAGAACAACACAAAGGAGAATAACAAGTTAAAAAATATATACACACACAAACCAAGGCAAACGAAAAATTACACTACACCCTGCCAGAGTCGGTAAGATGTATGGTTTATAACTTATTTAAAATTTCCAAACCTATAAATTTATTGAAATTTACACATTTTACACAGCAGTCAGTGCAGATTTAATTAAAAACCGGTCACAATTAAAAGCCTTGGCCAACGGTCTTTTGAGTTAGAGAGTTGAGAGAGCTAGAGATGCTCCAAAGTCGTTCACACTTATTAAGGTACAACTTAGTAGTCTTGAAAGAATATGGAACAAGATGGATATTCTTTACGATAGGATAAACGAGTCCGTACTCCTAGAAGACCCAAAGGAGGCCACGGCTGTAAATTTAGAAGATTTACCCGAAAGTTTCAGGGATTCTAAGAGCTACTATTTGAATAGGAGGGTATTATTGGAGGAAGCTACGCGGGTGATTGAATTCAAACAATCTATATCCTAATCTATTTGCAAAAATAAACACACCCTAAGCAATTGTTCATTATTCTTCTCAATGGGAGTGAATGAGAGGATTGAATTTGTCCGTAAAAGCGTTAAAGAACTCAAAAAAGATTACAGTCACGTTCGGAGTTAATTGCGCACCCTATTTAGCATTATAATCCTTTACGAATTGGAGGATTATGATCAAAATGCCGACCCAATCGCTTCTAAAGTTTTAAGAGATAGCCAAAAAACGCATTACATTGTAATTATAATCCTGAGTAAAAGCTTACAACTAATTAAATATACATATATAAAAAAAATAATATATGTAAAATCACATCTTCAAACTTATTGGCTCCCCAGCCACAAAATATAAAAAAAAGTTTAAAGGTACAGTAGTAAGAACACCTACAGTCCGATCATCCTTGTTATAAGCAATTCATTACAATTCCGCAAACATATGTATATCTTCCAATCATACAACAATTAAAAAAAATTAGAAAATATACTATGAACAGGGAAGAGAAAAAAAAATCAGTTAAACTCACTGAATCAACCATACTTCATACATCGTAAAACTAACCCTAAGTAGTAGAAACAAACCTAAAGAGCTTGAGTCGAAAAACATTGTTAGACTGGGAGAATATTCGCAACTCATACGGCAAACAGTTCCAACACCGAGCCACTCTTATAACAAAAGATATTTCAAAAAGTGAGCACGAAATTTTCGGTATAATGATTTGTTTATTCCTAGAAGAGCGAGAAAATACAAATTCATGTCGCAACGGAACAACTATACCACATTTAATTGTCTTAAAAAAATAAAACATTACGGTATTTCACAAAATCTAGAAAGGAGCAACCCAGAAATCTCTTCACGAATTCAGAAACATGTTCACGTCTACGAATACCATATACAAAACGCGTCACAGACTTAACAATCATTTCCAGTTTCCTAAGGTTCATAGCAATAGTTCCCGATATAACTTCAAGTCCATGCAAGAGCTGAGGCATTAAAAGCGCATTAGCCACCCTACACTTAACTCGAAACGGCAAGAAAATATTTATCTAGTATATTGTACACAAAATATTAGAAACTCTGCGGTGCACAGATTCAATGTGAGATTCAAAACTTAGATGATTATCAATAATAACACCTAAGCATCTATGTTGACTCACGAATTCAATTTGGGAATTACCTATAAAAACCATCAGTAGATCCAAATAGCATAGCTTCAGTCTTAGAAGGATTAACAGCAAGAGAATTATTGGCCGCCCAGTGGAAAATGTTCTTAAGACAAAAATTAATATTAGACTCTCTGAGCGCCCCGGTAGGCTAGTTGGTAGCGTGCTAGCTTATCAGTGCGGGGGTCGTTGGTTGGATTCCCACCAACTCTCTGGTCTGTTTTCGCTACAACGAGTTAGGATATAATTTGTAATTATATGATTAATATAAATAAAATAAAAATAAATAAATATTAAACTCTAATGCATCAGCAAACTCAGGATAAGTAGCAGAGTCCACTACCTCAGGAAAGTCATTAATATATAATATAAACAAGAGGGGCTCAAGAACTGAGCCCTGGGGTACCCCAGATACAAGCGAAAGATTGATCGAATATTTTCCATATAGATCAACAAACTGAGATCTTCCACTCAAAAAACACATCACAAGTCTACACGCAGATTCAGAGAATTTGAATTCATCTCTAAGTTTGACAATCATAGTCGAGTAGCATATGGAGTTGAAAGCTTTAGTCAGATCAAGAGATACCAGAACAGTAAATTTCTTATCATTTTCAGACATCCTAATATCATCAGTTAATTTAAGTAACAGAGAAGTGGTTTAAAGCCACGACGAAAGGCATATTGAGACACAAAATTTTTTCCTTTAGCAAAAGATAATATTTAATTCTTTAGCAAATGCTACACTACCTTAGACAAAGCAGGGAGAATTGAAATTGGCCTAGATCATCCGGACCCCTGACTGTTCCCGATTTAGGAATCGGAACTACTCGCGCAGTCTTCCAAGCAGCTGGAAATACAGATGTTGTTCAAATAGAGTTAATTAAATTTAAATTAATGCAAGAAATGTGCGGATAAATGATCTTAATAAATTGAATAGTTATACCACCAACACCAATTGATTTAGATTTAACTTTATTCAAGGCCTCCATAAGCACAAACTCATCAACACATTGAAACGAAAAAACGTTGTCAATATCAGGAAAATAACCAAAATCAACATCATTAGGCACCCCGGACAAAATACTCATTAATGACCTCTACGTCGCCATCATACACCACATCATTAGTACTAACACACCCAGATCCCCTGAGTACTCTCCACATACTAGAGGTGTCTAACTCCCAAAAAAGCTTCGCATAATGTTTCCTTTTCAAGCAATCAAGCAGTGAGATAGACAAGTACATATTGCAAGTCATAATGAGTGGGTTTTGAATTATGGCAAACAGACAAGTTAGTTCTAGTACAGAAAGAACGGAGAACATCATATTCTGCAACATCAAATTGGTTAAAATTGAAGTCCCCAACAACAATAATATGCGTAAAATTCAGAAAAAGTTCATAATGCAGATCCTCACATTTCCTAAAGTCTGCAGCGGGTGGCAAGTAAACCACACCGAACAACACCTTGGTACTACCAAAACAAAGCTCAATGAAAAGAGACATTTATTCAAAATCTAAACCTTAAAAATGACTTTATATTTAAGTTTACTGGAAATATAAATACCAACTCCACCACCCCTAGCATTCTCGCGATCATTTTGACAAAATTTATAACCAGGAATGTCTACCGCACGGCTAGATACCTCCTTCTTCAACCACGTTTCAGATATCCCAATCACATCAGCCCCCAATGACACACTTAATCTCATCAAACACTTAATCTCATCATCGACGCCCTAGATGCAGGTTTAATACTATTACAGTTTAAATGAGCCACTTAAATTTTTTTATCAATATTATTTATTGTATCTTCAATGTATATGAACTAACAATAAGTATTCATATCTTAAGTCTAAAAATATACTTAATTAAGTCCAGCCAGTGCTAGACAAACAATTTATAGTTCATGGATGTTGTTATGATTTGGGGGTCATCTGTCTGATGTTCGGACAAGAATAGCAATATCCCTTCTTCTTAGTCGAACGTAACCACGATCATTTAGGATGTTACGTGCCAGCGGGTTTGGGTGCGTTTCAAGCTTCTTCAATTAGCAGCATTTTTAGCTATTTCAACTTTAACTGAAGACACGTTTAAATCTTTGTGGATGTAATCTGTAATCATTCGTAAAATCTTATTTTGGCGCCTTTGAACTTTTTCTAAGTTTGAAACGGAGGCAGTACCCTATAACTGAATGCCATAGCACCATATTGGTTTAAGGATCGAATTATAAAGTAGGAGCTTGCAATCTAAGCTTAAGGTTGAATTTCTGCCAATAAGCCAATTTATTTGCACTGCTTTCAACTTCATTTGTGTTAATTTTGCTTCTATGTGGCTTTTCCAGGTTAGGCGTCGATCAAGATGTATGCCAAGGTATTTGACCTCCGAGTGTTGAGGTATAGTTGGGTTATTTATTCGAATAGAAGGGCATGAGTCTCTACGTAGTGTGAATGTTATGTGAGTACATTTTTGTTCGTTTATTTTTATTCTCCATTTTTCCAACCACAATTCCAAATGAAATATATGGTCTTGTAAATATTGGGATGCTACTTTAGGGATTTCATGAATGCTTAAAAAAGCAGTGTCGTCAGCAAATGTAGAAGTGTCAACTCGGTTGCAAATTGGCATATCTGATGTATATAACAAATATAAAATGGGTCCCAATATACCTTTGGGAACTCCAGCTTTAATTGGTTGAGGCGAGCTTGAAAAATCTCCTTTTTTAAGTATAAACTTTCGATCAGTTAAATAAATTTTCAGAAGCTTATAGAAGTTTTTGGGCAAGTTTTGCTTTAACTTGTAAGTTAGTCCTTCATGCCAGACTTTGTCGAACGCTTGTGACACGTCTATGAAAAGCGCAGAACAATATTTTTTTTCCTCAAAAGCCTTTTTTACTACATTTACCAATCTGTGCGTTTGTTCAATTGTGCTGTGTTGTCTTCTAAATCCGAATTGATGATTCGGAATGCATCCTTTCTCGCTCAAAATTGGGTTCAATTAAGTAATTAATATTTTCTCGAATAGTTTTGGAAAATTTGATAACAGACTTATTGGTCTATATGATTCCACCTTAGTGTAGTCTTTTCCTGGCTTAGGTATCATAGTAATCAGAGAGACCTTCCTTTTTTGGGGAAAGTACTCAAGGCGTAAAATCGCATTAAAAATAAAGAAAATTATTTTAACTGCTAAATGAGGAAGATTCATTAGCATCTTGTTACTTATTTTGTCAAAACCATAGGCCTTCTAAGGGTTTAAAGTAGCAATCGCCCTTTCAACATCTCCTAATTCAAATCTAATGGGGATTGCTGGTTCAATATCTATGGGTGGCAACTGAACTACATTATTAGTCATATTTGGCATGAATCAATTTTTTTAATGGTTAACAAATAAATTGCCTTTTTCGGTATCATTTCTTGCTCAACCACCACACTAAGTACGCAAAAGAGACTTTCGTATAATAGGTATTTTAAGGTTTCTTGTTGCACGCCATAATGAATAGTTGGATTGTAGACTAGCGTCAAGACTTTCCAGGTATTTTTCTAGGTATGCAATTCTTCGGGATTCAAGAATATCTCTTAACCGTTTCGTGATTTCTTTAAGTTTGTCTTTAAGTTGAGGAGATCTCTGTGATTGCCACTCTCTTTGAACTCTTCTTTTTTCAGTCAAGAGCATTTCGACATCTACAGAATAAATTCGATTGTATCTAGTTTGTTGCCGGGTAATTGTTGCATGTTGCACAGCTAATTTGAGGATTGTATCAAGCTAGTAAGACCCAGCTCTAAGTCGTTTGCTGTTATTAACAGTATATTTTCTGAACAATGAGTACTGAGATATTTTCTATATTTTAGCCAACTTACGCGAATGCTTGTCGTCGCTAAAAGCCCATTCGGTGATACGATTTGTCGAGGGTTCCATATTGAAACTATAGTAGGTGAATGATCTGAAGATAGTTCTAGTGATGCTTCAACTTTAAACATTTCTCCCGGAATACCCTTTGTAACGCCAAAATCAATAACGTCAGGTATTTTTTGTTGGTCAGTAGGCCAATATGTTGGTTGCCCACTAGAGATCACATTCAAGTAAAATACGACCCTTCGGAGTAATTAGTCGTGACCCCCAGAACGTGTGTTTTTCGGTGTAGTCACCAGCTGCAATAAATCTGGGTCCTAGTAGTTTAAAGAAATCTCGGTACTGACTCTCCGATATCGAAAATCTAGGAGGGGAATAAATTGAGGAAATAACTATGTTTTGTTCAAAGTCTTCAAGACAGATGTTTGTTGCTTGTATTTAATCCTTACAGAAATCACACAGTAAATAGTCTTGAGTCGGGCCTTTATCAGTATTGCCGAACCACCACACGCTCTACCGCGAGGGTCTTTAGTATTATAAAATATGTAGCCATTTATTTTAAAAGAGCTATTTGTTGTTAAGTAAGTCTCCAAAATCAGCATTATATCAATTTGTTGATTTATAAGGAAGTACTGAAGTTCATTTTTATGTCAGCGTATGCCGTTTGCATTCCAGAAACATATTTTTAATCAGTTCATGGTTTGTTAAGTACGGCCTGTAATATCGTAGATTGCATTTTAACCATTTCTTGCAGCATATTGCCCATAGAGCTCATAAAGTTGTTTAACGACCGCACTAGTGTCTCAATGGTTGCTTCAAAACGGCTAAAGTTAATGGATGAAATTTGTTCTTTAGTTTTCGGGTGCAAACATTGGTTCGGAGTAGTTGTATATGGCGTATTATGTACTGGAATTCGATTGGTTTTTAACATATCAGCATAAGAAACTTGTTGTGGGTTTGGCTGGACTAATTGGGGGTAATGAACAGTTGGTAAAATGTTTAACGTATAGACACAAAACAGTTTTCATATATGAAATGCCACTAACAACTGGACCAAGATTTCCGTTAAAAGACATAAGAGGGAAACCAAAAGTAAGAAAACGAGAGAACGGAAAAAATCTCAATTATAAAATAAATTTAAATTATATTATTCCATAAAAAAAAACAGCTGATCAAAGCAGCAAAAATGTAATTAAGTATAAAAAACAATAACATTGATAATACAACTATCAACAATGTAATTAAAAAATTAAAAAGATACAACGATATTAAAACTAATTCCTTAAAACAGGACAATAAAATATTAAAATAAACTGTGTTATATCTAGTTCAATAATATAAATACATACAGGTGTAATACAAAACTAAACCAGTGCAGCGACACCACCTCCACCCATAGATTCAGTACATTCAGCCGCACTTCGAACCTCTATCTCCTTTCCATTTGGCAACGTAAGCTTAGCTTTAAGATTACCATTATTTAACAGCTTATATTTCTTAATGACATTAGCATGTAAAAATTTCGTGCAAATAGCATTTAGTCTACTTTCTGCCGGGGAATAGTGATCATTTAAAAAAACTCTATCAGTTACTTTCTCCACAACAGTAGCATCAATTACTGAGGTACCAGCAACATCAACATTACTATTCACCACATCATCACCCAAAATACAACGTCTTCTTAGCGAACGGGATTTGAAGTATTCCCTGATAATACTGTCACGAACAAATTATTGAATTTTACCAAAACAGACATTTTGAAATTTATGTAGCACACATGACTGATATCATGACCAGCAACCGGTATATTAAAAAACTTCCCCAGAGCAACAAAAACAGAAATCAAGTCATTTAATTCTTCAGGCAACCCACGAATGACAATGTCTGCACGATTAAGCCTTCTGTACAAAACATGATTTTCCTCTTCAAGGCACAAAATTTTTGACGATGTTGACGACTCCAAATGAGTGTTTCGCTTATTGCGCGCAATAATATCAGTTTTCATTTCACTGAAACAAGATCATTTCAGACTTGATATCCGCAACAGCATCACACTGGATGCTATTCTTTCTCCCAATAGCTTCATCACAGACTCCACATTTAAATGATCTCGGTGCCATAATTAATTACAATAGCAACACAGAAGAAAAAAAATAAAATTTGCAAAATGGAGTACCAGCAACAGCAACAACCGCAATAACAAATTACCAACGCAAAGACAGCAGCAGCAGATAGTAAAAAATACCGCACAGAACACAAATATTTCAACGAAATTGAATACTGAATTTTTGTAATTATGTAAAATTCAATTTAAATAGTATATCAATTTAATTAAATAATTAATACGAAAAAATATGACCAGCTGTTATTTAACACGTCTACTCAGACATAGGAAGTGTTCGATGCAACACTTGAGCCACCACAGTATCCAATTTAATGCAGCATAGATTAAATCGACTAAAGATAAACTCGTAATGCTCAGTCAAACTCTGTATTTTAAAGAATATGATTCTTTAAATAAGAATAATTCGCTCTAGTTTTTGGATCCCAAGACTGAAAAACCTTATTCGCTTTACAGTTAATCAGTGTTCACCCTGTACGAGATAAAAATATCATTAGTCTACCCAGTTAATGGCAGCCTTACCCCCGGAACGGACTGAGTTGTCAAGACCCTTTACAAACACTGTAGTCGACTTTGCGGGATCTTTCGAGGTCAAGGCGTATTCTGGCCGAACGTATAAAATCACAAGAGGCTATGTATGTTATGTGTTATTGTATGGTTTGCAACGAAAGCCATACATTTAGAACCAACTTCAGACCTGTCAACGCAAGACTTTATGGCAGCATTCGCCCGATTTTTGTCGGCACGAACTTCATTGGAGCAAGTCAGCTGTTGAAGAAACTGAAAAGTCTTAAGGATTCGGTCGTATCTGCAAACAGTTTTCAAAACTTACAGTGGCACTTTATTCCACCCGGCGCTCCACACATGGAGGTTTATGGCGGAATATGGAGCTAATTAACAAACATAAATATAAATTCATAATGGGAGGCGATTTTAATGCCAAGCATCTATTTAGGGGTTTACGATTATATTCAACAAAAGGTAGACGACTGTACGAAGCCATACAAAATACAGGTTGTGACTGCATTTCGACCGGCTCTCCTACTTATTGGCCCAGGGATAAAAATAAACGTCCGGATTTAATCGATTTCTTTATAACAAGAAAAATAGCCAAACTATCTCTAGAAATAGAAGAAGGGTATGATTTAAACTCTGATCATTCACCAGGTAATCAAATCTATAAAAAGATTCTTATTATTTTAACATAAAATAATATGTTTTTTACGCAATCTTCTTCGATTTACTTATTCAATAAAATATAAACACAAAAGAACACAAAGAGCTGCTTTTAGTCTATTGCATTGGTTTCTAAAGTGTTTGTTTAGGACAATGCAAAGCATCCTGAGGTTTTTTTGAAGAATCATGCCTTATAATCTTGGGTTTTTTCAGAGGAATCTTAAAGACTTTTTAAAAAGAAAATGTCAGACCTGTTCAGCTGAAGTAAACCCTTAAAAACGCAGTGTTTGCCATAAATTCAAAATGAGTAAATAAAAAAAGTAATAAGACAAAAAGTGCAATTAAGTTTTATAAAAAAGGTCTCTTATTTATTTAAAATATATTACCTTCGTAGGAAGTAGTAGAAGAAAATTATCAATCGTTTTGTATAAAGAACTAACACGAACTTAAAGCAAAAAGGAGGTGGCAAACGGGAGATAGTAATAGTCAGTATTCAATGAGGAGTGGGAGGCAGGAGCTTCTGTCATGTGATTTAAACTTAATTATTCATGAATTACTGCATCATAGTCGTATGTTGTAAGTTTTTCGACAAACGCTGTTCGCTTCGAAGGTATTGTGAATAAGCTACTTGCCTTGAATTTCCCAATTGCTGGGAGCAATCGCAAAAGGATTTTTTGAATGGTAATGGTACAATGTATCTACCCTCAAACATTCTTTTTGTTGTTTGTGTATAAAAATCTCCACAAAAACGATCAGGCTGAGATATAATTTGGTTTTTGGGTAGATCTTCCACCTCCTAAAAACTACATAGTTGTTTTTCCAAATTTATCTCAGAAAAAAATGGCACAAACTTGATTGTAGTAGATTTGTGTTGGTTTCCGGTGTTTCCCAAAATAATCCATCGAAATATAGTTTCCCTTGCCTTAAGTCTACCACAAATGTTTGCCTTAAGCCATAAAGTTTGAATAAATCCATAGAATCTTCACCAATCAAAATGTCAATCTGGGAACTCTAATAAAATTTTGGATCGGCTAAAGATATGTTAGGAATTTTCGCGACTATACTTTGCTCGATTGGTTTATTGGTTTAATTTCAATCATTTTATTATAAAAACCATTTGACCCTAAGACGATTGTACATATTTTTGTAGGTCTCGCTGTTATGGAATCGTATAAACCACCTATTTCCGCTGTTATAGTTCCGTGCGGGTGTTTGATTCGTCTAAATGATTTTTCAGAGATGAATGTGCCTTCTGAACCCGAATCAAAGAAGGCTCGTGCTGGAAATTGTATTCCACAATGGTGTACTTGAACCATAGCGGTAGCCAAGAGAACATTTCCATTATAAGAACGAAAAAAGTTTCTTATAGGTCCTTGCGACTTAATCAGCTTTGATTCAGTTTGGTCATAAAAGTTTGTGTTTCTATTTGAAGTGAAATCGGAATGAAGGGTCTGATTTGTAATTGACTGTAATGGTAGAGAGGTAATTGTTTCAGAAATTTGAATATTGTCCTTGTGCAGTAAGGTATTGTGTCTTTTGTGACAGTGAAAACGGTTATGAGACGATTTGCAATCTTTCACATGATGTTTGGCAAAACAATTTAGACATAACATTTGATACAGGATAGACGTTCGTCTGGATTAATTTGGAGATATTTAGTGCATTGCCGAATTGACTTAAAATTATTATTGACATTACTGCGGTGGCTTTGAATCTTTTTGGATTGGAGACGACAAGATTGTGATGTGGATGACGTCTGCATTATTGAACTTTTACTTTTTACATCAGCTACTCATTCCAGTTCGTATTTGTTTTTTATTCCCTACGGTTTGCTCCCACAGATCTAAGCTAATTGATGGAAGTCGATTGGAACACTCAAAGACAAAGAGACCTTCCCAAGCTTTAATGTCAACACCGCACAATTTAAGGGAGGCAATACAACTTGTAACGTCTCTTCGAAGGTTTTTTATTCCATCACATGACTCTGACACTAGACCACTAGGCCTGTCCAAGCGATGGTCAAACCATCATTACTCAAAAGAGCTTTCTGAAGGATAGTTCAAGCCTCACCTCTTGTATATTTGGTCAAATTGCAAAGTTTTTCAAAATTCAGGTAATAAGTATTCAAGCTTAAGGTCTATTTTATACAAAATTATTTATTTGTTATCCAATATTTCGCTATCTCAATGGATAGCTTCTTCAAAAAATCCCTGAAGAAGCTATCCATTGAGATAGCGAAATATTGGATAACAAATAAATAATTTTGTATAAAATAGACCTTAAGCTTGAATACTTATTACCTGGAATTTGTATTAAAAAGGTCGAAGAAATTGAACTGAATAAGTTTTTCAAAATCGCTAAGTTTAGTATTTTTGAGGTACATTGCCGTAAACATATCACGGAATGTCGGCCTCGTGTGGTAATCACCGTGGAAAACAATTGATTCACATGCTGGCAAATTAATGTTCATCGACGAAAATTTTTCCTTTTTACCTTTCCTTAGAGATTGATTTCTATGGTGTTGAATTATTGAATTTAACTTGGATATAAAGGAAACATAACGATCTGCAACTGATTCAGCTTCAGCGGTATCATCAGGTGAGGATTCAGACATGCATTGCTCGTAAAGGGTTTTAACATTCGCCGAAATGGACTTGGTTTATTTGCGGGTTAAGGGGTTTGGGTACTTTTAAATAAATAAACACCGTGTATATTTTTCACAACGTCATATATTTATTTTTTAACCGTTCGTTATTTAATTTACCTCGGGTTAACTTTTAGATTACAATTAAATTTTAAGTTTTTAAATTTAAGTTTAAGTGTACAGTTTGTAATCCTTGGTGTGTACTTATAAGTGTATATTTTAATTTTTTATGATGATTTGTACAATGTTAATTTAAAAATTAATAATTCACAATATCGTTTTAATTTTTTTGCTGTTGATAATTTGTTGGGTTAAACTTTTTTTTATACTTTTATGTTGGTTTTAAAATTTCATTTAAAGTTGACGTTTTGTTGCTACTCGTAACGTTGACGATTTGAAAAGTGAAGTTGGTTCCAATTGTAGGCCACCAACTTCAGATGACGTTTTGAGGGGGCGTTAATATACACCAGTTTTTTGTTTTACTTTATTTAAACAATATTATAGAAATACAGTTTAAGTTTATACTACGACTAGTCTATATGCAAAAAAATTAACAAAGTTTGGTAAACCATTGTTAAGCAAAATTGCTTAAAGTTGTATCCAAAAACGATTATTAGCTTAAACGTTTGGTAACTTTAAATATTTTAAAGTAAAAACCAACGTACTTTAAACGTATGTTAATGATTTATTTTAAATTAAAATTTTGTGAAAATTTTTAATAAAAATAATAAAGCGTTAAATTTAAAAAGAATTGGTAAAATTGATTGTGATTTTTGAACAAGTAGTGTCAATTGTGTATTATTGCAACAAACAAAAATAATATAACTGACTAAAACACATCAAAAACTATGTAAATGTAAAAATGTTTTAGTGATGTACTTACAATCAAAACAAATCAATACAGCTCGTTATTCAAATACTTAAAACATTTCTAACATTAAAAATCTGGTTAGTTCTTCTCAATTTCCTTAATTTAGTTCATTTTGTGTTTATATTTTATTGAATAAGTAAATCGAAGAAGATTGCGTAAAAAACATATTATTTTATGTTAAAATAATAAGAATCTTTTTATAGATTTGATTACCTGGTTGAATTAATATTCGTTTTAATGCATCGCTAACCATAAAGTGACAAGTGAATATGATGGCATTGCGAGAACCAAACTATAAAATTCATTTAAGCTTTTATTTGTTAAAGTGGGGTTTTTGCATACGAATTTTTAACAAACGCTGTATTGATTTGTTTTGATTGTAAGTACATCACTAAAACATTTTTACATTTACATAGTTTTGTGATGTGTTTTAGTCAGTTATATTATTTTTGTTTGTTGCTTGTTTGTTAAAACGATATATTTTTTTAAATTGGCCATCAGTAAGAGAGAACCCATCAGTCTATATAAACAAAAAATTAACTAAATTAAGAAAATTGAGAAGAACTAACCAGATTTTTTATGTTAGAAATGTTTTAAGTATTCGAATAACGAGCTGTATTGATTTGTTTTGATTGTAAGTACATCACTAAAACATTTTTACATTTACAGAGTTTTGTGATGTGTTTTAATCAGTTATATTATTTTTTTTTGTTGTTTGTTTGTTAAAACGATATATTTTTTTAAATTGGCCATCCGGAAGAGAGAACCCATCAGTCTTCGGCTTGTTAATTCTTGGCCGATAATAATTTTCGATTTGGATAATAATATATACTTGTAAAAATAATACACAATTGACACTAATTTTTCAAAAAACACAATTAATTTTACCAATTCTTTTTAAATTTAACGCTTTATTATTTTTATTAAAAATTCCAGGTAATAAGTATTCAAGCTTAAGGTCTATTTTATACAAAATTATTTATTTGTTATCCAATATTTCGCTATCTCAATGGATAGCTTCTTCAGGGATTTTTTGTTTTTTTAATTTTAAACAAATTTTTTAACAAATCAAAATTAATGAAACAACAAAATTGTCAATTTTAAAAAATATTAAAAATTAAACACAGGAAACAAAAATTATTCTATTACATTTTTATAAACCTATTTAATTTCCTATTTTATTCTTATAAATTAAATGTCTGTAATTCTGAGCTACATTGTCTGTATCCGTTTTAAAATTAATTCTTTGTTCTATTGGTGTGTTGATAATTTGTAACATTTCTAACATGAAGCGTCTTTTGTAGTTTGTTTCTGTATCTTCATGTTTTAAAAAATTATCAATCACTTCATTAGTAAAATATTTACCTAAATTGTATTCTAATTGTTCTAATTGTTTCCTATTACTTTCTAATATATAGTGTTTTTGTTTAATACTTAAACTAAGGATCTTGTTCAGCATTATCCATATATTCCTCGAAATTGATTGTTTTCAAAATTGTGGTCCATTTTCCTCAAAAAGATTAAAAAAATTTTTAGTGGAATTCTTTATAAACTTAGGTATTATACCTGAATTGCGGCAACGAATTAAAAAAGTAATATTTGCCTTTTACTTGATGTTTCTATCCCTCAAAATTTTATATTTATTTATTATCCTTCTCGTCTCCTTATTCCTTTTAAGAATATTGTAATTCATATTGCAGATATTTCTCCTTGGTATATTCTGATTTTCTAATATTTATTCTAATTTCTTCCTTTTATCTATTTTACTTTTGGCGTGCTCTCCAATTAATAAATTATTCAGTTCAATTTCAGAAATATAGGAATACAGCTTCTCAGAAAACTGCATTATCATCACATTGTGCCACTCTTAACCATACACCAGATTTTGAAAATACAACAGTTTTAAATACAGAAACAAACTACAAAAGACGCTTCATGTTAGAAATGTTACAAATTATCAACACACCAATAGAACAAAGAATTAATTTTAAAACAGATACAGACAATGTAGCTCAGAATTACAGACATTTAATTTATAAGAATAAAATAGGAAATTAAATAGGTTCATAAAAATGTAATAGAATAATTTTTGTTTCCTGTGTTTAATTTTTAATATTTTTTAAAATTGACAATTTTGTTGTTTCATTAATTTTGATTTGTTAAAAAATTTGTTTAAAATTAAAAAAAAACAAAAAATCCCTGAAGAAGCTATCCATTGAGATAGCGAAATATTGGATAACAAATAAATAATTTTGTATAAAATAGACCTTAAGCTTGAATACTTATTACCTGGAATTTGTGTTAAAAAGGTCGAAGAAATTGAACTGAATAATTTATTAAAAATTTTCACAAAATTTTAATTTACAATAAATCATTAACATACGTTTAAAGTACGTTGGTTTTTACTTTAAAATATTTAAAGTTACCAAACGTTTAAGCTAATAATCGTTTTTGGATACAACTTTAAGCAATTTTGCTTAACAATGGTTTACCAAACTTTGTTAATTTTTTTGCATATAGACTAGTTGTAGTATAAACTTAAACTGTATTTCTATAATATTGTTTAAATAAAGTAAAAAAACACTGGTGTATATTAACGCCCCCTCAAAACGTCATCTGAAGTTGGTGGCCTACAATTGGAACCAACTTCACTTTTCAAATCGTCAACGTTACGAGTAGCAACAAAACGTCAACTTTAAATGAAATTTTAAAACCAACATAAAAGTATAAAAAAAAGTTTAACCCAACAAATTATCAACAGCAAAAAAATTAAAACGATATTGTGAATTATTAATTTTTAAATTAACATTGTACAAATCATCATAAAAAATTAAAATATACACTTATAAGTACACACCAAGGATTACAAACTGTACACTTAAACTTAAATTTAAAAACTTAAAATTTAATTGTAATCTAAAAGTTAACCCGAGGTAAATTAAATAACGAACGGTTAAAAAATAAATATATGACGTTGTGAAAAATATACACGGTGTTTATTTATTTAAAAGTACCCAAACCCCTTAACCCGCAAATAAACCAAGTCCATTTCGGCGAATGTTAAACCCCTTTACGAGCAATGCATGTCTGAATCCTCACCTGATGATACCGCTGAAGCTGAATCAGTTGCAGATCGTTATGTTTCCTTTATATCCAAGTTAAATTCAATAATTCAACACCATAGAAATCAATCTCTAAGTAAAGGTAAAAAAGAAGAATTTTCGTCGATGAACATTAATTTGCCAGCATGTGAATCAATTGTTTTCCACGGTGATTACCACACGAGGCCGACATTCCGTGATATGTTTACGGCAATGTACCTCAAAAATACTAAACTTAGCGATTTTGAAAAACTTTGCAATTTGACCAAATATACAAGAGGTGAGGCTTGAACTATCCTTCAGAAAGCTCTTTTGAGTAATGATGGTTTGACCATCGCTTGGACAGGCCTAGTGGTCTAGTGTCAGAGTCATGTGATGGAATAAAAAACCTTCGAAGAGACGTTACAAGTTGTATTGCCTCCCTTAAATTGTGCGGTGTTGACATTAAAGCTTGGGAAGGTCTCTTTGTCTTTGAGTGTTCCAATCGACTTCCATCAATTAGCTTAGATCTGTGGGAGCAAACCGTAGGGAATAAAAAACAAATACGAACTGGAATGAGTAGCTGATGTAAAAAGTAAAAGTTCAATAATGCAGACGTCATCCACATCACAATCTTGTCGTCTCCAATCCAAAAAGATTCAAAGCCACCGCAGTAATGTCAATAATAATTTTAAGTCAATTCGGCAATGCACTAAATATCTCCAAATTAATCCAGACGAACGTCTATCCTGTATCAAATGTTATGTCTAAATTGTTTTGCCAAACATCATGTGAAAGATTGCAAATCGTCTCATAACCGTTTTCACTGTCACAAAAGACACAATACCTTACTGCACAAGGACAATATTCAAATTTCTGAAACAATTACCTCTCTACCATTACAGTCAATTACAAATCAGACCCTTCATTCCGATTTCACTTCAAATAGAAACACAAACTTTTATGACCAAACTGAATCAAAGCTGATTAAGTCGCAAGGACCTATAAGAAACTTTTTTCGTTCTTATAATGGAAATGTTCTCTTGGCTACCGCTATGGTTCAAGTACACCATTGTGGAATACAATTTCCAGCACGAGCCTTCTTTGATTCGGGTTCAGAAGGCACATTCATCTCTGAAAAATCATTTAGACGAATCAAACACCCGCACGGAACTATAACAGCGGAAATAGGTGGTTTATACGATTCCATAACAGCGAGACCTACAAAAATATGTACAATCGTCTTAGGGTCAAATGGTTTTTATAATAAAATGATTGAAATTAAACCAATAAACCAATCGAGCAAAGTATAGTCGCGAAAATTCCTAACATATCTTTAGCCGATCCAAAATTTTATTAGAGTTCCCAGATTGACATTTTGATTGGTGAAGATTCTATGGATTTATTCAAACTTTATGGCTTAAGGCAAACATTTGTGGTAGACTTAAGGCAAGGGAAACTATATTTCGATGGATTATTTTGGGAAATACCGGAAACCAACACAAATCTACTACAATCAAGTTTGTGCCATTTTTTTCTGAGATAAATTTGGAAAAACAACTATGTAGTTTTTAGGAGGTGGAAGATCTACCCAAAAACCAAATTATATCTCAGGCTGATCGTTTTTGTGGAGATTTTTATACACAAACAACAAAAAGAATTTTTGAGGGTAGATACATTGTACCATTACCATTCAAAAAATCCTTTTGCGATTGCTTCAGCAATTGGGAAATTCAAGGCAAATAGCTTATTCACAATACCTTCGAAGCGAACAGCGTTTGTCGAAAAACTTACAACATAAGCAAGACTATGATGCAGTAATTCATGAATAATTAAGTTTAAATCACATGACAGAAGCTCCTGCCTCCCACTCCTCATTGAATACTGACTATTACTATCTCCCGTTTGCCACCTCCTTTTTGCTTTAAGTTCGTGTTAGTTCTTTATACAAAACGATTGATAATTTTCTTCTACTACTTCCTTCGAAGGTAATATATTTTAAATAAATAAGAGACCTTTTTTATAAAACTTAATTACACTTTTTGTCTTATTACTTTTTTTATTTACTCATTTTGAATTTATGGCAAACACTGCGTTTTTAAGGGTTTACTTCAGCTGAACAGGTCTGACATTTTCTTTTTTAAAAGTCTTCATCAAGATTCCTCTGAAAAAACCCAAGATTATAAGGCATGATTCTTTAAAAAAAACTTCAGGATGCTTTGCATTGTCCTAAACAAACACTTTAGAAACCAATGCAATAGACTAAAAGCAGCTCATTGTGTTCTTATTGATGAAAGAAATACATGTTCCTCTATTTCGAAAGAACACGTTCGTATGCTTTTTAAGCGAAAGAAAACTGATTTGGGTTTCACTAACTCTACTTCCTTGCGAACGATGACTCGATCGACAAGTCGAATGAAAACGTAACTGTTTTCATTCGACAGTGCGAACGCAAATGTAATAATCAGTCGAGGAATATATGGATAATGCTGAACAAGATCCTTAGTTTAAGTATTAAACAAAAACACTATATATTAGAAAGTAATAGGAAACAATTAGAACAATTAGAATACAATTTAGGTAAATATTTTACTAATGAAGTGATTGATAATTTTTTAAAACATGAAGATACAGAAACAAACTACAAAAGACGCTTCATGTTAGAAATGTTACAAATTATCAACACACCAATAGAACAAAGAATTAATTTTAAAACAGATACAGACAATGTAGCTCAGAATTACAGACATTTAATTTATAAGAATAAAATAGGAAATTAAATAGGTTCATAAAAATGTAATAGAATAATTTTTGTTTCCTGTGTTTAATTTTTAATATTTTTTAAAATTGACAATTTTGTTGTTTCATTAATTTTGATTTGTTAAAAAATTTGTTTAAAATTAAAAAAAAACAAAAAATCCCTGAAGAAGCTATCCATTGAGATAGCGAAATATTGGATAACAAATAAATAATTTTGTATAAAATAGACCTTAAGCTTGAATACTTATTACCTGGAATTTGTGTTAAAAAGGTCGAAGAAATTGAACTGAATAATTTATTAAAAATTTTCACAAAATTTTAATTTACAATAAATCATTAACATACGTTTAAAGTACGTTGGTTTTTACTTTAAAATATTTAAAGTTACCAAACGTTTAAGCTAATAATCGTTTTTGGATACAACTTTAAGCAATTTTGCTTAACAATGGTTTACCAAACTTTGTTAATTTTTTTGCATATAGACTAGTTGTAGTATAAACTTAAACTGTATTTCTATAATATTGTTTAAATAAAGTAAAAAAACACTGGTGTATATTAACGCCCCCTCAAAACGTCATCTGAAGTTGGTGGCCTACAATTGGAACCAACTTCACTTTTCAAATCGTCAACGTTGCGAGTAGCAACAAAACGTCAACTTTAAATGAAATTTTAAAACCAACATAAAAGTATAAAAAAAAGTTTAACCCAACAAATTATCAACAGCAAAAAAATTAAAACGATATTGTGAATTATTAATTTTTAAATTAACATTGTACAAATCATCATAAAAAATTAAAATATACACTTATAAGTACACACCAAGAATTACAAACTGTACACTTAAACTTAAATTTAAAAACTTAAAATTTAATTGTAATCTAAAAGTTAACCCGAGGTAAATTAAATAACGAACGGTTAAAAAATAAATATATGACGTTGTGAAAAATATACACGGTGTTTATTTATTTAAAAGTACCCAAACCCCTTAACCCGCAAATAAACCAAGTCCATTTCGGCGAATGTTAAAACCCTTTACGAGCAATGCATGTCTGAATCCTCACCTGATGATACCGCTGAAGCTGAATCAGTTGCAGATCGTTATGTTTCCTTTATATCCAAGTTAAATTCAATAATTCAACACCATAGAAATCAATCTCTAAGTAAAGGTAAAAAAGAAGAATTTTCGTCGATGAACATTAATTTGCCAGCATGTGAATCAATTGTTTTCCACGGTGATTACCACACGAGGCCGACATTCCGTGATATGTTTACGGCAATGTACCTCAAAAATACTAAACTTAGCGATTTTGAAAAACTTTGCAATTTGACCAAATATACAAGAGGTGAGGCTTGAACTATCCTTCAGAAAGCTCTTTTGAGTAATGATGGTTTGACCATCGCTTGGACAGGCCTAGTGGTCTAGTGTCAGAGTCATGTGATGGAATAAAAAACCTTCGAAGAGACGTTACAAGTTGTATTGCCTCCCTTAAATTGTGCGGTGTTGACATTAAAGCTTGGGAAGGTCTCTTTGTCTTTGAGTGTTCCAATCGACTTCCATCAATTAGCTTAGATCTGTGGGAGCAAACCGTAGGGAATAAAAAACAAATACGAACTGGAATGAGTAGCTGATGTAAAAAGTAAAAGTTCAATAATGCAGACGTCATCCACATCACAATCTTGTCGTCTCCAATCCAAAAAGATTCAAAGCCACCGCAGTAATGTCAATAATAATTTTAAGTCAATTCGGCAATGCACTAAATATCTCCAAATTAATCCAGACGAACGTCTATCCTGTATCAAATGTTATGTCTAAATTGTTTTGCCAAACATCATGTGAAAGATTGCAAATCGTCTCATAACCGTTTTCACTGTCACAAAAGACACAATACCTTACTGCACAAGGACAATATTCAAATTTCTGAAACAATTACCTCTCTACCATTACAGTCAATTACAAATCAGACCCTTCATTCCGATTTCACTTCAAATAGAAACACAAACTTTTATGACCAAACTGAATCAAAGCTGATTAAGTCGCAAGGACCTATAAGAAACTTTTTTCGTTCTTATAATGGAAATGTTCTCTTGGCTACCGCTATGGTTCAAGTACACCATTGTGGAATACAATTTCCAGCACGAGCCTTCTTTGATTCGGGTTCAGAAGGCACATTCATCTCTGAAAAATCATTTAGACGAATCAAACACCCGCACGGAACTATAACAGCGGAAATAGGTGGTTTATACGATTCCATAACAGCGAGACCTACAAAAATATGTACAATCGTCTTAGGGTCAAATGGTTTTTATAATAAAATGATTGAAATTAAACCAATAAACCAATCGAGCAAAGTATAGTCGCGAAAATTCCTAACATATCTTTAGCCGATCCAAAATTTTATTAGAGTTCCCAGATTGACATTTTGATTGGTGAAGATTCTATGGATTTATTCAAACTTTATGGCTTAAGGCAAACATTTGTGGTAGACTTAAGGCAAGGGAAACTATATTTCGATGGATTATTTTGGGAAATACCGGAAACCAACACAAATCTACTACAATCAAGTTTGTGCCATTTTTTTCTGAGATAAATTTGGAAAAACAACTATGTAGTTTTTAGGAGGTGGAAGATCTACCCAAAAACCAAATTATATCTCAGGCTGATCGTTTTTGTGGAGATTTTTATACACAAACAACAAAAAGAATTTTTGAGGGTAGATACATTGTACCATTACCATTCAAAAAATCCTTTTGCGATTGCTTCAGCAATTGGGAAATTCAAGGCAAATAGCTTATTCACAATACCTTCGAAGCGAACAGCGTTTGTCGAAAAACTTACAACATAAGCAAGACTATGATGCAGTAATTCATGAATAATTAAGTTTAAATCACATGACAGAAGCTCCTGCCTCCCACTCCTCATTGAATACTGACTATTACTATCTCCCGTTTGCCACCTCCTTTTTGCTTTAAGTTCGTGTTAGTTCTTTATACAAAACGATTGATAATTTTCTTCTACTACTTCCTACGAAGGTAATATATTTTAAATAAATAAGAGACCTTTTTTATAAAACTTAATTACACTTTTTGTCTTATTACTTTTTTTATTTACTCATTTTGAATTTATGGCAAACACTGCGTTTTTAAGGGTTTACTTCAGCTGAACAGGTCTGACATTTTCTTTTTTAAAAGTCTTCATCAAGATTCCTCTGAAAAAACCCAAGATTATAAGGCATGATTCTTTAAAAAAAAACTTCAGGATGCTTTGCATTGTCCTAAACAAACACTTTAGAAACCAATGCAATAGACTAAAAGCAGCTCTTTGTGTTCTTATTGATGAAAGAAATACATGTTCCTCTATTTCGAAAGAACACGTTCGTATGCTTTTTAAGCGAAAGAAAACTGATTTGGGTTTCACTAACTCTACTTCCTTGCGAACGATGACTCGATCGACAAGTCGAATGAAAACGTAACTGTTTTCATTCGACAGTGCGAACGCAAATGTAATAATCAGTCACTTGCTATTTTTGTCGAGTGAATATATATTTGATAGTTTTAAAAATAAAGTAAAAAAGCAATGGATAACAAAAGGAAAGTACAAAATAATACAAATATTTAGTTTATTAAGAACTTTAAATTTAAGTTAAAAAAAACAACAATGGACCAGCAGAAGACGCTTGTATTTTATATGGAAGTAAGGCCTGATTTTGCCTGAGGGACTCTGGCATTCAGAGCAAACAAATTTTCCGCAGAGGAGGAAAATTTGACCAGAAAACTTAACTCCGTTTCACCTCCTATTACGCTGTTGCTGAGTGGTAAAAGGTATATGTGTGTTGTTTGTGGCTTACGTTTGCCCCAAGCAAATCAATACAGCTCGTTATTCAAATACTTAAAACATTTCTAACATTAAAAATCTGGTTAGTTCTTCTCAATTTCCTTAATTTAGTTCATTTTGTGTTTATATTTTATTGAATAAGTAAATCGAAGAAGATTGCGTAAAAAACATATTATTTTATGTTAAAATAATAAGAATCTTTTTATAGATTTGATTACCTGGTTGAATTAATATTCGTTTTAATGCATCGCTAACCATAAAGTGACAAGTGAATATGATGGCATTGCGAGAACCAAACTATAAAATTCATTAAAGCTTTTATTTGTTAAAGTGGGGTTTTTGCATACGAATTTTTAACAAACGCTGTATTGATTTGTTTTGATTGTAAGTACATCACTAAAACATTTTTACATTTACATAGTTTTGTGATGTGTTTTAGTCAGTTATATTATTTTTGTTTGTTGCTTGTTTGTTAAAACGATATATTTTTTAAATTGGCCATCAGTAAGAGAGAACCCATCAGTCTATATAAACAAAAAATTAACTAAATTAAGAAAATTGAGAAGAACTAACCAGATTTTTTATGTTAGAAATGTTTTAAGTATTCGAATAACGAGCTGTATTGATTTGTTTTGATTGTAAGTACATCACTAAAACATTTTTACATTTACAGAGTTTTGTGATGTGTTTTAATCAGTTATATTATTTTTTTTTGTTGTTTGTTTGTTAAAACGATATATTTTTTTAAATTGGCCATCCGGAAGAGAGAACCCATCAGTCTTCGGCTTGTTAATTCTTGGCCGATAATAATTTTCGATTTGGATAATAATATATACTTGTAAAAATAATACACAATTGACACTAATTTTTCAAAAAACACAATTAATTTTACCAATTCTTTTTAAATTTAACGCTTTATTATTTTTATTAAAAATTCCAGGTAATAAGTATTCAAGCTTAAGGTCTATTTTATACAAAATTATTTATTTGTTATCCAATATTTCGCTATCTCAATGGATAGCTTCTTCAGGGATTTTTTGTTTTTTTAATTTTAAACAAATTTTTTAACAAATCAAAATTAATGAAACAACAAAATTGTCAATTTTAAAAAATATTAAAAATTAAACACAGGAAACAAAAATTATTCTATTACATTTTTATGAACCTATTTAATTTCCTATTTTATTCTTATAAATTAAATGTCTGTAATTCTGAGCTACATTGTCTGTATCTGTTTTAAAATTAATTATTTGTTCTATTGGTGTGTTGATAATTTGTAACATTTCTAACATGAAGCGTCTTTTGTAGTTTGTTTCTGTATCTTCATGTTTTAAAAAATTATCAATCACTTCATTAGTAAAATATTTACCTAAATTGTATTCTAATTGTTCTAATTGTTTCCTATTACTTTCTAATATAAAGTGTTTTTGTTTAATACTTAAACTAAGGATCTTGTTCTGCATTATCCATATATTCCTCGAAATTGATTGTTTTCAAAATTGTGGTCCATTTTCCTCAAAAAGATTAAAAAAATTTTTAGTGGAATTCTTTATAAACTTAGGTATTATACCTGAATTGCGGCAACGAATTAAAAAAGTAATATTTGCCTTTAACTTGATGTTTCTATCCCTCAAAATTTTATATTTATTTATTATCCTTCTCGTCTCCTTATTCCTTTTAAGAATATTGTAATTCATATTGCAGATATTTCTCCTTGGTATATTCTGATTTTCTAATATTTATTCTAATTTCTTCCTTTTATCTATTTTACTTTTGGCGTGCTCTCCAATTAATAAATTATTCAGTTCAATTTCAGAAATATAGGAATACAGCTTCTCAGAAAACTGCATTATCATCACATTGTGCCACTCTTAACCATACACCAGATTTTGAAAATACAACAGTTTTAAATACAGAAACAAACTACAAAAGACGCTTCATGTTAGAAATGTTACAAATTATCAACACACCAATAGAACAAAGAATTAATTTTAAAACAGATACAGACAATGTAGCTCAGAATTACAGACATTTAATTTATAAGAATAAAATAGGAAATTAAATAGGTTCATAAAAATGTAATAGAATAATTTTTGTTTCCTGTGTTTAATTTTTAATATTTTTTAAAATTGACAATTTTGTTGTTTCATTAATTTTGATTTGTTAAAAAATTTGTTTAAAATTAAAAAAAAACAAAAAATCCCTGAAGAAGCTATCCATTGAGATAGCGAAATATTGGATAACAAATAAATAATTTTGTATAAAATAGACCTTAAGCTTGAATACTTATTACCTGGAATTTGTATTAAAAAGGTCGAAGAAATTGAACTGAATAATTTATTAAAAATTTTCACAAAATTTTAATTTACAATAAATCATTAACATACGCTTAAAGTACGTTGGTTTTTACTTTAAAATATTTAAAGTTACCAAACGTTTAAGCTAATAATCGTTTTTGGATACAACTTTAAGCAATTTTGCTTAACAATGGTTTACCAAACTTTGTTAATTTTTTTGCATATAGACTAGTTGTAGTATAAACTTAAACTGTATTTCTATAATATTGTTTAAATAAAGTAAAAAAACACTGGTGTATATTAACGCCCCCTCAAAACGTCATCTGAAGTTGGTGGCCTACAATTGGAACCAACTTCACTTTTCAAATCGTCAACGTTACGAGTAGCAACAAAACGTCAACTTTAAATGAAATTTTAAAACCAACATAAAAGTATAAAAAAAAGTTTAACCCAACAAATTATCAACAGCAAAAAAATTAAAACGATATTGTGA
Organism: Eustalomyia histrio; assembly: GCA_949748255.1. Taxonomy (NCBI): domain Eukaryota; kingdom Metazoa; phylum Arthropoda; class Insecta; order Diptera; family Anthomyiidae; genus Eustalomyia; species Eustalomyia histrio. Next base: position 113,248,639 of record OX456524.1, read on the forward strand.
ATTATTAATTTTTAAATTAACATTGTACAAATCATCATAAAAAATTAAAATATACACTTATAAGTACACACCAAGGATTACAAACTGTACACTTAAACTTAAATTTAAAAACTTAAAATTTAATTGTAATCTAAAAGTTAACCCGAGGTAAATTAAATAACGAACGGTTAAAAAATAAATATATGACGTTGTGAAAAATATACACGGTGTTTATTTATTTAAAAGTACCCAAACCCCTTAACCCGCAAATAAACCAAGTCCATTTCGGCGAATGTTAAAACCCTTTACGAGCAATGCATGTCTGAATCCTCACCTGATGATACCGCTGAAGCTGAATCAGTTGCAGATCGTTATGTTTCCTTTATATCCAAGTTAAATTCAATAATTCAACACCATAGAAATCAATCTCTAAGGAAAGGTAAAAAGGAAAAATTTTCGTCGATGAACATTAATTTGCCAGCATGTGAATCAATTGTTTTCCACGGTGATTACCACACGAGGCCGACATTCCGTGATATGTTTACGGCAATGTACCTCAAAAATACTAAACTTAGCGATTTTGAAAAACTTATTCAGTTCAATTTCTTCGACCTTTTTAATACAAATTCCAGGTAATAAGTATTCAAGCTTAAGGTCTATTTTATACAAAATTATTTATTTGTTATCCAATATTTCGCTATCTCAATGGGATTTTCAGGGATTTTTTGAAGAAGCTATCCATTGAGATAGCGAAATATTGGATAACAAATAAATAATTTTGTATAAAATAGACCTTAAGCTTGAATACTTATTACCTGAATTTTGAAAAACTTTGCAATTTGACCAAATATACAAGAGGTGAGGCTTGAACTATCCTTCAGAAAGCTCCTTTGAGTAATGATGGTTTGACCATCGCTTTGACAGGCCTAGTGGTCTAGTGTCAGAGTCATGTGATGGAATAAAAAACCTTCGAAGAGACGTTACAAGTTGTATTGCCTCCCTTAAATTGTGCGGTGTTGACATTAAAGCTTGGGAAGGTCTCTTTGTCTTTGAGTGTTCCACTCGACATCCATCAATTAGCTTAGATCTGTGGGAGCAAACCGTAGGGAATAAAAAACAAATACGAACTGGAATGAGTAGCTGATGTAAAAAGTAAAAGTTCAATAATGCAGACGTCATCCACATCACAATTTTGTCGTCTCCAATCCAAAAAGATTCAAAGCCACCGCACTAATGTCAATAATAATTTCAAGTCAATTCGGCAATGCACTAAATATCTCCAAATTAATCCAGACGAACGTCTATCCTGTATCAAATGTTATGTCTAAATTGTTTTGCCAAACATCATGTGAAATATTGCAAATCGTCTCATAACTGTTTTCACTGTCACAGAAGACACAATACCTTACTGCACAAGGACAATATTTAAATTTCTAAAACAATTTCCTCTCTACCATTACAGTCAATTACAAATCAGACCCTTCATTCCGATTTCACTTCAAATAGAAACACAAACTTTTATGACCAAACTGAATCAAAGCTGATTAAGTCGCAAGGACCTATAAGAAACTTTTTTCGTTCTTATAATGGAAATGTTCTCTTGACTACCGCTATGGTTCAAGTAGACCATTGTGGAATACAATTTCCAGCACGAGCCTTCTTTGATCCGGGTTCAGAAGGCACATTCATCTCTGAAAACTCATTTAGACGAATCAAACCCCCGCACGGAACTATAACAGCGGAAATAGGTGGTTTATACGATTCCATAACAGCGAGACCTACAAAAATATGTACAATCGTCTTAGGGTCAAATGGTTTTTATAATAAAATGATTGAAATTAAACCAATAAACCAATCGAGCAAAGTATAGTCGCGAAAATTCCTAACATATCTTTAGCCGATCCAAAATTTTATTAGAGTTCCCAGATTGACATTTTGATTGGTGAAGATTCTATGGATTTATTCAAACTTTATGGCTTAAGGCAAACATTTGTGGTAGACTTAAGGCAAGGGAAACTATATTTCGATGGATTATTTTGGGAAATACCGGAAACCAACACAAATCTACTACAATCAAGTTTGTGCCATTTTTTTCTGAGATAAATTTGGAAAAACAACTATGTAGTTTTTAGGAGGTGGAAGATCTACCCAAAAACCGAATTATATCTCAGGCTGATCGTTTTTGTGGAGATTTTTATACACAAACAACAAAAAGAATTTTTGAGGGTAGATACATTGTACCATTACCATTCAAAAAATCCTTTTGCGATTGCTCCAGCAATTGGGAAATTCAAGGCAAATAGCTTATTCACAATACCTTCGAAGCGAACAGCGTTTGTCGAAAAACTTACAACATAAGCAAGACTATGATGCAGTAATTCATGAATAATTAAGTTTAAATCACATGACAGAAGCTCCTGCCTCCCACTCCTCATTGAATACTGACTATTACTATCTCCCGTTTGCCACCTCCTTTTTGCTTTAAGTTCGTGTTAGTTCTTTATACAAAACGATTGATAATTTTCTTCTACTACTTCCTTCGAAGGTAATATATTTTAAATAAATAAGAGACCTTTTTTATAAAACTTAATTACACTTTTTGTCTTATTACTTTTTTTATTTACTCATTTTGAATTTATGGCAAACACTGCGTTTTTAAGGGTTTACTTCAGCTGAACAGGTCTGACATTTTCTTTTTTAAAAGTCTTCATCAAGATTCCTCTGAAAAAACCCAAGATTATAAGGCATGATTCTTTAAAAAAAAAACTTCAGGATGCTTTGCATTGTCCTAAACAAACACTTTAGAAACCAATGCAATATACTAAAAGCAGCTCTTTGTGTTCTTATTGATGAAAGAAATACATGTTCCTCTATTTCGAAAGAACACGTTCGTATGCTTTTTAAGCGAAAGAAAACTGATTTGGGTTTCACTAACTCTACTTCCTTGCGAACGATGACTCGATCGACAAGTCGAATGAAAACGTAACTGTTTTCATTCGACAGTGCGAACGCAAATGTAATAATCAGTCACTTGCTATTTTTGTCGAGTGAATATATATTTGATAGTTTTAAAAATAAAGTAAAAAAGCAATGGATAACAAAAGGAAAGTACAAAATAATACAAATATTTAGTTTATTAAGAACTTTAAATTTAAGTTAAAAAAAAAACAACAATGGACCAGCAGAAGACGCTTGTATTTTATATGGAAGTAAGGCCTGATTTTGCCTGAGGGACTCTGGCATTCAGAGCAAACAAATTTTCCGCAGAGGAGGAAAATTTGACCAGAAAACTTAACTCCGTTTCACCTCCTATTACGCTGTTGCTGAGTGGTAAAAGGTATATGTGTGTTGTTTGTGGCTTACGTTTGCCCCAAGCAGCTCATATTTACATTTTTTTTATTTTACATCTTTCATTTTACAAAAGCTACAGGACTGTAGCAGTGACTACACCGAACAGACAACAGCTTAATGCAACAGAAAAGCCCTCCAAACAACAATCCCATCCACAACCAATCGATAACAAAAATTTTTACAAATAAACACATTCTCAAATAAAAATTGATTTGTTTATTGTTATTTTTTTATTTCATTTGTCATATACAGCTGATCACTGTTAAACAGGGTTGTTTTTATCTTTAAGCAGTTTACTTGTTTTTTTGGATCTTTTAAAGAAAATTGTAACAAATGCTCACAATATATGATCTGGCATCGCTGTTGTTTGTAAATGCTCAAGATACAAAAATAGACACACGTAAGTAAAGACGATCGAAGGTTTTCGAAATAGAGAAACCCAAATTGATTCGAATTCGAGTGACTTGCTTTCGTTCGAAATCGAGGAATATGCTATAATTTTGCATATAATTTTGCATTAAACTATTAATCGAGTAATCGCTAATTTTTCCGATTAATCGACCCGAATAACTGATTAATCAATTGTTTTCATTTTTCGAATAATGACCTAACCGATTAACCGGCAGGGCCGAATAATTGGAAACGCTAACTAAAATGCATAAATTTATTTGAAGACCAAAGCGGTGAAAACACAGATTTTGTGCCCGAAGATAACGCCTCGGACATTGAATATGAATTGGAAATTGAAGCAAATGAAATATTCGAGAGCGATGAAGAATCCGAAGAAGAAAGTGACAATGCACCAACTCAAGCTGCAGACGGTTTTTTGCTTGGAAAATATGGTACCAAGTGGAGTACAGCTAAACCCGCTACAGTGAGATTCCGCCAGCACATCATGCGTTTCAGAGGTGGACCAAAAACAAACCTGACTACTCCGCTTGAGATGTTCAAGCTTTTCTTTTCACCGAATATTACGTTCATCATCGTTACACAAAAAAATCCATATGGAGAAAAACTTACATACAAATGGAACGCAGAACATGCAAACTGCACACCACGGTTGATATGACAAGTGTTGAGCTTGACGCTTTTATTGGGATACTATTGGCTTTTGGTGTCAGTCATAATACTATGTGGCAAACTCATGCACTTCCAATATTTCGTGCAGCCATGTCATATAGACGATTTATTACTTTGATGCGCTGTATTCGATTTGACGATAGTCGTACGCGCGCATTTCTTCAACAAACCGACAAAGCTGCTCCCATTCGCGACATATGGAACATCTTGAATAACAATCTTGCCAGTAATTTTGAACCATACAAAGGTGTAACCATCGATAAGCGGCTATTTCCATACCGTGGGCGCACAAAGTTCACGCAACAAATCCCATCTAAGCCCGCAAAGTATGGTGAGCATGCGCATGTACACTGGTAAAGAGGGAGAACAACGAGATACAAACCAAGGCGAAAATGTGATGATGAGTTTGGCTAATCGATACACCAACAGCGGCAGAACTATTATTGCTGATAACTTCTTTACAACTTTAGACGAGCTAAACGTCATTCGTCGATTGGACTAGCATACGTTGGCACCATTAGATCCAACAAAAGGTGTCTTCCCAAAGTGAAAAAAGACAGCAAACGGCCAGTGCTCTCATCTGTGTTCGGTTTCTATGATAACCTTATATCACTGTGCAGCTACGTTCCAAAGAAGAACAAAGCAGTAAATCTACTATCCACTGTGCACTACAGCAAGAAAGTTGAAGGCGTAGCAAAAAACCGGAAGCTATATTATTTTACAATTCAACAAAGGCCGGCGTTAATACAATGGACCAAATGCTAACGCATTACTCCACAAAACGGTCAACCAGACGTTGCCCATTAGCATTTTTTTGCAACATAATAGACGTCATGGGATTAGCCGCTTACATCATATGCAATGAAAATAAAGAAGGAACCAGAAAAGAGAAGCGACGATTGTTCTTGAACACGCTGAGTAAACAATTGGTGCTTGCTAATACTGGAAATCGCATGAACAACAACCATATTTTGGGACAACATTCAACCCGTTTGGACATTGAATCTTTCTTTGGAAGGTCGTTGAATATTCCCAGCAACATGCTGCTTAACCAACAAACCGGCCCTAGTACCAGAAAAGATCGCAGAATTTGTGTTACGCAAGACGAAAAGCTGCGTAGGAAGACACGTTTTTACTGCATCAAATGCACTAATCCTGTGTGCCAACAACATTCTAAAGTTGATTATACTTGTTTTGGTACCCTTTTTGCCATATAAATGCAAAACGTATAGGGGCTAGGCATATGTGTTTGTCCGAAGGTTTCAGAATATGTGTTTGATGGGGGGTTAATACCAAACTGCTCGGGAGGATGTCCAATAATATAGATTAAAATGAGCACTCCCGCTTTGCGTCTTCGCGTCGTGATCGCGATTTCGACAGAAGGACATCGCTAAAAAGACGTATAATTGCATAAGAATCACGTATATATATACTTTATGGGGTCTTAGACCTATATTTCGACATGTTACAAACGGAATGACAAACTGACATATACCCTCCACCAAATATTGAACAATACACAATAAAAATAACTAAAAATGTAAAAATAACTGGAAAATTTTTACTGCAGAACCCAAATAAAAAAATTAGATATAATCATATCCAAAAAGTATACAAAAGATAGAGAGAAGTTCCCTCTAACGAATTTGTTAGTATTCTCTTAGAGCACGAACATAGTTTGGCGGCAACAAAGGTGAGTTTTGGTCGCAACTTTTAGTAGTGTTTAGCGGTGCTGCCATATAACCAATTTAAACTATGCTTGAGATTTTTTTACAACAATTTAAACTATTTTTTTTTGCCGGTTTTTAGGATGCTTGAGATTTTTTTAGAGTTTTTCATAAAAAATATGTTTTTTTATTTTATTCATGTATTTTTTCAGATTTTTCATATAAAAATATAATATTTGTTCAATATACTATTTATTTTTACTAAAATTAGACATATTTAATATAAGTAAAAAATACAATAAAATTTTGTAATTGTGTTAAAAAATTGTTAAAAACTCAAACATAACATTGTGACATGAAAAGTATTAAAATGTGTACACGCATTGACCAATTCTGTCTATATTATCCATTATTTGACATTTCTATGGTAACAATATAAAATAAACAGAACAAATATGCTATTAATTGTTGCAACATATAATTAAAAAAACTATAAAAAATGCGTGAATTTGAAAAAAAGTTGTTTTTATAAAAACACTGGAAACAATTAAGAGTCACAAAAAGTGGGATAAAAAATTAAACTGTTTAATTGTAGGCAAATATAATGTTTTTAAACACATTAGCAACTTCGAAAATGTTGCCCACTTATATACACATGTTGCCGCTGAACTCTGTAGTATGTTGAATTTCTTGTAGAGTACTTAATATACTTTTTGGCTTATCTAATAATACGAGTAGATAAAGGAATAACGTTACTGACCACTGATTCATTTAACATCGCCCAGCCCTATAGCTATAGCTAGAGAGCCGAAATTTGGTAAGAAGGGATTTTTGGAAATTACTTCGGGAAGGAGCAAACAGGGGGAAAACTCCCCTTTCACGGCCTGCCCCAACCCCTTTAGCTAGAAACTTGAAATTTGAAATATTCTTCTACTTGATAAGGTATATTTTATAATTTTGGCCACTGACATGTCAAGACCTATGAAGTTGAAATTTGGTATGCAGGCATGCAGCAAACATGTCGTTTTTGGCAAATCCAACGGGGAGGGGCAAAAATTTTACCCCTTGACGGTCTACTAAAACCGCAAGAGTTGGGAAGTTAAAATTTGGTATATTGGTTCCTCCTTGAGTTTGGACATCCACCCAGGTGGCATTTTTTGAAATTCCCACGGGGAGGTGCGCCCAAACCCGTTTAGCTAGAAATCTGAAATTTGAAATATGCTTTAATTGGAGTGTGTGCTAACTCATTGATAAGCTGCATTTCAGAATTTTGGCCAGTGACTTGGTAATAATGGGAGTTTTAGGCCGAAAAGTCTTCCCTTTAAAGGCCATCTCAATCAGTTGGACCTAGGATGTCAAAATTCGGCATGTAGGCTCTTCCTTCAGTACAGATAACAACTTAGACGTGATTTTTGGAAATATCAATGGGGAAGGGCAGAAAAAGGGATTTTTGGAAATTCCTGCTAAAAGGGCAGAGGGGAAGTCGCCCTCTGAACGGCCTTCCCAAACCGCTGAAGCTAGAAAGTTGAAATTTGGTATGCAGGTTCCTTCTCCAGTGTATATAACAGCTACGACGTGACTTTTGGAAAATCCAACACAGAGGGACAAAAAAGCAGAACATTCACTTCCTCCTCTGGCGAACACATCCACCCGGGTGGAGTTTTTGGAAATTCCTACTAGAAGGGGTAAAAAGGGGAAGTCTCGCCCTTAAAGGCCTCACAATACTTATTTAGCTAGAAAGCTGATATTTGATATATTTGTTCCCTAGAGAATGGGCTTACTCATTGATAAGGGGCTTGAAAGGGCCAAAAGTCTCCCTTAGCGACATGCCCAACCCACTGGATCTATTAAGTTGAAATTTGGTATGTAGGTTCCTTCTCCAGTGTAGTAAACAGCTGGGATGGGATTTCAGGAAAATCCATCGCTGAGGGTCAAAAAAAAGGGAACATTCTTCCCCTTGATTGCCTGCCAAAACCTTTGGAGATGGGAAGTTAAAATTTTGTACACAGATTCCTCCTCAAATGTAAATATAAATGTATATGTGTAAAGGTGTGAATGTTTAAAAGTGTAAATGTGCAAAGGTGCAAATTTGATTGTTTGATAGATTGATGGATTAATGGTTTGATGATAATGTAAATTTGCAAATGTGAAAATATGAAAATGTTGCACTACTAACAAGTACTCATGCTACCTACATATTTCGGTGTTTAATATAAGAATCTTTTTGTGACTTACTTCATTTAAAACAACTTTTACTTGTGGTAGTATGACATCACAGGAAATCCTTGGTCGATTTTTATTACGAATAGCTTGTTTACATCTTTCACGTTTAAATTTTGCTGTTGCATTTATTGGATTTATAAGAAACGTATGATTTTCCATTTTACATAAAGCGTTCATATTTAAAAGAAGATCTTTAGATACCAATTTGCAACACATATTTAAATCATTAAGTTGGTCCCAATACATACACAGATCTTTTATTTCTAATAGTTTGAACGAAACATGATTATCAGCATTTTTTGCGCCAGGCATCCATTTTGAATCACAGCTTTGAGCGGTAATTGATTGTATTCGAATGCCGGCAGTAAAAGGAGATTTTGGAGTGGTAATGGTGTCCTCGTATCTTAAGTGAACATCGTTAATTTTCAGCTCTAAATTTTCTAAAATATTTGTAGCCAAGGTTGCACCATAATTTAGCCAGCTTGAATATGATAATGAGTAGTAACTCTCCACATTACATCTATTCTCCACCCTCCAACCAGCCTCTTTGGCATCCAAAACCCTAAGTTTATACTCATATTCTGCTTGCTGTTCTTTTTCATTATCCCATTCACTAAGATCTTTTGGGCCAAATACACCATATACACGCTCAATAACAATACACCAAGGAGACGAACGAAACTGTCTTACTGGAATTTGTAGTTTAATTTTTCCAATAGTTCCTGACAGTGCCTGTAGAGGAATACCGAAAGAACGCAAAGCATCTCGTCTTATAGGAACATTTTCCAACTCTACTTCACCTACAATAAAAAGTATAAAAATTAGATAAATTCTTTGAACTATACCCTATAAAAGAGTTCCGTTATAAGGGCTAGGAAGATCATGCATTTATAATCGTGTGTTATAAACAAAAAAATATATTGAGGGCATATATTCAACATGAGTTATTGACAAATTCACAATTGTTCAAGAAGGCTAAAACCCGTTTAATTTGCGCATTATAAATATTTTACTTAAGCCCATAATATCAAACAATATTTACATACCTAGTGCTTAGTTATCTATCGTATACATAGATGACTATATAAGTTTATTCAATTAAAATGAGATTTGAATCCCAGGATTTTTCATCTCGAATCCCGGGATTTTTTTTAATTCTTTTAACGTATCAGATATGGGCACGCATATGTCGTCGAGTTTTAAAAGTTAGTTTCTAAATGATGTATGAGTGTATGAAATGATACAAGAGTTTTAAAACTTGTTTCTAAATGTTGTTGGTTCTGGTTGGTCCACTAAGAGCGAGTTTTTGGCTTGTGCTTAACTTTATGTGTTAAGCATGGTTTATACAAGAAATTTTGTTTTTGGGATGAAGTATATTTTGTTTTGTTTGCTAGTGTAACCCAGCAATGTTAGAGGGTTAATAACTGATAATAAAAAAAAAACATGAACAAAGCCACATTTAATGAATTAAAAGAAAACATATTATTGCTGTGAAAAATAGATTAATCCATTTACTATTATAATGAAAACAGACTGACTGGAATTTGGGATTGAAATCGGTGGACCAGGCTCTTCGTAAAAACAAATTTAGTTAAGGCACAAATAGGAGATATGATATTACGTACACTATTAAGGCAAATTCGGCGTCATCCTTTTTACGCCCCTATGACAATTGCAACTCTATATAATATAGCATAATGAATTAATAGAATTAACAAGATATTAAATTTTTCAACCACATCAACATTTTTTAAAACATCTTCATTTGTAGAATTAAAAATATTTTCTAGATCTTCTATTTCGTTAGATTCAAGCTCTGAAAATATTAAAATCAAAATTGTACAAAGAAATACTGAGAGTAGGAAGAACTTGAATTTTATTCGTTCGCAATTTAATTCGAACGAATTTAATTTTTCATATTGATAAGATTTATTCTATTTTATTCGCAACTTCTATTTATTAAATTCGTGAAAGAAAAAAATAAACAGAGAATGAAAAATGAAATGAATTTCCAAATTTAGAAAACAAAATTTGCAAACGAAATAAAAATAAAATTTGCGATTAAAAAAAATACAATTAAGGAAAAGAAAGAATGAAAAATAATCTTTTGAAAAAGGAATGTGAATGTATGCACGTAAATATACAAGCGTGTAAGTTTGTTAATGCATATTGTGGTTGTTTTTTTGGTAAGAAAAAAATTAAATTTTTTTGTTATTGTTGTCGTTGTTGACAAATAAGCATGTAGGTAAGTTAAAACCAGATACGTTTGTAATGCAATAATAACAATAAGAAGGAGCAAGCTTTTAATGCTGACGCTATGTCTACAGCTAAAAATGTTTCGCTTCCGCTTCCAAGCAAATGGACTGAATGAGCAACAACGGATTCCAGCAATAACATCAGTAGTGCAATTCTCTAACTTTCTTAACGATTTTGTTAACTAAAAGCTATTCTGTATTTTTTGAAATTAGTAACAAGAAATACCAAGAAAAGTTGTTAATTAAAATTTATTTGGTTTAAAATAATATAAAGTAACGACAAAAGTCGTAAGCTTGAACTTCAAAAAAATTCCTATAGTTAAGTAGAAAAAGATTTAGAATGACTTTTAACGAATTCTGTTGTTAATTATCGAATTTTGACAATGTAACTACCGAATTTTATCGTTAAAAAGTTACGGAGTCCCACTACAGGTGATAATGTTGTAACTTTATTATAATTTTGTTTTAGTTTTAAGTTTCAGTTGTAAATTGTATTTCCTTTAATAAAGTTGGAGTTCACTCCTAATAAAAAAATATTTTTTTTTTATTTTATCTACGAGGGTGAATGACAGTTCAACATAATATACTTTTAGTTCAATACACTTAGTCCAATGTTTCTGCAATTTTTGTATCCCTTCCAAAATATAGGATTTTTCGAGGTCCATAAAATAGGCATTTGTTTGATCAATAATTTCATCGTTGGAGCTTAATCTCTTTCCACCGAGCCATTTCTTTAGGTTTAAAAATAGGAAATAGTCACTGGGGGCTAAATCCGAAGAATATGGCGGATGAAGTACCAATTCGTAGCCCAATTCATGGCATATTGCATTATCTTGATGAAAACCGGTCCAATAAGTTGACATAATATTCGCCGATTATATTTTTTCTCTTTTGAAGGTAATCGATGTGGATTATCCCGCCTGCATCCCAAAAAACTGTTGTTATCACCTCATTGGCCGCCAAACTTACCTTGGCCTTCTTCGGAGCCCGTCCACCTGGAAAAAGCCATTGTTTAGACTGCTGCTTGGTCTCCGGAGCGTTGTAATGGAACCATGTTTCATCCACAGTTACAAAACGCCGCAAAAACTCATTCGAATTGCGGTTAAACAACTCCAAACATTCCTTTGAAGTTGTCACACGATTACGTACTTGTGCGACCACAACGAAAGTCAGTAAAATACTTTTTAACATTGAAATCGATGGTGCAGTCCCCATAGTATTTATCAAGCTTTTCTTTGGTTTGATTGACGTTTTTTTTCGCAAAAAATAATGTTAAATGAGCGCTCGAAATTCACTTTTTTTTTTATAAAAACTAAAGGTTATTTTAAATTTATCTATAATCAATACAATTTATCACATTAAATAAAATTAAATCAAAGCATAAACAAAAGTTATACCTATTTTGTTAAAATTACTCTTAATGCAAATTATCAAAGGATTTTAGAATTAAATAAAGAAAATACAAATTATTTGAAAATTAACAAGAATATAAAAGTGTTGAGAATATTTTGTTAAAAAATTCGCGTTTAAATTGCTTTGCATTGCCGATCAGTTGAATACTATGAGGTAAATGGTTCCAAAGGCTAATAGTGTTAATAAAAAAGTGTTTCTTAAACAGATCACTGCGATATTGAATGCCAATAATCTTTTTGCCTCTATTTGATCTAAAGAAATTAAGTCTTTGATACAAATAATCAGGCTATTTTGTGTATATTATCTTGTGTAAAGAGTAGTGAACGGCATTTTTGCAAGTTGTCAAACGATATGTTATATATTTGTTTTGCGTAACGTGAAATTCTAGCAAAGCGTTTAAGTCCAAAAACATATCTGGCAATATGATTAAAAGTAACGTTTAATTTCCTTTTACTTACGGAGTCACAGCTTGATTAAAGTTCGCAACCAAACAATAATGTCCGTTACAAATAAGTTTTTGCTAATAACATACGAATATTTAGAGGAGTATAACATTGAGTCATCCATAAATTGCGTAACATTGCAATTGTTCTTCCACAGATTGTACTAACGTGGTCTGACCAATCTAGTTTTTTATTAAAGATAGATTTTTGGCAATTTCGACTAATTCAATTATTGAATTGTTAATAGTGACTGGCAGCAGTGAAGGTGGAAATAGTCTTGGTTTGCCAATCATCATTGCCTTGGACTTTTTGGCATTTAAACAAAGGCCGTTTGCTGATGCCCAATGGCATATACTGTCAAGATCGTTTAGCTTGCTTATGCAATCAGTGACCGAAGCTTGATCACAACTGATGTAAACCTGAACTTCGTCAGCACACATTTGAACTCCACAATGCTTGAGTTGGGAAGGTAAGTCATTCGAATAAATGGCATACAAAAGAGGGCCAAGTATCGAACCTTGTGGTACTCCTCTCAAAACGGGGCAATTATTAGATTTATTAGTGCCATGATAAACGGATTGTGATCTGTTATACAAATACGATGATATAAGTTTAACTGCTGACGACAAAAAATTAAACATATGCTTTAGTTTTAGACATAAAATGGAATGCTCCACGGTGTCAAACGCCTTAGAATCGTCTAATAACACAAGAAACGAGATCTTATTATCATCAGCTTTTCTTCTTAACTCCTCTGTTACATTAATCAGTGCAGTAACGCAACTATGTTTAGGCCTAAAACCTGTCAGTAAGTAACGAATTGTTGTAGAGATATTTACTCATTTGGGTGTGCACCGAACGCTCAAAAACTTTTGACAAGAAGGGTAAAATTGCTATCGGACGATATTCGTTATTTGACTTTGGTATCGGTATAATTTTCGCATGTTTCCACGTTGACGGATAATTAGATGTTGTTATTATGGTGTTAAAAAGATGTGTAATATGTGGTAGAACGTAGGTTAGAATTAGTTTAATAAATTTGAGATGAATTCCATCATGTCCTACAGAATCAGATTTAATAGTTAGAAAAGATTCTAAAACGTCTTCCTGAGTAAGATGAAATCAAAATACGAGTTGGTTGTAGAAATGTTGTTATCTGAAAAAAGGCTACGATAATAATTAACATCTGCTTCATGCATAGGTATATTAGTGAAGCTAAAGTTTAATTGATTAACGTCAACAGTATTATCCATATTATCATCTTTATTTAAAATACCCATGCTGCTAATTTCTTTCCATTTCTTTTTAGAACTAACAGCATATTTAAATTTTTCTCCATAGAATTTTGACTTTGCGATCTAATTTGGGTGTTTACTTTTCTTCTTAAAGACTTAAAGATTTGATGTAGTTCAGATGTTTTAAACCTTTTCCATCTGGCATAAGCTGCGTTTCTGTCATCTATAATTGATTTTATTACATTTGAGAACCACGGTTGCTCACAACGTATACGTTTTATCTTAATTGGGACATACTTGTTATAGAGTAAATCCAAATAATAGTGTAAAAACATAAATTGATTGTCTACAGCAGGCATATAAAAGATTTGATTCCATGGAATTGTTCCGATTCTAATGACTGATAATTAATATTCTTGAAATCTCTGTAATATATTGTACTTTGATTACAAACTTCAGTTTGTAATCAAAAAAAAAACTTTCAGGCTGAAAGTTGATCAAATAACAATAATCGAGACATATTGTTAATAAAGCACAGATCCAGAAGCGTGTTGGTTGTTTTAGTAAAATGGGTTGGTATTGAGTTATTTACCAGGTATATGCCTATTGCACTGATACTAGTCATAAGTCCCCTGTTGTCTAGTATATTACTGTTAAAATCACCAACCAGTATATCATCAGTTAAACCCATTGTTATTGCCGTTAATTTAGGCATCCAATTATCAATATTAATTTTTTTATTTGACCTATATATAGTACCTAATAATAGCCTTTGGTTTTTGCTTATCTCTAGAAACAAGTGTTCTACTTTTCCATTTAAATCTTCCTTTTTTGTAGTATCAGAGTTGTTTTCGACTGGTATATTTTTCCTCTTACATTTTATTGATGATTTTATATGTATTATATACACCACCAGCGATAGTAGCTATATCAGCACGAAAAAGTCGAAAGCCACGTAGGTAATAAATGTTATCATGAACAGCGGGGATAAACCATGTTTCCAAGACACAAATCACATCTATATCAGATTCTTCAAATAGAAAACGAAACTCATCCATTTTGTTGTTAAGGCTTTGTAAATGGCAGATCTTAAAACCAGACTTCATTTTAGAAAGTATTCTGATCATACTAAACATGTTATCTTCAGAACCGATCCTCGAATTATAAGACGGTAAAACCATCATTAAAAAAAATTTTATATTTACTAGCAATGCAAGCGCATATATGTATATTTAAAATAGTAAAAATGAAATAGAAAGCAAGACTTGTAACAAAAAGTTTAAGAATGTAAAATTTATATAAAAAAGTATAAATAAAATTAAAAACATTTTTTAGTTTAATATAAAAGTTTTCAGGGATCTGCATTATACAAGTCTCTATCATGACATCCATCAACGCTACCTTGAAAAAGAAATAACTCTTTCAGTATTTCAGTGCATAAACTAAACCTCTATTAGTGTAAGCAGCTGATATTTTATTTTCCTTTTTCCATTTACGGGCTTCCAGGAAAATCGATGGTTTTCAGGGGTGAGGTTTTCGTTGATAAAAAACGGTTGCGGACTACTAATACCGATTTGATTTAGGCACAACAGAGACTTATTTACTCTTATATATGTGTTTATCATTCTTAGCATATAATTGCGATCATAGGGGCTGTCGAATTTTATTATAATAGGGGCATAATCAATATTCTTCCTACCCCTCGTATTTTTTAAGCGATAAATAGCTTTAACTGATATAGGTGTTAATTTCAAAGCTTCACATAATTTTTCATATATAACGAATAAATTATCATTGTAAACGTTAACACTTAGTACACCATTAATTCGAATGTCACAAGTCACTATTGAATTTTCCTGTTTTTGAACGTATACTTTTAGATTTTTGATTTCTTCTTGGAGTTTTTCGTTTTCATTACATTGTGCTTTATTTTTGTTCACAACGGCTTGTAATTTTAAAACTCTCTCTTTCACATTTTGTAAATCTACTGCAATGGATTCTAAAAGAGTATCTACGTTCATTTTCATTACGTTGAATCTTTTCGATCTCACTTTTCTTGATAAGGAGACTGATAAAGGGTTGAAAAATTTACAGCGCGGTATAAATGGTTGTCTTTCGGCCCTGTCTACTTTGGACACATATAATCGTTTTTATGTATATCCAACGGTTACCTGCTACCACTGTTAACCTTTGGGAGCAGTCCGTTAGGGCTCACACGTTTCAAAAAGGTCCGCAGAATTAAAGCTTTATCTAAATTTAAATTTTTATCTGAAGCTTATCGGTATTCTATGGTGAAGAAGTTCCATTGTTGTGTAAATTGTCTTTCGAGGACACATGAGGTTAAGTATTGTAATAGCACCCATAGTTGGTTCGAAATGTAATAAACGTCACCAAACTTTATTGCATCGTATTTTCCTTCTAATTAAGGTTTTAATAGAGAAAATACTTCGTCTGGTATAGCTGCGGGTTCGGGTACAGCTATTCGTCTTCCCAACCCTGCACATATTGATTCTAACATGCAGTCCACTTCTATGGTAGCAATTCCACATTGGCTACCACTAGACAAGTATTTCATACCTTTCAAAATAGGACCGTCCTATTGGGGACGGCTTTGGTCAACGTGCTCTTATTGACCCTGCTTCGAGAGTACCTTTATGTCGTAACGCTGTAGAAATCGCTTGGGAATTTTGACACATATTACTAATGCGGAAATATCTGGCGTGGAACAGGTATCGACTACGTCGAAAAAAACTGCTCCCTTACAATTGGCTCTCCTCTTCATTCGTCTTTTTCTGCGGAAACTTTAGCTCTTGTATTGGCTAATGTTTCAGGAACATACCGTCTTTTTCATTGCCTTCAAATATGAGCGAAATTTTGCCAAATCTTCGTTTGGCGGATTCTAATTATTGTGACAGCAGACCTGTTCATCTTATGCTTGGTGGTGAGGTTTATCCTAGAATTTGATTAAGGGAAGCTCCTCTGGATGTTTTGGGTTCATTGCTAGCTCAAAATACAGTCTTCGGTTGGATTATCTCTGGTCCAATTTTGCAACCTCAAGTTCATGTTTTTTGTACTTTTGACGAGATTTGTGACGCAACACGTCGGGGTCTGACATTGTGACGCTTCCTTTTAAGCCTGAATTTTCTCAGCAGTTGACTTTAGGGTTGTCTAGGTCAAACGTCCTGAAGCAATTTCTTAGAACAGAATCCTCTCTTCTGCGAAGACCTGAACTTAAGGAAGTGTACGATAATGTCGTTAAGGAATATTTGCAGCTGGACCACATGAAACTTTTGTTAAATTCTTTCGCTACTACTTTTCCTGCTATTTACCACATCATCCAGTAGTTGAACCTGAAAAGAAAACTACCAACTTGCGTGTGGTTTTTAACAAAACGTCGAACGGAATTAGTCTAAATGACTGCATTTATGTTAGTCCTACTTTGCTGGCTGATTTTGCGTTGGCGACTTTTTAAATTTGTTTTTAATTGCGATATTACGCAAATGTATAGGCAGATTAGAGTTGATCCAGCTCATACTCCATTTCAACGGATCTTGTTTAGAGATACTTTCCACCTTTCCACCGAAACATTTGGTCTACTATTGCTAAATTTTTTGATCCTGTTGGTTGGCTAGGTCCAGTGGTGATTGTGGCGAAGATTATAATGCAGAGGGTGTGGCTGGATAATATCGGCTGGGACGATTCACTTATAAGATTATAATGCAGGGGGTGTGGCTGGATAATATCGGCTGGGACGATTCCCTTCCCCGCTCAACGGAAGATAATTGGCGGAAATTAGTAACTTCATATCACAACGTTAATAATATTCGAATTCCTATGTGGGTTCATTATACTCCTGAATATTTCGTCGAATTACATGTTTTTTCTGATGCCTCAGAAAAGGCATACACGGGTGTGATATATATTCGCATCGTGTGCACCAGCGGTGAAATTAATTTCTTGTCTTGAAAAACGAAAGTGGCACCTATAAAATCAATTTCAATTCCGCAGCTTGAACTTTGCGGTGCAGTTTGACCTCAGAGCTTTTGAAGACTATATTTGGCGAGATTGATATTCGATATCACCAAATTTATTGTTGGACTGATTCTACGATAGTCCTTTCATGGTTGAAAAAATACCTTTGCTCTTGGACCACATTTGTTGCTAATAGGGTCTGTAGAACTCAAGAGAATGTTAGTCGTATCACGTTTGCTCTGAGGATTCGGGCAGCCGTGGTATTACTCCCTCGGAGCTGGCTGATAATTCACTTTGGTGACATGGGCCAAAATGGCTCCGTCGGGATAAATCCGCATGGTATTCTACCGATCTCTCTCGCATTGACACTGACATTGAGTGGCGAGTGGTTCGTTTATGATTCGCTTTTTACGGACACAAGCGAAAGGGTTATTTATGAGGATATTCTTAAGGATTTTTCTCGTCTTCGTGTAATATAGTATGTTTTACGATTTCTTCATAATGGTCATCCAGCTCATAGAGCAGGTCGTCGTTTGTGTGTCAATAAAACTCTTTCGAGTTTTGAGTTAAAAAGGACAAAATTGCATTTGGCTAGGGTGTCTCAAAAACTTCACTTTTCGGATGAATATAAATGCCTTTTAGATGGAAAACCTTTGTCGAAAGAGCCCTCTTGTATCTCTAAATCCCTTATTATTTTATCACACTCTAGTAGATTTACGCTACTTTTAACGGAGTTTGTACATTTGATTTCCATCCACTGTGGAAATCAATTGATGCTGCGAATACTTCGCACTGAATATTAAGTCCCCAAGCTAAAGTCAAAAATTCGGGGAGTAATTGGTCGCTGCAAACGGTGCATTCTTGACAAGAATCGCTCTTGCAGTCACATTATGGCCGCTTTACCCCCTGAGAGAACTTCTCTTGATAGACCTTTTACCACAACTAGTGTGGATTTCGCAGGGCCTTTGGAGATCAAGAGCTTTATTGGTAGGGGTGGCCGAACAGCCAAGGGTTATGTATTTTTGTATGTTTTGTACATTAGGAGGCGACTTCTGACTTATCTTTGGCAACTTTCTTGTCGGCGTTTCAACGATTCCTTTCTCGTAGAGGTTGCCCGAGAACTATCTTTTCCGATAATAGTACGAATTTCTTTTGTGCTTCCCGTGAACTTGAGAGAGATTTTAGGACTTTTCTTAGGGAAAGTCAGATATCAGTGTGTTCGACGTATGGCATTCAAGGACTTGGCGCTTTATTCTCGCTGGAGCTCCGCATATGACCGGTCTCTGGGAGCCTGGGGTTAAATGTTTCAAACTTCATTTTAGAAATAAGCCCAGGCTTTTAAATATACTTTTGAGGAACTATCTACCCTTCTGGCGAGAATAGAAGTTTGTCTTAATTCGCGTCCGCTGTGTCCTATTACTGAAAATCCCTAAGAACCTGTTGCTCTAACTCCTGCTTATTTCTTCATCGGTTCTCCGATTCTTGCTACTCCTGCTCCAGCAATTCACGATTCTCCAATTAGTTTGGTTAATCGAGAACATGAAAACTCTCTTTCAACACTTCTGCCGCCGGCGGAAAGATAAATAGTTAATGAGTGACGGTCATGTTAGAGTGGTTGACATACGTACTGCAAATGGGTTTGTAAGACGACAAATCGCAAAACTGGCCGTTCTGACCAACTAAATATAACCACACTTTTTTCGTACTCGTTAACATATATTTTCTCCCAGCATTATGGATTCATTGCCCTGCCTTTTCGAGGACGACTACGAGGAACCCATGGTAGTAGCGATAATGTTCCTCCAGTAGCGCCTATTGCTGCACCCATAACAATACCTGCTAGCGTGGAGCCGTCTACTCCTGTTGGTGTACCTCCAACTGTTACGCATCCATCCGACGTAACAGTAAAAAATTCGTCGACCTCCGATCCTTTGTCGGAAGCCAGTGGAACCTCGCGTTCGAATGTTGCTACAAACATTGAGTGTCGAGTTTGTGGTGGTAAACATCCTTTGCGTAATTTCAAGGCGTTTCACCATTTCAAATCGGAAAAGAAACTTCGGACTGTGGTGTTGCACCATTATTGCGGCCGTTGTTTGGCTATGTCTCACACGGTGAAAGACTGTGCGAGTACTTATAAGTGTCGTTTGTGTAATGGAAGCCACCACATCCTCCTTCACTTTTTTTTCGATATCTGTGTCCAAAGTTGTTACATTTGTGGCCAACTCCAATATTCCGACTACAAACGTCGAAAAATTCCATTCCGGTACGAGCAGTCTTAGATTTAGCTTGAATAGAATATTGAAATTAGATGATGTCAGGTTTTCGTCTACAAAAAATTTATTGCCAGAAGATTCACCAATATGATTTTAGGAAAAATAAAAGCTAATAAACTTTCCGATATTGAGCGAGAGATTTAAAAAAAAGGTTTGTGTTAACGATTGCGTTTGTTTGAATGTGCATGCATATAAACATACATACATATCTCCACAAACAATTTACCTTGTTTCACTCAGCTGTTTTTGACACATCGTTAACTAAAGCAACAATAAAAAACATGTTATTTCGGTTTATCTATTAACCCTCGAAGTGGCACATGGTTCTGGCCAGACATATTTAATTTTCATGCTTCAATTTAGCATATTTCTATTTTAGGTACATGGCTGTAATTTCAGGTAATCTCCCAAAATATTGTTGGCTTTCGATGTATAAATTAATAATTGAAAAAAAGTCCTTAGAACAGGACAAAAAAGCCAAATAAAAAATCTTCACCTTACTTTTGGAACATGGTGTCTGGCCAGACCCCTATGCATTTTGTATGAACGCATAGGCAAAGCACATGGCACGAGTTTTAAATTTGTATTTACTTTATTCTTTTATGCTTCTTTCTTTCTTTCTTCTGATTTTGTTTGTGAGTTAGTTATTCATTGAACGTTGAACAGTGAAGAAGTAATCTAGTTTTTGTGCGGTAATTTTGAGCTTGTGAATAATTTTACGCAGGTAGTTTTGTTGCGTTGTTAGTATATTATGGCTGATGAACTGGAATTTATTTATAATACACGGTTGCGTTAAAAAGGGCAACCCAAATTGTCAGAGGCATTAGTGCGTGATTTTCAAAGTCAGGTAGAAGCTGATGAAAATTATGATGTTTTTGAAAACGATGGTGACGACACTGCTGATTATGTGCCAGAAGATGATGCATCAGACATAGAAAATGATTGGAAATTGAAGCTAACGAACTTGATAGTGATGAAGACGTAGATGAAGAAGAAGAAAGTGGAAATGATGCTCAAGCAGCAAATGAAGTCGACTCAGGGCTGTTTTTATGGTAAAGACGGTACTAAATGGAACGAAACTGAACCCCCTGCATCTCGTTTGCGCCAGCATAATATCATGCGTTTTCGATCTGGAACAAAAACAAGGCTCACCAATCCAGTTGAGGTATTCAAGCTATTTTTCTCAACCAATATTACGTTCGTCATCATTAGTGAAACAAATCGGCATGGGCGAGTATCAATTAGAAAATGGAATGAAGAACATCCAGAGTCTACCCAAAGAAAATGGATTGATTTGACAAGCTCTGAGCTAGATGCATTCATTGGGATTTTGTTGGCTTCTGGTCTCAGCCATAATAATATGCAAGACTCCAGTATATTGTGGCGTTCTGATTCGCTGCCCATTTATCCGTGCGGCTATGTCGCACAAACGATTCATTACTCTGTCCAGATATATTCGTTTCGATAATAGTCGAACGCGGGCATTCCGACAGCAAACAGATAAAGCAGCTCCTATCCGGGACCTTTGGAATTTTCTCAATGAAAATCTACAAAATTATTATGAACCTTATGAAAATATCACCATCGATGAGCAGTTGTTTCCGTATCGTGGGCGCACAAAGTTCACTCAATATATCCCATCAAAACCTGCAAGGTATGGGATCAAAGTTTGGTGGGCATGCGATGCTAAGACTAAATTTCCATTGAAAGGAAAACTATACACTGGAAAGGAAGGAGACAATCGGGAGATAAATCAAGGTGAAAACGTTCTAATGTATTTCGCAAATTGTTACGCAAACAGTGGCAGAACAATTATTTCTGATAATTTTTTCACCTCATTGAACGGCGCTAAACGACTGGCTGCTATATATGTAAGCTAAATGATGAAAATACAAGAAAAGAAAGAAGACACATATTTTTATATAAATTTGCAAAGCAATTGGTACTGGCCAACGTTGAAAATCCGCACATTGTGGCTCAACCAACAACTCGTATAGCATTTGAAGCGTACTTTGGGAGACCTCTCAATATAGCAAACCGTAATGTGGCTTCACGCAGTGGTTCAGACACACTAGCTGCCAAAAAAGATTGCAGAATTTGCCTGCAGCAAGGTGACAAAATACGCCGTAAGACACGCTTTTTTTGCTGCAAATGCAACAATCCTGTTTGTCAGCAACATTCAAAAGTAGATTATTTATGTTTTTGTTGCCTTCCGCAAAATTCTGAATAAAAAAATCAATGTATTCTTCATAATAATTTTCTATTTTGTCATAAACATTTATTACTTTACCCATAATAAAGAGAAATATATATAGAACAAAAAAATTGTTGCCCTTTTCATTCCAAGAATTTTTCAGGTCTATTTTTTCTTCCTCAGGTAGCTAATAACATAGTAAAAAGAAATAGAAACACAAAATATAACAAATATTTTCCTATCTTAGTAAAAAATTTAACGGCAAACAGCCCTTATTTCCATACAAATGCATGTAAATGTATATGGGTCTGGCCACACACCATGTGCCAGAACTAAGGGCTCAAAATATGTGCCTGACGAAGGGTTAAGTTTAAAGATTTATGTGGAGTAACTGTCAACCGTGGAGTTTTATTTGCATAACTGATACGAGAACTTTTTAGATTATCTCTTAAACGTTTTTGCGCGGGGTTATTTATCATAGTAGTTTTAGTTGTTGGGTTAATTTCATGAATGTGAGTTAATTTCTTCACGCAAATAAATTTCATCTTGAGTTACATTAGATTCTTCTCTTGAATTCTTGATTCTTCTCTTGAATTATTGAGTATTATTCTCTTGAATTCTTGAGTATTATTCTGTTTCAAGTGTTTTGTTATTATTCTTCGTGTTTTTTCTTTTACTTCATCTCAACGAAGATTTTTGAACAAGTTAATGCATGGTTTTCACTATGTCATTTTCAATGTCAATTTGTCCAAATTGTTGGCAATTGTATGAAGACGGGTTGTCATATGAGTTTGCAGTCAGTTATGCACACGAACTGCCTTCTAAAATGACGTACAAGTGAAAACGTCAAATTTCAGATTGTCAGCATATATGGCAGCATTTGTCATCTAAAACAAAATTAACAACAAGTTGTCAATTTTTTTTTGTTTGGCGATCGCAAAGCTGTTACTTTTTTCTTTTTTTTGCTGAAAAATAAATTTCAATGGTAATTTTTTAAATAAAGAAGGAAATGGCAATGTAATAACACAAAACGCCGCACTAGCTATAGCCATTTGTTTCTTTTTTTGTCATTTTTAAATTTTTTTCCACTTTTTATTGAACACAAATTAATAATTTCTAATCAGCTGTTCGCTCGCCAAAAGTTTACACATCACATTTGACCTTTGTCAAGTCAACTGACACCAAAATTTGACAAAGTCTTTGACACGATCTGCTTTATCGACTTATTGTCAGTTTTTAAGATGTAATGAAAACGCATTTGACAGAAAATGACGAAAATTCATTTAAGTCAGTTTTTGTTGTCAGTTCATATGACAAAATGAAAACCAGGCATTAGAGTAAGGCATTAAATTATTTATGTTTTTCTTTTTTAAGTTTAGTATGTATGCGTTTCACGAAAGACGGTTTTAGCGATTTTTTCAACTCTTGAAGCGGAATATTAAAGTTTGTGATCTAAAAAAATTTTGAAAACTTTTTTGGATTTTTTGAAGATTGGTATGGGGTCGCGGAAATAGATGTTATCAAAAGTTATGGAGAAAAATTTGTTATAATTATTTTTACCGGTGCGTTTTGTTCACACAACTAAACAAATCTCTTCTTAATGATGCTATCCCACGAAAAAAAATTATTTGTGTGAAAAATTATTATATTAAGGACCACTTTGATAGCCTTAAAATTACAAATTATTTTTTTTTCTACATTTCAAACCTTAATAACTTTAAAAGTTTTCAACATTTTTATTTTGGTGTATATACTTGTGGAAAAATATTCAAAAAAATTTAAAATAGAAAAAAATAAAAAAATAAATTATTTTTAATTTCACACTATTTGAATTTTAAAATACTTGAATTCTGCTCTTTTTTAAAAGTAGGTAATTGACAAAAAATGTAGAAAATATACAAAAATAAGTAAAAATATTTTTTATTTTAAATTTCGCACTATTTAAATTTTACGATACTTGAAGTCGGACTTCTTCAAGAGTAGGTAATTGGCAAAAATATTTAAGATTTAATTTATAATTAAAGCATGGGTAAGTAAAAAATATATTAAACTGTTTCCTAAGTTTAAGCAATAATTCTCTTCTATAAATTTGTTCAGATGTTAAACAAAACAGTACCGCAAACAGTTTTGGCTGCTTGGTTGAGTTACCTTCAAAAAATATAGTGCTTAGAAGGCTACTGGTCGCAGCATTACAAAAGAATAATAAAGCTATCGTTAATTTGAAAGAGATTTCAAAAATTAAAATTTATAATTTTGTTACCACAAACAGTAAAAGGGTTTTTGATGAATTAAAATTGTCCACTTCCTTTTTTTCGAAAGATACACATTTATGGGAAAATTATGAAGATTTTGTTATTGCAAAGAAAAAACTAGAAAAAATATGTGTTGTGAATGATTTATCTGAAAGAGGCGTGGCGTCAACTACAATATACAACAAAAAATTACAAAGAATGAGGATGGTTTTCAAAACTTATTGATTGGCGTTGATAAAAATCAAAAAAATATACCTAATGTAAACAAAAATATCATTGAAAAAGCTGTTAAGAAACCAATTTAAAAATACTACTTTAGAAAACTATTTCCATACTTTTATCGATTTTCTTTATAAAAAATGGAATTTTTACTGGATAAATGTTTTGTTCCACATTTAATAAAAAATTTTTCTCCATAACCTAATTTTTTCATAAAATCTATTTCCGCGACCCCATTCTTTCAGATCACAAACTTTAATATTCCGCTTCAAGAGTTGCAACATTTTTTTTGGTGAAACGCCCTAATGTACATGGTTTATTTTTTTTTCATTTTTTATTTAGGGTTTGTGTATGATTTTATGTGAATAAAGAGAATAGAATGTCTTGTTTTTATATTGTTTTTAACTATTGCTTTTTGTGCTTAATTTGGATGGTTGGATATTGCAGTTATAATTATAAATATATTAGAAAATTTTAGTATTTGTTTGTTTTATAAATAAAAGTGTTTCTTTTTTTGTTTTCAAATCGAATACAGGTTTTAGATAGTGATATAAAATTTATTTTAATTAAAAAAGAAATGACATATATAACGAATTATATTTAGAAAATTAAGCTTAAACGGAGCTTTCAAAAAAACACGTCTACTCTCGATAAATTTTTTGCAAAATATGTTTTATACAAAAATAATTTTTTTAAAAAATTCTTATACATTGATTTGTTAGTTAAAAGTATTTCGAAGAAAAATATTCCAAAAAGCAAAGCGGTATCCCTGAACGAAGCAATCTTCATTACGAAAATAGGAACGAAACAGATTTTGAGCACATATATAACGAATTATATATATAGAAAAATTAAGTTTAACGGAGCTTTTAAAAACACGTTCAAATTTTTTGCAAAATATTTTTTTAAATAAATTTTTAAAAAATTCTTCTACATTGATTTGATAGTTAATAGTATTTTAAGGTGTTTAAGCGCAAAAGGATTATGTTTTCTTTATTGTTCAGTATACCCTTTTTTTCTATGTTATTGTATTTTCTCTTTGTTTTTCCTTTTTTTTTTTTGTAACTCGCCTTTGTTTAGTGTTTAAGTTATTCATTCGTTGATATACCCCCAGAGAGTACGGTACGTAGAAAATTTTTAAACCTCCAAAAATAAAACTGAATTTAAACATAACTAATTTTGTTTAATTTTTTCTAAATTTTCTGAGGAAATATTTCGAGAAAAACATTTTTGGTCCTTCGAACCGGATATTAAACCCCCGAGAACCTCGAAATATTCCTCACGAAAATATTTCTTTTTATAACCCCCGAAATTGTTTGGCTTTAAGGCTTTGGAGACCCCCCGAGCAGTCATAATAAGTATTGTTTTGAATTTTATATTATCAACCCCTTTCTGTGGAATAAGGTAAGTGTTTTTTTTTTAATTTTAAAGTGAAAATCAGTGCAGTGTAATAATATAAAAGTGAACCCTAATATAAATAAAGAAAACAAAAATTCATACATACACAAACAACATACATTAACAAGTTACACAAACAAAACCCGTGCTAAAAAAATAAAAGGAAAAAAACCGTTTAATATCGAGAAAATCATAAGAAACCCGTATTCTAGTAAAAGATTTTGTTTTTCGATATTTATTTATTTTTTTTTTTTATTTATTTCATTTGGTTTTTAATTTTTCCTTTATTGCCCTATTTTCAAATTCAATTGGAAGCGTTTTTATTTTATTGCTGTTAACCAAGCTTTTTTACTCTGGTGCTCTTCTGTAAATTAAAGCTTTACAGTCATTAACATTGTTTTTTTTTACCAACAGCACAAAGCAACAGATGATAATTTTTTACTCAATAATAATAATAATAATAGTGTCAAAACGCAATAAATTAAACATCGGGATAAGTGTTTGTGGTTTCTTTTTTTTTTTTTTTTAAAGAGGTAAAAAATACATATATCTTTTGTTTGTTAACTAAAAAGTGCGTGGAATAATTAGTTTAATAAATAAATACAAACTAGTTGCACCACTATTTCCCCAGTGTATGTTGTTGTTTTTTGTTTTTTTTCTTATATTGTTACACACACAAAACTAGTGTTGTACATTTTTTATTCTAACGAATAAACTGGGTAATTAAAAAATTTATTGATAAAGTGTAAATTGTACTCAATTTTCCCCATAAATCGGTGTTTTTCTTTGCTAAAATTATATATGATTTTTTTTAAATTTTCGAATATTTACTGATTTATTGATAGATTAATTACTCGTTTTTAACCCGTTGGTGATTACCCGTGTTATTGTGGACCATTAGTGTATATTTCATATTTCTTATCATCGAAAGTGTTTTTCCCACTGTAAAAAACTGGTGTTCAATTGTTTTCAAATAACGATTTTGAGTTTTTATCGTAGGTTTAAACCGGTTTTTTCAGGATTTTTGATCCGAAAGGAAAAAAAGAACAATTGTTTTAAAAACACTTTTCCTATTAGTTGACCCTATTATAAATTAATATTTTGTATGAATTTGAAGGTTTTTATTCATATAATTTTTGAATTTACTTGGTTTTTAACCTGCCCAAATCCCCACTTTTTTGATATTTCTCATGTTTTTACTATCGATTTAACGATTCGCTTTAACTTTTAAAGCATTTTTTCCATTTATCTGAGGTTTTATTTAACCTATTCAATATTTTAACCCGTGTTTTGTCTTAATTCTCATTCGAGATTTTAAGTTTTTTTACTCATTTCAAAATAACCGGTTGTAATCTTAGATCTAAAATTGCTGATACTCTCGTTTGGCAGTGACGGACCATGAAATCGGGTCCTTAAATAGTCATGAGAGGGAAATATTTCGAGAAAAACATTTTTGGTCCTTCGAACTGGATTTGAACCAGCGACCTATGGATTGTATCACAAATTTGAAATTGTTGGACGTTACCCCTGAAAAGTTATTTCACGTTCTTTTCGTATACGTTTGTTCAACGAAATTACCCGAACGCACGCTAAGTCTGTGGGAAGAGTCGGCAAAACGCGATGCAGATATGCCGCAATGGGACGAAATGGATAAATTTTTATCCGCGCGTTATCACACGCTCGAATCCATTTTCGATATAAGAAGTTCTCTTCCAAACCCGAGTCCGAACCAAGCTGGAAATTCGAATAACAGCAACCCGAAAAAATCCTTCAATGATTCGAAAAGGATTAAAAGTTTTGCAACCAAGACAAAACCTAGTCCAACTGTTATCTGTTGTGCGCTCTGTCAGGAACAACACCTTTTACGATTGTGTCCGAAATTTTTAAGACAGAGCATTGATGAGAGATTACCAACTGTAAAAAGACTTAGGTGTTGCACGAACTGTTTGGCAACGTCCCATGAATTTAAGAGTTGCAAGAGCGTTCATGTTTGCTTTATGTGTAAACAGAAACACCTCTCACTCCTTCATAGGGATAATAGTGCTTCTAAAACAAATTTCAGTAATTTTATACCGAAAAATACCCCCAATTCTAAATTGTAGCTGGTGCGGCAGCTCGCTCGTATCAAACGTATGCCACACATCTTGAAACAACCCCCTATTCAACGGTATTGTTGGGCACAGCTATTTGCGAAATTCGTGCCAACGATATCAGATGTTCGGCAAGAGCACTGATTGACCCAGGTTCTCATGCTACCTTTATCTCAAGAAGAAAGGAAGATTTCTATCCCAACATTTACTACGCAGACAGCCGAAGTTACGGGCCTAAGTGGTAGTGTTACCGCAATTTCTTCAAGAGTATGTTCAATTTCGATTTGATCAGCAATTGACCCGAATTTTAAAATACAAACTGAAGCTTATGTCGTGGAGAAGTTGACAGGCCGCTTGCCATCGTGTTCGCTCTCGGATATTGCAAACTCAAACTTCCCCGAAATTTCATTGACCGACGTCAAGTCTACCCGAGTCGATATCCTTCTTGGAGGGGATGTTTATCCACAGGTTTTGTTACCCGATGTTAAAAAACAATTTTAAAAACTGTGAACTAACAATAATTATCCAAATCTTAAACCTAAATATTAATTATTAAGTCCAGCCAGTGCCAGACTGATGTTATTGTGTTTAACTGAGACCATTATTTCTCCTTATTATTAGCGGACCAGATCCGCAGTCTCCCTCCTTCCAAGACGCTGGTGGCCGTGATTATTAGTTAAGTTACGGGCTAGTATGTTGGGGTGTGTTTCCAGTTTTGTTAAATAGCGTTGACAGTGTCTAATAATTTCATCTTTGACCAGGGGTACATTCAGATTTTTATGTATGTTGTAATTCCTAACATACCAGGGTGCGTTCGCGATCGTCCTCAAGAATTTATTTTGCATTCTCTGAATTTTCCCTATATTGGACGCAGAGGCAGTACCCCAGAGCTGAATTCCGTTGCACCATATGGGTTTCATGATCGAATTGTAAATGAGTATTTTGCAGTCCAGGCCTAGTTTAGAGTTATTGCCAGTAAGCCAAGCGAGTTGAGCAGTTTTTAGCCTCATCTGAGTTATTTTCGCATCTTTATGATTTTTCCACGTGAGTCGACGGTCAAGGTGAATACCCAGATATTTCACACATGTGTGTTGGGGTATATTCAGATTATTAATTTTAATGGGTGGACACGTCTCTTTTCTCAGTGTGAAAGTAATGTGGATACATTTCTGTTCATTCACCTTAATTTTCCACTTATCCAACCAAGCTTCCAATTGTGAAATGTGAGTCTGTAACATTCTAGACGCTATTTTTGAGTCATCGTGGACGCTTAAGATTGCAGTATCGTCAGCGAAAGTCGATGTGTGGGTATTAATATCTAATGGCATGTCTGAAGTATAAATGACATAAAGCAGAGCACCCAAAATGCTACCTTATGGAACTCCGGCTTCTATATCTTGAGGAGAGCTGACAAAACTTTTTATATAGCTTTCGATTAGCTTGTATTTGTTGGTAGCAAAAGTT
Source organism: Eustalomyia histrio (assembly GCA_949748255.1). Classification (NCBI taxonomy): domain Eukaryota; kingdom Metazoa; phylum Arthropoda; class Insecta; order Diptera; family Anthomyiidae; genus Eustalomyia; species Eustalomyia histrio. The sequence goes on from OX456524.1 coordinate 113,278,147, forward strand.
TTATTTAAACAGTAGACCTTCATGTCAAACCTTATCGAAAGCCTGTGAAACATCGAAAAAAAGGGCAGAGCAGTATTTTTTCTCCTCGAACGTTTTTCTGACAACAGTAACTAGCCTGTGGGCTTGCTCAATGGTGCCGTGTTTTCTCCTGAAACCAAATTGGTGTGCTGGAATATAGTTGTTTTGTTCCACACAAACAGTTATCTTTTCCATTAGGATTTTTTCGAACAGCTTTGACAAATTGGATAATAGGCTAATAGGCCTATACGATTCCACTTTTGTGTGATCTTTGCCTGGCTTGGGTATCATTTTAACGAGTGAAACTTTCCATTCTGGGGGATAGTATTAATGGCGTATAATAGCATTAAAAATAAAGAGAATTATCTTTAATGCTATACGGGGTAACTCTAAGAGCATCTTGTTACCGATTCCATCGATACCAGGAGCTTTTTTGGGGTTTAGTTCAAATATAGCTTTTTCGACCTCTCTCATCTCAAACGTTAATCGGGTAGCTGCTCGGCGCTGGGGTAAAATCGGTGGCAACTCTGTTACAGAACTTGTTATATTTCGCGTGAATACTTTTCTTAAATGTTCTACAAACAGATCTCCTTTTTCAGTATCATTTCTAACCCAACCTCCATCTGATTTTCTCAAAGGAGGCTTACATAAGACAGGTATTTTTAAATTTCTCGTTGCACGCCATAATGAGTAATCAGTTCTTGATGTTGGATCTAAATTTTCAAGATATCTGTTTAATGAAGCAGTTCTCTTATGTTCAAGTAGCTTTCCTAATTTTTAGTGCATTCTTTCAACCGTTCCTTAAGTTGAGGAGATCTGTGCTGTTGCCACTCTCTTCGAGCTCTTCTTTTTTCATTTAAGAGTCGTTCGACATCGGCAGACAAAATAATATTTTGTCTGTTGTGTCGGGGGGGTTTGGTAGCAAGTTTGATATCTTCCGGTGTTCTTAGCGGTATGTTTTCCGAGCAATGTGTACTGATGAATTTTTTATACTTCAACCAATCTGTTGTTTTGCCTGTCAGTGCTAAGTCACCAGAGGAGGGTACAATTCCTCGGGGGTTTAAAATAGTAACAACTGTAGGTGTGTGATCAGATGAGAGATCCAATAATGGTTCTACCTGGACCAATTCTCTTGCAATAGACATTGTTATTCCAAAGTCTATCACATCGGGTATTTTCCGACGATCTGTTGGCCAGTACGTGGGTTCTCCACTAGAGATCACATCCATACCCAGCTTAGAAATTGTATTAAACAAAACACGGCCCCTAGGGGTAACAAGCCGTGACCCCCAGAATGTATGATTGGCATTATAGTCTCCAGCTGCCAGAACACGCGGTCCTAATGATTCGAAAAAGCCTGTGTACTGATCCTCCGTTATGGAGAATCTGGGGGGAGAATTAATTGACGAAATCACTAAGTCCTTATCGAATTCTTCAAAACATATAGTAGTGGCCTGAAGATAATTTTCGCAAAGATCGCACATAAGAAAATGTTTTAATCTAGATTTAATGAGAATAGCTGATCCTCCACATGACCTGCCTCTTGGGTCCTTAGTATCATACATTGTGTATCCGCGAATTGAAAATGAACTTCTCAGGGTTAAATGGGTCTCAGAAATAAGCATTACGTCAATTTGCTGATTTCTAAGAAAATACTCGAGCTATTCTTTATGTTGGCATATGCCGTTAGCATTCCAGTAACATATTTTCAAACTGTTCATGGTTTAGTTAACAAAGCTTGCATCAAAATAGACTGATTTCTCATCATCTCTTGCATCATATTACTTATTGAGTTTTTAAAGTTAGTAACAGTTTGAACCAGAGATTCAATGGATGCTTCAAGTCTGCTGAAATTTTGTATCTGGGGTTCAGATTGAGAAAGTGGAGCATTTGGATTGACTTGTGCAGCTTGTGGAGTTTTTGGGGGCTGTGGTTGTCCTCTTAGAACTTCAGAGTATGAAGCACTGCTGGTGATAATTTGTGGGTATTGTGGAATATAAAATTCCGGTTCTGTGATTTCATTCGGGGGTTTCGGGTTCTGTTCAAATTTGAGTTTTTTAATTTTAAATATACGTCACAACCTCTGTAATCAGCATTATGGGAGTTACCGCAATTGCTACATTTCTTTTCAGTATTTACTGTCTTTGGTTTGGTGCAGTCACCTGTGCTATGCAGCTCACCAGACTCACGCAGACTACGCAAACTGGATGTAGCCTACAATAAGACCTAGTGTGACCATACTCCTGGCAGTTCGTACACTGGGCAGGTCCTCGTAGCTTATGTGGTGCTTCAACTGTAACTCTATAGTGTAGCAAGTTCCTAAGTTGATAAATAGGGTGTGTTTCATTTTTCTTCAACTTGATATCGGCAGGCTCTAATTCAACTCGGAAAAGGGGTTGGGGGAGCTCATCCCGGTTTCTAATATTAACAACGGACTTAACTTCAGAGCCGTTGATTTCAAGTGCCTTCTTTACTTCTAGTGGGTCATTCTATGATTCAATACCCTTAATCACTATCTGAAGACCTTTGCTGCTCTTCAACTGGTAAGTATAATTTTTTTTTTTTTTTGGATTCAACAAATGATACTAATTTTCTGAAATTGGATTCACATAGAACTGGAATCTTAGTTTCAACAATTTTGCCATTTTTTATTGGCACAATGTAAAAAGAGTTTTCCCCAATAAGGCTGACTTGGGTTTTAACTAATTCATTTGAATTTTGCTCTCTTAGATAGATAGGGGGAGGTCTTTGTGGTTTAGGTATCACCGGGGCATCATTATCTTCGCTTTCCAGTATGGCAAAACGGTTTTGGGATTGAGTGACATTTATTTCACCTCTACTAAGCTTAGGATAGGGAGCTGGTTTAGCCGATTTTGGGCTTCTTTTCCTATTAAATATTTTAACATACCTGTCTAATCCAGTCTGTACAAATGGTTTGGGGGTAATGATGACTGGCAGGTCAACATTGGGTATTGCGCCACTTGTGGGGTTAATAGTTATACTACTTACTGACGGAAATTGAAGCATACTTTGGGGCTGTTTTAAGTTATTAGGTTGAGCCATAATATTGATATCACTGTTTAACGTAGCAGAAGATGTTGTTGGTTTTTTAATAATCACTATTTGTTGATGTTGTAGCTGTAGGTTTTGGTGAAGTCAAAGCAGAAAAAACGTAGGCATTTCTGCCATTTGCACTGAGCCTTCTCTCCTCTTGAATTATAGAGCTCATATGCTATTTTCTTTATATAAAAGAAAAAAATAAACAAGACAAATCCCTGTTTGTTAAGGGTTTTTTATATATGTTTTTTTTTTTTTTTATTTAAATTTTAAATTGAACTCTGTTTATTTGTTTTTTGTAATAAATATATTATTTTTTAAGCGTCCAAGCGCTGTTGTTTTTTTATAAATTCACAGACTGAACAAATAACGCGTCTATCCTTTTTGACTGTTGAGTCAGATAGTGTGATTGACGAGTATTTTGAATTGGGACATATGAAAGTTGTTAATCCTCCTAACGAAGACACGACCGTATTTTATTTACCACATCACGCCGTATTTAAACCCGATAGCGTCACTACTAAACTGCGAGTAGTGTTTAACGCCTCAAGCCCCGCTTCAAATGGCGTGAGTTTAAATAATATTTTACACCCCGGACCTGTGTTACGGGCAGATCTAACGGTCTTAATTCTTCGTTGACGACTTTATCGATATGTTTTTAATGCCGATATCGAAAAGATGTATCGACAAATTTTGCTTCATCCTGATCAAACCCCTTTTCAGCGGATCTTATTCCGCAAAGATCCCAAGTTGAACTAAAGGATTATGAGCTAAATACGGTCACGTTCGGAGTGAACTGTGCACCTTATCTTGCTATTCGAACCCTGATTCAGTTGGCAAATGACATGGAAGTTCAAAATCCCGCTGCGTCCAAAATTTTGAAAACCCAGATGTGCGTCGATGATGTACTAGCTGGCTCTCATGAGCTAGAAGATGCTTTTAAGAGACGTAATGAACTCAAAATCTAAATTCAGCTGGTTTCGTTTTGCGTAAATGGACGGCTCCTAGAAGATTTACCTCGCGAGAATTTGCTTGAAGCAGACTTCTTGAAATTTTCGGATGCTAGTACGACAAAAACCCTAGGTTTGCGGTGGAATGCTGTAAATGACAGCTTCTATTTCAAGCTCGTATCGCAACCAGGGAGGGATATTGTTACAAAGCGTGCTGTCTTGTCAGAAAGAGCAAAGCTATTTGACCCCGCCGGTTGGCTCTCTCCCAAAATTATTGCAGCGAAAATCATAATGCAACAAATGTGGAAGGACAAGACAGATTGGGATGAATGTGTAAAACCCTTGACTCTTTCTCAGTGGCACGCGTTTTTAGATGATTACCCTAATATTGAGAAAATTTGTATTCCCAGATGGGTTAATTTTCACCCCGATTATGATATTGAGTTCCAAGGATTCTGTGATGCTTCTGAAAAGGCATACGCTGCTACTCTGTATGTTCGTAGTATCTCTTCCTTCTGTGAGATAACGACGCACTTGCTTGCGTCGAAGACAAAAGTTGCGCCTGTTAAAACGGAAACTCTACCCCGTTTAGAGCTCTGTGGAGCTACACTAATGGCAAATATGATAATGTCTTTATGTAGTCAATTAAATCTAACCAAGAGATTTATTTGTGGACGGATTCTACCATAGTTTTATCTTTGCTCAAGCAACCCCCGTGCCATTGGCCTACTTTTGTCAGGAACCCAGTAGCATCGATTTTAAAGAAAGTTGGAAATGACAGTTGGTCTCATGTGGATTCCAAAGACAACCCCGCCGATTTGGCAAGTCGTGGAACTCTAGCGCGTGATCTGATTGATAACTCTTTATGGTGGCATGGCCCCAAATGGTTAAGTCAACCAAAAGATAATTGGCCAAAACATTCGATTAGTGATTATCCGCATTTAGAAGTTCAGTCACATTTTGTTCACACTTCAAAACCGTTTGACATACTGGAACGTTTTTCGAATTTAACCCGTGCAATGCGAGTTATTGCTTATTGTTTTCGGTTTCTTTATTATTTACAAACCCGAAAATGTCTTTATGACATCAAAGATGTTACTCAGTCCGAAATCAAACTCGCACGAGATATTCTGATTCTGGCATGTCAGCGAAATTATTTACTCGAATACACCCAGTTGTCAAAGGGTACTGTTTTATCCCCGAAAAGTAGTTTACTTGCTTTGAATCCTTTTTTTAGATTCAAACGGATTTATCCGAATGAATGGTAGATTAGTTCGATCACATGGACTGACATGTGGTGAGCGGTTTCCAAAAATTTTGCCCTATTCGGCTCCTTTTACCCGATTGTATGTGGAACATGTCCACAAATGCTCTGTACACGGCGGGCACTCTTTAGTGCTACGTCTTGTAAGAATTGAGTTTTGGGTGCCGAAGCTAAAAAACCTGATTTGTACGGTAATAAATAACTGGAAGGAATGTACAATTTATCGGAAAAAGGCCGGTCAGCAAATAATGGCTGCTTTACCCCCTGAACGGGCGTCTCTTTCGAGACCGTTCAACCATAGCGGTTTAGATTTCGCAGGTCCATTCGACATAAAGTCTTATATTGGTAGAGGTTGTCGAATAACCAAAGGGTATGTTCTCGTTGTTGTATGCTTTGCTACAAAAGCTATACATTTGGAGGCTACCGGACATTTCTTAGAGCGTTTGCTCGATTTTTCTTCCGTCGTGGATATCCATCTTGCTTCTAATTTACTCGAGGTTGACAGAAAACAGTTTTTATCCGAGTTAAGACGAAAAGTTATTGTACGAAGTAGTTTTCAGCCAGTAGAGTGGCGTTTTATACCGCTTGGTGCTCCTCATATGGGCGGCTTATGGGAGGCCGGTGTGAAGAGTGTTAAATCTCATTTGAAAAAGGTTTCTAATGTTCAGAAATTCACTTTTGAGGAATTAATAACCATGCTAACCCGCATTGAAGCATGTCTGAATTCCAGACCTTTATGCGCGATGAGCGACAACCCCTTAGAACTTGTTCCCCTAACTCCGGGTCATTTTCTGATCGGTGCCCTTTGTTAGCACCCTCAGAACCCGACCATTCGGGCGTATCGTTGAGTATGGCCAACAGGTGGCAAAAACTCACGGCTCTTCACCACCAATTTGCTTTGCGGTGGAAAGAAGTGTACCTGAAGGAACTTCACCGGAGGGTGAAGTGGAAATATCCTCAAAGGGATTTTGAAATAGGAGACTTGGTCGTTATTCGGCAGGATAATCTGCCTCCTAATGAATGGAAATTAGGCCGTATTAAAAAGGTTTTTAGGCATTTTTTACCGGCCAATTGTGAAGTTTGTTCTCCTACCCATGTCAGAATCCCACTAATATTGTTTTTTTTCTTTTTTTTCTAACTAGTTGCAAGATCTCCAGAATTGCGAGTCGTCTAGAAGTCCATCGCCCAACAACTTCAGATGGAACTTCGGAGACACAATCACTTAAGTCAGAACGAGAAGAGTGCCTGAGGGACTGCCGCCTTTGTAAAAAGGAACATCCATTGCGGAAGTGCATAGAGTTTCGCAAGATGTCGGTGGGGGAGCGGTGGAAGACTGTGCAAAAATTCCGGTACTGCTTCAATTGCTTAGCGCACTCGCACATGAAAGACAAATGCCGAAGTTGCGAAAGATGCATTGAGTGTAGGTCCGAACACCATACCCTCCTCCACCGATTCAAGAAACGAAAGCCCGTGGCTCCATCGCAACCCCAAGGTACCCGTGGTGATGTTCCATCGGTTCCTCAGGCCACTCCCTCTAACCCCAATCCACAAAACTCGCGCAATAAGAAACGGCGCAAAAATAAAAAGGCGCAACAACCATCGCCATCAATGCTGCACACACCAGCAGTAGCAATTACAGCTGCAGCAGCAACAATTGCAACCGCAGCAGCAACAATTGCAACCGCAGCAGGAACAACTGCAGCTACAGCAACAACTGCAGCCGCAGTACTATGGTTTACAGCAGTCGGCAGCATTGTAACGACGAGATTTCCTCTGTTAGCTGGGGTAAGATCGCGGGGGTAGGGATCGTCACAGAAATTTCTTTGATCCAGCGACCGGGAGTAAAAGACGTGATTTTATACAAAGGTAAATTCGTTTATTGTTGTTAATACTACAGGATTGAAAAGAGAGAGAGAGAGGGAAGGAGAGAGAGATAAAGAGAGAGAATGAAGAGGCGACCTGGGACGGCACGCTCCCTCTGGTATCTTCACAGGGAGGACAGCGACCGGGGACGGCACGCTTCCTCTGATGAACTTCGTCTAGGTGAGGGCAGCGACCTGGGACGGCACGCTCCCTCTGGTATCTTCAAAGGGGAGGATAGCGACCTGGGATGGCACGCTTCCTCTGGTATCTTCAAAGGGGAGGATAGCGACCTGGGACGGCACGCTTTCTCTGGTATCTTCACGGGGGAGGACAGCGACCGGGGACGGCACGCTTCCTCTGATGAACTACGTCTAGGTGAGGGCAGCGACCTGGGACGGCACGCTCCCTCTGGTATCTTCAAAGGGGAGGATAGCGACCTGGGACGGCACGCTTCCTCTGGTATCTTCAAGGGGGAGGACAGCGACCGGGGACGGCACGCTTCCTCTGATGAACTACGTCTAGGTGAGGGCAGCGACCTGGGACGGCACGCTCCCTCTGGTATCTTCAAAGGGGAGGACAGCGACCTGGGACGGCACGCTTCCTCTGGTATCTTCAAGGGGGAGGACAGCGACCGGGGACGGCACGCTTCCTCTGATGAACTACGTCTAGGTGAGGGCAGCGACCTGGGACGGCACGCTCCCTCTGGTATCTTCACAGGGAGGACAGCGACCGGGGACGGCACGCTTCCTCTGATGGACTACGTCTAGGCGAGTGCAGCGGCCTGGGACGGCACGTCCCTCTGGTATCTTCACAGGGAGGACAGCGACCGGGGACGGCACGCTTCCTCTGATGCACTACGTCTAGGTGAGGGCAGCGACCTGGGACGGCACGCTCCCTCTGGTATCTTCACAGGGAGGACAGCGACCGGGGACGGCACGCTTCCTCTGATGAACTACGTCTAGGTGAGGGCAGCGACTTGGGGCGGCACGCTCCCTCTGGTATCTCCACAGGGAGGACAGCGACCGGGGACGGCACGCTTCCTCTGATGAACTACGTTTAGGTGAGGACAGCGACCGGGGACGGCACGCTTCCTCTGATGAACTACGTCTAGGTGAGGGCAGCGACCTGGGACGGCACGCTCCCTCGGGTATCTTCAAAGGGGAGGATAGCGACCTGGGACGGCACCCTTCCTCTGGTATCTTCACGGGGGAGGACAGCGACCTGGGACGGCACGCTCCCTCTGGTATCTTCACAGGGAGGACAGCGACCGGGGACGGCACGCTTCCTCTGATGAACTACGTCTAGGTGAGGGCAGCGACCTGGGACGGAACGCTCCCTGTGGTATCTTCAAAGGGGAGGACAGCGACCTGGGACGGCACGCTTCCTCTGGTATCTTCAAGGTGGAGGACAGCGACCGGGGGCGGCACGCTTCCTCTGATGCACTACGTCTAGGTGAGGGCATCGACCTGGGACGGCACGCTCCCTCTGGTATCTTCACAGGGAGGACAGCGACCGGGAACGGCACGCTTCCTCTGATGAACTACGTCTAGGTGAGGGCAGCGACCTGGGACGGCACGCTCCCTCTGGTATCTTCAAAGAGGAGGACAGCGACCGGGGACGGCACGCTTCCTCTGATGTGCAACATCTAGGTGAGGGCTGCGACCTGGGACGGCACGCTCCCTCTGGTATCTTCAAAGGGGAGGACAGCGACCTGGGACGGCACGCTTCCTCTGATGAACTACGTCTAGGTGAGGGCAGCGACCTGGGACGGCACACTCCCTCTGGTATCTTCAAAGAGGAGGACAGCGACCGGGGACGGCACGCTTCCTCTGATGTGCAACGTCTAAGTGAGGGCAGCGACCTGGGACGGCACGCTTCCTCTGATGAACTCCGTATGACCTACGTTGATCAAGTGAGAGGGAGAGAAAGAGAGAGAGAGAGGGGGAGAGAGAGAGATAAAGAGAGAGGATGAAAGAGCGACCTGGGACGGCACGCTTCCTCTTATGAACCGTTCGAGGATCTCCACAGGACCTCCCGAGATTTTCGCAGCCCTTCAAGGATGTTGACAGGACCTTCAAGGATATCCGCAGGATCTTCAAGGATATCGGCAGGACCTTCAAGGATATCAGCAGGACCTCCAAGGATGTTGACAGGACCTTCAAGGATATCCGCAGGATCTTCAAGGATATCGGCAGGACCTTCAAGGATATCAGCAGGATCTTCAAGGATGTTGACAGGACCTTCAAGTATATCCGCAGGATCTTCAAGGATATCGGCAGGACCTTCAAGGATATCCACAGGATCTTCAAGGATATCGGCAGGACCTTCAAGGATGTTCGCAGGATCTTCTAGGACGTTGACAGACCTTCAAGGATGTTGACAGGACCTTCCAGGATGTTGACAGGACCTTCAAGGATATCCGCAGGATCTTCAAGGATATCGGCAGGACCTTCAAGGATATCAGCAGGACCTTCAAGGATGTTGACAGGACCTTCAAGGATATCCGCAGGATCTTCAAGGATGTTGACAGGTTGTCCAAGGATGCTCGCAGGATTAGAATTTAATATTTGTTTTTGAAATTACCTTGTGTTCTCGTTCACGGCTGCTGTCGACTGACCCAGATTTGTTCAATGTTGCTCTTTATATACCCTTTTTGTGTGCCGAGGAACGTCTGAGAATTCTTGGGAAAATAACGACGGTTGTTTGAGAATTAGGAGAGACAAAGAATAAACAGTAGGAGCGGTTACGATTCATTCATTTAATTTTCTTCCATACCTTATAAATATTCAACAATTTAATACTTCAATAATTCAACAATTCAATAATTCATTTTATTCATTAAGTAATTCAGGGTGAGTGTTGGCAGAAACGAGCGTGGCGACTTCTGTCATTACAGCATATAGCCAGCCGCCCGCAACGATTTTTATATACGTCCATTCGGGAGGCATTGTTTGATTAAATTTTTTTTATTATTTATTACTCACATTTTTTACTTTTTATACCCTTCACCACAGGTGGAAGGGTATATATAAGTTTGTCATTTCGTTTGTAATTTCTACAATATTGATCTTAGACCCTATAAAGTATATATATTCTGGGTCCTTATGAAGAGCGAAGTTGATTTAACGATGTCCGTCTGTGTGTTGAAATGGGTTTTCCGAAGAACCCAGACATGATGAGGACTTGATTGTTATTTATTTCTGTTACATGTGATCCATTTCTGTTTGCTATTGAAAATCAGACAGATCAATTAATAAATGGCTGAGATATTAGCAAAAAACCAGGACTACCTCTTAATTTTTTCCGTAAAATCCCTTTGTTTAATATGTATGTAGAATTTTACGCATAACAAACACATCCATTTGTTGAAATCCTTTTCTTTCATCTCCACCTTTTATACACAAAAAACAAACACATACAAAGATTTGTCATTTAAATAAAAACCAAACAAATCTCTAATAAACGAAGACTTTTTATATATGTTCCTCTATTAACGATGTTTTGTGTGAGCTTCAATAGTTCAGTTGTCTAGACGCTATGTCACAAATACTTTTTTTTTCTCTAAGGCCGCGGGTTCGAATCCCAGTCAATTCACCTTTTTTCTTGTACATTTTTTTTTTTTTTATTTTCTTAAGACTTTTTTTTGGTTTTTTTTTTAACATATAATAATTAATTTATATAAAATTTTATATTAATAATTAAATAATCCATAAATAGGCTAAAAACATCAAAATTTTTATAAAAACCCTCTGATACAAACAAAATACAAACGTTTTTATTTCTATTTTTTGCTCCGAATTAAAAGAATTTATAAACAGATTTTTAAACAATTTTATTTCTCATATATTAAGAAAATTTTATACATAATTTCCCTTTAAGTGCAACTATTTTAGGTCATAACTTATAATAATTTATAACAAAAAAAATTTATAAACTATTTTCCTTCAAATTTATAAAATTAAGCTAAAGAAATTAAAAATATTTTTTAGTAAAAAAGCGAAATAAAATCCCAAATGGAAATTTGCTAGCTAAATCAAACGATATTGTAGAAATAAAACACATGCAGTTCTAGTGATTTCTTTTAACGATTTGTTGAAATTCTTTTCTTTCACCTCTTCACCTTTTATATACAAACAACAAACACTATTCTAGAGCTGTAATATGACCTATGGAACGTCTTATATAACAAAAGATCTAAAATCTTTAGTATAACATATTTGCTGAAAAAACTCGAAAATATCGGTTCAGATACAAAAAAGTTATGCCCAAAACATAAATTTTATTTAAATACCTATTTTTTGGAACCGTAAATCTTCCCGAGTCCAAGTTTTATCACCAAACTAAATGGTTAATTTCCTCTTAAAGGCGTCCGTATATAAATCTGTCCATTCCATATACAGTGTGTGACAAAACATTGGAAACTTTAAAAGATTTTATTGCTTCGCACATCTCTTTTAGACAATTTTCTTCTTAATACAACATTTTCTTAATTTTTTTTTGCTAAATAAATATTTAGAGTGTAATCTAAAGAAATATAATAAATTTAAAGCATAAAAAAAATTGCAAAAGAAAAAAATATAATCTCAAATGGCATGTTATTTTTTTGTTGTTGGCAAAACATTGGAAACTTTGAAACTGCTGTGCGAAAGTTGAATAAAAAAAGAAAAATAAAGAGAATGTAAACAAAATTTATCAAAAATTTACCGTTATTTTAATTTTAAATGTTTTTGGAAGTTTCTGTGTTAAATGTTTTTTTTTAATTACTTTTATTTTGCAAATTATAACGAATTACAAAGAAAAAATTAAAAATGGCTAAACTAAATTTTGTGAAGAACTAAAGTTAAAAATAATAAACGATTTTTATGCTGGAATTAAGCAAAAGAGTATTTGTGAAAAATATTCGATGAATAAATCTATTATTTCAAAAATAATAAAGAAATATCGTGAAACTGGTACAGTAAAGACACAACATTTAGGCGGCAGGCCGCGCAAAACCACTCAAAGACAGGATCTTTTAATAGCAAGAGAGTTTAAAAAGTATCCAAAAATGCTTCCTCGAGAGGTTGTTAATAATCTTAAATTAAAAGTAAGCCAACGAACTGTTTCCCGTCGAGCAAATGAGGCTGGTCTTGGCTGCTACCGTCCTGCAAAGAAACCTCTTATATCTGAAAAAAATCGATGTGCTCGTATTAATTTCGCTAGAGAGCACTTAAACTGGTCTAGACAGAAGTGGAATACGGTTCTTTTTTCAGATGAGTCGAAATATAATTTAAGAGGCCATGATGGCAGAACTTTTGTAAGACGACCCAAGGGAAAAAGACTAAACCCCAAGTATACAAACAAAACTGTTAAGTTTGGAGGTGGCAATATTATGGTATGGGGGTGCTTTTCGGGTCAAGGAATGGGACCAATTCATGTCGTTACGGACACTTTAACTGCAATCGGGTACAAAAGTATTTTGAACGATATCATGTTTCCATATGCAGAGGAAAACATGCCACTAGTCTGGAGGTTCCAACATGACAATGACCCAAAACACACCTCCAAGCTTGTAACTGTGTGGTTACAATCTAATGGAGTTAGTGTTTTGAAATGGCCAGCCCAATCACCAGATCTCAATCCCATAGAAAACCTATGGGAAATTGTAGATCGAAAAATAAGAACAAAAAACTACACGAACAAGGCTGGTCTCATAGCTGCAGTTACTTCGGAGTGGCAATTAATTCCTATAGAAACTATCAGCAGTTTAATTGACTCAATGCCGAGACGTTGTGAAGCTGTTTTGAAAAATAATGGTTACCCAACAAAATATTGAAACCAGCAAGTGTTCGCAGCTTTTAATTTTAATATTGTAAAAGTTTCCAATGTTATGCCAAATACATAAAAACTAATACCTCTAAGTTTCTTTATTTTATTCTGAAATTGAATTGATATTTGTTAATTTTTTTTCTTATTTTAATAAAAACACAAATAATTTTAAGATACACAGAAGAAAAAATTTGGTTTTTGTAATGAATTATAATTTTTAGATCACTTGAGTTGGGAAAAACGATTTTTTGCTAAAAGTTTCCAATGTATTGTCACACACTGTATGTCCATATATAAACTTCAGTTTTTTCCCAACCATGGTGAAGGGTATATAATATTCGGCATAGCCGAATTTAGCCGCTCTTACTTGTTTATTATTAATTTTGTATTAAACATCTAAATTATAAAATATTGTCTTTTTTTCTTAAATCTTTAGTCCTTAGCCCCCAGTGTTGCACTCTTGCAAGGGGGCGGGATGTTTAAACGCAAAAGGATTATGTTTTTTTTATTGTTCAGTATACCCTTTTTTCTATGTTATTGTATTTTTTCTTTGTTTTTCCTTTTTTTTTTGTAACTTGCCTTTGTTTGTTTAGTGTTTAAGTTATTCATTCGTTGATATACCCCAGAGAGTACGGTACGTAGAAAATTTTTAAACCCCCAAAAATAAAACTGAATTTAAACATAACTAATTTTGTTTTATTTTTTCTAAATTTTCTGAGAAAATATTTCGAGAAAAACACAAGGAAAAATATTCCAAAAAAAGTCAAAGCGGTAACACTGAACGAAGTAATATTTAAAATTTTTAAAGTTTTTTAAATAGCTCTATGGAGCTAGTATGAGATTGTGGCAACCGATGCGGAAGTCATGTTGTAACATCAGCCTGTGATCCATAAAATTCCTCATCGTCCTCAAACGGCTCTTATGGGTTAATATTTGTTTAAATTGAATTGATTGAGCATGATATGTTTCATACTTGGGAATTTTTCACTGCCATTGAAATTTCATTACCATTACTTGACACTAACTAATGCAATAAATTGGAACAAATGCATAAAAAAAGAAACTAATTACACTGTGCTACACTGAAAAAGAACTTGCGAAATGACCTAGTGTAGGTCTAGCTGAGTGTATTATATAACCGGTTTTATAAGTTGCAATATACCCTCAAAATTTCGATATATGGGGAAAAGAGTATTTTTTTGGACTGGCGCACTTAACTTTTCTAACTCAGTCATTTTTTAACCGATTTCGAAACGGTCAACGGCATTAATTAGAAATATATACTTCCCGTATACTATTTATATGAATGTGTAGGGATTTTTTCAATAATATAAAAATTTTTCATTGTTTTTTAAACTTTTTCATTTTCTACAAGGTTTTTTTTCGAGTCGTCTTTTAAAACAATAATAACATCAAAGTCAGTGTCCTTCTGAGTAAAACAAGCTTTTATTCGTGTAAATCGTGTATATATATATATATATATATATATATATACATATATACAGCGGTCAAAAAAAGTATTCGACAAACTGCTTGTTTTTCATAATCATGAAAAATATGTTAAAAAAATTCTACAAAATGAAAAATATAAAAATGCAGATTATTAGCTTAAAGTATTATCTCTTTATTTATGAAACAAAAAATACAACAAAAACAATATTCTGGAAAAAAAAATACAAAAACAAAAACATGTAATATTTCAACGCAAAAAAAGTATTCGACAACGTTGATCTGGTTGTGATTAACGGGAAAAGCACCGTTTCTTTGAAATTTATATTGATGTCTTTCATTATTACTAATATTTTTTAATGTCTTAATTTCATTTATTGAATTAATTGTTAACATGGGTCGAAAGGGTGCAGAGATTTCTTTAGATGTTAAAGAAATAATAATTACACATTTTAAAAAGGGAATAACTGAACAAGAAATAGCAGAAATTGTTGGAAGAGCTAGAACAACTATTCACTACATCATAAATAAATACAAAAAAACTAAAAGTATTGAAAATGTACAAAGAAGTGGGCGTCCAAAAAAACTTAATGAAGTAAACGAAAGGTGGATCTTGCGTGAAATAAAAAAATCCTAAGATCAACGCTACAGTTTTAACAAAACAGCTAGAACATGATTTTAATATCAATGTTACACCTCAGACCGTGCGTAATGTTATACACAGTAACGATTATCACGCAAGATCAGCTAGGAAAAAGCCGCATATCTCAAAAAAGAACAGAAAAGCTCGAGTTGACTTCGCAAAAGCGCATGTGAATAAGCCTATGGAGTTTTGGATGAAGACTATTTTTGCTGATGAGTCTAAATTCTGGTGTATAGAAAGCCTAATTCCGAGTTGGAGGAGCGAAATATGGTGGCTACTGTAAAGCACGGTGGTGGCGGTGTTATGGTCTGGGGATGTATGGGGGCTTCAGGCGTGGATAATTTAGTTTTCATTGATGGAATAATGGACCATCAGTACTACATAAACCTACTCAAGGAAAATCTTAAGCCAAGTGCCGAAATTTTGGGTGTTTCAAGTGATTTTCATTATTATCAGGATAATGATCCAAAACATATGGCCCTAAATACAAGGTTGTGGATGTTGTATAACTGTCCAAACGTGATTAAACCACCTGCACAGTCCCCAGACTTAAACCCCATCGAACACCTATGGGCCTGCTTAGAGCAAAATATAAGGAAAAGAAATTTCAGGAACAAAAACCAGCTTAAATCAATCCTTCTAGAAGAGTGGCAAAAAATTGACCAAAACTACATTTTAGATCTTGTTAAATCAATGCCAAAGCGTTTAAAAGCCGTTATAAAACAAAAAGGAAGAGCAACTAAATATTAATTATTTATTTTTAATCAATATTTTCCCGTTAATTACAACCAGAGCAACGTTGTCGAATACTTTTTTTGCGTTGAAATATTACATGTTTTTGTATTTTTTTTTCCAGAATATTGTTTTTTGTTGTATTTTTTGTTTCATAAATAAAGAGATAATACTTTAAGCTAATAATCTGCATTTTTATATTTTTCATTTTGTAGAATTTTTTTAACATATTTTTCATGATTATGATAAACAAGCAGTTTGTCGAATACTTTTTTTGACCGCTGTATATATATTCATTGCACATACTTTGAAGACATATGTATATACAGCCAAAAAAGTCCCTATAATATGCGCTGTATCCAGTAAACTGTCTTTAGTGTATACAGTAGATTAATTAAAAGTTTAAGGACGGTTCTCAAAGTAACAAAATGTCTTTATAGTAACCGGGGACGGTTTTTCGTTCCTCAAGTTACTACGAAGACATTTTGTTACTTTGAGGACCGTCCTCAAACTTCTAATTTATCTACTGTATAAACTGAAGACATTTTACTGGATACAGAGCATATTATAGGGACGTTTTTGGCTGTATATACAGATGTCTTCAAACAATGCGAAATGAATATATATATATATATATATATATATATATATATATATTCATTGCGCATACTTTGAAGACATCTGTATATACAGGCAAAAAAGTCCCTATAATATGCGCTGAATCCAGTAAAATGTCCTCAGTGTAAACATTAGAATAATGAAAAATTTGAGGACAGTCCCCACAGTAACAAAATGTCTTCATAGTAACTTGTGGAACGAAAACCCGTCCCCGCAACATGCGCTGTGCACATATATATATATATATATATATATATATATAAATATATATATGCATTACATATACTTTGAAGACATCTGTATATACAGCCAAAAAAGTCCTTATTATGTGCGCTGTATCCAATAAAATGTCTTTAGTGTATACAGTAGAATAATTAAAAGTTTGAGGACGGTCCCCAATGTAACAAAATGTCTTCATAGTAACTTGAGGAACGAAAACCCGTCCCCGAAACATGTGCTGTGCACATATATATATATATATATATTAGGGCGGGTCAAATTGTATAAAACTATTTTTTTTTGATGAAGCGTATGGCAAAAACGTAATCTATATGAAATTTTTCCATTTATACACAGAACAATTTAATTAAATTCGTCATAAAATCGGATAGAATTATAGTAGATTTCTCAATCTGGGCTTTGAAAGGTATTTTTATCACCTTTCATAATCTGTATTGATACCTGGCAGCATTCTTCAATTGAACAACTTTGTAACACTGAATAATGACGTTACAAAATAATGACGTTTACCAACACTAAACGTTGCCAAGCTTGCTTTTCCTTCTTCCTTAATCGTTCATCGTGCAATGCGCACGAAGTTTGCCAAAATACTTAAATAAAAACTCGGTTATCACCATACCAATATTTTTTTTTATTTTTAAATTTAGTGTGACACAATCAAAGAGTGCAGTGATAATAGCAAAGTTATTATGGATAATCAAGAACCATCAACATCGTCTGCGGTGTCTTCGCCAATTTAAGCAACAACATCAACAAGTTTTGACTCTAGATTGACTAACATGCCTCATCAAGATATTGTTATTTTTGCTTTATCAAGTAATTTAAATCATCTTTCGTTACTGTACTATAGGCGATTGGAACTGAAGGTTTTTTATTGGTCTTATGCAGTAAAACCGCCTTCAAGCTGAGTTTTGAACTGTCAATAAATAATCTCCAGTCATCTGCTTCATATTTTATTTCCATTGCGTCCATCAATTTTCCTACATCCGGGCAATATGCAGAAGTTTTTTCATCATTCACAAGGAATAAACTTTGGAGTGTTGCCTGACGACTTCGATAAGCTGTGACTTTCACACCGGGTGCCAACAAATTGTTTGATTTCAAAATGGAAGCCAGCTCTTCCGATTTATGCTGTGTTAATTCCAACTTGGCAACAATTGTATCAAGCTTATTTTGATTTATTAAAATTGGCTCATTGGATACTGATGGCTCATATGGGGGATCATCACGTGCATGATATGTCGGAGCAGTCGTAGAAGAGAAAATATCTGGGCTAGAAGCTTTTGGCACAGGAATGTGGTCCGAATGAGGCAATGCTGTTGCGGCACTTGCAACACCAACGTAATTATACGATTTTCTTATCCTTTTTGCGGCTCCTTTATTCGCACATCCATAGCAATTCAATGGATTGTGACCTTCGCCAGGATTAGTCCGTCATTGGAATACCGAATGGCATACTTTCACGTCTTCTATTTTTCCAATTCATTAGACGGTTGTAGCAGCTTTTACACACTATATTTGGTACCCAATTTTCGTTCACTATAACATTTTGGTTGAAGTACATCTCGTATGTTTGAACAAAATCAGTACTGAAATTTCCCCTTTTTTTATGTGTTGAGACATATTGACCACAGCAGTAGCAAAAGCTATTTATATCTGGCTTGCACAGTTCCATATTCTGTTCAGTTTTGTTCACTTTTAAAAAACTGGAGAAAAATCACTTTTACTGTTCGCGTTCGTCGGCACTTGTTGAATGACAAAAATCACAGAACCAGTGTGAGAAAGAGAAGAAGTATAATGACAATGCATGTTTTATGTGAACATTACAGAACCAGTGTTGCCACATCAATATTTCTCTTTTAGTACAGTAGAAAAATATGAGAGAGTTCGGCTTGTGAGTGTCAATGTTTTCTCCAAATAATGTTGTGCATATCTGGAGCAAATTTTTGAAATTCATACATTTACCAAATTGTGAATAAATGAGAAACGCGTGCATCGATTTTCATAATCTATGCCTTTTTTTGCTCATGAGTTATGTGACTTTACGCGAAAGTAATTAGTTTTGGCACTTTTTTCCATTTTGGATTTTTTATGAATTTAAAAAAAAAAATATTTAAATTTTTAGGCAAAAAATACTTTTTTCCCTTCATACATTCATTTTTAACTTCGAAAGTGTTGCACATATAGGAAAACGGTAATAATAATTGTAATTCTTAATTTTTCTAAATTTGTTTCATCAAAATCGGACAAGTGGTTTTCGAGTTATGTTAAACTACGTTTTTGCCAAAATGTTACAACTAAGCGAAAAAACATCAAGATAAGGAAAAAATTTAAAAGGTCATAAAAAAAACTGACACATACGAACGCCAAACCCTTTGAGGGTTTTACTATACTGACCTAGTACCATCACTCTGACTTGGAATTTCTCACCCCCCAGATTGGCTGTTGTACTGTGATATCAACTTCCCATGTCCAAATGTTTGGGAAGGCCGTCGAGGGGGAGAATTTCACCCTTTTCTGCCCTTCCCCATTGAATTTTTCAAAAATCAGGACTTAGCTGTTATCTACAATGGAGAATAAGACTGCATACCAAAACCAACGGTTTGGGAAGGCCGTAAATGGGAAGACTTTTCGTCCTCTAAATCTCCATTTTTACCACATCCCTGGTCAAAATTCTAAAATGTATCTTATCAAGGAGAGGTGTATTTTAAATTTCAGGTTTTTCCCCCTTTTTGCCCTCCCCGAAGGAATTTCCAAAATCACCGTCTTAGCGAATGTCTACGCCGGAGGGGGAACCTCTGGACTTTTGCAAATTTGCACATTTACACTTTTGCAAATTCGCACATTTGCACTTTAAAAATTTGCACATTTACATCTATGTACCTAATTTTAACTTCCCAGCTCAAGCGATTTTGGCAGGCCGTCAAGGATTCATAGAAACCATATTGTTGTTATTTATTTGGTTATAATAAAGACTTGAATAAAGTAAGAAGCTATGTATTTGTTAGGACCAATACTTGGTCCGAGGTCTCGGAAGGTAACATTGCTGTGTGCATCCCTTGCCACAGAAAAGGTTATCAAGATTAGAAGAAGAACTCATTAAACTTTTTAATTGTTCAACAACCACAAAAAAATATAAGACAGGAATCTACAAAAGAGGATCGGCTAGCAGACATTTATAAAGGAAAAAAAAGGTTTGTACTGTGTTTTTTATTTTTTTTGTGGGCGACATTCTATTTCTCTGAAATAAGAAATTAAAAAAAATAGTGCGTGAAGAAATATTTAAACTTTTTTATATAAAAAACAAAAAAGTTAACAAAACAAAAAGAGTCATACAAATAAATTTCATATAATATTGAGGTTAGAAAAGAAAACAATACAATATAATCAAAATACCACTAAATATTGTCATCTCAAATAATCCCTCTAAATATTGCCATCCCAAAAAGTTTCCCACTAAATTATACGTGATCGAGTATTAATTGTCACCACTAATTAATCTTTTCAATTCCACTTGTTCTTATTATTTATACACAACCTGACCTTGACAACATTGACAAAAAAGCCAACATTGAAATAAGTTTGATGGTGGATATTCGCATAATGAGGAATGGGAAATAGTGAAGAAATTAAATTAAAAAAAATAAACATTTGATGAATAGAAAAAAAAAACAATCAACAAGAAGATAACAATTAAAACAGTTAAAAGATCACCCAAATATAACACCCCAAGTGAGAAAGAAATAGATAATACGTAAAATTAAAAATAATTAAAAAAAAAACAACAAAAAAACCCTAAGGAAAGAGGGAACAACAAAAAATAAAGTGGTACCTGAAAAAAAATCCAAAAGAAGTGAGTGATTTTTTATACAAAAAAGTTAAAATATACTCCATGTATTTAAATAAAATACAAAATATATAGAAAAAAGTGCAGAAATACAATTGGTTAGAAACATTAGTATCTGTTGTTATTTTTGTTCGTACAAGCAAAAGACACAGTTACTGTGTGACGTCATCAAGTACTGAAAAACGGACACAGAGGTTCCTAAAAACGGGAGCAGTTAGAGGTTCCCAAACTTTAATAAAAAAGGAGTTGCAATTAAATTATATATTTTAATTGTGGATTATTATTAAAAAATTGGATAAATAAATAAGGAACAAAAACCGTAATTATACGGAAATTTTTTAAACCCAAAATTTGGAACTTTGTGTTAAATAAATTAAAAGAAAAATAATTTAAAATTAAAGCGAATGAAACGAAATTTTTTGGAAAATTTAAAATACACTGTATTTGTTTTTGTCATTAAGGCGCAGTTTGGAGAAATTTTTTCTACATATATAAAAATAAAATAAATTACTTCAGATTTTGACTTGGGTCATTAGTTATTTTCATTCAGGGTAGGAAAATGACAGCATCAAGAAGAAAATGTAAATTTGACCTGACACAATTAGTAGCGTTCTGCACGAACTTTGATAAAACTTGTACCGTAGTTTATACGTTTAAGTTTCTCGACGTCAAAAAACAAAAATTAAAAAGAATATGACTCAAGTTAGTAGAATCCTACAAAGAATATATGATAGGAGATGAGAAAGTTCAAAGCGAAGATACCAAGGAAGATACCAAGGAAGATATTTGGTTAAAATATGAGGAGGCTACTGAACAATATCAGCCTCTCAAAACAAAAATTTTGTAAAAAAAAAAAAATTAAATCGGTTTCAACAAATCAACTTATTGATAGCTAAAATTGCCAGCGTGTGAAATGGACTAATATTGCCAGCGTGTGAAATACAAATTTTTGGCAAGCCTTTAGAGATATGTTTCAGGCGGAAGAGATCCATCGATGGTTCCAGCACAAAAATTATATTATATGCGTAGCAAAGAGAAGGGGGCCTACCAAGCCATAAAGGATTTTGACTTGGTAGATGATAATTTTGAATTGGCCTGGGAAAAATTAAGAACTAGGTTTGAAAATGGAAGACTTTTGGTACAGGATTAGATGAAGAAAATTCATGCAGTCTCTCTAGCTCAAAATGAAAATGTCAAGTTAATGATTGTCTATCAATTTTAAAGAATTTTCGAATTGCCTGACTATGATCCCTTTTAAATTCACGTTGTGGTTTCAAAACTTTCCGATGAAACTATTAAAGAATGGGAAATGTCCTTGAAAAATCATCGTGAACTGCACACCTGGACACAATTAAGTGAATTTTTCTTGGAGAAAATTGAAATTATAGAAAACATGACTGATAGGAAAAAAGTATCTACCTAAAGAAACCCATTCTTCAAGATCACAGACATTTCATACTCAAGCTGAGCAAAATTAGAGTTGTAAAAAATGCAAACAGAATCATCATTAGAGTTTTCAAATTATTTTAAGCCATGTCGCAAAAGGGAATTCACAGTCAAATGTTCAAGATTACGAAAAGGCTTAATTTCAGTTACTAAAACCGAAACCCACTTTTAATACTCAGGTCGAGAATTTATCCACTTATTGAGAAAATCTTCAAGATAATATTCAGGCTTATTTTCTTCGACGTGAAGGAACTACAGTGTTACCTACAGCGCTGATTCATATAAAAAGTTCTAGGAATTATTTACAATTCGAGCTCTATTAGATGCTGGAGCTGAACAAAGTTTTATTACCACACGTATTCAAAAAATGCTTGTAATACCACTCGAGACACATCAGCGTCAAATATCAGGGTTTGGTAGAACGATCATTGGGAGTTTCAAGGAAAAATGTTATTTTACTGTAAAATAAAAAATTTCTGATTTCCAAATTAAAATCTTAGCTGTTGTAGCTTCAAAATTAGCAAATCTTTTGCCCTCCGGTCCAGTTAAACTTCGAAAAAATACAGGAATTGAAAATCTAATATTAGCGGACCCTGACTTTTATAAACCTACCGGTATTGATACGATAATAGGAAGCGATTTTCTTCATTTCATCAAACTTGAGAGGGTGCAACAAAACATATCTGAAAATTTGAAGGCTAGTACTTGTGGCTGGTACTTGTGAGGGCCAGATAATATAAATGAAATAAATGCGTTTTCTACTACCGTTTCTACTTCAGACGATTTTTGTTACACGATCAAATGTTCTGGGAACTGTAGGATGTCCGAAAGCAAGCACGATTTTAAAGAGCGAGATTAAGTGGATAACATTTTGTCCGAAGAACATACTCTTGAGCAGGAAAAAATTAAAACAAAATCAAATAACTCTGGCTTTGAAATCTGCAGGCTTCCTCATAAAGAAAATAACAGCATAACAGTTTTTTACTGAAACACTTGTCCCGAGAGGATCTTCTTGACGAAGATTTCTTAAAGTTCGACGATTCCAGCACCATGAAAACCGTGGGGATTCGCTGGAATGTAAAATCAATTTTTTTTATTATGTTGTAGAACGGAACCAAATTACCACCTTTTCTACGAAAAGGCAGATTTTATCGGTTATAGCGAAGGCTGGCTAGGGCCAGTTGTGGTAATAGCTAAACTTTTGATGCAAGAGTTATGGGAACTTAAGGCAGACTGGGATGAGGGTATGCCACCGCATTTACAACTAAAATGGAAAACGTTGATACAAGATTTACCACAAACTTTTTCACTTAAAATCCTAGATGGGTACATTTTACACTGACTCATCAAATACAAATTCACGGTTTCTGCGACTCATCAGAAAAGAAATATTGTGGTGCAATTTACCTACGAACTTCTACTTATGACGCAGAAATTAACTGCGGGTTGCAAAAACCAAGGTTGCATCAATAAAAAAGACTACAATACCAAAACTTGAATTGTGTGGAGCAGTTCTAATATAAAAATTAGTGAAAAGTCCTCAGTGTAAACATTAGAATAATGAAAAATTTGAGGACAGTCCCCACAGTAACAAAATGTCTTCATAGTAACTTGTGGAACGAAAACCCGTCCCCGCAACATGCGCTGTGCACATATATATATATATATATATATATATATATATATAAATATATATATGCATTACATATACTTTGAAGACATCTGTATATACAGCCAAAAAAGTCCTTATTATGTGCGCTGTATCCAATAAAATGTCTTTAGTGTATACAGTAGAATAATTAAAAGTTTGAGGACGGTCCCCAATGTAACAAAATGTCTTCATAGTAACTTGAGGAACGAAAACCCGTCCCCGAAACATGTGCTGTGCACATATATATATATATATATATTAGGGCGGGTCAAATTGTATAAAACTATTTTTTTTTGATGAAGCGTATGGCAAAAACGTAATCTATATGAAATTTTTCCATTTATACACAGAACAATTTAATTAAATTCGTCATAAAATCGGATAGAATTATAGTAGATTTCTCAATCTGGGCTTTGAAAGGTATTTTTATCACCTTTCATAATCTGTATTGATACCTGGCAGCATTCTTCAATTGAACAACTTTGTAACACTGAATAATGACGTTACAAAATAATGACGTTTACCAACACTAAACGTTGCCAAGCTTGCTTTTCCTTCTTCCTTAATCGTTCATCGTGCAATGCGCACGAAGTTTGCCAAAATACTTAAATAAAAACTCGGTTATCACCATACCAATATTTTTTTTTATTTTTAAATTTAGTGTGACACAATCAAAGAGTGCAGTGATAATAGCAAAGTTATTATGGATAATCAAGAACCATCAACATCGTCTGCGGTGTCTTCGCCAATTTAAGCAACAACATCAACAAGTTTTGACTCTAGATTGACTAACATGCCTCATCAAGATATTGTTATTTTTGCTTTATCAAGTAATTTAAATCATCTTAGTTTGCCTACTAAATGTGACATTTTAGTATATTATTTTTTTTTAGTGATCGTGCTAAATTTGAAAACAAAATGTTCTCGTACAAAACTTTTACTCCTCACGTAACAGATAAATTGATCCAAATTTGGTGTAAATTAAATATTGAAATCATTAATAGAAAGTGTTTTTAAAAAATTAACTGGTTTGCTTGATAAATACCAGAAACATGTACAACATAGAAACAAAAGAGATGAATTTAAAGCATTTGTTGATTCAATAAACGAATTATTTTATATTGGCAAATGTAATTGCAAATTAAAAACAACAGAATGCTCGTGTGGATTGATTCCAGAACATCTAAAAGAATTTATGATGGACCAGCATAATGATAGAAAATTCACAATACCTGAATATACGGAAGACGTTGAAGAAGTAGCTACAACAATACCAACACTTACAATTGGTACCGATGATCCAAGTTACGAACCACCTGAATTACACATGGATGAAGATGAAAATGAAGCAACAACAGAAGTTCCAGAAGTAACTGTTCAAATGAGACGAGGACTCAGATACTCAGATACGATCCCTTAAAATTTTGCTATGATGTGTGATAGATTCGGTGTTTCAGATAAGAGTCGCTTCATGTTTGTTCGAAGATATAAATTTTAGAGATGTTCATGGTAATCTTGTTATTATGGATAAATCAAAAGTGGCTAGAGAAAAAGTTAAATCTAGAGATGCAGTGTTTCGTACACGACATACAAATTCTTCTCTTTCGATGGTAGAAAAGATGACTCATTAACTACAGAGAAAATTAATGACAAATTTCATACCACTATGGTAAAAGAACCACATTTAGTTGTTCTAAAAGAGCCCTATAATGAGTTACTTGGATATGTAAATTTGGGTAGTCAAGAAGATGCAAAAACCAAACACAGAAAACTGAATGAATGTTTCAACAATAAAACATTAACAGTTGATCAATTTATTGGCATATGCAGTGATGGTGAACCAGCAAATACTGGAACAGAAAATGTTGTTTTACGATTATTTGAAAAACAGTTAAATAGACCAATTCACTGGTTTCTATGTCTGCTTTGTTTCAATGTACTGCCATTTCGTCATTTATATGAAGCATTGGACAGTCACCAGTGGACCACGAGCAGCAAGTGGAAAGTTATTTAAAGCTATTCAAGAATGTGAGAAATAGCAGGTATGTAACACTTTATTTTATTTAATATCATCATTTATTATCAATATTTATTGTCATTATTTTACTTTTTCGATTGGAATAAAGTTAAAATAAAATAATTGCATTTTAATTGATCCAAACATTTCATTTTTCAGGTAGTAGCTGATTTTGATCCAATACCACTGGAGAATATGCCTGCAATTATGGATCATGAACATGAGTTTGAACTATCAACAGATGTTAAATATTTATATCAAATAGCTAAAGCAATTTCGAATGGTATTGTTCCAGTTGATTTAGCTAACATTAAACCAGGACCAATTGCACATTCTCCTTGGATAATCAAAGCAAGTAGATAACTACTATTATATGTAACAACTAATACACCATCGACCAATTTAAAAACTTTGGCAGTTTATATTATTTCAGTTTATGTGCCAATGTACTTCAATGTGAAGTTTTATAACTCTGTTGTGTACGGCAGTGCACTTTTATTAAAATTTATACATTGGACACGATACTTAGAACCAAACTTTCGTAATATTGTAGATGATGTAATTCAAAACAACTCATATTACGCACATCCAGAAAATATCTTATTAACAATGTTATTTGATGATCGAAAAGATTTTACACTATCGAGAAAAATTGTACGATCCAACTAAACTCAGAGTTTACAAAAAATATATCTTAAATTTCGATGCTACCGATTATGTCAATATGGTTGATATGAATAACGACGATATATTATTTGAACCAGCATTTACTCGACAGTTTTCATATAATCACTTGGTAGAATACTTAGATTTCGATGAACCACCACTGGCTGATCCACAAATTCCAATGCACATACAAGGAACAGAAAGACATGTACAATTATTAACGAGTGTTTCAAAACGAGTTATAGAAAAGAATCGTGAAGGGGTTATGGCAGTGACATTAGAAAATCGTAAGAAATGGAAAGTAAAAAGGACCTTAAAAAATAATATTACCACGTTAAAACATTAAATTGTAGGTCGAGAATAATATTAAAAAATAAATTGAATAAAAAATGTAAAAATAGTGTTTTTTGTTGAAACCTTGAAAATATTGATTTTTTAAGATCGATTTTCCTACAAAAAGAAGTTCGAAAACAAAAAAATTTATCGTAATAAAAGTTGTTGGAAATTATCTGATAATCTGCAAAAAAAAAAAAAAATCTCGAAGAAAATTCAGAATTCATTAGTTAAAAGTTCATTTTAGGCTATTTTTCGACAAAAAAAATTCCTAATATCTCTACTAAAAATAAAAAATATTGGTATCAATACAGATTCTGAAAGGTGATAAAAATTTTATGACGAATTTAATTAAATTATTCTGTGTATATATGGAAAAATATATATTTTGAAATTTTGGGGGGCTCCAAATCCGACTTAGAGCTATGGTCTCTTGAGCATCACCTATAGATTATTTTGCTATAGGCTTCATCAAAAAAAAATTATATACATGTTGCGGGGACGGGTTTTCGTTCCACAAGTTACTATGAAGACATTTTGTTACTTTGGGGACTGTCCTTAAACTTTTCGTTATATATATATATATATATATCCGTCTTTCCTATAAGGAGCATAGGGCCTCAACAAAATCTTTCCACCTGGATCTGTTCATAGCGATGTTTTTTACTTCGTTCCATGTAGTTTTCATATTTGACGCTTCGATTTCAATTTGTCTTCCTCTTCTACGGCTTCCTTGAGGATTCCACTCGATCGCTGTTCTGGCAATATCTGTGACCGGTTTTCCAGTTCTATTTTCACCTTTGTATTTCACTAGTTATGGGGGACTGGTTCGTTTGATGTCATAGTATGTTGTTTGATATGTATTGTGGCCAAAAGACTCGTATAATTCTTCTAAGGCATTTGTTTATAC
Source organism: Eustalomyia histrio (assembly GCA_949748255.1). NCBI lineage: Eukaryota > Metazoa > Arthropoda > Insecta > Diptera > Anthomyiidae > Eustalomyia > Eustalomyia histrio. The sequence goes on from OX456524.1 coordinate 113,305,659, forward strand.
AAACTTGCAGGGCTACATATTACGAGGGGCCGCATTCCACGTTTCGCATCCGTATAATAATGTAGATCGGACATTGGAGTTAAAGATATTTAGTTAAACACGGCGAGAGAGAGTTAAAGAGTTCCATATCTTATTAAGTTGGCCGTAGGCTTGAGTCGCCTTTTTTATTCGAGTGACAACCGCCTGATGTTGTGAGGTAGCAAAACTAATTAACCTCCTCCATAGGCACATTATTAATTGTAAAGGTGGTTGAGTTTTCTGTGTTTATTTGCATCACTTTAGTTTTGCCAATATTAATCTTAAGACCAGCGTTATTAGCCAGCTCCGTAACACGTTGCAGTTGCATGTTCATATCAGAGTATCGGTGAGAAAAAAGACAAATGTATATCAGCATATTCAAGATCATTATACCGATTTAGAAGTCCCCAACCGATACTTCTATTATCCGACATAGCATGGCTCATGACAATATCTAACACAATGTTAAATAAAAGTGGTGACATCACGCAACGTTGCCGTACTCCTGTACCAACATTAATTTTTCTGCTCAGTTTGCCTTAGTGCTGAATACGACAACTTGCACTAAGATACATACTTTCAATGAGTTGAATTATTTTTTGTAGGACACCTTTACATTGGAGGGATTTCAAAATGGCATTGTGATTGAGAGTATCGAATGCTTTTTCGAAGTCAATAAATATTAGATTTAGAGGAGACCGCCATTTGACCGACTGTTCCACTATTATTCTGAGTGTGTTGACATGATCAATACATGATTTGTTTGGACAAAATCCAGCTTGTTGCCTTCCGAGTGTTATAACATCAGAGATTCTTTTAGTTATTATATGAGTGATTATTTTGTTCCCCATACTGATACCTCGCCTGTTGTTACGGTTAGTTAGATCTCCCTTTTTTTGGCAATTTTATTATTATGCCTTCTTTGAGCTCTTCAGGTACGCTTTAATTTATCTTCTATTAAAGGGAAAAAAATGTGTTTCAGGATCTATGTTGAGAATTTCATCATTTCCTGGACTTTAGTTGTTCTTGAGCGGCTTAATGGCAGATATATCAGATACTGTTAGTGTAGTAGTGGATATATTTTGTATATTTTCATGGGTGGTGCAGATACATATACTCGTAGACTCGTCATAGTTTTGCCTCGGGGATAACATTGAGGAATAACACTCGGCCCATAGATCACGCTGTTCGTCTTTAGATGTTATGAGTAGGCCATCATCATTTCTGAGTGGCTTTCCAGATACGTCGGACTTATTTGTAAGCTTTTTGTTTGTAGACTGTAATTTGTATCGGCTGCCGCTTGAGCTTCTGTGGCTATGTTGTTTACCCATGTACGTTTGCCTTTGCGTGAACTATAATCAAATAATAACATTGTCCGACTCTACACGAACTGTTTTATATAGACATATATTCAATATTAAAATATGATGAAAATAAATACTTATATGTGATAAATAAATAAATAAAAAAATAAATAAATAAAGGAAAAAAATTACGTTAATGGTTCAATAATGGATTAAAACTTTTAAAAATTTAAAAATCAAAAAATATCAAACAGCAAAATTTGAAAATACGAATGAAGCGTGGGAAAACTACAAATCAATAAGAAACTATTACAAAGTGAATACGGAACAAGCCAAAAATAGTTATATTAATAATCAAATAATAATGCAAGCGACCAGAAAGAAATGTGGAAAGAGATAAAAGACTTAGTCCTTAAAAAATCAAACTGATAAATTCTGTGATATTTGACCAAATAGTATATAATGCCTGGTTTTCATTATGAACAAAAACTGACTCATTACATCTTAAAAACTGACAATAAGTCAATAAAGCAGAGACTTATGTAAAATTTTGGTGTCAGTTGACTGACACGCCGTTTTCATTACAAAGGTCAAATATGATGAGGCGAGCGAACAGCAGATTAGAAAATATAAATTTGTGTTCAATAAAAATTGGAAAAAATTTAAAAATGACAAAAAATAAACAAATAACTATAGCTAGTGCGGCGTTTTGTGTTATTACATTACCATTTCTTTCTTTATTTAAAAAATTTCCATTGCAATTAATTTTTCCAGAAAAAGAAAAAAAAAAATAACAGCTTTGCGATCGTCAAACAAAAAAAATTGACAACTTGTCAATTTTATTTTAGATAAAAAAATGCTGCCATATCTGTTGACAAACTGAAATTTGACGTTTTTACTTGTCTGTCATTTTAGACGGCAGTTCGTGTGCATAACTGACTGCAAACTTAGATGACACCATATGACAACCCGTTTTCGTACAATTGCCAATAATTTGGGCAAATTGACATTAAAAATGACATAGTGAAAACCATGCATAAGAATAATAATCAAATAGCTAGTCATTTTAATAAATATTTTATAGATAGTATTTAATCAATAAGAAACTCGAAGATGTGCAATATATATGTAAATAATATACAGATGACAAACAAAAAATTTTAATTTGGAGCAATTACAATACTATAACTTCAAAAAATAAACATGACTAGACAGGATCTTTACAAAAATCATACTTGAATACAACGGGGAAGATTTTATTGAATATAGTTAATAAATCATTGGAAACTGGAATTTTTCCTGAAAATTGGAAAGAGACAATGGTAACACCAATTGAGAAAGTTGCAAAACAAATAAGTGTGAAGAATACGTACAAATATATAATTTAAAAACGTTTGAAAAAATAATAGAAAAAGGAGTAAAAATGCAAATGGAAAAATATATTGAGAATATGTCTTTGTTATCCAAATACCAATCTGGTTTTCGAAAAAAATTTTCATGTGAAACTGCAGTAAACTACGTAATAAATCAGTGGAAGAGTATTGAAAAAAAATAAGAAAATTATAGCAATATTTTTAGATTTTAAACAGGCAATTGATAGAAAATAATAAGGGTTTATAACTCTTGGTAGTAAAGAACCCTTGTAAACCTTGTAAAGGTTGTAGATATAGTAAAAGTACTATCATTTACTACACCACAACAACAAAATTTATAGAACTAAAGTATAGTAAATACATGTTGCACATTCACAAGACTAAAACAGCCGATCGTTTAGTCGCCAAAACTATTGTTTGATTTTTAATTTTTCATTTTGTGGTCACTATTAAAATAAAATTGAAAAATGGATCAACATAATGAAAACCCCAACTTAAAACAAAAGCGTGGGGAAATAAGCAATAAAAGATGGACCGATAGTGAAATTCAGGAGCAATTCGTTTTTATTATTACAAGTAATACCGTATCTCCAACAGAGAACTGCATTTGCTGATTGCAAAACGATCATACACAATCAACACAAGAATAAATTGTGTTTGCGTTCAAACGCTGAATATACTCCAACACACATATTTGTTGATAATTTTAAATCAATCAAACGATGTGCAAATTGTTTTGTCACTGGTTTATAATCATCGGTCGTTGTTAAACCATTGTTTTATTATGTTTATTCGAGCCAACAATAATTATTTTGATGTAGAATAAATGAGAAAAAACAACAAACAACGTGTATGAGTGTAATCATAAACTATGGAACATTTTTGGGATTATTGTCTGGGGGGTGAGAAACTCCAAGTCAGGGTGATGGTACTAGGTCAGTATAGTAAAACCCTCAAAGGGTTTGGCGTTCGTATGTGTCAGTTTTTTTTATGACCTTTTAAATTTTTTCCTTATCTTGATGTTTTTCGCTTAGTTGTAACATTTTGGCAAAAACGTAGTTTAACATAACTCGAGAACCACTTCTCCGATTTTGCTAAAACAAACTCAAAAAAATTTAAAATTACAATTTCTTTAATCCGTTCATATAACGTTTTTCTTTATAATCAACAGTTTTGCCGGTAAAAATAAATTTGTGGAGAAAAAAAAAATATTTTTTTGCCTAAAAATTAAAAATTTTTTTTTTTAATTCATAAAAAATCCAAAACGGAAAAAAGGATCAAGTGTTATTAATTTCATGTAAAGTCACATAACCTATAAACAAAATGCGACATAGATCATAGAAATCGATTAACGCGTTTTGCTTTTATTTACAATTAAGTGAAGGTATCCCATTTTGACAAGAATATTGATATTTGTTTTTATTCAAAAAAGTGTCATTTATCGCCTTTTTTATAAATTTTCCCCAATAACTCCAGACTTCTGGCCATAAACTACTAAAAAAATTAAGCAAACATTTTTATAATTTTTTATTTTTATTTTATTTATTTATTTTTATTTATTTTAATAAATATTGCCTAGACTTTTTCGATGGTGGTTGTTCGGGACTAGTGACTTTCACACCGGGTGCCAACAAATTGTTTGATTTCAAAATGGAAGCCAGCTCTTCCGATTTATGCTGTGTTAATTCCAACTTGTCAACATTTGAATCAAGCTTATTTTGATTTATCACTCCGTAATATCACGTGCATGATATTACGGAGCAGTCGTAGAAGAGAAAATATCTGGGCTAAAAGCTTTTGGCACAGGAATGTGGTCCGAATGAGGCAATGGTGTTGCGGCACTTGCAACACCAACGTAATTATACGATTTTCTTATCCTTTTTGCGGCTCCTTTATTCGCACATGCATAGCAATTCAATGGATTGTGACCTTCGCCAGGATTAGTCCAAGTCATTGGGATACCGAATGGCATACTTTCACGTCTTCTATTTTTCCAATCCATTAGACGGTTGTAGCAGCTTTTACACACTATATTTGGTATCCAATTTTCGTTCACTATAACATTTTGGTTGAAGTACATCTCGTATGTTTGAACCAAATCAGTACTGAAATTTCCCCTTTTTTTATGTGTTGAGACATATTGACCACAGCAGTAGCAAAAGCTATTTATATCTGGCTTGCACAGTTCCATATTCTGTTCAGTTTTGTTCACTTTTAAAAAACTGGAGAAAAATCACTTTTACTGTTCGCGTTCGTCGGCACTTGTTGAATGACAAAAATCACAGAACCAGTGTGAGAAAGAGAAGAAGTATAATGACAATGCATGTTTCATGTGAACATTACAGAACCAGTGTTGCCACATCAATATTTCTCTTTTAGTACAGTAGAAAAATATGAGAGAGTTCGGCTTGTGAGTGTCAATGTTTTCTCCAAATAATGTTGTGCATATCTGGAGCAAATTTTTGAAATTCATACATTTACCTAATTGTGAATAAATGAGAAACGCGTGCATCGATTTTCATGATCTATGCCTTTTTTTGTTCATGAGTTATGTGACTTTACGCGAAAGTAATTAGCTTTGGCACTTTTTTCCATTTTGGATTTTTTATGAATTTAAAAAAAAAAATATTTAAATTTTTAGGCAAAAAATACTTTTTTCCCTTCATACATTGATTTTTAACTTCGAAAGTGTTGCACATATAGAAACAGATTAAAGAAATTGTAATTCTTAATTTTTCTAAATTTGTTTCATCAAAATCGGACAAGTGGTTCTCGAGTTATGTTAAACTACGTTTTTGCCAAAATGTTACAACTAAGCGAAAAAACATCAAGATAAGGAAAAAATTTAAAAGGTCATAAAAAAAACTGACACATACGAACGCCAAACCCTTTGAGGGTTTTACTATACTGACCTAGTACCATCACCCTGACTTGGAATTTCTCACCCCCCAGATTGGCTGTTGTACTGTGTAATTAAAACAAAATAGTTTCTTATCTATAAAAAGGGGGTGGTTTTGTAAAAAAAACCCATATTTCATAGCGTTATATGTATATTAGGGTGGGTCTATAATACGTTTTTTTAGAATTTTTATTAGGAATACCAAAAATATTGTTCTTTGTGAATATAGTTTTTTTTTTTAATTTAGGTCGACATCTCAGGCTCGCCCAATCCGGTTAAAGTTAAATATTGCCTAATTTTCCAATCAAAATAGATGAAAAAAAATTTAGACAATATTTAAATTTTTCCGGATTAGGCAAGCCTGAGATATCGACCTAAATTTTTTTTCCAAAAAAATATTTATATTTCACAAAGAAGAATATTTTTATTACTAATAAAAATTCTAAAAAAGCGGATTTAAGTCCCACCCTGTTAAATGTAACTAATGCTTTAATTTATACACGAAATGCATATATCTATATAAAACAATTTCATATTATTCAACGCCAACGTACGGTTTCAACGGTTGTTTTCATACCATTCAAATAAAAAAACAAAACAACGTGTGTGCGTATTCATAATTGAAACAAAATAGTTTCTTAGCTATAAAAAGGGGATGATTTTGTGTTATATGTACTTTAGTTTGGGTCTCAAATCCGTTTTTTAGAATTTTTATTAGTAATACCAAAAATATTGTTATTTGTGAAATTTATTTTTTTTTTTTAATTAAGGTCGATATCTCGGCTCTCCCAATCCGGTTAAAGTTAAATATTGCCTAATTTTCCAATCAAAATAGATGAAAAAAAAATTTAGACAATATTTGAATTTTTCCGGATTAGGCAAGTCTGATATATCGACCTAAATTTTTTTTCAAAAAAAATATTTTTATTTCACAAAGAAGAATATTTTTATTATTGTATTACTAATAAAAATTCTAAAAAGCGGGTTTAAGTCCCACCCTAATGTACATTTATAAAGTGTGTTTCTATTTTGTTGTAATTATAAATAAACTCATATGCGTTGTTTGTTGTTTTTTCTGATTTATTCAACGCTGACTTTTGTTGAGTGATTACATTTGCAGTAAACATAATCGACATATGGTACACACTGATCCCAATTACGCGTTCAGTAACATGATGCTGATTTTATTCTACAGTGAATTTTGTTGAATTATTAAATGTGAACAAGAATTTTTGTGTATGATTAAATCAAGAAAAAAGTTGATTTTGCAGTTCTCTGATCTCCAAACCCAGAATCTCTGCAAATTCCATTTGGTTAATTGCATTTTACTCTAAAAAATTTATAATTTTATATTTTTCCGTAATTATGGGCATTTTTCTTTACTTTAAATTCTTTTTGATATTTTAAGTTTTTAAATTGATGAAAAACAAAATAAAAATCAGCTAATTCATTAATTTGTCATAGCTGTGTTTCTACGGGAGGTTAATACACCAAAAAGTCGTTCACGCTTTGTAGTATAAAATTGTTGTAAACGTAAATGGGTTGTAAATGTACCACCAAGTGAAAATCGCTAATGCTACAAAAATTATATATGTACGGTGTACAAGATATTGAACTAAAATGGTTTAAATCATAACTTCAAAATAGAAGACAAAGTACTAAAGTAAATGGTATTAAATCAACAATGAATAATGATTTGGGAGTTCCCCAAGGTTCCATTTTGGGCCCGTTATTATTTATTATATACATAAATAATATACCAAACATTTGATGCAAAATAGTGTTATCTGCATAGGACACAGCAAAACAAAACATGATACACGATATAAATACTGTAAACATATGACCTAATAAACTAAAATTAAATGAATTAAAATTAATGGAAATAAATATGACTAGTAATAGACAAAGAATTAAAACTCAAGAACACATGGAATACAGTTGTAAAAAATTGGTAAATAAATCGGATTTTTTAAAAGAATAAGGAATTCAATATATAACTGTAAAAAATATGTATATATAATACATATTTTAAGGGCCGATGTTGAATGTGAACCACACCTAAACGTCAAGTTTTTTTCTGCATTTCATTTGACATTTCTTAATTTCAGACTAACTCAATTTGAACCATGGAAAGATACACTATCGAGCAACGCGTTAAAGTTATTCAGGCTTATTATGAAAATGGGCGTTCAAATCAAAATGCACTTTGTGATTTTTTATTCAGCATAATCGACCAAATGTGTCCACAATCGGGATAATTGTGCACATTTTTCTGCAAATCGGGTCTGTAGGAATTGAGAAAACACCTGTGCATGCTCCCCAAGTTCGTTCTGCGGAAAACATTGCTGTTGTTCGCGATAGTGTGGCAGAATAGCCGTTAACCTCGAGGATATGGATGTGCACGATATGTGGTTTCAACAGGACGGTGCCACTTGCCACACAGTTAACGTAACAATGGCTCTTTTGGGGGACAAATTCAATGGCCGTGTTATCTCACGTGGTGGCGATGTCAATTGGCCGCCAAGATCATGTGATTTGACACCGTTGGACTTCTTTCTTTGGGGTTATTTGAAAGAAAAGGTGTACGCCGATAAGCCAGCAACAATTCAAGAGCTAAAGAATGGGATAATTCGGCACATTAACGGCATAGAACCTCAATTATGCATCAGCGTCATCGAAAATTTGGACCATCTGATAGAGGTGTGCCGCCGAGGTCGCAGCGGTCATTTGGCCGATATTTTGTTTCATACATAATTGAACCACACCATATTATCATAATAAAAAGATATGACAATAATTTCCTAAATAATTTGTTTTATTCAAAATCAACATCGACCCTTAAAATTTAACCACCCTTTATAATCAAACATTTTGAGTTTGTGTTGTTTGGAATCACAAATAGAATGCAGAAATTACAGAATAAAGCGATGCGAACTATTCTTAAATATAATCAATATACAACGATTTCAATGATGCTTGATTCACTTAAATGGCTTAGTGTAAAACAAAGGTTGGAATTAAATACTCTTAATTTTATACAAAAAATGAAATCTGAAGACGCGCCGGAATATCTATGTGAACTTATAAAATATGTAGGAGATGTACAAAAAAAAACAGTTTTATTAAAATAGACTTAAATAAATTACAAAAACTAAAAAAAATGAATTATGTTACTTATTGGACTTAGGTTTATTTGTCCATTTTGAAAAAGTTGAAGAACCTAAAAACACAAAAAAATCGTTAGATTTTACTAGGTGAGAACTCGACAAGAATATGTGCATTCAAAAGTTTTATTTACTACAAAAGTCATAGAAAATTTCTTAAGTCCACTTAAGAGCTTTGTCAAAAGTCCACAGACGTCTATCCTATGACTTTTTTTTTGTACAAATAAAACTTTTATTTTTTGAAAATAGAAACACTGGCAGATTTTTTTTTAAGTCTTTATTCAAGTCTTCATTATTAAAAATTTATATTTACAATGTTTTGAGATATTACTCAAAAAGTATTTCAACAATTAACATCTAAATAATTAAATAAAGAAACTACTATGTAATATCACAGCCAAAAGGAAAATTGACAATCAAAAAACCTTGTAGTTAATCAGTGTTATAAAAAATTTTAAAAACAATCGCTAATGAAAACTCTTTAATAACAAAAGTCTATTAGTGATTATTCAGCTAATTCCTTATTATCAAATACTTAGACGTTCTGCATTTAAATGTCAGTCAATTGTCTCGCAAATGAATTAATCATTATGTGGTTGAAGTAACTATGCAATAGGTTAGTAGAATATCTGGGTGTAAGTTGTGAATTATTTTTAGATTTTTACTCTGAATTATCTGTAATTTCCTTGCGTGCGTTTTAGGAGCTTTTTAAAACCAGAGCTGGCATCCATAGGTCATAATTGGCCGAATGCATATTTTGTAAAGAAGGATTTTGTTTTTTAAATTAAGTTGAGATCGTCTGTTGAGTAAGGAGTAGAGAGCACGACCGCATTTAATCGTCTTTTCGTAAACAAATTTTATGTGTTCTTTGAATGACAATTTCATATCTAATATAATTCCTAAATATTTGATACTATTTTGCAGTGGAATTACAGTTCCATTAGAAAGAAATTGCTTCGTGGGAATAATGGCTTGGGTTTTGCTGACATTTGCTTTAATCTTCAATTTATCAAAGTATTTGTAGGTGAATTTTAAACTATCTTAATAATTGCGTTTGACACCTTACCGCAGCAAATGAAAGCACTATCATCTGCATAAAATGCTGCTTCATAATTTCTTCGAACAGGAATATCGGAATTTTCTTTTGTGTGATTGTTCAGGAATTGTTTATTTAACAATGTGATTTTCGCGGAATTTTTAGTTTTCTTTTTAAGTATTGATATTTTAAAATTTCTTTTTTGAAAAAAAAAATAATAAATTGATGAAAATCATAAAATAAAAAAATAAGTTTACTTGAACAAAAAGTGTTTGTTTTTTATAAAAATTTTGGCAACGTCATGTGTGGCAACGTCAGGTGTGAATAAATGTGAAAATTGTTTGCTAAGATTAATTTCATTGAAATTAATTTTAATAATATTGCGAAGTAGCAAAGACACATAAAAAACTATTATTTAATAAAGTTAAACTGTTGTAATAAAGAATTTGTGAATTTTAATACTGTACTCATCAAGCTAAACTCTGTTCAACATGGGGATCAGTTGATGATGAGTTTTAAAAAAAAAAAAAATTTTAATTTTAAATAATATTATTGATGGCAATGTTTCATTTAAAGTTTTTCTTACTGATCAGTTAACACCTGCTGCGGCAAAACTTATATCAGCTTGTAGGGACCAGCGCACAGAAAATAAGATCCTGCAGTATAAATTTTTTAATGCCGATATACCCAAAGTAAAGGTTACATTGCCGAACAACAGTCATAAATTTTTAACTATGCAAGAATGTTTTGATATGCTTGATGATGCTATTTTGAATGATGTGGAACATGAATCATCTAGTTTGGGAAACTGTCACTTTGGTGATGTAACTGGAGTGGCTAATAGGCAGCTTAATGGTAGCAGAAACAGTGGTCGTGAAAGTTTTTTGCCTTGTAGGCGTTCATATTCTTTTTCAAATGAAAATGGGGATGGCGTACTAATTCAATTTCTACCTTCATAAATTAATATAAATTTGTTTATTTTTTTTAAATGGTTTTATATTAATTTATAACTTTTAGATTTTCTAGCAGTATTGTTTTTTTTAAACGCTACTTGTGTATTGTTTCAAATGCTAAGCTAGCATTTTTACCTAAATTTGATAGTTTGCCGTATTTAAATTAAAAATGGAATTTTTTTATACACAGAGAAGATAATATTTTGAAATCAAGTATGTAAGACATTGAATTAAATGGATACGGCTTTGATACCAAATTAATATCGTTTCTTTTTAACTTTGTTGTATTTCTAACTTTTAATTAAATTAAAATCAATGCTAAAAATTCTAAAGATTATAATTTGATTGTTTGCATATATATACTTTTTTATATTATTTTTAAAATTTGTATAGCTTTTTGCCATTTTATTTACCATTTTTTTTTTCAAATTAAGATTTTCAAATTCAAAATATTAATTATTTCAATTGATTTTTCTTAGCTAATCATGTATAGCTTTCTTAAATTGTTTTTGCGTTTAACTCTTTAATTTATACATATACACTTAAAAAAGTTTGTAAGTTAAAATAACTGAAAATATCATTTAAAAGAAATGATTTTTCATTTAAAAACCGGTCTACTTAATTTTCATTTAAATTAAATGCCATTTGTTATTTATTTTTAAATGTTGATAATTCAACTGACACATCCGTAAGAAACAAATGATATAATCAGTTAAAGTAAATGTCAAATTTTTACCTACCAATCCTTAAAAAATAAATGGAAAGTTTCACTCGTTAAAATGATACCCAAGCCAGGCAAAGATTACACAAAAGTGGAATCGTATAGGCCTATAAGCCTATTATCCAATTTGTCAAAGCTGTTCGAGAAAATCCTAATGGAAAAGATAACTGTTTATGTGGAACAAAACAACTGTATTCCATCACACCAATTTGGCTTCAGGAGAAAACACAGCACCATTGAGCAAGCCCACAGGCTGGTTACTGTTGTCAGAAAAACGTTCGAGGAGAAAAAATACTGCTCTGCCCTTTTTATCGACGTTTCACAGGCTTTCGATAAGGTTTGGCATGAAGGTCTACTGTTTAAAATAAAACTTTTGTTACCAACAAATACTCACAAGCTACTCAAAAGCTATATAACAAATCGAAAATTCACTCTTGCTGAAAAAAGTTTTGTCAGCTCTCCTCAAGATATACAAGCCGGAGTTCCACAAGGTAGCATTTTGGGTCCTCTGTTATATATCATTTATACTTCAGACATGCCATTAGATATTAATACCCACACATCGACTTTCGCTGACGATACTGCAATCTTAAGCGTCCACGATGACTCAAAAATAGCGTCTAGAATGTTACAGACTCACATTTTACAATTGGAAGCTTGGTTGGATAAGTGGAGAATTAAGGTGAATGAACAGAAATGTATCCACATTACTTTCACACTGAGAAAAGAGACGTGTCCACCCATTAAAATTAATAATCTGAATATACCCCAACACACATGTGTGAAATATCTAGGTATTCACCTTGACCGTCGACTCACGTGGAAAAATCATATAGATGCGAAAATAACTCAGATGAGGCTAAAAACTGCTCAACTCGCTTGGCTTACTGGCAAAAACTCTAAACTAGGCCTGGACTGCAAATTACTCATTTACAATTCGATCATGAAACCCATATGGTGCTACGGAATTCAGCTCTGGGGTACTGCCTCTGCGTCCAATATAGGGAAAATTCAGAGAATGCAAAATAAATTCTTGAGGACGATCACGAACGCACCCTGGTATGTTAGGAATTACAACATACATAAAGACCTGAATGTACCCCTGGTCAAAGATGAAATTATTAGACACTGTCAACGCTATTTAACAAAACTGGAAACACACCCCAACATACTAGCCCGTAACTTAACTGATAATCACGGCCACCAGCGTCTTAGGAGAAGGGACACTGCGGATCTGGTCCGCTAATAATAAGGGGAAATAATGGTCCCAGTTGAACCACACAACATCAGTCTGGCACTGGCTGGACTTAACAATTAATATTTAGTTTTAAGATTTGGATAATTATTGTTAGTTCACAGTTTTTAAAAGTGAAGATTCAATAAATAATATAAAATATGGAAAAAAAAAAATTTATTTGAAATTATTTCCGTTTTTTAATTTTTTGTTTTTTAATATACTCGTACAATACAAAATGTATGTATGCATATGAAGCTATAAACACTTTTTGTGTGAATGTATTTGTGTATGTATGTGTGTTTATAAAGTTCTTGTAATTTGTATTGAAAAATTTTGTATATATGCAACCAATTTAAATAAAAAAACAAATTGAAATTTTTTGAATATTTTTGTTTGAAACAGACAGCAAACAAAATTTAAATTTGTAATAACTGTTACGGACACAAATAAACCACAAGTTTCCGTTTTGTGGGATTTTTATTAAATTTCAAACAAATGAAAAAAATAAATGAAACTGAAATAAATTGGTAAATGATAGTAAATTATTTTAAATAAATGTATAAAAAAGTTAATATAGATATTTCTTTGAAAAATAAATGTATCTTCCTTTATTTTTAAATGAAACGGAAAACTTTTTTATTAAACTACAAACAGTTAACTACATAATATTCTGAGTGTATCTATATTTTTTGTTATTTTTTAGTTTCTTTTTTTTCTAATGAATCTTTTTAATAATTTGGGCCAATATGTAGTGATAACAGTTATTTGCGAGGATGTCTTGAAAATTATTGTAATGTTCTTAAGGTATGTCATTTCAACTGTCAGAGTTTTAGGGTGGGAGATTCTTCATCGAAAATAAACGAAATTAGGAATATTTTGGATGGCGCACTTTTGAACGTTATAGGTATTAGCGAAACTTGGCTCAAGCCAAAAATTCTTTCGAATGCTATTAATGTACCAGGTTATGTGCTTTTTAGAAATGATCATCCTGGGGGACGGCGGGGTGGTAGAGTTGCTTTTCTTCTATATAAGAAAATTAAATATAGGGAAGTTTTGCTTTCGATTAATTCTACATTGTGTGAATTTTTATTTTTGGAAATTGAGCTAGGTGTTTCTAAATTGCTTATTGGGGTGGTTTACCTTCCTAGTGGAGATATTGCTGCATTTGAAGGGGCATTAAGTGACTTGGTCGTCAAGTATGAAAATATTATTATGGGTGACTATAATCATAATCTGTTTTGCTCGTCAAGGTCTGCCTCGATGTTAATCCTATGTAGTAGACTAAATTTTGTTTATCATCATAATTCTTTGCCAACTCATTATGATGTGCAAAATAACGCAACTTCTCTAATTGATTATTTTATCATTAGTCAAAATTTAGGTGTTTAATGATAATGGTTTAAGTCAAGGGAGATAACTTATATTATCTCTCTCTACGTGATCTGTCGTATAGGGCGTACATTCAGGAGAGTTCATCGGATAATTGAAGGGTATATTGCAGAATTAGGAATAGGACCAAAACTGTAATTAGGAATGCGAAAAGAAGGGCATATGAACGCCTCTTCGGAGGGCTTAATACTAAGCAGGTATGGAATGTTCTGCGGACGTGTGGTAGTATTGATCCGAGCGATAAAGTTGGGGATGTTGACCTTGACATTGTTAATAATTTTTTATTTCTAATCAATCATGTGAACCATCCACATCTTTTTTTGATGAGCTTATTTTTTCCTTGGAAGATTCATTTCAGTTTCAACCTGTTATCACGTGTTGTGCCGATTAAGAAGGATGGGAATTCAAATATTTTACAAAATTTTCGTCCAATTTCTGTAAAACCCGTTCTTTCAAAAGTTGTTGAACACATTATAAAGGATCAGATGATGTATTATATTAATGCTAACTAACAGATTGCTTCATCCTAACCAATTTGGTTTTAGACGGAATTATAGTACTACAACTCTTCTTCTTGGGTTAACTGATTCAATAAGATGTAAGCTTAATGAGAAAAAATGTTGTGTATTGCTTTCCTTGGATTTATCGAAGACCTTTGATAAAGTTTTTCTAAATCTGCGTGTAAACTTATATGTTCATATCTTGGTAAAAGGTCACAATTCGTTTCTGTAGGAGACAGGAACTCTAGTTTATTGGAGGTTACCAGTGGTGTTTTACAGGGTTCTGTAATTGGTCCCATTTTATTTATGATGTATTTTGAAAGCGAACATAGAGTTTTACCTTAATAGGATTGCACAGTAGATGGATACGAATGGGTTGGAAATTAATCCTGGCAAAACAAAGGCAATGTGTTTTGGTTTTGACTCCAGTAATTTGAATGTATCATTAGGTGTTAGGATAAATTTCGTCACAGAAATTAAGTGTTTGGTTGTTTTTGTGGATGATCAATTACGTTTTTCAAAGCACATTGATTACGTGTGTGCTCGTGTGAATTCTACCGTAAGGCGATTGTGGTCTCTGGACTTATGTTTGACTCTACATGTGAGAGGTTATGTCACGGGTACTAATAGTGTTTTACTTAGACGCCTTCATCTTACATTTAATCGAATCATAAGATATGTTTATAGATTAAGAATGAGAGAACACGTCACTCCTTTTGTATTAGATTTTGTTGATATATCTTTTGAAAATTTAATAAAATTGAGAATTTTGTTACTGTTTCACAAGGTGATTAAGACGAATTGTCCTAGTTATATTGTTGAGAACTTTAATTTCACAAATAGTTTTTTCATCGTATAACTTCATCCATTTATAAAACATCCTTTAATGTGAGGATAACTAGAAATTGGAATTCGCTACCTAGAGACCTTAAAAGTTTCGTTTTTTCAAAGGCTACGTTAAAATACAAATTAGTGCAGTAATTCGGTATGTTACACCCTCTCTAATTTCTGATAACTGTAATTTTATCTTTTCTTTGATTTTAATTGCTACATTATGGACCTTAAATTTTATTTTATATTTTAGTTTTAGGCATTTTATATAGATATATTTTTTTATAGTAAATTGTTTTTTTTAGTAGTATACAAACCATATTTGGCCCAGAGGGCTTGGTTCTTGAATATTTGAATGAATAAATAAATAAATAAATAAATAAAATACAGAATATAGTGTGGGAGATAAAACAGACCCTTGCGGCAGACCAACACTAACACTAGATAATGTGTTGTCAACAGAAACTACAAATAAGCGGTGATCTAAAAAACTTTTTATTATTTTCTGCAAGTACGTTAGATAATTAAAGATGTTAAGTTTTTAAATGAGGCCATCTTGCGAAATTGTACCAAAGGCTTTTTTTATGTCAAGAAAAACAATTTTAGTACTCCTACGATTTATTTTGTTCGTGTCAAGAAAATTTACTACTATTTTTAATTGATGTGCAGTAGAGTGTTCCTTGCGGAAACCAAATTGTTGAGCGTTAATAATATTATTATAATTGGGAAATTCTAAAATTCGCTTTTCTATAATTTTTTCTAAAACTTTATCCAAAAGGCTTAGTGTGCTGATCGGTCTATAACTGGTAGGTAATTTAGGATCTTTTCTTGGTTTGACTATTGGGATTACTTTTGCCTTCTTGAAGATCGTGGGGAAATATTCTTTTATTAGACAACTATTGAAAAGTTTACTTAAAAATGCATAAAAGTTGTTGGGCATATTTTTGAGTATAATGCTATTTATTTCGTCTAATCCAGGGGCTTTATTATTCTTTAATAAAAACACAAACGATTTTACTTTGGCGCTGTTGATAATTTCGACGCTCGATCTTTCGAAAATTTTATCATTGAGAATTTGAATGTAGTTAGAAACTTCTGTATCCATAGGTGAAGATTTATTCAAAGTAATGGTGTTTGCTTTTCAAAAACATCTGCTATAGCATTTGCCTTATCTGCACTAGATTTTATAACCTGGCCGTTTATATGTAGATCCGTAAATGCCGTTTAATTACACTTTATAGCTTTTGATATTTTCCAGAATTTTTTAGAGCCCGACGGTAAACTGGTTATAAATTTCGACCATGAATTATTCCGGCCTTTATTAAGTTTATTTGTTAGTTTTAAAATACTTTTTATTTGACATTTAGAACTCAAATCCCTACATCATTAAAATTTCCGGTTATATTTATTTCTCTGACCAATTAACATTTTACTAACATCTGAGATTCCGCGTTACCAAAACTTTTTACAGCCGACAGGTATTTTTCCAAAAGCTTGTTTTAAGATATATATTATTTTTTTAAAAGTAAGAATCAAGATTACCTGAGTCAAAATCTGGAGAGACCCTACTCAGATCGCCGATCTCATTTTCTACCCAGTTTCTAATTGCCGACCAGTCAGCATGGTGATATAAGGGAACTGTACGGGTAATATTCTGAACACGCCCAGATATAATGCAGTATATTGGAACATGGTCCGATTGTAAGATATTTGGGTTTGTTTTGAGGTTGGCGAATTGGAGAATTGGA
The DNA here is from genome assembly GCA_949748255.1 of Eustalomyia histrio. Lineage (NCBI taxonomy): Eukaryota > Metazoa > Arthropoda > Insecta > Diptera > Anthomyiidae > Eustalomyia > Eustalomyia histrio. Next base: position 113,322,835 of record OX456524.1, read on the forward strand.
GTTGATATTTTGACCAAAGCGTGTATACACACTTGGGTAAAAAATGTAATATTTAAATTGTAGGCAGTGATTGTAGAGCTCCATACCGGCCGAGTTATTTAATGCACAATTCCACTGAGTATTTTGGGCATTAAAATCACCAAATAAAAATAAATCATTAGAAAGTGGTTAATTTATCCAAATCAGCAGTAAAATTTGTAGTGTAAATTGGATTATACACTGAGGTAAATATAACTGGATGTCTATTGATTTCAACTTGGATTGAAATGTTTTCAGCAGTATTTGTATTAATTTTTGGTAACAAAATATGCTTAATATTACATTTTATTGCAATTAGAATGCCTCCGCCGTGCGTATATCAAACCTCTCTATAAATGTTATAGCCACCAAGTTGAAATTTCTGATGTGGTTTCAAAAAAGTCGCATTTAAAAATAGACAGTTTGTGTAAAACGTGTTCCAGCTGAGCAGCTGATGAAACTGTTGTTATAACATGAACATTGTGTACAACATTGGGATTATATGCCATGCCATATTGAAGCATCATACCTAAAACTCGTAGCTTGTCGTACTTATTTTGACATTTTTGTAAAGCATCTACACCTTCAAAAAATATTTGCATGAGCCTTTCATTGGATATGTCATTGTCATATTTCTCATGACTTTTGCTTTTAGTTATCTCTGAATAAAATTTAGCATTATTGCGGAAATAACGAGTATTATTTTGCCCATCTTGCCTTGGTAATTGCGGGAAAATATGATCGTCTACGTTAAAATTAGAAACATTATTTTTATTACTGTTGGGTTTCGATTTAGATGTTGCTCGAAGCCTGATATTTAAATATTCTTGACGTCTTGGATACCTATTGTTATCAGCTCTGTGATTTACTTGCTTTAAGTTCTTTTTTAAACAGTTAAAACATTTATAAATTATACTGCCATCATTATTAGCTTTGTTTAATGGATAAAATGCTGCTTCATAATTTCTTCGAACAGGAATATCGGAATTTTCTTTTGTGTGATTGTTCAGGAATTGTTTATTTAACAATGTGATTTTCGCGGAATTTTTAGTTTTCTTTTTAAGTATTGATATTTTAAAATTTCTTTTTTGAAAAAAAAAATAATAAATTGATGAAAATCATAAAATAAAAAAATAAGTTTACTTGAACAAAAAGTGTTTGTTTTTTATAAAAATTTTGGCAACGTCATGTGTGGCAACGTCAGGTGTGAATAAATGTGAAAATTGTTTGCTAAGATTAATTTCATTGAAATTAATTTTAATAATATTGCGAAGTAGCAAAGACACATAAAAAACTATTATTTAATAAAGTTAAACTGTTGTAATAAAGAATTTGTGAATTTTAATACTGTACTCATCAAGCTAAACTCTGTTCAACATGGGGATCAGTTGATGATGAGTTTTAAAAAAAAAAAAATTTTAATTTTAAATAATATTATTGATGGCAATGTTTCATTTAAAGTTTTTCTTACTGATCAGTTAACACCTGCTGCGGCAAAACTTATATCAGCTTGTAGGGACCAGCGCACAGAAAATAAGATCCTGCAGTATAAATTTTTTAATGCCGATATACCCAAAGTAAAGGTTACATTGCCGAACAACAGTCATAAATTTTTAACTATGCAAGAATGTTTTGATATGCTTGATGATGCTATTTTGAATGATGTGGAACATGAATCATCTAGTTTGGGAAACTGTCACTTTGGTGATGTAACTGGAGTGGCTAATAGGCAGCTTAATGGTAGCAGAAACAGTGGTCGTGAAAGTTTTTTGCCTTGTAGGCGTTCATATTCTTTTTCAAATGAAAATGGGGATGGCGTACTAATTCAATTTCTACCTTCATAAATTAATATAAATTTGTTTATTTTTTTTAAATGGTTTTATATTAATTTATAACTTTTAGATTTTCTAGCAGTATTGTTTTTTTTAAACGCTACTTGTGTATTGTTTCAAATGCTAAGCTAGCATTTTTACCTAAATTTGATAGTTTGCCGTATTTAAATTAAAAATGGAATTTTTTTATACACAGAGAAGATAATATTTTGAAATCAAGTATGTAAGACATTGAATTAAATGGATACGGCTTTGATACCAAATTAATATCGTTTCTTTTTAACTTTGTTGTATTTCTAACTTTTAATTAAATTAAAATCAATGCTAAAAATTCTAAAGATTATAATTTGATTGTTTGCATATATATACTTTTTTATATTATTTTTAAAATTTGTATAGCTTTTTGCCATTTTATTTACCATTTTTTTTTTCAAATTAAGATTTTCAAATTCAAAATATTAATTATTTCAATTGATTTTTCTTAGCTAATCATGTATAGCTTTCTTAAATTGTTTTTGCGTTTAACTCTTTAATTTATACATATACACTTAAAAAAGTTTGTAAGTTAAAATAACTGAAAATATCATTTAAAAGAAATGATTTTTCATTTAAAAACCGGTCTACTTAATTTTCATTTAAATTAAATGCCATTTGTTATTTATTTTTAAATGTTGATAATTCAACTGACACATCCGTAAGAAACAAATGATATAATCAGTTAAAGTAAATGTCAAATTTTTACCTACCAATCCTTAAAAAATAAATGGAAAGTTTCACTCGTTAAAATGATACCCAAGCCAGGCAAAGATTACACAAAAGTGGAATCGTATAGGCCTATAAGCCTATTATCCAATTTGTCAAAGCTGTTCGAGAAAATCCTAATGGAAAAGATAACTGTTTATGTGGAACAAAACAACTGTATTCCATCACACCAATTTGGCTTCAGGAGAAAACACAGCACCATTGAGCAAGCCCACAGGCTGGTTACTGTTGTCAGAAAAACGTTCGAGGAGAAAAAATACTGCTCTGCCCTTTTTATCGACGTTTCACAGGCTTTCGATAAGGTTTGGCATGAAGGTCTACTGTTTAAAATAAAACTTTTGTTACCAACAAATACTCACAAGCTACTCAAAAGCTATATAACAAATCGAAAATTCACTCTTGCTGAAAAAAGTTTTGTCAGCTCTCCTCAAGATATACAAGCCGGAGTTCCACAAGGTAGCATTTTGGGTCCTCTGTTATATATCATTTATACTTCAGACATGCCATTAGATATTAATACCCACACATCGACTTTCGCTGACGATACTGCAATCTTAAGCGTCCACGATGACTCAAAAATAGCGTCTAGAATGTTACAGACTCACATTTTACAATTGGAAGCTTGGTTGGATAAGTGGAGAATTAAGGTGAATGAACAGAAATGTATCCACATTACTTTCACACTGAGAAAAGAGACGTGTCCACCCATTAAAATTAATAATCTGAATATACCCCAACACACATGTGTGAAATATCTAGGTATTCACCTTGACCGTCGACTCACGTGGAAAAATCATATAGATGCGAAAATAACTCAGATGAGGCTAAAAACTGCTCAACTCGCTTGGCTTACTGGCAAAAACTCTAAACTAGGCCTGGACTGCAAATTACTCATTTACAATTCGATCATGAAACCCATATGGTGCTACGGAATTCAGCTCTGGGGTACTGCCTCTGCGTCCAATATAGGGAAAATTCAGAGAATGCAAAATAAATTCTTGAGGACGATCACGAACGCACCCTGGTATGTTAGGAATTACAACATACATAAAGACCTGAATGTACCCCTGGTCAAAGATGAAATTATTAGACACTGTCAACGCTATTTAACAAAACTGGAAACACACCCCAACATACTAGCCCGTAACTTAACTGATAATCACGGCCACCAGCGTCTTAGGAGAAGGGACACTGCGGATCTGGTCCGCTAATAATAAGGGGAAATAATGGTCCCAGTTGAACCACACAACATCAGTCTGGCACTGGCTGGACTTAACAATTAATATTTAGTTTTAAGATTTGGATAATTATTGTTAGTTCACAGTTTTTAAAAGTGAAGATTCAATAAATAATATAAAATATGGAAAAAAAAAAATTTATTTGAAATTATTTCCGTTTTTTAATTTTTTGTTTTTTAATATACTCGTACAATACAAAATGTATGTATGCATATGAAGCTATAAACACTTTTTGTGTGAATGTATTTGTGTATGTATGTGTGTTTATAAAGTTCTTGTAATTTGTATTGAAAAATTTTGTATATATGCAACCAATTTAAATAAAAAAACAAATTGAAATTTTTTGAATATTTTTGTTTGAAACAGACAGCAAACAAAATTTAAATTTGTAATAACTGTTACGGACACAAATAAACCACAAGTTTCCGTTTTGTGGGATTTTTATTAAATTTCAAACAAATGAAAAAAATAAATGAAACTGAAATAAATTGGTAAATGATAGTAAATTATTTTAAATAAATGTATAAAAAAGTTAATATAGATATTTCTTTGAAAAATAAATGTATCTTCCTTTATTTTTAAATGAAACGGAAAACTTTTTTATTAAACTACAAACAGTTAACTACATAATATTCTGAGTGTATCTATATTTTTTGTTATTTTTTAGTTTCTTTTTTTTCTAATGAATCTTTTTAATAATTTGGGCCAATATGTAGTGATAACAGTTATTTGCGAGGATGTCTTGAAAATTATTGTAATGTTCTTAAGGTATGTCATTTCAACTGTCAGAGTTTTAGGGTGGGAGATTCTTCATCGAAAATAAACGAAATTAGGAATATTTTGGATGGCGCACTTTTGAACGTTATAGGTATTAGCGAAACTTGGCTCAAGCCAAAAATTCTTTCGAATGCTATTAATGTACCAGGTTATGTGCTTTTTAGAAATGATCATCCTGGGGGACGGCGGGGTGGTAGAGTTGCTTTTCTTCTATATAAGAAAATTAAATATAGGGAAGTTTTGCTTTCGATTAATTCTACATTGTGTGAATTTTTATTTTTGGAAATTGAGCTAGGTGTTTCTAAATTGCTTATTGGGGTGGTTTACCTTCCTAGTGGAGATATTGCTGCATTTGAAGGGGCATTAAGTGACTTGGTCGTCAAGTATGAAAATATTATTATGGGTGACTATAATCATAATCTGTTTTGCTCGTCAAGGTCTGCCTCGATGTTAATCCTATGTAGTAGACTAAATTTTGTTTATCATCATAATTCTTTGCCAACTCATTATGATGTGCAAAATAACGCAACTTCTCTAATTGATTATTTTATCATTAGTCAAAATTTAGGTGTTTAATGATAATGGTTTAAGTCAAGGGAGATAACTTATATTATCTCTCTCTACGTGATCTGTCGTATAGGGCGTACATTCAGGAGAGTTCATCGGATAATTGAAGGGTATATTGCAGAATTAAGAATAGGACCAAAACTGTAATTAGGAATGCGAAAAGAAGGGCATATGAACGCCTCTTCGGAGGGCTTAATACTAAGCAGGTATGGAATGTTCTGCGGACGTGTGGTAGTATTGATCCGAGCGATAAAGTTGGGGATGTTGACCTTGACATTGTTAATAATTTTTTATTTCTAATCAATCATGTGAACCATCCACATCTTTTTTTGATGAGCTTATTTTTTCCTTGGAAGATTCATTTCAGTTTCAACCTGTTATCACGTGTTGTGCCGATTAAGAAGGATGGGAATTCAAATATTTTACAAAATTTTCGTCCAATTTCTGTAAAACCCGTTCTTTCAAAAGTTGTTGAACACATTATAAAGGATCAGATGATGTATTATATTAATGCTAACTAACAGATTGCTTCATCCTAACCAATTTGGTTTTAGACGGAATTATAGTACTACAACTCTTCTTCTTGGGTTAACTGATTCAATAAGATGTAAGCTTAATGAGAAAAAATGTTGTGTATTGCTTTCCTTGGATTTATCGAAGACCTTTGATAAAGTTTTTCTAAATCTGCGTGTAAACTTATATGTTCATATCTTGGTAAAAGGTCACAATTCGTTTCTGTAGGAGACAGGAACTCTAGTTTATTGGAGGTTACCAGTGGTGTTTTACAGGGTTCTGTAATTGGTCCCATTTTATTTATGATGTATTTTGAAAGCGAACATAGAGTTTTACCTTAATAGGATTGCACAGTAGATGGATACGAATGGGTTGGAAATTAATCCTGGCAAAACAAAGGCAATGTGTTTTGGTTTTGACTCCAGTAATTTGAATGTATCATTAGGAGGTGTTAGGATAAATTTCGTCACAGAAATTAAGTGTTTGGTTGTTTTTGTGGATGATCAATTACGTTTTTCAAAGCACATTGATTACGTGTGTGCTCGTGTGAATTCTACCGTAAGGCGATTGTGGTCTCTGGGCTTATGTTTGACTCTACATGTGAGAGGTTATGTCACGGGTACTAATAGTGTTTTACTTAGACGCCTTCATCTTACATTTAATCGTATCATAAGATATGTTTATAGATTAAGAATGAGGGAACACGTCACTCCTTTTGTATTAGATTTTGTTGATATATCTTTTGAAAATTTAATAAAATTGAGAATTTTGTTACTGTTTCACAAGGTGATTAAGACGAATTGTCCTAGTTATATTGTTGAGAACTTTAATTTCACAAATAGTTTTTTCATCGTATAACTTCATCCATTTATAAAACATCCTTTAATGTGAGGATAACTAGAAATTGGAATTCGCTACCTAGAGACCTTAAAAGTTTCGTTTTTTCAAAGGCTACGTTAAAATACAAATTAGTGCAGTAATTCGGTATGTTACACCCTCTCTAATTTCTGATAACTGTAATTTTATCTTTTCTTTGATTTTAATTGCTACATTATGGACCTTAAATTTTATTTTATATTTTAGTTTTAGGCATTTTATATAGATATATTTTTTTATAGTAAATTGTTTTTTTTAGTAGTATACAAACCATATTTGGCCCAGAGGGCTTGGTTCTTGAATATTTGAATGAATAAATAAATAAATAAATAAAATACAGAATATAGTGTGGGAGATAAAACAGACCCTTGCGGCAGACCAACACTAACACTAGATAATGTTTTGTCAACAGAAACTACAAATAAGCGGTGATCTAAAAAACTTTTTATTATTTTCTGCAAGTACGTTAGATAATTAAAGATGTTAAGTTTTTAAATGAGGCCATCTTGCGAAATTGTACCAAAGGCTTTTTTTATGTCAAGAAAAACAATTTTAGTACTCCTACGATTTATTTTGTTCGTGTCAAGAAAATTTACTACTATTTTTAATTGATGTGCAGTAGAGTGTTCCTTGCGGAAACCAAATTGTTGAGCGTTAATAATATTATTATAATTGGGAAATTCTAAAATTCGCTTTTCTATAATTTTTTCTAAAACTTTATCCAAAAGGCTTAGTGTGCTGATCGGTCTATAACTGGTAGGTAATTTAGGATCTTTTCTTGGTTTGACTATTGGGATTACTTTTGCCTTCTTGAAGATCGTGGGGAAATATTCTTTTATTAGACAACTATTGAAAAGTTTACTTAAAAATGCATAAAAGTTGTTGGGCATATTTTTGAGTATAATGCTATTTATTTCGTCTAATCCAGGGGCTTTATTATTCTTTAATAAAAACACAAACGATTTTACTTTGGCGCTGTTGATAATTTCGACGCTCGATCTTTCGAAAATTTTATCATTGAGAATTTGAATGTAGTTAGAAACTTCTGTATCCATAGGTGAAGATTTATTCAAAGTAATGGTGTTTGCTTTTCAAAAACATCTGCTATAGCATTTGCCTTATCTGCACTAGATTTTATAACCTGGCCGTTTATATGTAGATCCGTAAATGCCGTTTAATTACACTTTATAGCTTTTGATATTTTCCAGAATTTTTTAGAGCCCGACGGTAAACTGGTTATAAATTTCGACCATGAATTATTCCGGCCTTTATTAAGTTTATTTGTTAGTTTTAAAATACTTTTTATTTGACATTTAGAACTCAAATCCCTACATCATTAAAATTTCCGGTTATATTTATTTCTCTGACCAATTAACATTTTACTAACATCTGAGATTCCGCGTTACCAAAACTTTTTACAGCCGACAGGTATTTTTCCAAAAGCTTGTTTTAAGATATATATTATTTTTTTAAAAGTAAGAATCAAGATTACCTGAGTCAAAATCTGGAGAGTCCCTACTCAGATCGCCGATCTCATTTTCTACCCAGTTTCTAATTGCCGACCAGTCAGCATGGTGATATAAGGGAACTGTACGGGTAATATTCTGAACACGCCCAGATATAATGCAGTATATTGGAACATGGTCCGATTGTAAGATATTTGGGTTTGTTTTGAGGTTGGCGAATTGGAGAATTGGAGTTGATATTTTGACCAAAGCGTGTATACACACTTGGGTAAAAAATGTAATATTTAAATTGTAGGCAGTGATTGTAGAGCTCCATACCGGCCGAGTTATTTAATGCACAATTCCACTGAGTATTTTGGGCATTAAAATCACCAAATAAAAATAAATCATTAGAAAGTGGTTAATTTATCCAAATCAGCAGTAAAATTTGTAGTGTAAATTGGATTATACACTGAGGTAAATATAACTGGATGTCTATTGATTTCAACTTGGATTGAAATGTTTTCAGCAGTATTTGTATTAATTTTTGGTAACAAAATATGCTTAATATTACATTTTATTGCAATTAGAATGCCTCCGCCGTGCGTATATCAAACCTCTCTATAAATGTTATAGCCACCAAGTTGAAATTTCTGATGTGGTTTCAAAAAAGTCGCATTTAAAAATAGACAGTTTGTGTAAAACGTGTTCCAGCTGAGCAGCTGATGAAACTGTTGTTATAACATGAACATTGTGTACAACATTGGGATTATATGCCATATTGAAGCATCATACCTAAAACTCGTAGCTTGTCGTACTTATTTTGACATTTTTGTAAAGCATCTACACCTTCAAAAAATATTTGCATGAGCCTTTCATTGGATATGTCATTGTCATATTTCTCATGACTTTTGCTTTTAGTTATCTCTGAATAAAATTTAGCATTATTGCGGAAATAACGAGTATTATTTTGCCCATCTTGCCTTGGTAATTGCGGGAAAATATGATCGTCTACGTTAAAATTAGAAACATTATTTTTATTACTGTTGGGTTTCGATTTAGATGTTGCTCGAAGCCTGATATTTAAATATTCTTGACGTCTTGGATACCTATTGTTATCAGCTCTGTGATTTACTTGCTTTAAGTTCTTTTTTAAACAGTTAAAACATTTATAAATTATACTGCCATCATTATTAGCTTTGTTTAATGGACATACCATGATTACCCGCTTAAGCTGAAAACACTATGAGACGATTACAATTTTTAGCACTATGTCCATACATGGCACATTTAGTACATTGAGTGGGACCTTTGCTGCTTTTAAGAGGTTTTCTCCAATAGACAGCAATATTAGAAAAATAACGAATTTTTGTAATTTCCCGACGGTCAAACTCAATTAAGTGCATTATCTACATTAGACCTTTTTGTTTCCAATTCCCTTATGCTTACAGGCGAGCTGACAAATTCATCCCTGATCGTATTAGTATCTAGATTTGGTAGTCCAAATAACACCAATTTTAAGCTTCTCGTGAGTGAGTGTAAAACTGGAATTTTCTGTCCTTAAGCACACTTAACGCCTCTTGGCACAGTGATAGTGAGTTGGATAATATTTATTTATTTGCTTCCTTTTTAATATAAGGCCTTCATGGCCCATTAAATAATATTACATAGTAATTTATATGAGATCAAAATTAAACTAAAATTGTATAATATATCTACTAATATAAACACGGTATTTGTATGTTTATCGATCATAAGTAAAAAAATAAAATGTATAACACTTGCTAATAGATTTACTTTATACTTTATAGGTTTGCTAGCAGGCTCCCCAGCCAGACGATAGAAAAAAGACAAAAGTTTAATAAATGAATGGTCCCAGACAGTGGCAAAAGTGTTAATTGGAGCTTAGTTAATTTTTATGACGTTAATTGATCTGAAAAATGTCGAAACAATTTTAATCGAAACACATTATTAGAGTGTGAGAAAAAAAGTAATTCCAGTGGAAGAGAATTCCACCATCGAGCAATTCTTATAGTGAAAGATCTCTCAAAAGAAGTCGTTGCAATTTTAGGAATAATAATATAAGGGTTTCTGGTAGATCTTGTGTATGTGAACAAGCATAGCAAAGACTGCGGTCTTTTAAATGAGTTCCTTCGCCAATAAATCCAACCACATTTGAAAAACTGTTGGTAGCGCCCACAATTATAGGAGGAATTTTCTCTTTAAAAGCAACTTTTTCTTCTTCTTTATCAGATAGAAGCTGAAATCTATTGCCACTAGTACTTGGGCCGTCATATGTTTTAGACATCTTAAACTTGGGTTTGTTGCCCCATTAACATCTCTTTTGGGCATTTAGCCAACCACCAGAAAATTAAACAAAATTAATAGTTTTTATACTTTTATAATTTTTTTATTTTCTTTTAAGCGCAAACTAACACGTTGTGTTAACACTGGCAAATTCTTATAGCTTGTTTTATAGAAAACCTATTTAACTGAAAGTGCCAGTGAACATTGGCAATTCTGTCAAAATTTGTTGGCGAATTTGTCAAAAACTGAACAAGGTTTAAAAGAATTTCTTATTGCCATGCAAATTATTTCAAAGTGGGTATTTATTTTGTTAAAAAATGAAATTTATTTTTATTTAATTATATGCCTTATTACTAAGGCTGTTGAGCTCTATTTCTTAACTAACTTAATGAATAAAATAATCTACATGAAGTGAGCCCATTTCATATTCGGTTCGTTGTCTACTTGCTGATAATGCAACATGTGTGTGGAATTATGTTACCATTTTTATGTGAAACAAACCTAAGCATAAAGCTTGAGAATGTTTTGTTCAATGTCGTAGACATGGCGTAAGCATTATTTGGATATCACCTCATATGCCACATGTGCCATCGTTAACTCCTCCCTCACTTAAGTGAGAGCCGTCCTCGGTTCTCTTAAAGTTGTCAATGGTAACCTGGATGGAGTGAGCTTGGCATTTCTTCATCTTTCTCTGACGTAATTTAGAAATTAAGCAATATGTTAGTAGAATGCCAATTATAACAACCGTGCAGATCGTTGAACCAATGATAAGTTTACTTTCGACCTCCCCAATGTACTGCAGATTTTTGATTCCCAATTTGTGGAGGTATGGGAGGCTTAGTATTTCCTGGTGACCAGTGATATTTAAAGTTGCCATACTAGCCGAGCTTGGTATTTTTTTCAGATTCACCTGTATCTCATCATCAAAGGTAATTAAGTATGTTCCGATGACTGTTTTTATAGAGTTTGCCGTCATTTTTATTACGGCAAAGTCGTCGTTGATGATAATAATACCGTCATCAATTACAACCAAAGGATTAAGATGACTGGGCTGAGTATCGCATCGAGCAATACCACCAGAGTGCAGTTGTTGAGCACATGTGGGATGTAATAGCTCCTTACAAAAAGTTGTCGTAAGTGTTGCGCTGCAATTTCCGATAGCAAGTATTTTATTTCCACAGTCTGCTACGGTGTTGTCTTTATCAAGATGCAGGATTGTCCCATTATGTTGGACAGGAAATAAGCTCACCTTCTTACATTCTATTTTTGGCTTAGGATATTTTATGATAAAATCTAAAAAATTATTATCTAATAAGACCTTAATAAATGATACTTCCATTATATCAGTTACAGTGGTGTTGGTAGAGCACAAATTTACAATTTTCGTTAAATCTTCAGAATCCAGAATTACAGGGTTAATTATTCCTATCTTTGCAAGGGTTATGGACAGCATCAAAGTTTCAAGTTCTGACACAATTTCTGGCAAGTAGCGTTTCATATAAATGCCCAGTATCAATTTGTTTGTCTTTGGAATTTTTAATTTTTTGTGTTTATTAGTATTTGTCTATTCTCTGATTCAATGATCTCATGTAGCCTGAATTTTACATTCTCAAAATCATCAACATCCGGTGTTCCAGCAACTACCTTAAGGGCAGTGCCTAAAATATTAATGCTTCTAGCTTGTCTGTGGTGAATGTCAAATGATGCCAAAATTGCTCTTATTCGAGCAACATCTGATTCCAAAATTTTTAACATATGAGACAAAGGAAAGTGTTTTTTAAGGTGTTCGGTTTCATCAGCTATTTCTGAATACCTTGTTAGGTCTGTAGTATGCCTAAGGTAATCAAAGTCCTGTCATATGATAACTTCTCCGTCCATAATAGGGATATAATCTGAATTAGAGTAGTCTATTAATTTTGCGGTCACTGTCTGTAGTGGAAATATTATAAGTAAAATCCTATAAAAAAAAAAATATAAACGGGACAAAATTAAAGTGGAGCGATTATATGTGGTTGAGAAATTATTTCTATCTTAAGTTGTCCTTATGGACCACCCTCCCTTTAATAAGAACTGTAGTTCCTAAGTCGCCCTCTACTCTCTCTTCCGTATATAAAGGGGTTAATTTGCTTCCTAATCTTTTATTATTCTTAACGAGCACACGATCCCCAATGTCAAAAATCCTATTCCGTCTTGAAAAATTGTCCCTATCAAGTTGAATTCGTTGAGCTTTCATGATTCTCCCTTTTATTTGTTCTCTTATTTCTGCCGGTGTACTGTGAACTACTTCTATAGGTCTTATGTTGGTCACTGAGTGAATAGTTCTATTGTATTGTGCCGTAGCCAACATCATGAGCTCAATTGTATCCTCGATTTTCTTCTCGAGTTTGAGACATCTCGCAATCTCTGCTAAAGTGCTATGGAAACGTTCAACCTGACCATTCGAAGTGCTATGGAGCGGAGGAGCATTTGCAACCACCACGCCAAACTGATTTTCCAGCATTGCCGTAATGGTTTCAGATTTAAACGCTGGTTCATTGTCACAATAAATACTCTTTGTGTCCGGAAAAATGTTCATTAGTTGCATAATCGGGATTTTTAAGTCTATGATTGTACGAGATGGGACTGGTTGAACACCAGCGAATTTCGAAAATTTATCGACACATGTGAGGAAGTATTTTCTGTCTGTAGAAAATATATCAATGTGCAACATTATAAGTTGGTATAAGTTGGTACTGGGGACTCACCCATCTCTTGTCTAAACGGATGCCTATCGTATTTGGCCCTGTTACATATCCTAAAGTTCGCCACAGTTTCGTTTGCCAATTTTGCCATTTTAGGGAAGTAATAATCATCAAGAATTTGCTTTACGTTTTCTTGAGCCGCCCTATGAGCTCGATTGTGCTCAGTATTAATAATCTCCGATTGTTCATTCTTATCAACAATATCAACCACCATTTTTCTACAATGCCAAAATCTGGTGGCTGGAAAGACCCTGACCAATTCATGCTGAATACAAGCTAAGGTTGGCAAATCGCAGTATATTGCAATATCAGAGCGAGCCTCTTCCTCTAAGGAATGAATGTGCTGTCGTGACAATGCGTCGCTGACGTAATTTTCTTTACCGGGTTTATAGAAAATTTTTGCGTTGTGTTCGTCCACAAAAGCTTTCCAACGTTTTATCTTAGCGTTAGGGTTTCGATCTGAAAGCGGTTGGTGGTCTGTGTAAATATTCAAACTTTTTACGCCATAAAAATGGTTTCTAAGTTTCTGCAGAGCCCATACAATGGCCAGTAGTTCGCGTTCATTGGTTGCGAAGTTCAGTTCCCTGTCTTTTAGAGTCCTTGAAATCATTGTAATAGGTCTGCCGTTTTGTGACAAAACTGCTCCTAGTCCCGACGAGGAAGCATCTGTTACTAGATCAAATGGTGCAGTGAAGTACGCGTAAGACAACATGACTTCCTCTGAAGCCAATATCTCTTTCAGTTTGACAAAAGCTTGAACTTGTCTCTCGTCCAAGTTCACCTTTATCTTCTTTGACTGATGGGCGCTGATCCTGCCGTTCTCACCCTTCAAAATATCAGTCAGCGGTTTTGCTATCGAAGCAGAATCCCTAATGAAGCATCGATAATAGCTTGCTAGTCCCAAAGAGGACCTAATGTTAAATAATGTAGTGGGCTGTTCGTAGTTGCGAATCGCATCTACCTTATCGGGGCTTGTTTTTATACCATTTCGAGATACAACGAAGCCGAGGTATTCAACACTTTTCTTGAAAAACTGTGATTTCTCACGAGAAACTCTCATGTTTGCTTCATACAGCCTACTCAGTACCCATGCAATGTGGTTAACATGAGCCTCCTCATTCTCTGAAAAGATTATTACGTCATCTATATAAACATAGCATGACTTTCCAATCTGTTCCCTTAATACGTCGTCAATGGCCCTCTGAAAAATGCTGGGGGCGTTCTTCAAACCGAAAGGGAGCCTGCAGAATTCGTATTTTCCGTTTCCGACTGAAAAAGCCGTTTTCTCCCTATCTTTCTCCGCTAGCGATATTTGGTGGAAGCCTGATTTTAAATCAAGCGTCGTAAAGTATTTCGCTTTACCCAAGTTTGCTTAAATTACTGTTACGTCCGGAATAGGATACTTGTCGTCAATTGTCTTCTCGTTTAGTTTTCTGAAATCAATAACAAGACGTTTCAAAGTATTTCCGAGTTCGTCTTTGCCCTTCTTGTCGACGACCCAGATGGGGTTATTATAGGGGGACCTGGAGGGCCTGATTATTCCGTTCTTCAATAAATTACGTATTTCGTCATTTACGAATTCGGCCACACCCATCGGGTAAGGTTCGGTTTGTGTTGAAAGGTAGAGATTCATTAGGGTTTGCAAAAACTCCTAATAGTTTCTTTATCATATTCTGAAATGGCCTCAGAACTGTCTGGGGTACCACTATATCCTCCACTTGTGTGAAATTTACATTTGCACACCGTAAAAATTTTATTTCCTCCGAGTCGTTTTGAGTCTGGAGTTCACTGTTTTCAAAATCTAGTTTTGCACTTATCTGCGTTAGCAGATCAAGGCCTAGTATACCATCAAATGTTGAAAGTGATGGCAATATGAAAAATGTGCTATTTGTGTTAAATAGGTTAAGGGTGCATTTCCTATCAATGATGTTAAAACCGTGGATCGATTTTACTAAAAAGCGGTTATTAACTGGCACTATTGTCTTGAGTTCGCTCAAGGGTCTTATGTAATTTTTCGAAGCGCCCGTATCTATTAATAATCTCATATTTCTCCCTGCAATTGTCCTTTCAATGAATGGCAGCAGGGAGTCTTGACTAAAAAATTTATCTGATCAAAACCCTCTTCAGTATCAATTTCTGATGCTGCTACTTCATAGTATGAGGGTTCTTAATTGTCTGAACTCCTGTGGTCGGGTTTCTATTTTGAGGTCTTGCTTCAGACTTTTGTCTTTGTTTTTCCTCAAGACATCTAGCATGGTTGCTTGCAAATTGGTACCTCTCATGATTAGATTCAACTTCCTGGGCTAATGACAATGCTGAGGGCAAATCATTCGGCCGAGCCGAAAAAAGCACATTACTTAATCCCTTTTTCGTCCCCGATATAAACACACGGAGTGCGTCCATTCTGTATTTTTCATTAATGGATGCCGCAGTGGACCTATCATAAGTCATAATTGTTTTATTTGTCAATAGTGTCAGTTTTTTCTCGACCTCATCATAGAATTGCAAAAGTGTCATGTTTCCTTGACGGAGAATTGACATTTCTTGCTCGATTAAGTAAATCGGCCTTTTGTCCGAGTACGTAAAGTCAAGACGAGCAATGATGGCTTTAAAATTTAAAACTGTATTAAAGGAGGACAGTACCATACCATATCTTATTTCTAATAATGGCTACCGCCTGATAATGTCTGGAACTGCCCTCAGCATTTTCAAATACTTTATAGGCGATTTGCGCCGCTTGTCGCCATGAAACGTATGTTTCTTGCTTACCGTCAAAATCCGGTAGAGATTTTACTATGTCTAGTGACTCGTCACATTGTCGGTCCGGTATTATTTCTATTTCCCTATAAGGTTCGACTACTGGTGTCTGAACAACACATTCATTGAATTTTTTATTAAGTTCTTCTATTTGTTTTTCAAAACCTTGTTTTTGGGATCTCAGGGCAGTATTTATAGCAACCTCCACTATTGCTCTCAACTGTTCTGCTGTTACAGCCATTGTTTTGCTTTCCCACCAGTTGGTCTCTACTACACTTTTGCTACTTTTTTCAGTCACTCATAGAAACCAGGGGAATAAAACCGGCATACAAACAAAAAGATACCAACCCGTGCAAAGATTTACAACTTTTCTAATTTCTTTTTTATTAAAATTTGTACAAAAATGCGAGAAATAAAAAAAAATTATCACTAAATTTTTACACTACTTACAGATATTCATACATTATTTTAACCTCTACAGTTTTTTTTCTGGAATTTAATGTTTCCAGTTGTTGATTTGTAGGTGTGATTTGCTGACGTTTCCGTTGTGCTGATTAGTTGGTTTGTTCCTCACGCAGCCCAGGCTATTTCGAAGCTCTGGTGACTATAGCAATGATCCAATTTTCCAATTGTTTTTTGTTGATTTGTATTTAAAAATTTCGTATTTTATTTACTTCACGAGTTTTTTAATTTGAATAGTTCCAAAAAACAAATTGTTTTATTTTAAAAATTTTTATATTTTGTTCACTTGTTTAGTTTTTGTATTTGCAATTTTGTTCGCTTTGAATTTTTAATAGTTTCAAAGAAATTTTTGTTGAATTTGAATTCCGAATATTTTTTTGTTAAAAAAAATTGATTCGCAAGCCTTACGTTGTGCGCCAATTATTTCAAAGTGGGTATTTATTTTGTTAAAAAATGAAATTTATTTTTATTTAATTATATGCCTTATTACTAAGGCTGTTGAGCTCTATTTCTTAACTAACTTAATGAATAAAATAATCTACATGAAGTGAGCCCATTTCATATTCGGTTCGTTGTCTACTTGCTGATAATGCAACATGTGTGTGGAATTATGTTACCATTTTTATGTGAAACAAACCTAAGCATAAAGCTTGAGAATGTTTTGTTCAATGTCGTAGACATGGCGTAAGCATTATTTGGATATCACCACATATGCCACATGTGCCATCGTTAACTTGCATATGGCAATCTGTTCCGATTTTCTATATCTTATACCTTTTCCACCCTTGGCTCCATACTTGGTACATTTATTTACATAAATATGACACAGAAATGTTTCCATCTATTAGATCCAATGACCACTATTTAATATCATATTTCACAAAAAACAGTTTGTGCGTTTTACTAATGAAATAAATATTTCTATTTTGCAGTAAACGATTAATCGCCAATTATTCTGATTAATCGACCCGAATTAATCAATTTTTAAAATTTTTCGAGTAATGCCTTAACCGGCTGGGTTGAATAATTGGAAACACTAGTTATTTCTTAACGTTAACCAAACCCAGCTAATCAATAATCCTGCCGCAATTTTATTTCTCACTGTATATGACTAAAGCTTCATATATTGGTCTGCCAAAATATTTGCGCATCTTTTTATTTTATTCCTGTATAATTTATGTTTCAGATTTCATAGTCCTATACACAAAATGTTTCCTTTTTTATTTATTATATAAATTTGATATAAATCCACTTAAGTTCAAACGGACATTGTCACTTTTCTCACCAACCGACTTATGGTATGCATATGAACCACCCATAACCATTTGTGATAATGGTAGGTGATGATTTGACCTCTTAATACAAAAACTAATTACCTGATACAAGAGCTATTGAAAGTTGTGCTGGATTAAAATCTTCAAGATATTTTCCCAGATAGGTGTTCAACACCCAAGTAATTAGCTCATTTAACATAGCACTTTATACGGAAACCGAATCCAAAGCAGATATTTTCAATGTTTTGTTTACAAATTGATTTCATAAGCACAGAACGAGGTCGATATTAAAATTTAGCGGCGGAAATAATTCGAGCTGCAAAATCTAAGGCAACAATATATCGTAAGCAGCTCGGCGGCCAATTAAAGTCGACAATAGCCAGACCCTTAAAAACATAACTCCTTAAATCAATTTTCAAATCTGAGGGTCAATTCTCGTTCTGTGAAACGGTGTGATGAAAGGTTTTTTCACGTTTTCATAGTACTTTTGATTCGCGTTCTGTGAAAAAAATGTAAAGAAATATGAAAACGTTTTCATATGAAAAAAAAAGTGGAACGAAACAAGATTTTTTCACGATTGCACAGCACTGGCGATTCTTGTTTTGTGTAACAGTGAAAACAACTGTCAAAAAATTTTCATAAGAAAAAATTGTTTACACAGACTATTTATAAGTGAAATAAACATGGAGAAGTTTGTAAGAGGAAAGCATGCCTGCGAAAGCCAAAAGGAGTATTAAATTAATTATTTAGAAAAGCATGTGGACATTGCAAACGATAAGTAAGTTGTTTAATTACCATAAGCACACTTTTATAAACCCCATATTTACAGATTTGTAACTGCAGATGGTGCCAAATTTAGAGACGAAAAGTGTAACGAATTAGCCACGAGCCTTAGCAGTCAAAAGGACTGTGAAAAATGGAAAAAGAATTGGAGCGACTTAAGGTTTATTTATTTATAATTTATATTCTTTATGAAATGTTTTTTTTTCTTTAAGTAATATAGTTCACTTAAGCAAGCCGCTATAAATCCATGAAGTGCTCGTCGGTTGTCTTCTCGAATAGATTTTGGCCATCACGAAGTATGCGTCTCAGCCCTCTCAAAAAATTATTAAATTATTTACTGCAATGAAATGCTTGGAACTTCATTGTCTTACTTTTGTTCATCCCGAATTCTTTGAGTAATAACCAATAATACAATTAATCCAGACATTTTTATATAATTATTTAAAATACATTTTACGAACTTAATTCGCTATTGTTTCCGTTTTTCTCTGTTTTGACATTTGCTTTAAATTTTGGATACACAGTTACAAAAGTTCATGGGTACAGTGCGAATGAAACATTTTTTTCATAATAAATACGAGAATACCAATTTATGTGTTTGTGAAAAGTTCGTGTGAAAAGTGCTTATGAAAACGAAAATGAAAATTTTTTTTGTTCACTTCACATTATCACAGAACCAGAATTGACCCTCTGATTTAAATTTTGACGAATTAATTGTTTTTATTGTATTATTTACTACCATAATTCAATCTTTATCTTATTAGAAACATCAAGTTGATTTAAATAATTCAATTTGAATAATTCAATCTTGAATCAAAAAATTATTTTGATTCTCCAACACGATTTGATTCGCTTATTAAAATATTTTTTTTTTAATTAAAATTAATTTAATTTTAAGCCAGATGGGTTTCCTCAGGATGTCTTCCGGACATGGCCCATTTTTATTTTATTAACTCTAATAGAGCAAAAATTTTGTCCGTTTTGCCCTATCTCGCTTAGTTTTCGAGATACCGACCATTTTAAAATATGGGCATTTCACAAAATAGCGAATATATCAGCAACTAAGCGAGATAGCGCACAACGGACAATATTTTTAAAAAGCTCAAGTAAGGTTACCCTTCGATAGAATAGATTTGTTGGTCCCCGAAAGGTTTCCTGGAATTTTTATAAAACAGCCACAGGGTGAAAAATTTTTATTTTTCAAATTAATATGATAATATAAATTAACACACTGCGATAATACAAATTTCGTTTCTCGTTCCATTTCGTTCGTATACAAATGGGTTACCCTGTTTTGGCTATCTTATAAAAATAAATACCTCGGAAGAAATCCGAAGCTGGCTTATTTTTATTATCGCAGTATATTAATACTCCACTAGAGCAACAATTTTCTCGCTGTTTTCGAGATACCGGTCATTTAAAAAACTTAGCATTTTAGAAAATGGCGAATATCTAGAAAACAAAGCGAGATTTGCTAGTCAATTTTAATACTTGTTTATTTTGTTTTAATTCGCAAATCCAATTAATCTTTTCGCGAATCAATAAATTTCCGAATTTAAAAAAGAATTATGTTTGAAATGACTTGATTCAATTGAATCCAAAAAGATTCAAAGGAAATTGATTAATTAACTATGATTTTAAATCTGATTTAATAAATTGATTTATAAAGTATTGAATCAACTCAATGATTTACAAAAAGAATTATTTTTTTCGCCAATTAATTTAATAAAGTTTTATCTTTTAAGGTCTGTATACGTATTATCAACGAAAAATTCTTCGAAATAGTGGAATATCTTGCCATTCTCTTTTCTATTTTCACATGCGAGTGTTAAATAGTTAACGAGTTCATCATATAGGCACATTTTTGGGGAAACGGTTAACATATATTTTTATTAGTATTATTTATAATATTAATGCTCTATAATTAACAAACTAGCGTTTTTAAACCGCATTTAAAAATAAATCATTTTAATACATTGAACAAATTAATACTTTAGAGCCAATTTAGACGGAGACTTTGTTGCATGCAATTTTTGTTTGTTGGCGAACGGGGTAGAGAAGCAAGCAGGGTAATAAAAAAGCACGGTTTTTGTTTTTCGTGCTTCATTCACATTCGGTTTTAGTGCAACAAAAGTCACCGTATATATAAACATAACTTTGGAAGCAACTTTGAAAAGGGAATTAAGAAATTTGCATGCAATCAATTGCATCGTATAAATTGGCTCTTAATTACAATTTTACAGTAATCCAGTAAATTTGCCTTAAATTTTTTAGAAAGTAACATTGTTTATCATTTTGACATTTAGTGTCATGCAAATGCCAAATTTTACTCGCATGCAAAATTTGCTGCCACTAAATGTCAAAACGATAAACAATGTTGCCTTCTTAAAAATCTTATGTAAATTTACTGGATTACTGGAAAATTGTTATTAAAGTTTTAAATTATTAAATGTATTATAATAATTTATTTGGGGAGTCTTGATTCCGATCTTGAACGATACAGACGCACAGAAAATAACGGAGTGTGAAAATTTAGAAAAATATAAATATATATAACGAAAAAAGTGAAGTAAACTATTAAGACTGCAAAAAATTTGTATAAAAACTGTAAAATATAAATATTGCTATATTTATAATAAATATATATACCTGAAAAGATACTGAATTTGGGTACCACGTGTGCATTTAGTTGCAACGTGGTGCAAGCATGAAATTGAGCAACGATGATCAACACTAATTTATAGAGAGCAAACATTCAAAGCGAAGAAGAGCAGATGTATTACTGTCACCTGCAAACATTGACGTAACTCATTTGGGTGAAAATAGATTTGCTTTACTTAATGGATTGGAGATTGAAAATACAGAGGACACTACCATACAGAGAAAGGCACGTTTTACAACTCCGTATTCCGTAAAAAACTCATGCGACCTAGGCCTGTTTCTGGTTATGCTATACGCAGGGAATTCACTCTCAGATATTGCGCACATTAAGTATCTTTTAAGCCAAACTATTCTTTGGGAGAAACCGAAAAGAAAAGAAAAAGAGGTACAATGCCACAGATGCCAGCATTGGAGTCACATTGCTAAAAATTGCAATTCCGAATTCCAATGTGTGAAATGCGATAAAAAGAACCCCCTTAGGTGAATGCCAGCGCACAAATTCTGAGACTTCATCACCCCACTGCGTGAACTGTGGAGTAAGTGGTAGTTCTGCGAACTGGAGGGTTTGTGAAGAAAAACTTGTTGCCAAAGATAATGGAAACAATATAATGAGCCATCTATTCGTTCACCAGGCAATTCATTTGCCAGTCTCTTTCAAGTAAATGCTACTCAAGCTCAAACATATAAACCATCTATAATTGAAGAATTCTTGAAACTTGCAAATATGTTTCTTTTATCAAACTTCCTTAAAGATTTTAAAAACATGCCAAAAATTGAAGCTAAAGCAGAGTTCCTGCGGCTTCTAAAGAATGTAAATAACAAATATGGCCCATAGATCTCTAAAATTTACGACATTTAACGTTCGCTCTCTTGTAAACATCAGTCGCCAAATTGAACTGTCAAATATCCTTCATCATACTCAAATTGATGTAGGATTTATTCAAGAATGTTATATTCGCGGAAATAGAAAAGTAAATCTTAATGAATATAATTACGTTTACGACAATTCATCTTTAGGAATAGCAATTGCCATTAAAAACACAACATATTTTAATAGAATTATTTGCAATAAGATACGTTTTATTAACGTTTTTATTGAAATAGAAATGATTTCAAACAACATTGGTAAAAAGTATTTCTTAGGCTATTTGTATATAGCTTGTGTATATGACTCACATGAGTTAAACAACCGCTTAAACCAGATTGTAAAACTGAGCAACAATTATTATGGGTTTATATTCGGTGGTGACATAAATGCGAAAAGTTTAAATTGGGGAGATACCTCAGATAACGCTAATGGAAAAGTTCTACAAAGCTGGCTACAAAACAACTGTTTAGGTGTAACACGCGTTTGCGATATATCTCCATCGTCTCCTAACGGGTCTTCTTTCCTATTAGGTCCTAGCATAATCAACAGTATTCAACCTAATTATCAGATCAAAAGCTTATCAACTTTTTCAGATCATTTCTTTTTAGTATTGAATCTGGAAAGTGATGCAGCCTGTTTAACACTAAGAAGTCCCTGTTAATAACTTCATACAAGAACACTAATTGGAACGCATTCAGTACAGGTTTAGTTGCAGCCTCAGATGCCATTTTATCCCGATAACATTAAGAAATTTTTCAAGTTAAGTATGCATGACAGAAGAACCTAGAGAAAATATATCACAGAACTGGTAATAGAATTAGCAGCAAGTATAAAATTCTCGCTAAACAAATACAAGAATTAAAAACAATTATTAATGAGCTTATGAATCTTGAAGATGCTAAAAATTTCAGACATAGACTCTCAAAATTACACTAGGTCCTACTGCCTTTAAAGAAGTATTTCGGTTCATTGGTAAAAAGATGTCTCCATTTTGCCAGCAGCTCATGCACAATGCTACTATCACATCCAATAGTTCTCAAATTTCAAAGATATTTAAAACTCATTATACTGCTGTTTTTCAAGAGGTAAATCGTGAAAGACCGGTCAACAATATAGAGAATCAAATCTCATCATGCGTCGATAGACTATCGCAACATATTTATATATTTGATGACACGTTTCTGGCCGATGGTTATCTTGATAGTTACAATTTTACGAACGTGAATAATATCATAATGTACATAAACAACATTAATAGCAAATATCCTTTTGGCTTTGATGGCGTTTGATGATTTTTGCCCAATATCCCTTTTATCCAACATTGGTAAATTATTTGAACACGTAATTAAGCAAAAATAGAAAATGAGTTCATTGTGGAACCAATATCGGAATTTTAATTTGGATTTACAAGATCTCACTCAACACAACATGCATTGTTCAAATTGCACAATGATGTAACTTGCAACTTAAGGGATAAAATATGCATGGTGGCATAGAAAAGGCGTTTGATTCAGTTTATCATAATGGAATCCTCTGAAAACTGATAAATCTTGACCTGTTTCTGGTAAAAATATTTTGCAGCTACTTTACTAATAGAAAATTTGGCGTCCAAGTCAACAACATAACCTCAGAACTAGGAGTACCTCAGGGAAGTATCTTGCCTCCCTTCCTATTCAACATTTTCCTGCATACGCTGATTATTGCCTAATTTATGCGCACGATATATCAACAATACTAGCTCTGAATACTGCTGCATTTCTTCTTGGAGGAATAAGCGCATATTACAAGAAATGGGGCATAAAAATCAACGCAGCCAAATCTGCGGCTATCTGTATTAGGAACCCTTCGGGTAAATGTCCTAGATATTTCCTGCAATAGGAGTTAATCTTATAGCGGATTTTATGCATATTGTTACAAGAAAGTTCTAGTTGTAGAAATTTCTTCACACGAATTTTGACAGCTGGAAAAATCTAGTGTCATAATAAACTGAAAATAACTAGAATACCTGACTACTCATATAAATACTGGTACTCAGTGACGCAGTAGTTCAGTTCATAAGTAAAACGCAAAGTGTGAAAAACTAAAGTGTGGCTAACGTTTAGTCTATATCGTGTAAATAAAGTGTGCTATTAAAGTGTTTTTCTGTAATTTTTAGTGACTGTTATAAATAAATAGAGCTATAAATAATTTCAAATAGTGTTTATTATTTGCAATATAGAAAGAACTCGATTTATTTAAAAGGTAAATAAATCAACGATTTTATAAAGGGTAAAATCGTAACAATTGGTGTCAGAAGTGGGATTGCAAAATAATAAGCAATCATGAAATTGGAGGAGCTTTAAGTGGAACAACTCAAGAAGGAGTTGAGTAAGTTGGAGCTACCCTCAGCAGGTAATAAAACTGAATTACAAAAGAGGCTGATAGAGGAATTCGAGCGGCGTAACATTGACACTGCGACTTACGAATTTGATGAAAAAGAACCAATGGAGGTTACTACCCGTAAATTAGAAGGTAAAATGGAGTTAAGCGCATTGTTTGCTGCTATGATGGAAAAGACAGAAACTTCTCAAGCAGACAGCGAGAAACTGCTAACTAAAATGGAAATGAAACTGCTAGAAACTTCTAGAGCAGACAATATGAAAATGTTAGAAGCTTCTAGAGCAGAGAACGAGGAACTATTAGCTTAGATGGAGAAGAACGAGAAATTGCTAACGAAGATGGAAGAAAAGTTTTAAAAAACTTCTAGAGCCACTAATGAGAAAATCTCTGAGGTCTCCAAAAGAGTTTCCGAGAATGGCGTAGATAGATTCGAGGTACAAACCAAAGATGTTGAAAGAAAACTACAAGATCTAGAAAATAAAGTAAATAATCTCCAATGTCAAGAGGGTCCAGTACGAATTATTCAGGAAAGTTCTAGTAGGGCAGAGGCCCCTACTTTTGATGGCAGCATACTGTTTAATGTTTTTAAGTTCCAGTTCGAGACAGTTGCCGCCAAAAATATGTGGAACATCGAAGAATAAGCTATAGAGTTGATTCTGGCCTTAAAAGGAAACGTTGCAGAAATTCTAGAAAGTGTGCCAATCACCTGCAGAAATAATTATAACGACATAATGGTGGCACTGCAGCGAAAGTATGGTGGCGAACACAAAAAGGAAATTTACTGAATGGAATTTAGAGGTAGACTTCAGAAAGCAAATGAGTCGTTGCAAGATTTTGCAACAGAAATTGAACGGTTGGTGCAGCTGACTTATCCACGTGAAAATCATCCATTCTTAGATCAGTTCAAAATTGAAGCATTTGTGAAGGGAATTCATGATCTTGATGTAAGGTACGCGGTGTGTGCTACACGAAAATCATCTTTTGCGGAAACTCTTTCATTTGCGCTGTCACAGGAGACCGCGATTTACAGAAATACACTTTAATAGTACACTTTATTTACACGATTTA
This sequence comes from Eustalomyia histrio, assembly GCA_949748255.1. Taxonomy (NCBI): domain Eukaryota; kingdom Metazoa; phylum Arthropoda; class Insecta; order Diptera; family Anthomyiidae; genus Eustalomyia; species Eustalomyia histrio. The sequence goes on from OX456524.1 coordinate 113,348,163, forward strand.
GATAAACTAAACGTTAGCCACACTTTAGTTCTTCACACTGAACTACTGCGTCATCAATTACCCGTATTTATATGAGTAGTCAGGTATTCTAGTTATTTCCAGTTTATTACGACACTAGATGTTTCCAGCTGTCAAAATTCGCGTGAAGAAATTTCTAGTTGTGGAAATTTCTTGTAACACTGCCGCCCACTTAAGCCTGTTCGGTCCGAACAGAAAAAGCTACTCCATTTCCATAGTTGGCTAGTCGTTCTAGATGAACAACCTTCATTTTGGACCTTGGGCTCTGATCTTTCTGTATTCTGTATACCACATCATTCAAACTTTTAATTACTCTATAGGGTCCGTCCGAATGCGTTTGTAGTTTGGGAGATAATCCTTTCTTTCGATGCGGGTTAAATAGCAGAACCAGCTGACCCTCATTAAATCCTTCAGAATTTGCTGCCCTATCGTACCTCGCCTTCTTCTTATCGCTGACTATTTTAATTCGATTGCGCACAAACTCATGAAGCTCGTTAAGGTCTTCTTGTTCCCGGGAAGCGTTGTCGTTGTCTTTATCCATAGCGGCGGGTTTAACACCAAATTCCAAATCGCCAGGCAATTTGAGTTCCGTCCCGAAAATAATTTTTGCAGGTGTCCGGGAGCTGGAATCGTGAACAGCAGATCTATACGCCAGCAAAAATTTGGGGATGTGTTCGTCCCAGTCCTTCTGATGAGTACTGACCACTTTTTTTAAGTATTCCTCTAAAGTGCGATTGAATCTTTCGACCATACCATCAGATTGTGGATGCAGCGGGGTGGTTCTTGGTTTTCTTATACCATACAACTCACACATTTCCTTAAAGATAGCAGATTCAAAATTCCTTCCCTGGTCAGAGTGTAATTCTAATGGAACACCGTAGCGGCACACCCAGTTGTTTACAAATGCGCTTATTATCGTTCTGGCTTCCTGGTTCGGTATAGCGTATACCTCAGGCCATTTACTGAAATAGTCGACCTTCACCAGAACATAACGGTTTCACTGACGGGGACAGGGCCTGCTACATCCATTGCTATCCGCTTAAATGGGGCACCCGAGTTGTATTGTTGAAGTTGTCCACGACTTCTCCTTACAGGTCCTTTAGCTGCGATGCATTGCGCGCAATTTGCTACCCAATCGCTTACAGTTTGCTGGCAGCCATTTTTGTGACACCAAGATGACCACCACTGGGACCGTCATGGAACTCTTTTAATACTTTGTCTATTTTGCTTGACGGTACCACAATTAGCTTTGTCTCAGTTTTGCCGTCCGCACTTTCCCATATACGGTGTAAGCAGTGATTAATTACCCGTGGACTGTTCCACTGGGCCCAATACGCTTTCATTAGCGGACTTTCAGCTGATATTTGTACACAACTCGTGCAGATTTTTCGGGCAAGGCCAATCTTTTACAGCCCGAATCTTATCTTCATCGGTTGATATAGCAGTTACGCTGTGCCCCAAATACTTGACTTCCCTCTGGAACAGTGTACATTTCTTTGCGCTAAGCTTGAGTCCAGCCGCTGATATTCGCCTTAAAACTTCTGCTTAGTTCTTCAGGTGTTCATGGAAAGTTTTTCCCATCACAATTATGTTATCAAGGTACACTAGGCATGTTTTCCAGTGGAGTCCTTTCAGCACATTTACCATTAACCGCTCGAATGTTGGTGGGGCATTGCAGAGTCCAAAGGGCATCACATTAAACTGCCATAATCCGTCACCTGTGCTAAAGGCAGTTTTCTCCTTGTCTTGGTCACAAATTTCTACTTGCCAATAACCACTTTGCAAGTCCAAAGTGAAGAACCATTTGGTTCCTGCTAGCGTGTCTAGAGTGTCGTCAATTCTCGGTAGTGGATAGCTGTCCTTCTTGGTGATATCGTTTAGTTTTCTGTAATCAACACAGAATCGGGTGCTGCCATCTTTTTTCTTAACTAAAACTATAGGCGAGCTCCATGGGCTAGAAGATGGTTCGATTACTCCACTACGCTCCATTTCGTTGACTAACTCCTTTACTTCATTTCGTTTTGCTAGAGGAATACTTCTGGGCGCCTGCTTTATTGGCCTCACTTCACCAGTATTTATTTGGTGTTTTACAATCGCCGTTCTTCCTTGACTTTGGTTTGGCTTTATTTCTATCAGGCGGCGCCAGTTCTTTTGCCCATTTTTCCACATATTCTGTCAGCATCTCTCGATCTTCAACGGAAGGTTCCAAGTTCTTTTCGCAACTGATTATTGCTTCTGGCGCAGTACATTTGGCTATTTCAGAGTTCGTATTCTTACAAGAACTCTTTTTGCTGGTTTTTACGAGGGCTTTCGCTGTTATAAGGTCACTTTTTATTTCTGATGGTTCTACCACCCACAAGCTGCTGTCCTCACAATCTCCCTCCATACGCACCCATACAAAAGTTTCTGCCCGTGCTGGTAGTTTTTGGTCGCTGATGGTAACTAGCTTTTTTACCTGATCCTCACGTTCATATCCAACACAAAGGGGTATTTCAACATTCTGCCAAATCATAACTGTTTGCCCCATATGCAGGTTAATGCCGTGACAAATCATAAAATCTGCACCAATAATTACTTCGTCCACAATATCGGCAACAATAAATACGTAACTGACGCTTATGTTGGCAATTGTTAGTTTCACATTAACCTTACCATAGACAGAAGCCTGCTCTCCAGTAGCTGTTCGCAAACATAATACGTGCAATGGTTCAACTGGCTTTCTAATTATATCTATGGTCAAAATGTGCTTTTGTCAGTTGATGCACCCATAAGCAGTAAGACTGCATTTCCCCTGCTGTGCTATTGATATGGAGATTGTGGGGCCATCAGTTGTGAGAGCTAGCTCATGCCCCGTAGTGCTAGCTCTTTTAGTTTAACAGTGACTCTTGAGGTGATTGCTGATCGGCTCTGAGGCTTTTTCTGGGTTCTTTGCAGTTTCGCTGAAAGTGTCCCACTTTACCGCAGTTGTAGCATTTGTGCTTTGGTTTGCTGCGCTTTTCACTAGAGTATTAAAAAAACCGGCCTTTTGGAAAAACCGGTTTCGGTTTTCTTTGAAAAATCGAATTTTAAAAAAACCGGTTTCAGTTTCGGTTTTTGCAGAAAAAACCGGTCAACCAGTTTTTTTTAATTTGAATAAAAAGCTTATATAATTTGTTGATTGTTGTAAATTCAAACAAAAAAAAAGAAATTTAATATATAAAGTAATAAAAATAAAACAATACATTCTTTAAAAAAATATTTTATAATATTTTTTGTTGTATTTCATTTTAACATTTTTTTTATTGGTTTAATATTTTTTAATATAATATCTTAAAAATTAATATTAAAAAACTGTATGCGTATCAAATGAATAGAGGTCATAAAGTTTGTAAATTGGTAAAATTAGGTACGTTAGTAATTTGAACGTTTAAAACGTTTTTCATTAAATAATTTTTTTTAATATTACATTTTAAATATGTAAAAAGAAAATCTATTTTTCACTTCTAAAATAATATTTTAGAAATAATATTCAATTTAAATGTTTCGTTTTAAGACGATTTTTTGTTTGCTTTTGATAAAGTTAGAAGTGGAAAATACTCTTTCACTAATAGTAGATGTTGGACAAATAGTCAAAAGACAATGATATAAATTTTCCAACTATTCAGTTCTTTTGTCGCGTTTATCAAGATATATGAAATTATCATATAATGATGAATTATTTTGTACAGTCTGTTTTTTAGGATTTTGAATACTGTTTATTGTATTATTTAGATCAGAAATTAAACTATTTGAATTTGGAAAATCCAAAGTTAAGTCTTCATCGGAATATATCGGACTTACATCTAAATCTTCATAACCAAACGATTATAAAAGTGTTCGGAAAAAATAAAAGAGACCAAGTAACCCAGTTGGTGATGACCGGTTTTCGGTTTTCTTCGAATTTACAAAACATTCGAAACCGATCGGTTTTTAAAAATAAAGAAACCGGTTGACCGGTTTTCGGTTTCGTTTTGAATACTCTACTTTTCACCTAATGCCTTCATAACTGCCTCTGTTAACTCTGTTAACTTGGTGCTTATATCTTTTTCAGCAGTTACTTCGAGGTTACACACCTTAAATATTTGTAGCTTCGAAATCACCTTCGCAGTCTCTTGGGCCAGCGCGAATGAGACAGTTTCAGCAAAAGTCGATTTCTGCGTAGCACACACCGCATGTCTCACATCAGAATCCCGAATTCCATTGGCAAATGCTTCAATTTTGAACTGATCTAAAAATGGATGATTTTTACCTGGATAAGTCAGCTGCACCAACCGCTCAATCTCTGTCGCAAAATCTTGCAATGACTCATTTGCTTTTTGCAGTCTACCTCTTAGTTCCATTCTGTATATATGTTTTTTGTGTTCGCCACCATACTTCCACTGCAGTGCCACCATAATGTCTTCATAATTATTTCTGCAGGTGATTGGCACACTTTCTAGAATTTCTGCAGCGTTTCCTTTTAAGGCCAGAATCAAATCTATAGCTTTTTCTTCGATGTTCCACATATTTCTGGCGGCAATTGTCTCGAACTGGAACTTGAAAACATTAAACTGTACTCTGCCGTCAAAAGTAGGGGCCTTTGCTTTACCAGAACTTTCCTGAATAATTCGAACTGAACCCTCTTGACATTGGAGATTATTTACTTCATTTTCTAGATCTTGTAGTTTTCTTCCAACATCTTTGGTTTGTGCCTCGAATTTATCTACGCCGTTCTCTAAGTCAGAAACCCTTTGGGAAACCTCATAGATTTTCTCATTAGTGGCTCTATTAGCTAACAATTTCTCGTTGTCTGCTCTCGATGTTTCTAGCAGTTCCATTTTCATCTTACCTAAAACTTTTTCGTTGTCTGCTCTCGAAGTTTCGAACAGTTTCTAATTTTTTTCCATCTTAGTTAGCAGTACAGTATTCAAAAAACCGGCATTTTGGAAAAACCGGTTTCGGTTTTTTTTCGAAAAATCGAATTTTAAAAAAACCGGTTTCGGTTTTTGCAGAAAAAACCGGTCAAGCGGTTTTTTCGGTTTTTTTTTAACTTGAATAAAAAGCTTATATAATTTGTTAATTTTTTTATTTACAAACAAAAAAAAATAGAAATTTAATATATAAAGTAACAAAAATAAAAAAATACATTCTTTGAAAAAAAAATATTTTAAAATATTTTTTTATTTGTATTTCATTTCAACATTTTATTTATTGGTTTTAATATTTTTTAATATAATATCTTAAAAATTAATATTATTAAACTATATTCATATCCAATGAATAGAGATCATTAAGTTTGTAAATTGGGTAAAATTAGGTACGTTAGTAATTTGAACGTTTATAACGTTTTTTTAATATTAAATTTTAAATATGTAAAAAGAAAATCTATTTTTCAGTTCTAAAATAATATTTTATAAATAATATGCAATTTAAATGTTTCGTTTTAAGACGAATTTTTTGTTTGCTTTTGATAAAGCTAGAAGTGGAAAATACTCTTTCACCAATAGTAGATGTTGGACAAATAGCCAAAAGACAATTATATAAATTTTCCAACTTTTTACTTCTTTTGTCGCATTTATCAAGATATATGAAATCATCATATAATGATGAATGATTTTGTACAGTATCTTTTTTACGATTTTGAATACTGTTTATTGTGTTATTTAGATCAGAAATTAAACTATTTGAATATATCAGACTTACATCTAAATCTTCATACCCAAACGATTATAAGAGTGTTCGGAAAAAATAAAAGAGACCAATTTACAAAATATTCGAAACCGATCGGTTTTAAAAAAAAGAAACCGGTCGACCGGTTTCGGTTTTTGAATACTCTAGTTAGCAGTTTCTCGCTGTCTGCTCGAGAAGTTTCTATTTGTTCCATCATAGCAGCAAACATTGCGCTTAACTCCATATTACCTTCCAATTTACGGGTACTAACCTCCATTGCTTCTTTTTCTTCAAATTCGTAATTCGCAAATTCAATGTTACGCCGCTCAAATTCCTCTATTTGCCGTTTTTGCAATTCTGTCTTATTACCTGCTGTTCCACTTTAAGCTCATCCAATTTCATAATTGCTTATTATTTTGCAATCCCACTTGTTACCGCCGTCACTTAATTAGTAGGCTTGGTAGTTAAAGCTACAATTTAATTTATATATTATTTACTTTGTTAATTCTCTTTTACTCATTTTTATTTTATATATTTGCTTTACATAAAGTAACACGTAGACAAAACTTTAATATTTACTTGTTATACAGAAAAATATAGTTCAAAATGGCAGTGAGTTTTTAGCATCATTTGTATCAAATACTAAAATTTTAAAGCGCTCTGAAATTAGTAAAGTTTCATTATTATAATTTAACAAAACCACATTACATGTGAATTTAAAGAATTAAATAAATGAATTCATTTAGTATTTTAAAAAGAGTGCTATTAAAAAGTATTTTTATTTTCGCGTTGCAAAAACAACACCACTTCTGACACCAATTGTTACGATTTTACCCTTTATAAAATCGTTGATTTATTTACCTTTTAAATAAATCTAGTTCTTTCTTTATTACAAATAATAAACACTGTTTGAAATTATTTATAGCTCTATTATTTGTAACCGTCACTAAAAATTACAGAAATACACTTTAATAGCACACTTTATTTACACGATTTAGATAAACTAAACGTTAGCCACACTTTAGTTCTTCACACTCTGCGTTTTACTTATAAACTGAACTACTGCGTCATCAAATACCAGTATTTATACGAGTAGTCAGGTATTCTAGTTATTTCCAGTTTATTACGACACTAGATGTTTCCAGCTGTCAAAATTCGCGTGAAGAAATTTCTTGTAACAATATATTAAAAAAAGGATCAGAAGTGAAGATACCGTAAATTTGACATTAAAAGTAAAAAAATTTACTAAAATATTTTTCAAAACAGAAATTACCAAATTAAAACAAAATGATAAATTCGTTTCTGTTTTTACAATTTTTAAGCATTTGGTTTTTTTTTTAATTTTGTCTAAAATGTTTTTTGAAAAAAATAAATAAAAAAGTTTTGATGCTCGATAAAAAAAAATAATTTTGAAATTTTGTACTAATATTAATAATATTTAGTAATTTTTTTTTGCTGATTTTAGCAGATTTTAAATTCCACTTTACAAAAAGTATACTAAAATTTTGTAGCGGCTACTAACTTTTCTACTAATTTCATTGTGCTACACGTCAGCAGACATGTGTTGCTAAGATTAGCAAAAAATACCGCTGGGCTCAAATTAGCAAAATTTCCCATAATAACAGCAAAATTTTCAGTTGCGATTACAGACATTTTTTGGCGATTGTACTTGCTTTTCAGTAATACCAACACAGTGGTTTTTTATTTTAATACCCCTCTCAATCAGACAATCCCAAGATTTGTCTTGACTTCTGAAAATGTGTCACATCTGTAGCTTTAGCAAACATATCAGCTAATTGTTAATCTGTCCCAATATGCTCTATTTTAATCTTATTATTAGCCACACTGTTACAATTGATACGCACGCTTTTAAAGTTTAATTTGGATTGATTTTTATTGTCTAATTCCGTTTTAGTTTTCCACATAAAAGTTACATGTTTGTTCTATATTAGTAATGACAACAAGTGTTGCTAATATGTATATAAAAATTTACCTAAATATATTACATAACTCCCCCTTTAAAAATTCAAAAGTTACCCAAGAAACATTTTTACGGACTCTCCGATACGTACAGATTCATGAATCTCGCTTCTACTGTACGTTTACGGTCCGAAAATACGTATCCGTCAAAGCTTGTAAGTAAACGGACCGTATAATTGAATTATCGAAAACAATACGTTTTTACTCTGTTTTGGTGTATCTGTTTCTGTACCGTCAAATACGGACCACTGTTTTTCACCAGTTTTTCTTCCGTTGCTTTTGGATTTGCTTAGTAATAAAAAACTAATACTTAAATATCCCTCAGGTAAATATTTATAACATAATTTATAATTTATAATGATGTGTGCAAAATTATGTTGATTTGCAAATAAAAATATTGCCCGACAGCTTAAAATAATTTTGTGAAAAAATTTGCAAATTTGCATTGTTTGCTTCATCATATCGTAAGTACCACAATTTAAACCAAAATTAAATATTTGTTTTATTTATTTCATGATTTTTAATGGACCACAATCGCAGTGATTGATGGATGGTAATTGCGCTGGAGATAAATATGGTATGTGTTTAGTGTTTGTTGGATTTAGTTTATTTAGTTTTGTTATTTTAATTTAAATATATTTGTAAATAAATTTAAAGAAAAAAAATAAAAAATTGCTACTAACAATTTAAATAATATGCCTCTACACAAATCCGTTTTTTGTTGAAAAAACGGTATGAATACGGATCCGTAAACGATCCGTCACTGACGGACTATTAACGGACAACTCCGTTTTTCATCCGATATATCCGGTCCGTCATTGACGGCTTTTAAGCGGATTCGAATCAGTTTCGATGTTCCTTAAAATCCGTTTTCTGGTCCGTTTACGGATAAAGAAAACGGTACGTAAACGGAGTTGGATTCCGTACGTATTGTTTGTTGGGTATATAAGGAACAATGTTTATAAATTTTAATAAATAATAAGTTCTTATAAAATGATTTTAATTTTTTAGTTTTTTTGAAATATGTCAGGAGAATAATGACATACTTCCTTTCGAGGCCTGGCTCTTTTACGAAGCGTTGGTACATCTTGATTTACAGTTGATACAGCTCGACTTGTAGTTGGTACATCTTCAATAGCTTGAAATGACGTTGGCATACTGTTTTCTTGCAATTGATCTTGTGGTGCTGCTGCACGTTGCTGCAACAATGCTGACATATATGATCATTATCAGTAAGACTAAACTTGTTTTGTTGCAATTTTGAAGAATTCTTTAATATATCTTGTTGGAGATTTGAAGAATTTCCAGGCTTCATTTGATTAATGTTACGTCGACAAAAACCCATATAAGTTTCAATGGCAAACATCATTTTATCAGCTTTACGCTTAATTTTTCCCGGAATCTATTTTCTCTCCCTTGCACAATTACGAATATACACTTACCAGAAAAACTATGCGTACAAACATGATCTGCAAGTTTGTCTTTAAAAAATGTGTTAAAAAAATACATAGAAAATTTACAGCAAGTAGTATATTTAATAGGCTTTATTTCAATGTAACTTCTTACTTTCTAGCACTTAAACTTTTAATAATATAACAAAAAATGTTAAAAATCGTATTTTTTAATCAGAAAAAGTATGCGTACAAAAGCAAAAATCTATTGAAAAATCCGTATTTTTTGACAATTTAGTACGAAGTCGAAAACCCTTTACATTTTATAATGCTTAGGATCATTGGATGAGGTTATAAAACGTAAAGGGTATCCGACTTCGTACTAAAGTGTCAAAAAATACGGATTTTTCAATAGATTTTTGCTTTTTAAAAAATACAATTTTGAAAATTTTTTGTTACATTATTAAAAGTTTAAGTGCTAGAAAGTAAGAAGTTACATTGAAATAAAGCCTTTTAAATATACTATTTGCTGTAAAAAAAAGAATTTTCTAAGTATTTTTTAACACATTTTCTTTAAAGACAAACTTGCAGAACATGTTTGTACGCATAGTTTTTCTGGTAATTGTATACTTGTTGATTAATGTTGTATCTTGAATCAAGCGAAGTATTTTCTTGTGTTGTTTTTTGCATATCTTGTGGTGTTTTTGAATAATGCAATAATTGCGACCAAATTGTACGAACAGGTCTACCACGCAAAAGTTCTGCAGGAGACTTTCCTTCTGCATTGGGCATAAAACGATATGTTGAAAGGTATTTATGAACTGCATTTCCGATAGTCATATTATTCAGTGCCCTCAGGGTAAAGATGTGATATAACTGCGCCTACTCCATACGGTGAGGCTTCAGTAGCGAGGATCAACTGGCCTTTATGTTTTTAGGATGTTTTACATTTTTTACGGGATGAACACCTGATTCATCCGGCAGTATACCTTTGTTGCTGATTTGCCATCCTAGACATGTTATTTTATCTTGTAAAAATTGGCACTTGATGTTTACATTTAATACCATTGTCTCTTAAGATTTGTAGAACTTTCTCAAGACGATGCATATGTTCTGGCAGCATTGGTGCTGATATAATGATATCGTCAAGGTAATTACCACAACATTCTATACCAGTTAGAAATTGTTAAAATAAATTTTTGAAAAATAGCTGGAGCGCTAGCAACCATTACGTTTTTAGATTCATCATCTTACGCTTAGATTCACAGCGTACACAGTGAAGACACGGTGATTGGAGCGCCTTTTTTTCTTTTACGGCCTTTTAGAAAACTACGTGGAAACTACTATTTTAATACACTATAAAAGCAACTGCGCTATGAAAAACTGTAGGTGAAACAACTGTATGACAATTATTCTGTCTCTCTTCCTTGCGTCTGATTTTCCAATTCGTCAGCTTATTATTGGTTTGGCCCAATCACCATTTTTGTAATAATAGAGGCGATTGGATTATATATAATATCAATATTCTCTTTCTAATTCTGAAACCCGTTTTTCGATATCTGGCATCATAACTGAGATAACTAATATCAACTTTGATATAAAATTAAGAATGAAAACCATTTTCATTGTTTTTCTTTTAAATCTTTGGGCAAACTAATAATAAGCTGACGATTAATTAAATGTGTTTTGTGAGTGTGTTTATTTGCTTATACATTTCACAGATCATATAAATGTGAAACTTTGTTGTATGTTTTGTTCTTTTGAATACTGAGATAAAATAAAAAAAAAATACATTAATTATGTGCAAAAATGCTATAAAAACATAAAACAGTTTTTGTTATTACAATATGTAACCCAAGTATAAAATTTGTTGTGAGTTTGTACTAAGTTTATGAAACAACAATTTTAGGAAATACAGTCATGTTGCACTTCTATGGAATCTCTTTGATATTTTTGGCGATCATATGTTTTAAAACATGCTGTGTAGTTGTTCACTTTTACACATTATTTTTTTGTATACATTGTTTTTAAATCTCTTTCTCGCCTAGGACATGAAATACAACAACAACCCTCACCATACGGTTTTGGATCACTCGTTTGACAGCTGTCATTTCTGACATCACTGGTATACCCTGTGCTTAGATTCATCATCTAATTCGATTTGTAAATAAGCGTCTTTAAGGACGATTGTTGAAAAATATTTACCATAACGTATTGTATGAAGTAAATTTTCGCGTGTTGGCAATGGATATTGCTCTATTTGTGTGTTGACAGCTAACTTAAAATCGCCACATATACGAATTTCATTGTTTGGTTATTGTGCTGAATCCCAATCGCTGAATTTTACGGGTTTTAAAATGACTTGATTTTTGAGCCATTTAATTTCTTTTTTAAATTGTGGTATTTGTGCAAATGTAATTCGTCTATTTCTAAATAATTTGGGTTGAGCCTCGGGTTTCAAACGAATATTAGCTTTAAAGTTTTTAACCGTACCGAGGGCAGGTTCAAAAATGTCTTTATATTTTAACCAAAGTTCATTTATTTTGTTTTACAATCACTTGAAATTGTGTTTACTTGTTTAATTTCAAAACCGAATTTTTTAAAAAGGTCATGCCCAAAAAGATTGTCGTCAATTTCATTCGAATTTACTACCCTTTTCCATTGGCCTTTTAACTTTATTGCCAATAGTTTTTCGATACTTGCTTCTTGGGTTTTCATACAAAGAAAAATCATATTACCACAATCCGACATCTCAAAATGCTTCGATAATTATAGCTTAAGCCTTTCAATACTTAACACTTTGTTCCCAGCTAAGATCATCATTTTGCTCCAAACATAATTTTGTATAAAGACAGTTATCATGCATTGGTCTCTTGAACCCCAACAAAACTAGAAAATTGTTAATCTTTACGTTCCAATACTTTGGCGCTTGCTTTAGGCCGTATAAAGATTTGTTTAGTTTGCAAGCCATACCATCATTCGCCCTTACTCCTATAGGTATTGCCATATACACATCTTCTTGCAAGACACCATGAAGGAAGGCTGTCTTTACAACAAGTTGATGAAATATGTACTTACGATGTGGGCCAATAGCCAACACTACACGAATTGTTAATTTTGCAACAGAAGCATATGTCTCAAAAAACCTTAACCAACCGAGCTTTATATTTCGTTTGATTTCCATTTTCATCCTCTTTGGTACCCATTTTAATTTCATAAGTTTGGCATTTTTAGGAGCTTATACTATTTTTCATACCAGGTTTTTATCCATTGCTTACACTCAGAAAAAAAGTTAGTAGAAAAATTTGTAAACGGTTTTCAATCCCACTTTACTATTTTTGTACTAATTTTTAGTAAAAAAAATATTATTTAGCAAATTTTTTTGCTGTTTACATTTTACAAATTACAGAATATTAACAAATTTTTGTTGCTAATTTCAGAAATCATTTTACAAATTTTTGAAAACCGATTTGCTACAATTAACAAAAAAATTACTAATTTTAAAGAAGTGGATATTGAGGGAAATGTTATTTCTAATTAAAACTTACACCTACACATTTAAATTGCCATAAAATGTTACATGTATTAAAAAAAGGATCGGAAGTGAATATACCGACATCCATTTAAAATAGCACTAAAAAGTTTTTTTAGTTCTAAAAATCAGCTCTAAAAACAATTGAAATTTGATCTTAAATGTAAAAAAAATTGACAAATATTTTTCAAAAAAGAAATTACCAAATTAAAACAAAATAATAAATTCGTTTATGTTTTAACAACTTTTAAGATTTTTAAGCCTTTGATTTTTTTTTAATTTTGTCTAAAATATTTTTTGAAAAAAAAAAATAAATGATATAAAAAAATGTTTAGTGATTCTTTTTGCTGATTTTAGCAAACAAGTTTTAAATTCCACTTTGCAAAAAGTTTACTAAAAATTTAGTAGCGTCTACTATTTTTTCTACTAATTTTATTGTACTACACGTCAGCAGACATATGTTGCTTAGATTAGCAAAAAATTCCGCTGAGCTCAAATTAGCAAAATTTCCTGTAATAACAGCAAAATTTTCAGTTGCCATTACAGACTTTTTTGGTGAGTGTAGAGTTCATTGTAAATTGCTTTTAACCACCTATCAGCGTCATGAAGGGAACGAATTTCATCATATGTTTCAGGAATGGTTTTATTTGATACAGTAGCTCCTAGCCCAGTGATGTAATCTAGAAGTTTACTAGGCAAACGACTTTCTCTACTACCACGACGAACTGGAATAGTGGTAGGAACCTCAGGTGTATCTTCTGATAAAACATCATTTGCAGACAAAAAAATTATGTCATCATTAAGGTCAACTGGCATAGTTGAATTTTTATTTCCATTAATATCAGGTATAGACAGAGCATCTTTTCATTCTTTTTCACCTTCTGGCTCTTTCACCTTCTGGCTCGTTTTCTGGATTTATCTCATTTTCGATAGACTCAAATGGAAAACAATTCTCTTCAAATTTTACATACCTTGCAATTACAACTTTTTGCTTTTGTATATCCCAAATACGATATCCAGGTATATGCCTTACAACCAAAAACTCTTATCTTATCAATTTTTTTTTGACACCAAACCACATCTTCGGTCGAGTCATTAATATGTCAAGGCAAGGACAACAATTAATTATTCAATCAACATTGTTCTCACCTTTTCTGTAATAGTGCGGTTATGTAACATAACTTTTGTTATTTAGTTTTAGTAATGTTATTTACAGACGTCTGCTCTGTTGGCGACTTTAAAGGCCGAAAGCAAGCCTCGTCAAACTTTTCAGTTTGTACTTTTTACATATTCCATCTGACTTTAGCAATGTTGCTTTTTATACCCTTCACCACAGGTGGAAGGGTATATATAAGTTTGTCATTCCGTTTGTAATTTCTACAATATTGATCTTAAACCCTATAAAGTATATATATTCTGGGTCCTTATGAAGAGCGAAGTTGATTTAATGATGTCAGACGGACGGTGTTGAAATGGGTTTTCCGAAGAAACCCAGGACTTGATTGTTATTTATTTCTGTTACATGTGGTCCATTTCTGTTTGCTATTGAAAATCAGACAGATCGGTTAATAAATGGCTGAGATATTAGCAAAAAACCAGGACTACCTCTAATTTTTTCCGTAAAATCCCTTTGTTTAATATGTATGAAGAATTTTACGCATAACAAACACATCCATTTGTTGAAATTCTTTTTTTCATCTCCACCTATACACAAACAACAAACACATACAAAGATTTGTCATTTAAATAAAAACTAAACAAATCTCTAATGAACGAAAACTGTTTATTTAATTCTATTAACGGTGGTTCCGCATGACCTTAATAGCTCATTTGTCTAAACGCTATGTAACAAATGTTTTTTTTTCTAAGACCACGGGTTCGAATCCTACACCACCTCAATTCAATTTTTTTTATTTTCTTAAGACTTTTTTTTGTTTTTTTTTAACATTTAATAAAATTTTATATTAATAATTAAATAATCCATAAATAGGCTAAAAACATCAAAATTTTTATAAAAACCCTCTGATACAAACAAAATACAAACGGTTTTATTTCTATTTTTTGTTCCGATTTAAAAGAATTTATAAAAAGATTTTTAAACCATTTTATTTCTCATATATTAAGAAAATTTTATACATAATTCCTCTCTGAGTGCAACTATTTTAGGTCATAACTTATAATAATTTATAAAAAAATTTATAAACTATTTTTCTTAAAATTTTTAAAATTAAGCTAAAGAAATTAAAAATATTTTTTAATAAAAAAGCGAAATAAAATCCCAAATGCAAATTTGCCAGCTAAATCAAACGTTTTTGTATAAATAAAACACATGCTGTTCTAGTGATTTCTTTTAACGATTTGTTGAAATTCTTTTCTTTCACCTCTTCACCTTTTAAACACAAACAACAAACACTATTCTAGAGCTGTAATATGATCTATGGATACGTCTTATATAGCAAAAGATCAAAAATCTTTAGTATAACATATTTGCTGAAAAAACTCGGAAATGACGGTTTAGATACAAAAAAGTTATGCCCAAAACATAAATTTTTTTAAGTACCTATTTTCTGGAACCATAAATCTTCCCGAGTCCAAGTTTTTCACCAAACTAAATGGTTAATTTCCTCTTAAAGGCGTCCGTATATAAATCTGTCCATTTCACATATGTCTATGTATAAACTTCAGTTCTTTCCCAACCATGGTGAAGGGTATATAAGATTCGGCATAGCCGAATTTAGCCGCTCTTACTTGTTTATGTTAACTTAGTTATTAGAGTAAGACACATATAGCTCTAAGAATGTTGTTATTATATATAGAATGTTAGACAATCAATGTAATCGAAAAAGAAGAAGACTTAATAAAAATTTTACTTACTTAATAATTTATTTCTTGTAATGCGAAACAAAAGCAAGCTTGTTAATTAGAGCATTTATATTAATAGTACTAATAAATGTTAACCGTTTCCCCAAAAATGTGCCTATATGACGAACTCGGTAACTCTAACACTCGCATGTGTAAACAGAAAACCTCCGTGAAGTTAGCGAAGTCGCTAACTTTTTTTTCGTAAATAACAGGGTGACTTCATTCAACACCACTTTTTTCAACTATTTGCGACGTCGTTAGCGTTTTCAATCATATAGTACTGTTTTTAACAACTGCAATACTTTCCGATGCTAACTTTTTTACCAAAAAAAACAAATAAAAACAATGACTTGAATGTGATTTGGAATTCCTAAAAACCTTATCTGTGGAGCACCTACACCCGTCGCCAGACTTTTGAAACCAGCACCTTATAGAAGGTGACTTAATAGATAATAAAGTTGATTGTAATTTTACAGGAAATTTTTTCGAACTTCTAACTTTTAAAGCTGTGGCACATTTAATTTTGTAAAATTTCGTATTGGATAGAGAAATAACAAGAATACAGCGGTTTATTTAATTGCAAAATATGAAAACTTTTTAAATAGTGTTTTAAAAACGCTTCATATAGCAATACCATTTACAACAACAATTGCTATACACTTCGGCTGTAGAACAGTTTGGCAAATATGATTGCAAATGACTTATGTTTGCTATAATTTTGCAAATGTTTTTGTAAATGATGTCCCGTTATTTTAACGCGTGACATTCAATTATTTGTGATACTCCTCAGTCTTCTTCTTTTGTTTCATGGATCAGTTTTATAAAGTTACATTCCGAACTTCACCAAAAACTGTTGGCGGAAATTATTAGTGGATGAATTGGCGGAAAAGTTATGTTGGAAAGGCACAGAGGAGAAAAATAGTGTGTGCAGCCTGGAAAATCCTTCGAAAGTACGTAATGTATTTATAAACACATTCATTCACTTTTTAAATTAAAATATATATATATATATTCATTACCCATACTATGAAGACATCTGTATATACAGCCAAAAAAGTCCCTATAAAATGCTCTGTATCCAGTAAAATGTCTTTAGAATAAAGAAAAGTATGAAGACAGTCCCCAAAGAAACAAAATGTCTTCATAGTAACTTGTGGAACGAAAAACCGTCCCCGCAACATGCGCTGTGCAGTCTTTAAAGTATGCGCAATGCATATATATATATATATATATTTATATATATGTGCACAGCTCATGAAGACATTTTGTTACTTTGAGGACCGTCCTTAAACTTTTAATTAATCTACTGTATACACTAAAGACAGTTTACTGGATACAGCGCATATTAGAGGGACTTTTTTGGCTGTATATACAGATGTCTTCAAAGTATGCCCAATGAATATATATATATATATATATATATATATATATATATATATATATATATATATATATATATATATATATATATATGCATTGCCCATGCTTTGAAGACATCTGTATATACAGCCAAAAAAGTCCCTATAAAATGCGCTGTATCCAGTAAAATGTCTTCAGTGTAAACAGTAGAATAACGAAAAGTTTAAGGACAGTCCCCAAAGTAACAAAATGTCTTCATAGTAACTTGTGGAACGAAAACCCGTCCCCGCAACATGCGCTATGCACATATATATATATATATGTTGCGGGGACGCGTTTTCGTTCCACAAGTTACTATGAAGACATTTTGTTACTTTGGGGACTGTCCACAAACTTTTCATTATTCTACTGTTTACACTGAAGACATTTTACTGGATACAGCTCATATTACGGGGTCTTTTTTGGCTGTATATACAGATGTCTTCAAAGTATGTGAAATGCATATATATATATATATATACATATATATATTCATTGTGCATACTTTGAAGACATCTGTATATACAGCCAAAAAAGTCCCTATAATATGCGCTGTGTCCAGTAAACTGTCTTTAGTGTATACAGTAGATTAATTAAGTTTCCAGAATAAACCAGACTCATCAGCATTATAAAGCTGATCGTTGCTTAACTCCATTTCAGTCATTATAGCTTTAAGTTTTTCTTTAAACGGCTCCACTAGTCGAGGCTGCGAAGACGGTTTTTCGCCTGAAATTTGAAGTAGTCGAACGCCGTACCTTTTCTTGAAGCCTTGGAGCCAGCCATCGCTAGCGTTGAAACCACCTTCGCTTTCCTTAAACTTTGAATTAAGTTTCTTTGCTTTTTCCTTCAGCATTAAAGCACTAACTGGCCAGTTTTTATTCCGCATACGAATAAACCAGCGATAAAGAGCTTTCTCCATTTTGGGCAACTCTGAAGTGCGCAGCGTTTTTCTTTTTCCAGGCACGGAGAATGTATTGTTTACACATTTTAAAATCATTTCTCTTTTCCGGTTAATTCCACATATGGTTGATTTAGCAACATTATATTTTTTTGCTAAGCACGTAACACTTGATCCTTTCTTCAAAAAATCGAGAATTTCTGCTTTTTGTTTTAATGTCAAGCACACAGATTTTTTACAACTCATTTTTACGCAGCGAATATAAGGCGAAACGCGGTACAAAGCCAAAATTGCCACTAAAATGATTTGTGTGTTACATTTACAAACGAAGAGCCAAATAACTTCCTATTAGGGGACTCCCAAGAAACAGTATTATGTATTTGAAATCAAAGCTAACTATGAAACGTATAAAACAATGTTCAACCTCTAAAACGTTGAAATGTCTATTGTTCACGTTATAGAGCTTTCTTGCTTTGTTCACGTTTTAGAGTAGTCAATGCACAAATAAAAATTGTTCACGTTTTGGGGTGTTCACGTTTTGGAGTATTCACGTTATCGAGAGTGCACTGTATTACAAGTTAATAATGTAAATTTTTTTGCATTTATTATAATAACAAAATGAATTGATACATTATTCAAAGTATTATCCATCGATAGCCAAAACTGCTCCGGTTTTGAGGTAAAGAATGAACCAAGCCAATTTCTGGTACCCTGTTCTGAAGTGAAGTGTATTCCATTAAGGGCGTTCTGCATCGATCGAAACAAATGGTAGTCAGAAGGGACAAGGTCTGGGCTCTAAGGCGGGTGAGCCAAAACTTCCAAATCCACTATTTTCCAAAGAAATTTTGACCGGTCTTGCAACATGTGGCGTTGTCATGATGGAAGATTATTGCCTCGTGTCTGGTCGAATATTCAAACGAATCAATTGTGTTCGGTACAGGTCCCCTGTAATCATCTGTCTCGATTATAACAGCTCATAATACAAAACACCCTTCTGATCCAATCAAATACAGAGCATTACCTTGGCGCCATGAATATTCGGCTTCGGCGTTGATTTGGCTGGCTTTGCATTGAAAAAAATGTGTATTAACACTTTGGCGCCTTTCGAATACTGAATTATAATGACAGATGTTTACCCTCCAAAATACCATATTTGTTATTATTGACACAAACCATATGTGATAGTTATGCCATCTATTGTCCAAATCGACAACAGATGGCATAACTTATATATATATATATATATATATATATATATATATATATGCATTGCCCATACTTTGAAGACATCTGTATATACAGCCAAAAAAGTCCCTATAAAATGCGCTGTGTCCAGTAAAATGTCTTCAGAGTAAACACTAGAATAATGACAGTCCCCAAAGTAACAAAATGTCTTCATAGTAACTTGTGGAACGAAAACCCGTCCCCGCAATATGTGCTGTGCACATATATATATATATATATATATATATATATATATATATATATATATATATATATATATATATATATATATATATGTGCACATCACATGTTCCGGGGACGGGTTTTCGTTCCACAAGTTACTATGAAGACATTTTGTTACTTTGGGGACTGTCCTTAAACTTTTCGTTATTCTAGTGTTTACTCTGAAGACATTTTACTGGACACAGCGCATTTTATAGGGACTTTTTTGGTTGTATATACAGATGTCTTCAAAGTATGGGCAATGAATATATATATATATATATATATATATATATATATATATATATATATTCATTATGCATACTTTGAAGACATCTGTGTATACAGCCAAAAAAGTATATATATATATTCATTATGCATACTTTGAAGACATCTGTATATACAGCCAAAAAAGTCCCTATAATATGCGCTGTATCCAGTAAAATGTCTTCAGTGTATATAGTAGATTAATGTAAAGTTTGAGGTCAGTCTCCAAATGTCTTCATAGTAACCTGTGAAACGAAAAACCGTCCCCGCAACATGTGCTGTGCACACATATATATATATATTCACTGTGCATACAATGAAGACATCTGTATATACAGCCAAAAAAGTCCCTATAATATTCGCTGTATTCAGCAAAATGTCTTCAGTGTAAACAGTCGAATAACGAAAACTTTAAGGACAGTCTTCAAAGTAACAAAATGTCTACATAGTAACTTGTGGAACGAAAAACCGTCCCCGCAACATGCGCCGTGCACATATATATATATATATATATATATATATATATATATATATATATATATATATATGCATTGTCCATACTTTGAAGACATCTGTATATACAGCCAAAAAAGTCCCTATAAAATGCGCTGTGTCCAGTAAAATGTCTTCAGAGTAAACACTAGAATAATGAAAAGTTTAAGGACAGTCCCCAAAGTAACAAAATGTCTTTATAGTAACTTGTGGAACGAAAACCCGTCCTCGGAACATGTGCTGTGCACATATATATATATATATATATATATATATATTCATTGCCCATACTTTGAAGACATCTGTATATACAGCCAAAAAAGTCCCTATAATATGCGCTGTATCCAGTAAAGTGTCTTCAGTGTAAACAGTGGAATAACGAAAAGTTTAAGGACAGTCTCCAAAGTAACAAAATGTCTTCATAGTAACTTGTGGAACGAAAACCCGTCCCCGCAATATGTGCTGTGCACATATATATATATATATATATATATATATATATATATATATATATATATATATATATATATATATATATATATATATATATATATATATATATATATTCATTGCGCATACTTTGAAGACATCTGTATATACAGCCAAAAAAGTCCCTATAATATGCGCTGAATCCAGTAAAATGTCTTTAGTGTAAACAGTAGAATAACAAAAAGTTTAAGGACAGTCCCCAAAGTAACAAAATGTCTTCATAGTAACTTGTGGAACGAAATCCCGTCCCCGCAACATGCGCTATGCACATATATATATATATATATATATATATATATATATATGTGCACAGCTCATGTTGCGGGGACGGTTTTTCGTTCCATAAGTTACTATGAAGACATTTTGATTCTTTAGGGACTGTCCTCAAACATTTCATTAATCTACTGTATACACTAAAGACATTTTACTGGATACAGAGCATATTATAGGGACTTTTTTGGCTGTATATTCAGATGTCTTCAAAGTATAAGCAATGCACATATATATATATATATATATATATATATATATATATATATATATATATTCATTGCCCATACTTTGAAGACATCTGTATATACAGCCAAAAAAGTCCCTATAATATGCGCTGTATCCAGTAAAATGTCTTCAGTGTAAACAGTAGATTAATTAAAAGTTTTAGGACGGTCCTCAAAGTAACAAAATGTCTTCATAGTAACTTGTGGAACGAAAAACCGTCCCCGGGGACGGGTTTTCGAAGACATTTTGTTACTTTGGGGACTGTCCACAAACTTTTCATTATTCTACTGTTTACACTGAAGACATTTTACTGGATACAGCTCATATTACGGGGTCTTTTTTGGCTGTATATACAGATGTCTTCAAAGTATGTGAAATGCATATATATATACATATATATATTCATTGTGCATACTTTGAAGACATCTGTATATACAGCCAAAAAAGTCCCTATAATATGCGCTGTGTCCAGTAAACTGTCTTTAGTGTATACAGTAGATTTATTAAAAGTTTAAGGACGGTCCTCAAAGTAACAAAATGTCTTCATAGTAACTTGTGGAACGAAAAACCGTCCCCGCAACATGAGCTGTACACATATATATATATATATATATATATATATATATATATATATATATATATATATATATATATATATATATATATATATATATATGTGTGTGCACGGCGCATGTTGCGGGGACGGTTTTTCGTTCCACAAGTTACTATGTAGACATTTTGTTACTTTGAAGACTGTCGTTTAAGTTGTTTACACTGAAGACATTTTGCTGAATACAGCGAATATTATAGGGACTTTTTTGGCTGTATATACAGATGTCTTCATTGTATGCACAATGAATATATATATATATGTGTGCACAGCACATGTTGCGGGGACGGTTTTTCGTTTCACAGGTTACTATGAAGACATTTGGAGACTGACCTCAAACTTTACATTAATCTACTATATACACTGAAGACATTTTACTGGATACAGCGCATATTATAGGGACTTTTTTGGCTGTATATACAGATGTCTTCAAAGTATGCATAATGAATATATATATATATATATATATATATATATATATATATATATATATATATATTATATATATATATATATATATATATATATATATATATAAGTTATGCCATCTGTTGTCGATTTGGACAATAGATGGCATAACTATCACATATGGTTTGTGTCAATAATAACAAATATGGTATTTTGGAGGGTAAACATCTGTCATTATAATTCAGTATTCGAAAGGCGCCAAAGTGTTAATACACATTTTTTTCAATGCAAAGCCAGCCAAATCAACGCCGAAGCCGAATATTCATGGCGCCAAGGTAATGCTCTGTATTTGATTGGATCAGAAGGGTGTTTTGTATTATGAGCTGTTATATTCGAGACAGATGATTACAGGGGACCTGTACCGAACACAATTCATTCGTTTGAATATTCGACCAGACACGAGGCAATAATCTTCCATCATGACAACGTCACATGTTGCAAGACCGGTCAAAATTTCTTTGGAAAATAGTGGATTTGGAAGTTTTGGCTCACCCGCCTTAGAGCCCAGACCTTGTGCCTTCTGACTACCATTTGTTTCGATCGATGCAGAACGCCCTTAATGGAATACACTTCACTTCAGAACAGGGTACCAGAAATTGGCTTGGTTCATTCTTTACCTCAAAACCGGAGCAGTTTTGGCTATCGATGGATAATACTTTGAATAATGTATCAATTCATTTTGTTATTATAATAAATGCAAAAAAATTGACATTATTAACTTGTAATACATATATATATATATATATATATGTGTGTGCAGTGCATGATGCGGGGACGGTTTTTCGTTCCACAAGTTACTATGAAGACATTTTGATTCTTTGCGGACTGTCCTCAAACATTTCATTAATCTACTGTCAACACTGAAGACATTTTACTGGATACAGCGCATATTACAGGGACTTTTTTGGCTGTATATACAGATGTCTTCAAAGTATGTGAAATGCATATATATCTATATATATATATATATATATATATATATATGCATTCCACATACTTTGAAGACATCTGTATATACAGCCAAAAAAGACCCCGTAATATGAGCTGTATCCAGTAAAATGTCTTCAGTGTAAACAGTAGAATAATGAAAAGTTTGTGGACAGTCCCCAAAGTAACAAAATGTCTTCATAGTAACTTGTGGAACGAAAACCCGTCCCCGCAACATGCGCTATGCATATATATATATATATATATATATATATATATATATATGCATTGCCCATACTTTGAAGACATCTGTATATACAGCCAAAAAAGTCCCTATAAAATGCGAAAAACCTTCCCCTTGCGGGGAAGGGTTTTCGTTTCACAAGTCACTATGAAGACATTTTGTTACTTTGGGGACTGGCCACAAACTTTTCATTATTATACTGTTTACACTGAAGACATTTTACTGGATACAGCTCATATTACGGGGTCTTTTTTGGCTGTATATGCAGATGTCTTCAAAGTATGTGAAATGCATATATATATATATATATATATATATATATATATGTGCACAGAGCATGTTGCGGGGACGGGTTTTCGTTCCACAAGTTACTATGAAGACATTTTAGTACTTTGGGGACCGTCCTCAAACTTTTAATTACTCTACTGTTTACACTGAAGACATTTTACTGGATACAGCGCATTTTATAGGGACTTTTTTGGCTGTATATACAGATGTCTTCAAAGTATGGGCAATGAATATATATATATATATATGCATTTCACATACTTTGAAGACATCTGTATATACAGCCAAAAAAAGACCCCGTAATATGAGCTGTATCCAGTAAAATGTCTTCAGTGTAAACAGTAGAATAATGAAAAGTTTGTGGACAGTCCCCAAAGTAACAAAATGTCTTCATAGTAACTTGTGGAACGAAAACCCGTCCCCGCAACATGCGCTATGCACATATATATATATATATATATATATATATATATGTGCACGGCGCATGTTGCGGGGTCGGTTTTTCGTTCCACAAGCTACTATGAAGACATTTTGTTACTTTGGGGACTGTCCTTAAACTTTTCGTTATTCAACTGTTTACACTGAAGACATTTTACTGGATACAGAGCATATTATAGGGACTTTTTTTGGCTGTATATACAGATGTCTTCAAAGTATGGGCAATGAATATATATATATATATATATATATATATATATATATATATATGTGCACAGTGCATGTTGCGGGGACGGTTTTTTCGTTTCACAGGTTACTATGAAGACATTTTGATTCTTTGGAGACTGACCTCAAACATTTCATTAATCTACTATATACACTGAAGACATTTTACTGGATACAGCGCATATTATAGGGACTTTTATATATATATATATATATATATATATATATATATTCATTGCCCATACTTTGAAGACATCTGTATATACAGCCAAAAAAGTCCCTATAATATATATATATATATATATATATATATATATGTGCACAGCACATGTTCTGGGGACGGGTTTTCGTTCCACAAGTTACTATAAAGACATTTTGTTACTTTAGGGACTGTCCTTAAACTTTCCGTTATTCTACTGTTTACACTGAAGACATTTTACTGTGTCCAGTACTGGACAGTAAAATGTCTTCAGTGTAAACAGTAGAATAACGGAAAGTTTAAGGACAGTCCCTAAAGTAACAAAATGTCTTTATAGTAACTTGTGTGCACAGCACATGTTGCGGGGACGGTTTTTCGTTCCACAAGTTACTATGAAGACATTTTGTTACTTTGGGGACTGTCCTTAAACTTTTCGGTATTCTACTGTTTACACTGGAGACATTTTACTGGATACATCGATATAAATCTCTTAGCCTGTCGTTGGCCACGAGATGTTTGCCAATAATCGTAAAATCTCGACTCTCTCCACAACCTGAGCCTCTCCTTAATATATCCCATGGGCACCCCGGAGAAAGGTTCAGGGCCTATGGAGGGCCGGCGGGCACCTCGGTTGGCCAGACAGTCCGCCCTTTCGTTGCCCTCATGCACCTCATGGCCCGGAATCCATCTCATGGTAAGGGAGTTGCTCCTACCAAGTCGGTTGAGTGCCATAATACATTCCATGACAAGTTTAGATGACACCTCGTGGGACATAAGAGCCCTGAGTGCCGCCTGACTGTCAGAGAGAATATAGATACGAGATCTGACCACACGCCTCCGTAAGCATTCATCCGCACACACACATATGGCGTAGATTTCCGCCTGGAAAATGGGGGGATATTTGCCCATGGGAAGGGCGCGCTGGAAACCGGGTCCTAAAACCCCCGCACCCGTTTCCTTATTCAGCTGTTTCGAGCCATCTGTGAAGCACAACTGGGCCCCAACTTCAGGTTCCCAAGGGAGGGCGCGCTGGAAACCGGGTCCTAAAACCCCCGCACCCGTATCCTTATTCAGCTGTTTCGAGCCATCTGTGAAGCACAACTGGGCCCTAACTTCAGGTTCCCAAGTCCGGTTTGTCCACATGCTCCTATCAAAAGACATAGCGTCAAAATGCCTGACCAAAATCTGTTCCGGCAGCATCTTATCTGACCTTTCTGATTGGGTCGTCCATAAGAACCTTGGCGATCCTCATGTGACCCCTTAGGTCGCCACCTCTCATGCTACCGAATTCCCTAAGTCTAGTTGAGCCCATGACGGCCGCCTTCATTACAGAGATATGCAACGGAGGAATTCCCAGCATGGCCCCGATGGCATCCGTAGGACACGTCCCGCTGGCGCCTGTTATACCAATGCACGCCAGACGGTAGATCCTCTTAAGAGCACTCATCGCTTTCGACTGCTCGACCTTAGGCCACCATGCGATGACCGCATAGGAGATCATAGGTCTGATAATAGTAATGAATGACTAATACACCGTTCGCGGACTCAGACCCCATGTCTTCCCAAAGAGCCTTTGGCAGGCATAAAGAGCTCTGGTGGCCTTTTTGGACAGCGAGTCAATATGATCATTCCAGGTTAGAGATTTGTCAAGAGTAACCCCAAATACCTAACCTTATCAGAGTAATCTATCACCATGCCCCCCACAACGGGCCTTGATAGATTAACCTTCCTCCTGTTCGTAAAAGGTACCAGTATCGCTTCGACGGGTTGATGGATAAGCGCCTTCCCTGGTACCATGAAAGAGTAAAGTTCAGAGCCTCTTGCATGCGCTCTGAGATCGTCCTGTCATCTCATCCAACGACGGATATGACAAGATCATCTGCGTAGCCGTAGGTCTTGAAGCCCTGGTCGTTTAGACCCTCGAGCAACTCATCTATGACCAGTCTCCATAATAATGGCGATAAAACACCCCCCTGAGGACACCCTCTTGTCGCATTCACAGTCCTGAGTGCAGACCCTATACCAACGGTGATTACCCTGGACCTTAGCGTCTCTAGAGTCCAATCCACAATGATTGGAGAGATACCCTTACGCAGCATGGCGCCTTTAATCGCACCGTAGGACGTGTTATCAAAAGCGCCCTGTATATCTATAAAGGCACAAAGGGCAATGTGCTTTGCCCCTAGTGCCCTCTCAACGTGATGAACAGCTGTTTCGGTAGACTTTCCCCGCTGATACGCGAACTGAAGACCGTGTATCAGTCTCCGTGCGAGGTAAGTGTCCCTAATATAGTGATCCAAGACTTTCTCCATAGTCTTAAAGGAAAACCAGCTGAGGCTAATTGGTCTATACGATTAAGGCAACTGTTCGGACTTCCTCCCTGCCTTTGGTATGAAGACCACTTTCACCTCTCTCCACGGTGATGGTACATGACCAAATAGCAGACTGGATCTAAATATCCTAATCAGCCTTGGGATAATTGCGTTCAACCCCTGCTGCAAAAGGCATGGATAGACCCCGTCCGGACCTGGAGATTTGTATGGAGAAAACTTATTCACCGCCCTCCTTACCCTGCTCTCCTGAAAGATAGACCCCGATAGACGTACATTCCTCCCCGTTAGGTTTGGGATTCCCCAAGTGGCATCCGACCCGCCGGAGATTACGCATCCCGGGAAGTGCGCA
Source organism: Eustalomyia histrio (assembly GCA_949748255.1). Lineage (NCBI taxonomy): Eukaryota > Metazoa > Arthropoda > Insecta > Diptera > Anthomyiidae > Eustalomyia > Eustalomyia histrio. Next base: position 113,375,182 of record OX456524.1, read on the forward strand.
TCTAGCAGGAGTTTGCAGGTTTCGACGGGAGATTCAGTGTAGGAACCATCTGGTCTTCTCAGAGTACAGATACCATTCGTATGATCCCGTGATAGGGCCTTTTGAGGTCGCACAGCTTCTGGAAGATTCGAGATCCTCTCACAGTAACTGCGCCACGTGGACCTTTTGGATCTGCTTAGTTCCTTGTTGTATGCAGTGAGTGCAGCCCTATAGGTGACCCAGTCACCTGTTCGTTTGGCATTATTAAAGAGCTTTCTGGCTTTACTTTTGAGCTCCTCCAAACCATTGTTCCACCATGGAACATCCCTCTTCGTCCTCCTAGTCTTTAGTGGGCAGCTCGCAGCGTAAGCAGAAGTTAAATTCTCTTGAATTTCCACCGCCTCATAATCAATTTCCCCTGAGCTCAAAATTAACCCCTTGGAAAAGTTGGTGTCGCCCCCCAAGTGATGACGTTCTTGTTTCAATTTAGGATCATGGTGGTAGATCCACGTCTCATCCATAGTTATAAAACGACAGGTTGGTTGAAAAGTTCCTGCGCTCACCAAGAGATGGCACTGCTAGTTGACGTGTCATTGATTTTTTTAATGTGGAAAAAATTTAACATCGTGCAGTCATTAGATTCTGTGTTTTGAAGGGTTTAAAAGCAAAGGCAATTTATGAACAATTGTTAGAAGAGTATAAGGAGTCCTCACCTTCAAAACGCACCGTTGAATTTGGGCTGGTGAATTTAAACGTGGTCGTACCAGCTTTAAAGTCGATCCACGCGAAGGACGACCAAAAACTGCAACCACAGCAGAAATCATTGAGCAGTTACATAATATGGTTAGTGAAGATCCAAGTTTGACTAAGCGTGAAATTGCTAATGCCATAGGCATCTCAGAAGAACGAGTACTCCATATTTTACATGAAGAATTACGAATGAAAAAATTGTTTGGAAAGTTAGTGCCGCACACATTAACAATTCAACAAAAACTGGATCGAAAACAAATTTCTCAGCGTAATTTGGAGCGTTTTGAGCCGAATAAAACCGACTTCTTGCGTCGTTTTATAACTATGGATGAGACGTGGATCTACCACCGACCACCAAGAACGTTTACAGTGGACTGAAGCTGGTTGTTCAGCTCCAAAGCAGGTGAAGTCACAACGATCAGCAAAGAAGGTTATGGCATCAGTTTTTTGAAATGCAAAAGGAATTTTGTTGATTGATTATCTTCAGAAAGGTAAAACAATCAACTCTGAATATTATTGCAGCCTTTTGGATCAGGTGGATGAAAAAATTCGTGAGAAAATACCTGGTTTAAAAAAGAAAAAAAATCATTTTTCATCAAGACAATGCACCTGCTCACAAAAGTGTTTTGAAGATGGCTAAATTCAAAGAATTAAAGTACGAATTTATTTATTTTATTTATTTATTTATTTATTTATTTATTTATTTATTTATTTATTTATTAATGTCATATCCTGCACAACAAGATTTAATCTTATAATTACAGTACAGGAATTACCAAGCAAAAATAATAATGACAATTGTTAAAACATATTTAGGAATAGGTTGCAATTAGGTAAAATATTTTTAAAGCTTAAATTTAAATTACACAAGATTAAAAATAAAAATAATAATAATAAAAAAAAAATATTTAAAGCCAAACAGGAAAAGTAAGAAAATATCAAGAATAATTTAGAAAAACAAATTTTTTAAAATGAGTAACGTTGCTGTTAAGTTGTTGGTTTTGTGGAAGCATATTCCAGAGACGAATTGCATTTATATAGAATTGCCACTCAGATACTAGACAATGATGTCTTGGTAAAATAATCTTTTTGCCCCTATTAGACTGAGCAAAACGAAGTTTTTCATAGAGGTATAAAGGTTTTTACGTATAAATGATTTTATGTAAAAAGAGAAGTACTCTTATCTTCATAAGATTTATAAATGAAACACCAAAAATTTTCTTTGAGAAATCCGAAGTTCCATCACGTCGCCTTAATCCAAAAACATAATGAACAATGCTATTATACGCCACGATAAGCTTAGATTGGCTTGCGGAGTCGCTATTGGCATAAAGTTCACAACCATACAATAACCCCGGAATCAGGTATGATTTGGCCAGCAGCAATCTAATTTTTAAAGGTGTAAAAGATTGGGCTGCCCAAAGTTGTCTTAGTTTCATGAATGTCTGACCCACTATTGTGTTAATATGGTTTGTCCATGTTAGACTACTATTTAGTATTAGACCAAGATTTTTAGCTGTTGGGACAATGTTAATTTTCTCGTTGTTAATGGTGATATCATGTTCGAAAACTGGATTTAAAGTTTTTTTACGAATTACCAAGCATTTGGATTTTCGTGGATTAATACAGAGCCCATTAGCTGTTGCCCACCGGTATAAACTATTAAGATCAGCGTTGATTTTATCAATATTCTCTTTTATAGATTGAACAGGACTGCTCAAGTAGAGTTGTACATCATCTGCGTACATGTGTATCTTACAATACGAAAGATATTCAGGTAAGTCATTAATATATATTGAAAATAGCAGCGGACCCAAAATCGAACCTTGGGGTACACCTCTCTCAAGATTCAAAGATTGGGATGACTTATTATTTACATATACGGATTGCGTACGATTCATGAGGTATGAGGACAAAAGCTGAGTGGAAGTAGTTGAAAAATTAAAAAAGCGTCTAAGTTTCATACAAAGGGTATGGTGGTTGACCGTATCAAAAGCTTTTGAGTGATCAAGAAGTACAAGAAAGTTTATTTTGCTATCATCCAGTTCACGCCTAATGTTTTCACAGACATTAACCAGGACTGTCACGCAGCTATGATTAGGACGAAAACCAGATTGCTTATCTGACATTAAACCGGTGTCCTGAATATATCTACTCATTTGGGTGTGCAAAATCTTTTCAAAAACTTTCGAGAGATAACATAGTATTGCTATTGGTCAAAAATCCGAGTTTGTTTTTGGGATTGGGATAATTTTGGCATGTTTCCATTTGGAAGGAAAACTACTGGAAGTTATAATGTGGTTGAAGAATAAGGCAGGAGTAACGGTAACAGCATTTTTTATAAATTTAGGGTGCACGTTATCATGCCCCACAGCATTCGACTTAACCATAGAGAAACAAGACAAAACATCTAGTTGAGTTACGCATGAAAATTCAAAGTTATTTTCTTCAGTGTTGGTATTGTTGAAAGTATAGAAATTGTTATCGATCTGAGCCAAAGGTAGGTCTGTAAAAATTGAGTTCAATTCATCGGCATCAGTCGTACAGCTATTGTTGTTAGCTTTTCCAATACCAATTTCTCGGATTGTTTGCCAAGTATTTTTGGATTCCAAAGCTGAAGAAAAACGTTTAGAATAGTATTCGGCTTTAGCAATTCTGATATTTTGGTTGACTACCTTTCTAGCCGAGCGATAACTATTTTTTAATTCGGGGGTTTTAAAACGTTTCCATCGGGAGTATGCAACATCTCTATGAGAAATTGATTGTTTTATGGCAGCTGAAAACCATGGCTTAGACTTAAATGAAGATGTTTTTATTTTCACTGGAACTGTTTCTTCATAAAGTCGCAGCAGGTTGTTTTGTAAGAAGCACAATTGATCATCAACGGAAGTCATGCAATACACACTATCCCAGTCAATGTTGGAGAAGTTCGTGTATAGCAGATCATAGTTCAAGTTCCTAAAGTCTTGTCATCTCATCCAACGACGGATATGACAAGATCATCTGCGTAGCCGTAGGTCTTGAAGCCCTGGTCGTTTAGACCCTCGAGCAACTCATCTATGACCAGTCTCCATAATAATGGCGATAAAACACCCCCCTGAGGACACCCTCTTGTCGCATTCACAGTCCTGAGTGCAGACCCTATACCAACGGTGATTACCCTGGACCTTAGCGTCTCTAGAGTCCAATCCACAATGATTGGAGAGATACCCTTACGCAGCATGGCGCCTTTAATCGCACCGTAGGACGTGTTATCAAAAGCGCCCTGTATATCTATAAAGGCACAAAGGGCAATGTGCTTTGCCCCTAGTGCCCTCTCAACGTGATGAACAGCTGTTTCGGTAGACTTTCCCCGCTGATACGCGAACTGAAGACCGTGTATCAGTCTCCGTGCGAGGTAAGTGTCCCTAATATAGTGATCCAAGACTTTCTCCATAGTCTTAAAGGAAAACCAGCTGAGGCTAATTGGTCTATACGATTAAGGCAACTGTTTGGACTTCCTCCCTGCCTTTGGTATGAAGACCACTTTCACCTCTCTCCACGGTGATGGTACATGACCAAATAGCAGACTGGATCTAAATATCCTAATCAGCCTTGGGATAATTGCGTTCAACCCCTGCTGCAAAAGGCATGGATAGACCCCGTCCGGACCTGGAGATTTGTATGGAGAAAACTTATTCACCGCCCTCCTTACCCTGCTCTCCTGAAAGATAGACCCCGATAGACGTACATTCCTCCCCGTTAGGTTTGGGATTCCCCAAGTGGCATCCGACCCGCCGGAGATTACGCATCCCGGGAAGTGCGCATCTAGCAGGAGTTTGCAGGTTTCGACGGGAGATTCAGTGTAGGAACCATCTGGTCTTCTCAGAGTACAGATACCATTCGTATGATCCCGTGATAGGGCCTTTTGAGGTCGCACAGCTTCTGGAAGATTCGAGATCCTCTCACAGTAACTGCGCCACGTGGACCTTTTGGATCTGCTTAGTTCCTTGTTGTATGCAGTGAGTGCAGCCCTATAGGTGACCCAGTCACCTGTTCGTTTGGCATTATTAAAGAGCTTTCTGGCTTTACTTTTGAGCTCCTCCAAACCATTGTTCCACCATGGAACATCCCTCTTCGTCCTCCTAGTCTTTAGTGGGCAGCTCGCAGCGTAAGCAGAAGTTAAATTCTCTTGAATTTCCACCGCCTCATAATCAATTTCCCCTGAGCTCAAAATTAACCCCTTGGAAAAGTTGGTGTCGCCCCCCAAGTGGTGACGTTCTTGTTTCAATTTAGGATCATGGTGGTAGATCCACGTCTCATCCATAGTTATAAAACGACAGGTTGGTTGAAAAGTTCCTGCGCTCACCAAGAGATGGCACTGCTAGTTGACGTGTCATTGATTTTTTTAATGTGGAAAAAATTTAACATCGTGCAGTCATTAGATTCTGTGTTTTGAAGGGTTTAAAAGCAAAGGCAATTTATGAACAATTGTTAGAAGAGTATAAGGAGTCCTCACCTTCAAAACGCACCGTTGAATTTGGGCTGGTGAATTTAAACGTGGTCGTACCAGCTTTAAAGTCGATCCACGCGAAGGACGACCAAAAACTGCAACCACAGCAGAAATCATTGAGCAGTTACATAATATGGTTAGTGAAGATCCAAGTTTGACTAAGCGTGAAATTGCTAATGCCATAGGCATCTCAGAAGAACGAGTACTCCATATTTTACATGAAGAATTACGAATGAAAAAATTGTTTGGAAAGTTAGTGCCGCACACATTAACAATTCAACAAAAACTGGATCGAAAACAAATTTCTCAGCGTAATTTGGAGCGTTTTGAGCCGAATAAAACCGACTTCTTGCGTCGTTTTATAACTATGGATGAGACGTGGATCTACCACCGACCACCAAGAACGTTTACAGTGGACTGAAGCTGGTTGTTCAGCTCCAAAGCAGGTGAAGTCACAACGATCAGCAAAGAAGGTTATGGCATCAGTTTTTTGAAATGCAAAAGGAATTTTGTTGATTGATTATCTTCAGAAAGGTAAAACAATCAACTCTGAATATTATTGCAGCCTTTTGGATCAGGTGGATGAAAAAATTCGTGAGAAAATACCTGGTTTAAAAAAGAAAAAAAATCATTTTTCATCAAGACAATGCACCTGCTCACAAAAGTGTTTTGAAGATGGCTAAATTCAAAGAATTAAAGTACGAATTTATTTATTTTATTTATTTATTTATTTATTTATTTATTTATTTATTTATTTATTAATGTCATATCCTGCACAACAAGATTTAATCTTATAATTACAGTACAGGAATTACCAAGCAAAAATAATAATGACAATTGTTAAAACATATTTAGGAATAGGTTGCAATTAGGTAAAATATTTTTAAAGCTTAAATTTAAATTACACAAGATTAAAAATAAAAATAATAATAATAAAAAAAAAATATTTAAAGCCAAACAGGAAAAGTAAGAAAATATCAAGAATAATTTAGAAAAACAAATTTTTTAAAATGAGTAACGTTGCTGTTAAGTTGTTGGTTTTGTGGAAGCATATTCCAGAGACGAATTGCATTTATATAGAATTGCCACTCAGATACTAGACAATGATGTCTTGGTAAAATAATCTTTTTGCCCCTATTAGACTGAGCAAAACGAAGTTTTTCATAGAGGTATAAAGGTTTTTACGTATAAATGATTTTATGTAAAAAGAGAAGTACTCTTATCTTCATAAGATTTATAAATGAAACACCAAAAATTTTCTTTGAGAAATCCGAAGTTCCATCACGTCGCCTTAATCCAAAAACATAATGAACAATGCTATTATACGCCACGATAAGCTTAGATTGGCTTGCGGAGTCGCTATTGGCATAAAGTTCACAACCATACAATAACCCCGGAATCAGGTATGATTTGGCCAGCAGCAATCTAATTTTTAAAGGTGTAAAAGATTGGGCTGCCCAAAGTTGTCTTAGTTTCATGAATGTCTGACCCACTATTGTGTTAATATGGTTTGTCCATGTTAGACTACTATTTAGTATTAGACCAAGATTTTTAGCTGTTGGGACAATGTTAATTTTCTCGTTGTTAATGGTGATATCATGTTCGAAAACTGGATTTAAAGTTTTTTTACGAATTACCAAGCATTTGGATTTTCGTGGATTAATACAGAGCCCATTAGCTGTTGCCCACCGGTATAAACTATTAAGATCAGCGTTGATTTTATCAATATTCTCTTTTATAGATTGAACAGGACTGCTCAAGTAGAGTTGTACATCATCTGCGTACATGTGTATCTTACAATACGAAAGATATTCAGGTAAGTCATTAATATATATTGAAAATAGCAGCGGACCCAAAATCGAACCTTGGGGTACACCTCTCTCGAGATTCAAAGATTGGGATGACTTATTATTTACATATACGGATTGCGTACGATTCATGAGGTATGAGGACAAAAGCTGAGTGGAAGTAGTTGAAAAATTAAAAAAGCGTCTAAGTTTCATACAAAGGGTATGGTGGTTGACCGTATCAAAAGCTTTTGAGTGATCAAGAAGTACAAGAAAGTTTATTTTGCTATCATCCAGTTCACGCCTAATGTTTTCACAGACATTAACCAGGACTGTCACGCAGATATGATTAGGACGAAAACCAGATTGCTTATCTGACATTAAACCGGTGTCCTGAATATATCTACTCATTTGGGTGTGCAAAATCTTTTCAAAAACTTTCGAGAGATAACATAGTATTGCTATTGGTCAAAAATCCGAGTTTGTTTTTGGGATTGGGATAATTTTGGCATGTTTCCATTTGGAAGGAAAACTACTGGAAGTTATAATGTGGTTGAAGAATAAGGCAGGAGTAACGGTAACAGCATTTTTTATAAATTTAGGGTGCACGTTATCATGCCCCACAGCATTCGACTTAACCATAGAGAAACAAGACAAAACATCTAGTTGAGTTACGCATGAAAATTTAAAGTTATTTTCTTCAGTGTTGGTATTGTTGAAAGTATAGAAATTGTTATCGATCTGAGCCAAAGGTAGGTCTGTAAAAATTGAGTTCAATTCATCGGCATCAGTCGTACAGCTATTGTTGTTAGCTTTTCCAATACCAATTTCTCGGATTGTTTGCCAAGTATTTTTGGATTCCAAAGCTGAAGAAAAACGTTTAGAATAGTATTCGGCTTTAGCAATTCTGATATTTTGGTTGACTACCTTTCTAGCCGAGCGATAACTATTTTTTAATTCGGGGGTTTTAAAACGTTTCCATCGGGAGTATGCAACATCTCTATGAGAAATTGATTGTTTTATGGCAGCTGAAAACCATGGCTTAGACTTAAATGAAGATGTTTTTATTTTCACTGGAACTGTTTCTTCATAAAGTCGCAGCAGGTTGTTTTGTAAGAAGCACAATTGATCATCAACGGAAGTCATGCAATACACACTATCCCAGTCAATGTTGGAGAAGTTCGTGTATAGCAGATCATAGTTCAAGTTCCTAAAGTCTCGAAAGGAGAACGATGTATCGACATGTTGTATACGATAATCATAGGTGAGAAAAATCAGGTCATGTTTCGAAAAACATGACGCCGAGATTTGATCATCCACCGTATTCACCAGATTTGGCTCCAAGTGACTACTATCTCTTCAGAAATCTCAAAGAATTCTTTCGTGGAAAGCATGAAGAATGAAGAGGCCATAGCAGTCGTAGACGGTTATTTCGCAGAGCTTCCGGAAAACCAGAATAGGATGGGATAAAATTATTGGAAGATCATTGGAGCTTCTAGGAGATTATATTGAATAAAAAAATATATTCTTTGATTTCGAGCGCAGGAACTTATATATATACACAGCGTATACACAGCACATCGATCGATGGTGCCTTAGCCTATCAGGACTTGGAGTCCATGCGTGGAGTTTAAGCTAGACTTATCCAGATGCAGACGTGGTTCCTTGTGATGAACGACACGGAGTCGCATTTGCGACTGGATAATCCATGCTTCAATCCACATCCTGCTCGAGGTGGCTCTGCTTTTACAGAACATGGCGGATCTAGAGCGGACACTCGATAAAAACCCGTAATCCCAGGTGTTATCTGTACCGTGCCTATGGGACGATTAGCACTACGTTAGCGTGTTTTTGAACGGTGGCCTCCAGGGCGTGGCGTACCCTGGTTGTATCAGCTCACTGAAAGCACAGGGCTCTGCTACTATGTGTTATGTTGTAATCCCTTATTTTTCTTTCCTTTTTAGATGGACTCAAATAATCTAATAAATAAAGAGCAAGAAAAGACCGATGCAGGTCTCACCTTTGAAGACATCTGTTGTGAGGATGATTTTCGACTAACATTTTTGTTTGGGTATAATAACTTGTTGAAACAATGTGAAAAAAACAATAAAAGAAAATCTATCAAAATTTTATTTCAAACTTAGAAATTTGTAAATTATATTATTTTTTTAACAACTTGATTATTTGGAGAAACAAATTTTTTTGTTAACTATTTTTTTATATACTATAATTTTCTGAGCGTTGCAAAATCTTTGTAGCTGGTCACCTTATTAAACTATATTAAAGTATTCACTCCTTTCTCTACAAAATACTCAATCTCTTCGTATATTTCAAAATCCTAACCCAACTTCCTTTACCAATTCCCCTCATTATAATCATGACACTCAACTGTTTAAAAATAAAATCTGATACCAACAAAACACTCTATACTAACACAGATAATTAACTCAAACACTAACAGCGGTATTCATAAAAAAATCTTAATTCAAGTTTCAAATGCATTTTAGTTAAAAAACATTTTAAGCCTAAAAAAGGTTTATTACAAATTCGTATTCATAATCAGTATTTTAACTAATAAACGATTTAATGATTTTTTAACTTGAAGATGGCAACACTGTATTTTTTATTTGTCATATCAATCGTAATAATGCAAATCAATGACTACTAAACCATACGGTACTCGTTTCTATGTATTTTTTGTTGTTTTTCAGAAAAATATTGTTTTTATAAAACAAAAAATTTATGAAAACTTGTTTATTAACCCTAGAATGGTAAACATCGCCTGTGAGGCGAAGCAATTTATTTTTTTTGCGATATTTCCTGATCGCTCACTCGTATCAAAGCGTGCTCTCGTGCCAACTCAGTTGAGTGTTGTACGAGCTTGGGCACAGACGTGTTTTTATTTTCTCCGTTGCGTTGCTGAGATATAGACACGTGTGTCGCCCGTGAGGCGAAGTTTACCAATACGGTAATTTTTTTGAACATATTTGCTTGTGCATTTTTTTCTTTTTTTTTGCTAAAAAATAAAGTCTGCGTATAATTTTTATAGTTTTTTGAGATGGCTACTTCTGAAGCTCAGCTACTAAAATGGCTGGAGGAGATATCGGTAGATGAAAGTGAACATGACGACGATTTTGAAGTAGATTTCGATTCAGATGATAGTGCGGCTGACCCGAATTACGTCGCTGATTCAGACGATGACATGCAGAATATTGATGTTTATAATCAAAATGATGTCAATGTACAATCCACACCGACTTATGTTCAGGAAACTGTAGGCACGTTGCAAAATAAAGAGCAACCGCCTTGTAAGAATTTGATTATTATACCATCGGCATCGGTTATAAGGGGTAAGAACAAATATATTTGGTCTTCCGAACCTTCTTCGTCACAAAAACATTCGAACAGAACTTCTTCAAGAAACATAGTCCATATTGTGTTAGTGTTTGTCTGTCGTACCGTTCGCACGTTTTTTTCTTTTGTTTTAACTCGTCAAATTAAAAATAATCTTAAATGTTCAAAAAATATAATATTAAATGTTCGCGTTAAATGGTCTATGTTTAAAAAATAAACGAATCTCAAAAATAATAATTTAATATAATAAAATAACACACAACAATTTTGATATTGACTAACAAATAACTTAAAAATTAAAAACAATAACCCAAAGAAAAAAAAAACATCAACTATAACAAACAAAATCAAAACAAATAGAAAACACATAAATTAATAACATGAATTACAACAACATATATAACAACTACACATAACAGCTACGCATAACAACTGCACAATATACATATATGCTGCAACTTCGGGATCATTCAGTTTTTTTTTTAACTTCTCAGTTTTTTTTTTCTCCTCTAACTGCAACGACTAAGCAAAGGGCTTTTATGTCTCTATTTGCCTGTGTTATTGTTGCTGGATTTTTTCCCTTCCCTTTCCTCTCCCTTTTTTTAATTTTCTTTTTCTCTATTCTGCATGGTACAACCGCCTTGTATTCTTTTTGTTGTTGGGTCAATCAGTGATGAAGGCATAGCACTGATCACTGAGTAACCAATTCAGCAACAATGTGTGTACCGGTTGTTGTACTATTGCAGATATATTGCATTGAACTCTGTAATTTGCTATGACAGGCAGATTTCGCATAGACTTCTGCAACATACGCGGATTGAGAGTGAATTTTTTCTCTGTGTATGCTCACATTCGTATTCATCGGCCGGATGTTTTCGCCTTATGTGAGACCCAGGTGTGTGAAGACGCTGATCCGCAGGATTCTATCTCGCTTTGTTTCCCATCGGGGCCTTGCAGTGTACGTTCGCGACAATGTTGTGTACCAGTCCCAGCAGCACCTGGACTGTAATGATGCGGAATTTACCTCACTTTGGGTTAAATTCAAGATCAGTGCACACTTACTGCATTTCGGGTTTATATATAGAAGCCCAAATATGGAAAGGGGGGCTTAATGGCTTCGACGCCCTTTCCGATTCAATTTCAAGAATTCTGGAGAGTTGCCCGGATAGTGAAATTGTCGTTGCTGGTGATTTTAATATCCACAATTCTACCTGGCTTCACCATTCGAACCATACAACTCCCGAGGGCCTTTATGTTGAACTATTCGCCGCGCACAACCAACTGACGCAACTAGTGAATGAACCAACGCACATTCCGAGCGTTGAAGGTGAACACGCTAACACTCTAGATCTTTTCCTTACTTCACACCCTGGTAAGTATGAGGTGAGATCATTTGCACCTCTCGGTAATTCGGATCATTGTACCATTTCCGCATCTTTTTCGTTCTCCGAACTTCGTAACGTTTCACCATCGGCTAAGAAACGTTCAGTTTTTATTTACGAAAAAGCACGTTGGGCAGAGCTCAACGTTTTTTTCCAGCATTTCAATTGGAAACTATGTTTTCTCAACGACAATGTTGGAGTCTTTATGTATAAATTGCCAACAGGGGTTATGCACAAAATTAGAAACAAAGAATAATACAAAATTATCTAAATATATCTAATGTACCGTTTATTGCTACATCTATATCATATCTATTTAAAAAAAATGTTTAGTAAAAACCTATGAAAAAAAATGTAGATTAGTGGCAGAGTTAAACAGTTATAAAAAATCATGTTATTTTTTAACTTAACTTGTGAAAATATGTTTTTTGGCATTATTAATTAAGCTCTCTGTGACGACATTAGGTTAGACAGCACACAAAAATAAAAAAGAGTGAATTTTGAAAAAATGTAAAATTAATATAAAAAGTTGTTTTTATTTTCTCCATCTTGTTGGAGTAATTGCTCATTAGGACAAATTGTTTGCTTTGTTCCAAAAAAAAGCTCTTGGTTCATCCACGGTCCTTCGAACCGGATATTTCGAATCATTCGGTATCGCAAAATCCCAAATAAGTTTATAATCGCGAGCGTTAAGTACAAGATAAGTGATGGCGGGCGATGATACGGAACATACTCCTTCGCCCGGTGCCTATAGTGGCTTCGGTAGTATTCGAACAAAATCGTTGCAGCGCGATCAACTGATCGCCCATATTCAGTCATCGAAAACTAATATAGGCGACTTGTGCCAAATGTCCGCGTATCAATTAGAAGTAAATTCTCGCTATTAGAACATCAACTGGAATCATTTGAAAAGGTTCAAATGGATTTGGAGTCCTTAGACGAATCACAGATTACACAAAACCATCGAATGGTTGTTGAGCAAACTTATTTTGAAATAAAATCAGCAATTTTGGAGCGTTTGGCCTTACATCGTGTGAACGTCGGTGAAAATACGTTTTCTAGCACCCATGTATTACCTCAGCTATCACCTAGTTCTCATCATCCCCATTTACCAACTCTACAATTGTCTAAATTTAATGGTGCTCCTAAAGATTGGTTGGAGTTTTATAATATGTTCTGTTCGCTAGTTCATGACAAACCAGAGCTTTCTTATACAACCGCCGCACGTCTTATACAATCGTTAGAAGTTACAGCTGACAACTATCAACAGGCATTAGAATTGCTTAAGAACAGATACGACAATAAAAAACAATCATTTCAATCCCATTTGCTTGAGATTTTTGAAATCCAAAAAGTAAACAAGCCTAATGTCTTCTTATTTCAATTATTTATCGACAACATAAACGCAAGCATGCGAGCTTTGGAAACAATTGCTAGCAAACAACAAGTCGCAGATGGGATAATAATGCAGTTGGTAGTGTCTAAACTTGATACAGAGTCGCAAATAAAATGGGAGGATGAGTTATCGTTTTCTCAGAATCAAGGCACTTCATCGACAATGCTGAAAATACCGAGCTGGAATGATTTAGCATGCTTTTTAGAGAGACGCTGTAAAACTCTTGAAATTTTTGAAAATAGTCGCCCATCTACTAGCAAAGAACATCTGCAAAACCGTTCTACACACCAACACAATATTCGTTCACCAAAGAATTACACAACATCGTTTACTACGTCAAGTCAGCACCCCCGATGTGTTATATTTGACTCAACACAAAGCCACAGTCCATTTCGTTGCAGTAAGTTTGTTGATATGACTGTATCAGATCGATTTAGGATAACAAAACGGCTCAAATTATGTTTAAATTGTCTTGGAGTAAACCATATAGCAGATGAAGCAGTAAGCAGATGTCAAAAATGCAGTGCAGCTCATCATACATTACTACACAAGGAAGCAACAACACCGAATACAACAACAGTATTTGATGAAAATTCTACGAAATCTCATCTTAATACAGAAAACTACAATACAAAATCGGTTGTGTCTCTTCATACATCTGAAGAAAAAAATCTTGTTATTTTGGCAACTGCAATTGTTGACATTTGTAGTCAAAGTGGCACTACTATTGTTGCACGAGCCCTACTGGATTCTGGTTCGCAATCAAACTTTATCACAGAACGAATGGTACAACATTTACGTCTAGCTCGAAAAAATATCAACTTAAATATTGGTTGTATTGGTGATTCAATGCCAGTGTGCGCCAAATTTTCCTGTTCTATTACTGCTAAATCTCTTAAAACAGCGTTTGCGTCAACATTTGAAACAGTAATTTTACCGTCAATTTCATCGTGTCATCCACAACGGTTTATAAACATCAGCAATTGGAAAATTCCCGCAAACATAAGGTTAGCAGATGACAATTTCAACATTCCAGGTCCGATTGATCTGCTAATGGGTGCAGATTTGTTCTGGAATCTCATGATGGTTGGTAAAATAAGGTTAGAAAATCAACCAAACTTTATAAAAACCAAATTGGGGTGGATTGTATCAGGATCAGCTGACACTGCTAGCAACGAACCAAATTTAATTTCACCACGTTTAATACCATTATACAATTCACCTCAACAAACAGATGTAAATCAATCAGCTGTGTGCCTGATTGAAAACAATTGTTTACAAAACAAAACAACAGATAAAGTATCATCGTCATTAAATTATAAATACAACAAATTAATATCGTCATCAAATGAACCATTATTAGATAAGTTACTAGTATCGTTTTGGAAATTAGAGAACTGCGAAGCAAATGGAAAGCCATCATTATCAGTAGAAGAAGCTGCATGTGAAAAATTCTTTAAGGAGACAACTAAAAAGTGCCCACATACAAACAAATTTATTGTCCGCCTTCCATTCCCTCCTACTTTAGGGGAATCTCGACAAATAGCACAACGTAGATTCAATTGTTTAGAGGCGAAGTTGCAACGCGATAAATTCATTCAAAGACAATACACCGAATTCATTGATGAATATATTTCTATGAACCATATGGCACCGACAGCAACAAGTAACGCATCCTACCATATCCCACACCACTGTGTCATAAAGCCCGAAAGTAGTACAACACGTCTACGAGTTGTTTTTGACGCATCCTCTGCTACGACAAATGGAAAATCGTTAAATGATTTGCTGCAAGTTGGGCCAACTCTTCAAGATGATGTGTTTACCATTTTGTCTCGCTTTCGCTACCACAAATTTGTTTTAGTTGCAGATATTGCCAAGATGTACAGGCAGTGTGAAGTGGCAGTGTATTTTATGGAAACAAGATAGTACTAAAAGCTTGCAGACCTACAAACTTCGAACCGTCACTTACGGAACCAGTTGCGCACCGTTCTTAGCTGTAAAGTGTCTTCAACAACTTGCATACGACGAGGTCGCCAATTACCCGATTGGTCCAAAGGTAACACTTAAAGATTTTTATGTCGACAATTTAATGACTGGCAGCGATACAGAGGAAAACGTGATTGAAATTAAACGACAAGTTACGGCTTTATTGCTAGGTGGTGGGTTTCCTCTTAGGAAATTTGCATCTAACAGTGAACCTATTTTAGCAGATGTTCCTCAATCAGAACGAGAAGCTATAGTAGAAGTAGACGATATGCAGTACGTTAAAACTTTAGGCCTAAAATGGGCTCCAACAGAAGATGTGTTCAGTTTTTCGTATCCACAACAACAGAAAAACCCAAATACAACGAAAAGATCAGTTTTATCTCACATGGCGAGCTTTTTTGACCCGTTAGGTTTCATCAACCCCATTATAGTACGGTGTAAAATGTTGATGCAAGATCTTTGGAAACTAAAACTGCATTGGGATGAAAGTGTACCCCATGACATATTTCTTGAATGGAAGCACATTCGAAATGAATTAACTCTGATTGGTCAAATAAAAATACCAAGGTACGTAGATTTTAATGCATATACTAACATTCACGTTTTTGCAGATGCAAGCAAAAAGGCATATGGCGCCTGTATATATGTAGTGACTAACCGTCAAGATAAAATTGAATCTTATTTGTTGTGTGCTAAGTCAAGGGTAGCACCCACAAAGGAAGTTAGTCTTCCTAGGCTAGAGTTATGTGCTGCCTTGCTTGGAGGTCAGCTGCTACAGTCTGTAAAAAACTGGTTTCCCACAACCCCCCAGCACATTTTTTGTTGGTCTGATTCACCAATTACCTTATCTTGGATTGCTGGAGAACCTTCACGGTGGCCTCCGTTTGTGGCAAACAGGGTCACAAAAATTCAGCACCTGACATCAGATTGCATATGGCGCCACATACCATCGGAGTTGAATCCAGCCGATTTATTATCACGAGGTACCACTGTCAGTGGGCTGGACAAAGCATTTTGGTTTAAGGGTCCAGACTTTTACTACATGATGAATATAGATGGCCTAAGGAACATTACTCGCAACTTGAACCTCCGATCGTTGAAAGTCAAGCCACTTTTATTGCCGTACAGTCCGAAGACATAGTAAGCACTCATAAATATGCAAATAATTATGAAAAATCGCTACAAATTTTTGCATACGTTAGAAGATTTATCGAAGTGTGTCGAAAACAAAAAATACAGTATGGACCCATTGGTTTGGATGAGTTGAATAACGCCCTAACGTTGGTGTGTCAAATTATACAACAATCAACATTTTTTGATGAAGTGCAGAGTTTAAAGATGAATAAGCCATTTAATTGCCGCTCGAGGTTATTACAGCTGTCCCCATTTCTTCACAATGGTTTAATTCGCGTCGGAGGAAGGCTCAAAAATTCTTCATTGCCTTTTTCAACGAAACATCCCATACTCCTACCTAGTAATCATCCTTATGTGAGTACAATCATTCGTTATTTTCATGTTAAGCATTTGCACGCAGGGCCTCTAACACTTCATAACATTCTACGCGATCAATTTTGGATTATCAATGCTAGAAACAAGGTAAAACAAGTTATTCACAGATGTGTGCTTTGCTATCGATGCCGTCCAACCACAGAATGTCAAGTGATGGGTTCTCTGCCTACTCATCGAGTAGAACAATCATTTCCATTTAGCATCACTGGAATTGATTACTGTGGCCCATTTTTTATAACATCTCAAATTCGAGGTCGTCCGCCTTCGAAAGTTTATTTAGCCGTTTTTATTTGCTTCTCAATAAAGGCAGTTCATTTAGAGTTGGTTCCAGATCTGACCTCTGCAGCTTTTATAAGTGCCCTTAAAAGATTTATAGCTAGAAGAGGTCGCTGCTCGATAATATACTCCGACAATGCTACAAATTTTATTGGAGCCAATCGAGAACTAAGAGAACTACTTCAATCTTTTTTGACTGAGAGTCATAACGAAATGGTTCAGAAGGTTTGTCGTCAAGAAGGTATTATTTGGAAATTTATACCGCCTCGCTCCCCCCACTTTGGTGGGCTGTGGGAGAGCGCTGTTAAACAGGCAAAATATTATATTCGACGCACTGTTGGTAACCTTATACTTACTTATGACGAACTTCACACAATTTGCTGCCAAATAGAGGTAATTATTAATAGTCGTCCACTAACACCTTTATCGTCCGATCCGCATGATTTTCATCCTCTTACACCAGCGCACTTTTTAGTTGGTCGCCTTCTTACAACGTTGCCAGAACCATCAATGTTAACGATTAAGCCAGCATCGTTAAAAAGGTACCAGATGATACAATGGATTCAGCAACAGTTCTGGGACAGATGGCGAAACGAATATTTGAAATTACTGCAACTGAAAACTAAGTGGGCGGCAACAAAGTTAAATATTCAAGTCAACGATCTAGTTATGCTTAAAGAAGAGAATATCCCACCGCTGAAGTGGCCTTTAGCACGCGTAATTGAATGCAGTCCAGGCGAAGACGGTATGGTTCGTGTGGTTACAGTGAAAACTGCAGAAGGTACCTTTAAAAGAGCAATCACGAAACTTTGTAAACTTCCTATTGACACCAGCTTTTAGATTTGAAAGCACTGCTTTCAATGTGGGGAGAATGTTGGAGTCTTTACGTATAAATTGCCAACAGGGGTTATGCACAAAATTAGAAACAAAGAATAATACAAAATTATCTAAATATATCTAATGTACCGTTTATTGTTACATCTATATCAAATCTATTTAAAAAAAATGTTTAGTAAAAACCTATGAAAAAAAATGTAGTGGCAGAGTTAAACAGTTATAAAAAATCATGTTATTTTTTAACTTAACTTGTGAAAATATGTTTTTGGCATTATTAATTAAGCTCTCTGTGACGACATTAGGTTAGACAGCACACAAAAATAAGAAAGAGTGAATTTTGAATAAATGTAAAATTAATATAAAAAGTTGTTTTTATTTTCTCCATCTTGTTGGAGTAATTACTCATTAGGACAAATTGTTTGCTTTGTTCCAAGAAAAAGCTCTTGGTTCAACCAGACAATATTAATGCTGCTGCGAAAATGATAGAAAATGTAAAATTGATTGGAATGAAATCCTTAAAAGTATTTCGGCTAAACCAAAGATTAAATGTTGGTTTAACCAAACTTGCAAGAATGCAGTCAGATCCAGAGAGGAAGTGTTTAGAATTTGGCGTGCCGCTAGGAACGCTAATTCTGAACTACTACGTAAGCAGGCGAGAAATGAGTGTTCAAAAGTACTTAAGCGTGAAAAGTTTCTTTACGAACAGCGCATTCGTGCTAAAGTTCTTTCTTCTCCTAAGGGTAGTAAGAGCTTTTGGTCTTTCGTTAAAAGAGTAAGGGACAATGGTAGTTCGGCTATCCCAACTCTTTTAGTGGATGATCAAATATTCACTGACCCGGTTGATAAGGCTAACCTTTAAGCGGAAATGTTTGCAAGAAACTCATTCTTGCCGGATAGCAATCAACCACTGCCGGAACTCTCAAGAGTATCGTGTACTATGCCTAAGATATTTTTCCGAATTCGTGCAGTTAAAAGGGTTCTTGCGGATCTCAATGTAAATAAGTCCCCGGGGCCGGATGGTATACCAGCACTGGTGCTGAAACAGTGCTCTTCGACGCTAGCTCGTCCATTGGCCAACCTTTTTAGCTCTTCCTACCGTGCGGGAGTCTTTCCCTCCTGCTGGAAGGTTGCCAATGTTCAAAGAATCCCTAAAAAGGGTGCGGCTACTAACCCTGAAAATTTCCGCCCTATCGCAATATGCTCAGCGCTCTCGAAGGTGATGGAAAGCATGGTCAATTATCATCTCGTTAATTATCTAGAGTCCAACTCGCTTCTGAGTGATAGACAATATGGCTTTCGTAGTGGTCGTTCGACTGGGGACCTGTTAGCGCTCCTTTCGGAGCGTTGGAGTCGATCCATTCACCAATTTGGCGAAAGTAAAGTGGTTGCACTGGATATTTCCAAAGCGTTCGACCGTGTATGGCATGGCGCACTGTTGATAAAGCTTATTGCATTTGGTGTCGGTAATGACTTCTCTCGTTTTATTTCGAGCTTTCTCAGAGATCGCACTATTCGTGTTGTTATAGATGGGATCTCATCCAACGAGTTTCAGCTTAATTCAGGGGTACCACAAGGTTCTGTTCTTTCTCCCTCTCTTTTCCTTATCTTTATCAATGATCTTCTTGATCAAATTTCCAATCCTATCTACTCTTTCGCTGATGACAGCAACATTTGTCATTCATTTTCATTTGGCTGTAGACCAAGCCTTCTGGAGGTTAAGTACAGAATAACACACTCAATCGTGACCTCTCGACGGTCTCCGCGTGGGGTCTTACGAATAGGGTCGACTTCAATGCAAGTAAAACTCAATGTTGTTTGTTGTCCCATAGGGCTGTGAGATCAACAATGTCATCAACAAACATGGGTGGTGTTGATATCAAGGAATCGGATACTCTTGATGTTCTGGGCATGAAGATTCAGTGTGATGTCCGTTGGAATAAGCATGTATTCGAAGTGTCGAAAGAAGCATTCAAGTGTCTTGGTTTCCTCAAACGGTGTAAGAAATACTTCACTCCATCCGATCTCCTTACTATTTATACCACCTATATCCGACCGAAAATGGAATACAACTCCCATGTATGGGCAGGAGCTTCAAAGTCTATTTTGGAGCTTTTGGACCGTGTGCAAAGGAGGGTGTTGGCGCTCATCAATGACATTGGGATATCGAACTCTATTGATTCATTGGAGCATCGTCAGAATGTGGGTTGTGCGTCACTGTTTTATCGATATTACCATGGGAAGTGCTCTGTCGACATAAGGGAACTGATTCCCAGAGCCCGGGTTTATGTTCGAGATACTCGCTCATCTACCAGAGCACATCCGTTTGTAGTCGATTGTCCCGTTGACCGCACATCGCATTACAGAGAAAAATCGTTTATCAGTCGTACAAGCCGTATGTGGAATAAACTCCCCGCAGAGGTCTTCCCTGTCACTTACAATATAGAGAAGTTCAAGGCAAATATCCACAAACACTACTCCCTCTTTCCTCCCTCTCATAACATATTTTCCTAATTGTTGGAGTCTTTACGTATAAATTGCCAACAGGGGTTATGCACAAAATTAGAAACAAAGAATAATACAAAATAATCTAAATATATCTAATGTACCGTTTATTGCTACATCTATATCAAAACTATTTAAAAAAAATGTTTAGTAAAAACCTATGAAACAAAATGTAGATTAGTGACAGAGTTAAACAGTTATAAAAAATCATGTTATTTTTTAACTTAACTTGTGAAAATATGTTTTTTGGCATTATTAATTAAGCTCTCTGTGACGACATTAGGTTAGACAGCACACAAAAATAAGAAAGAGTGAATTTTGAATAAATGTAAAATTAATATAAAAAGTTGTTTTTATTTTCTCCATCTTGTTGGAGTAATTGCTCATTAGGACAAATTGTTTGCTTTGTTCCAAGAAAAAGCTCTTGGTTCAACCACGGTCCTTCGAACCGGATATTTAGAATCATTCGGTATCGCAAAATCCCAAATAAGTTTATAATCGCGAGCGTTAAGTACAAGATAAGTGATGGCGGGCAATGATACGGAACATACTCCTTCGCCGGCCTATAGTGGCTTCGGTAGTATTCGAACAAAATCGTTGCAGCGCGATCAACTGATCGCCCATATTCAGTCATCGAAAACTAATATAGGCGACTTGTGCCAAATGTCCGCGTATCAATTAGAAGTAAAACTCTCGCTATTAGAACGTCAACTGGAATCATTTGAAAAGGTTCAAATGGATTTGGAGTCCTTAGACGAATCACAGATTACACAAAACCATCGAATGGTTGTTGAGCAAACTTATTTTGAAATAAAATCAGCAATTTTGGAGCGTTTGGCCTTACATCGTGTGAACGTCGGTGAAAATACGTTTTCTAGCACCCATGTATTACCTCAGCTATCACCTAGTTCTCATCATCCCCATTTACCAACTCTACAATTGTCTAAATTTAATGGTACTCCTAAAGATTGGTTGGAGTTTTATAATATGTTCTGTTCGCTAGTTCATGACAAACCAGAGCTTTCTTATACAACCGCCGCACATCTTATACAATCGTTAGAAGTTACAGCTGACAACTATCAACAGGCATTAGAATTGCTTAAGAACAGATACGACAATAAAAAACAATCATTTCAATCCCATTTGCTTGAGATTTTTGAAATCCAAAAAGTAAACAAGCCTAATGTCTTCTTATTTCAATTATTTATCGACAACATAAACGCAAGCATGCGAGCTTTGGAAACAATTGCTAGCAAACAACAAGTCGCAGATGGGATAATAATGCAGTTGGTAGTGTCTAAACTTGATACAGAGTCGCAAATAAAATGGGAGGATGAGTTATCGTTTTCTCAGAATCAAGGCACTTCATCGACAATGCTGAAAATACCGAGCTGGAATGATTTAGCATGCTTTTTAGAGAGACGCTGTAAAACTCTTGAAATTTTTGAAAATAGTCGCCCATCTACTAGCAAAGAACATCTGCAAAACCGTTCTACACACCAACACAATATTCGTTCACCAAAGAATTACACAACATCGTTTACTACGTCAAGTCAGCACCCCCGATGTGTTATATTTGACTCAACACAAAGCCACAGTCCATTTCGTTGCAGTAAGTTTGTTGATATGACTGTATCAGATCGATTTAGGATAACAAAACGGCTCAAATTATGTTTAAATTGTCTTGGAGTAAACCCTATAGCAGATGAAGCAGTAAGCAGATGTCAAAAATGCAGTGCAGCTCATCATACATTACTACACAAGGAAGCAACAACACCGAATACAACAACAGTATTTGATGAAAATTCTACGAAATCTTATCTTAATACAGAAAACTGCAATATAAAATCGGTTGTGTCTCTTCATACATCTGAAGAAAAAAATCTTGTTATTTTGGCAACTGCAATTGTTGACATTTGTAGTCAAAGTGGCACTACTATAGTTGCACGAGCCCTACTGGATTCTGGTTCGCAATCAAACTTTATCACAGAACGAATGGTACAACATTTACGTCTAGCTCGAAAAAAGATCAACTTAAATATTGGTTGTATTGGTGATTCAATGCCAGTGTGCGCCAAATTTTCCTGTTCTATTACTGCTAAATCTCTTAAAACAGCGTTTGCGTCAACATTTGAAACAGTCATTTTACCGTCAATTTCATCGTGTCATCCACAACGGTTTATAAACATCAGCAATTGGAAAATTCCCGCAAACATAAGGTTAGCAGATGACAATTTCAACATTCCAGGTCCGATTGATCTGCTAATGGGTGCAGATTTGTTCTGGAATCTCATGATGGTTGGTAAAATAAGGTTAGAAAATCAACCAAACTTTATAAAAACCAAATTGGGGTGGATTGTATCAGGATCAGCTGACACTGCTAGCAACGAACCAAATTTAATTTCACCACGTTTAATACCATTATACAATTCACCTCAACAAACAGATGTAAATCAATCAGCTGTGTGCCTGATTGAAAACAATTGTTTACAAAACAAAACAACAGATAAAGTATCATCGTCATTAAATTATAAATACAACAAATTAATACCGTCATCAAATGAACCATTATTAGATAAGTTACTAGTATCGTTTTGGAAATTAGAGAACTGCGAAGCAAATGGAAAGCCATCATTATCAGTAGAAGAAGCTGCATGTGAGAAATTCTTTAAGGAGACAACTAAAAAGTGCCCACATACAAACAAATTTATTGTCCGCCTTCCATTCCCTCCTACTTTAGGGGAATCTCGACAAATAGCACAACGTAGATTCAATTGTTTAGAGGCGAAGTTGCAACGCGATAAATTCATTCAAAGACAATACACCGAATTCATTGATGAATATATTTCTATGAACCATATGGCACCGACAGCAACAAGTAACGCATCCTACCATATCCCACACCACTGTGTCATGAAGCCCGAAAGTAGTACAACACGTCTACGAGTTGTTTTTGACGCATCCTCTGCTACGACAAATGGAAAATCGTTAAATGATTTGCTGCAAGTTGGGCCAACTCTTCAAGATGATGTGTTTACCATTTTGTCTCGCTTTCGCTACCACAAATTTGTTTTAGTTGCAGATATTGCCAAGATGTACAGGCAGTGTGAAGTGGCAGTGTATTTTATGGAAACAAGATAGTACTAAAAGCTTGCAGACCTACAAACTTCGAACCGTCACTTACGGAACCAGTTGCGCACCGTTCTTAGCTGTAAAGTGTCTTCAACAACTTGCATACGACGAGGTCGCCAATTACCCGATTGGTCCAAAGGTAACACTTAAAGATTTTTATGTCGACAATTTAATGACTGGCAGCGATACAGAGGAAAACGTGATTGAAATTAAACGACAAGTTACGGCTTTATTGCTAGGTGGTGGGTTTCCTCTTAGGAAATTTGCATCTAACAGTGAACCAATTTTAGCAGATGTTCCTCAATCAGAACGAGAAGCTATAGTAGAAGTAGACGATATGCAGTACGTTAAAACTTTAGGCCTAAAATGGGCTCCAACAGAAGATGTGTTCAGTTTTTCGTATCCACAACAACAGAAAAACCCAAATACAACGAAAAGATCAGTTTTATCTCACATGGCGAGCTTTTTTGACCCGTTAGGTTTCATCAACCCCATTATAGTACGGTGTAAAATGTTGATGCAAGATCTTTGGAAACTAAAACTGCATTGGGATGAAAGTGTACCCCATGACATATTTCTTGAATGGAAGCACATTCGAAATGAATTAACTCTGATTGGTCAAATAAAAATACCAAGGTACGTAGATTTTAATGCATATACTAACATTCACGTTTTTGCAGATGCAAGCAAAAAGGCATATGGCGCCTGTATATATGTAGTGACTAACCGTCAAGATAAAATTGAATCTTATTTGTTGTGTGCTAAGTCAAGGGTAGCACCCACAAAGGAAGTTAGTCTTCCTAGGCTAGAGTTATGTGCTGCCTTGCTTGGAGGTCAGCTGCTACAGTCTGTAAAAAACTGGTTTCCCACAACCCCCCAGCACATTTTTTGTTGGTCTGATTCACCAATTACCTTATCTTGGATTGCTGGAGAACCTTCACGGTGGCCTCCGTTTGTGGCAAACAGGGTCACAAAAATTCAGCACCTGACATCAGATTGCATATGGCGCCACATACCATCGGAGTTGAATCCAGCCGATTTATTATCACGAGGTACCACTGTCAGTGGGCTGGACAAAGCATTTTGGTTTAAGGGTCCAGACTTTTACTACATGATGAATATAGATGGCCTAAGGAACATTACTCGCAACTTGAACCTCCGATCGTTGAAAGTCAAGCCACTTTTATTGCCGTACAGTCCGAAGACATAGTAAGCACTCATAAATATGCAAATAATTATGAAAAATCGCTACAAATTTTTGCATACGTTAGAAGATTTATCGAAGTGTGTCGAAAACAAAAAATACAGTATGGACCCATTGGTTTGGATGAGTTGAATAACGCCCTAACGTTGGTGTGTCAAATTATACAACAATCAACATTTTTTGATGAAGTGCAGAGTTTAAAGATGAATAAGCCATTTAATTGCCGCTCGAGGTTATTACAGCTGTCCCCATTTCTTCACAATGGTTTAATTCGCGTCGGAGGAAGGCTCAAAAATTCTTCATTGCCTTTTTCAACGCAACATCCCATACTCCTACCTAGTAATCATCCTTATGTGAGTACAATCATTCGTTATTTTCATGTTAAGCATTTGCACGCAGGGCCTCTAACACTTCATAACATTCTACGCGATCAATTTTGGATTATCAATGCTAGAAACAAGGTAAAACAAGTTATTCACAGATGTGTGCTTTGTTATCGATGCCGTCCAACCACAGAATGTCAAGTGATGGGTTCTCTGCCTACTCATCGAGTAGAACAATCATTTCCATTTAGCATCACTGGAATTGATTACTGTGGCCCATTTTTTATAACATCTCAAATTCGAGGTCGTCCGCCTTCGAAAGTTTATTTAGCCATTTTTATTTGCTTCTCAATAAAGGCAGTTCATTTAGAGTTGGTTCCAGATCTGACCTCTGCAGCTTTTATAAGTGCCCTTAAAAGATTTATAGCTAGAAGAGGTCGCTGCTCGATAATATACTCCGACAATGCTACAAATTTTATTGGAGCCAATCGAGAACTAAGAGAACTACTTCAATCTTTTTTGACTGAGAGTCATAACGAAATGGTTCAGAAGGTTTGTCGTCAAGAAGGTATTATTTGGAAATTTATACCGCCTCGCTCCCCCCACTTTGGTGGGCTGTGGGAGAGCGCTGTTAAACAGGCAAAATATTATATTCGACGCACTGTTGGTAACCTTATACTTACTTATGACGAACTTCACACAGTTTGCTGCCAAATAGAGGCAATTATTAATAGTCGTCCACTAACACCTTTATCGTCCGATCCGCATGATTTTCATCCTCTTACACTAGCGCACTTTTTAGTTGGTCGCCTTCTTACAACGTTGCCAGAACCATCAATGTTAACGATTAAGCCAGCATCGTTAAAAAGGTACCAGATGATACAATGGATTCAGCAACAGTTCTGGGACAGATGGCGAAACGAATATTTGAAATTACTGCAACTGAAAACTAAGTGGGCGGCAACAAAGTTAAATATTCAAGTCAACGATCTAGTTATGCTTAAAGAAGAGAATATCCCACCGCTGAAGTGGCCTTTAGCACGCGTAATTGAATGCAGTCCAGGCGAAGACCGTATGGTTCGTGTGGTTACAGTGAAAACTGCAGAAGGTACCTTTAAAATAGCAATCACGAAACTTTGTAAACTTCCTATTGACACCAGCTTTTAAATTTGAAAGCACTGCTTTCAAGGTGGGGAGAATGTTGGAGTCTTTACGTATAAATTGCCAACAGGGGTTATGCACAAAATTAGAAACAAAGAATAATACAAAATTATCTAAATATATCTAATGTACCGTTTATTGTTACATCTATATCAAATCTATTTAAAAAAATGTTTAGTAAAAACCTATGAAAAAAAATGTAGTGGCAGAGTTAAACAGTTATAAAAAATCATGTTATTTTTTAACTTAACTTGTGAAAATATGTTTTTTGGCATTATTAATTAAGCTCTCTGTGACGACATTAGGTTAGACAGCACACAAAAATAAGAAAGAGTGAATTTTGAATAAATGTAAAATTAATATAAAAAGTTGTTTTTATTTTCTCCATCTTGTTGGAGTAATTACTCATTAGGACAAATTGTTTGCTTTGTTCCAAGAAAAAGCTCTTGGTTCAACCAGACAATATTAATGCTGCTGCGAAAATGATAGAAAATGTAAAATTGATTGGAATGAAATTCTTAAAAGTATTTCGGCTAAACCAAAGATTAAATGTTGGTTTAACCAAACTTGCAAGAATGCAGTCAGATCCAGAGAGGAAGTGTTTAGAATTTGGCGTGCCGCTAGGAACGCTAATTCTGAACTACTACGTAAGCAGGCGAGAAATGAGTGTTCAAAAGTACTTAAGCGTGAAGTTTCTTTACGAACAGCGCATTCGTGCTAAAGTTCTTTCTGCTCCTAATGGTAGTAAGAGCTTTTGGTCTTTCGTTAAAAGAGTAAGGGACAATGGTAGTTCGGCTATCCCAACTCTTTTAGTGGATGATCAAATATTCACTGACCCGGTTGATAAGGCTAACCTTTTAGCGGAAATGTTTGCAAGAAACTCATTCTTGCCGGATAGCAATCAACCACTGCCGGAACTCTCAAGAGTATCGTGTACTATGCCTAAGATATTTTTCCGAATTCGTGCAGTTAAAAGGGTTCTTGCGGATCTCAATGTAAATAAGTCCCCGGGGCCGGATGGTATACCAGCACTGGTGCTGAAACAGTGCTCTTCGATGCTAGCTCGTCCATTGACCAACCTTTTTAGCTCTTCCTACCGTGCGGGAGTCTTTCCCTCCTGCTGGAAGGTTGCCAATGTTCAAAGAATCCCTAAAAAGGGTGCGGCTACTAACCCTGAAAATTTCCGCCCTATCGCAATATGCTCAGCGCTCTCGAAGGTGATGGAAAGCATGGTCAATTATCATCTCGTTAATTATCTAGATTCCAACTCGCTTCTGAGTGATAGACAATATGGCTTTCGTAGTGGTCGTTCGACTGGGGACCTGTTAGCGCTCCTTTCGGAGCGTTGGAGTCGATCCATTCACCAATTTGGCGAAAGTCAAGTGGTTGCACTGGATATTTCCAAAGCGTTCGACCGTGTATGGCATGGCGCACTGTTGATAAAGCTTATTGCATTTGGTGTCGGTAATGACTTCTCTCGTTTTATTTCGAGCTTTCTCAGAGATCGCACTATTCGTGTTGTTATAGATGGGATCTCATCCAACGAGTTTCAGCTTAATTCAGGGGTACCACAAGGTTCTGTTCTTTCTCCCTCTCTTTTCCTTATCTTTATCAATGATCTTCTTGATCAAATTTCCAATCCTATCTACTCTTTCGCTGATGACAGCAACATTTGTCATTCATTTTCATTTGGCTGTAGACCAAGCCTTCTGGAGGTTAAGTACAGAATAACACACTCAATCGTGACCTCTCGACGGTCTCCGCGTGGGGTCTTACGAATAGGGTCGACTTCAATGCAAGTAAAACTCAATGTTGTTTGTTGTCCCATAGGGCTGTGAGACCAACAATGTCATCAACAAACATGGGTGGTGTTGATATCAAGGAATCGGATACTCTTGATGTTCTGGGCATGAAGATTCAGTGTGATGTCCGTTGGAATAAGCATGTATTCGAAGTGTCGAAAGAAGCATTCAAGTGTCTTGGTTTCCTCAAACGGTGTAAGAAATACTTCACTCCATCCGATCTCCTTACTATTTATACCACCTATATCCGACCGAAAATGGAATACAACTCCCATGTATGGGCAGGAGCTTCAAAGTCTATTTTGGAGCTTTTGGACCGTGTGCAAAGGAGGGTGTTGGCGCTCATCAATGACATTGGGATATCGAACTCTATTGATTCATTGGAGCATCGTCAGAATGTGGGTTGTGCGTCACTGTTTTATCGATATTACCATGGGAAGTGCTCTGTCGACATAAGGGAACTGATTCCCAGAGCCCGGGTTTATGTTCGAGATACTCGCTCATCTACCAGAGCACATCCGTTTGTAGTCGATTGTCCCATTGACCGCACATCGCATTACAGAGAAAAATCGTTTATCAGTCGTACAAGCCGTATGTGGAATAAACTCCCCGCAGAGGTCTTCCCTGTCACTTACAATATAGAGAAGTTCAAGGCAAATATCCACAAACACTACTCCCTCTTTCCTCCCTCTCATAACATATTTTCCTAATTGTTGGAGTCTTTACGTATAAATTGCCAACAGGGGTTATGCACATCTATATCAAAACTATTTAAAAAAAATGTTTAGTAAAAACCTATGAAAAAAAATGTAGATTAGTGACAGAGTTAAACAGTTATAAAAAATCATGTTATTTTTTAACTTAACTTGTGAAAATATGTTTTTTGGCATTATTAATTAAGCTCTCTGTGACGACATTAGGTTAGACAGCACACAAAAATAAGAAAGAGTGAATTTTGAATAAATGTAAAATTAATATAAAAAGTTGTTTTTATTTTCTCCATCTTGTTGGAGTAATTGCTCATTAGGACAAATTGTTTGCTTTGTTCCAAGAAAAAGCTCTTGGTTCAACCACGGTCCTTCGAACCGGATATTTAGAATCATTCGGTATCGCAAAATCCCAAATAAGTTTATAATCGCGAGCGTTAAGTACAAGATAAGTGATGGCGGGCAATGATACGGAACATACTCCTTCGCCGGCCTATAGTGGCTTCGGTAGTATTCGAACAAAATCGTTGCAGCGCGATCAACTGATCGCCCATATTCAGTCATCGAAAACTAATATAGGCGACTTGTGCCAAATGTCCGCGTATCAATTAGAAGTAAAACTCTCGCTATTAGAACGTCAACTGGAATCATTTGAAAAGGTTCAAATGGATTTGGAGTCCTTAGACGAATCACAGATTACACAAAACCATCGAATGGTTGTTGAGCAAACTTATTTTGAAATAAAATCAGCAATTTTGGAGCGTTTGGCCTTACATCGTGTGAACGTCGGTGAAAATACGTTTTCTAGCACCCATGTATTACCTCAGCTATCACCTAGTTCTCATCATCCCCATTTACCAACTCTACAATTGTCTAAATTTAATGGTGCTCCTAAAGATTGGTTGGAGTTTTATAATATGTTCTGTTCGCTAGTTCATGACAAACCAGAGCTTTCTTATACAACCGCCGCACGTCTTATACAATCGTTAGAAGTTACAGCTGACAACTATCAACAGGCATTAGAATTGCTTAAGAACAGATACGACAATAAAAAACAATCATTTCAATCCCATTTGCTTGAGATTTTTGAAATCCAAAAAGTAAACAAGCCTAATGTCTTCTTATTTCAATTATTTATCGACAACATAAACGCAAGCATGCGAGCTTTGGAAACAATTGCTAGCAAACAACAAGTCGCAGATGGGATAATAATGCAGTTGGTAGTGTCTAAACTTGATACAGAGTCGCAAATAAAATGGGAGGATGAGTTATCGTTTTCTCAGAATCAAGGCACTTCATCGACAATGCTGAAAATACCGAGCTGGAATGATTTAGCATGCTTTTTAGAGAGACGCTGTAAAACTCTTGAAATTTTTGAAAATAGTCGCCCATCTACTAGCAAAGAACATCTGCAAAACCGTTCTACACACCAACACAATATTCGTTCACCAAAGAATTACACAACATCGTTTACTACGTCAAGTCAGCACCCCCGATGTGTTATATTTGACTCAACACAAAGCCACAGTCCATTTCGTTGCAGTAAGTTTGTTGATATGACTGTATCAGATCGATTTAGGATAACAAAACGGCTCAAATTATGTTTAAATTGTCTTGGAGTAAACCATATAGCAGATGAAGCAGTAAGCAGATGTCAAAAATGCAGTGCAGCTCATCATACATTACTACACAAGGAAGCAACAACACCGAATACAACAACAGTATTTGATGAAAATTCTACGAAATCTCATCTTAATACAGAAAACTACAATACAAAATCGGTTGTGTCTCTTCATACATCTGAAGAAAAAAATCTTGTTATTTTGGCAACTG
Organism: Eustalomyia histrio; assembly: GCA_949748255.1. Classification (NCBI taxonomy): domain Eukaryota; kingdom Metazoa; phylum Arthropoda; class Insecta; order Diptera; family Anthomyiidae; genus Eustalomyia; species Eustalomyia histrio. The sequence continues at coordinate 113,405,597 of OX456524.1, forward strand.
CAATTGTTGACATTTGTAGTCAAAGTGGCACTACTATTGTTGCACGAGCCCTACTGGATTCTGGTTCGCAATCAAACTTTATCACAGAACGAATGGTACAACATTTACGTCTAGCTCGAAAAAATATCAACTTAAATATTGGTTGTATTGGTGATTCAATGCCAGTGTGCGCCAAATTTTCCTGTTCTATTACTGCTAAATCTCTTAAAACAGCGTTTGCGTCAACATTTGAAACAGTAATTTTACCGTCAATTTCATCGTGTCATCCACAACGGTTTATAAACATCAGCAATTGGAAAATTCCCGCAAACATAAGGTTAGCAGATGACAATTTCAACATTCCAGGTCCGATTGATCTGCTAATGGGTGCAGATTTGTTCTGGAATCTCATGATGGTTGGTAAAATAAGGTTAGAAAATCAACCAAACTTTATAAAAACCAAATTGGGGTGGATTGTATCAGGATCAGCTGACACTGCTAGCAACGAACCAAATTTAATTTCACCACGTTTAATACCATTATACAATTCACCTCAACAAACAGATGTAAATCAATCAGCTGTGTGCCTGATTGAAAACAATTGTTTACAAAACAAAACAACAGATAAAGTATCATCGTCATTAAATTATAAATACAACAAATTAATATCGTCATCAAATGAACCATTATTAGATAAGTTACTAGTATCGTTTTGGAAATTAGAGAACTGCGAAGCAAATGGAAAGCCATCATTATCAGTAGAAGAAGCTGCATGTGAAAAATTCTTTAAGGAGACAACTAAAAAGTGCCCACATACAAACAAATTTATTGTCCGCCTTCCATTCCCTCCTACTTTAGGGGAATCTCGACAAATAGCACAACGTAGATTCAATTGTTTAGAGGCGAAGTTGCAACGCGATAAATTCATTCAAAGACAATACACCGAATTCATTGATGAATATATTTCTATGAACCATATGGCACCGACAGCAACAAGTAACGCATCCTACCATATCCCACACCACTGTGTCATAAAGCCCGAAAGTAGTACAACACGTCTACGAGTTGTTTTTGACGCATCCTCTGCTACGACAAATGGAAAATCGTTAAATGATTTGCTGCAAGTTGGGCCAACTCTTCAAGATGATGTGTTTACCATTTTGTCTCGCTTTCGCTACCACAAATTTGTTTTAGTTGCAGATATTGCCAAGATGTACAGGCAGTGTGAAGTGGCAGTGTATTTTATGGAAACAAGATAGTACTAAAAGCTTGCAGACCTACAAACTTCGAACCGTCACTTACGGAACTTGCATACGACGAGGTCGCCAATTACCCGATTGGTCCAAAGGTAACACTTAAAGATTTTTATGTCGACAATTTAATGACTGGCAGCGATACAGAGGAAAACGTGATTGAAATTAAACGACAAGTTACGGCTTTATTGCTAGGTGGTGGGTTTCCTCTTAGGAAATTTGCATCTAACAGTGAACCTATTTTAGCAGATGTTCCTCAATCAGAACGAGAAGCTATAGTAGAAGTAGACGATATGCAGTACGTTAAAACTTTAGGCCTAAAATGGGCTCCAACAGAAGATGTGTTCAGTTTTTCGTATCCACAACAACAGAAAAACCCAAATACAACGAAAAGATCAGTTTTATCTCACATGGCGAGCTTTTTTGACCCGTTAGGTTTCATCAACCCCATTATAGTACGGTGTAAAATGTTGATGCAAGATCTTTGGAAACTAAAACTGCATTGGGATGAAAGTGTACCCCATGACATATTTCTTGAATGGAAGCACATTCGAAATGAATTAACTCTGATTGGTCAAATAAAAATACCAAGGTACGTAGATTTTAATGCATATACTAACATTCACGTTTTTGCAGATGCAAGCAAAAAGGCATATGGCGCCTGTATATATGTAGTGACTAACCGTCAAGATAAAATTGAATCTTATTTGTTGTGTGCTAAGTCAAGGGTAGCACCCACAAAGGAAGTTAGTCTTCCTAGGCTAGAGTTATGTGCTGCCTTGCTTGGAGGTCAGCTGCTACAGTCTGTAAAAAACTGGTTTCCCACAACCCCCCAGCACATTTTTTGTTGGTCTGATTCACCAATTACCTTATCTTGGATTGCTGGAGAACCTTCACGGTGGCCTCCGTTTGTGGCAAACAGGGTCACAAAAATTCAGCACCTGACATCAGATTGCATATGGCGCCACATACCATCGGAGTTGAATCCAGCCGATTTATTATCACGAGGTACCACTGTCAGTGGGCTGGACAAAGCATTTTGGTTTAAGGGTCCAGACTTTTACTACATGATGAATATAGATGGCCTAAGGAACATTACTCGCAACTTGAACATCCGATCGTTGAAAGTCAAGCCACTTTTATTGCCGTACAGTCCGAAGACATAGTAAGCACTCATAAATATGCAAATAATTATGAAAAATCGCTACAAATTTTTGCATACGTTAGAAGATTTATCGAAGTGTGTCGAAAACAAAAAATACAGTATGGACCCATTGGTTTGGATGAGTTTAATAACGCCCTAACGTTTGTGTGTCAAATTATACAACAATCAACATTTTTTGATGAAGTGCAGAGTTTAAAGATGAATAAGCCATTTAATTGCCGCTCGAGGTTATTACAGCTGTCCCCATTTCTTCACAATGGTTTAATTCGCGTCGGAGGAAGGCTCAAAAATTCTTCATTGCCTTTTTCAACGAAACATCCCATACTCCTACCTAGTAATCATCCTTATGTGAGTACAATCATTCGTTATTTTCATGTTAAGCATTTGCACGCAGGACCTCTAACACTTCATAACATTCTACGCGATCAATTTTGGATTATCAATGCTAGAAACAAGGTAAAACAAGTTATTCACAGATGTGTGCTTTGCTATCGATGCCGTCCAACCACAGAATGTCAAGTGATGGGTTCTCTGCCTACTCATCGAGTAGAACAATCATTTCCATTTAGCATCACTGGAATTGATTACTGTGGCCCATTTTTTATAACATCTCAAATTCGAGGTCGTCCGCCTTCGAAAGTTTATTTAGCCGTTTTTATTTGCTTCTCAATAAAGGCAGTTCATTTAGAGTTGGTTCCAGATCTGACCTCTGCAGCTTTTATAAGTGCCCTTAAAAGATTTATAGCTAGAAGAGGTCGCTGCTCGATAATATACTCCGACAATGCTACAAATTTTATTGGAGCCAATCGAGAACTAAGAGAATTACTTCAATCTTTTTTGACTGAGAGTCATAACGAAATGGTTCAGAAGGTTTGTCGTCAAGAAGGTATTATTTGGAAATTTATACCGCCTCGCTCCCCCCACTTTGGTGGGCTGTGGGAGAGCGCTGTTAAACAGGCAAAATATTATATTCGACGCACTGTTGGTAACCTTATACTTACTTATGACGAACTTCACACAGTTTGCTGCCAAATAGAGGCAATTATTAATAGTCGTCCACTAACACCTTTATCGTCCGATCCGCATGATTTTCATCCTCTTACACCAGCGCACTTTTTAGTTGGTCGCCTTCTTACAACGTTGCCAGAACCATCAATGTTAACGATTAAGCCAGCATCGTTAAAAAGGTACCAGATGATACAATGGATTCAGCAACAGTTCTGGGACAGATGGCGAAACGAATATTTGAAATTACTGCAACTGAAAACTAAGTGGGCGGCAACAAAGTTAAATATTCAAGTCAACGATCTAGTTATGCTTAAAGAAGAGAATATCCCACCGCTGAAGTGGCCTTTAGCACGCGTAATTGAATGCAGTCCAGGCGAAGACGGTATGGTTCGTGTGGTTACAGTGAAAACTGCAGAAGGTACCTTTAAAAGAGCAATCACGAAACTTTGTAAACTTCCTATTGACACCAGCTTTTAGATTTGAAAGCACTGCTTTCAAGGTGGGGAGAATGTTGGAGTCTTTACGTATAAATTGCCAACAGGGGTTATGCACAAAATTAGAAACAAAGAATAATACAAAATTATCTAAATATATCTAATGTACCGTTTATTGTTACATCTATATCAAATCTATTTAAAAAAATGTTTAGTAAAAACCTATGAAAAAAAATGTAGTGGCAGAGTTAAACAGTTATAAAATATCATGTTATTTTTTAACTTAACTTGTGAAAATATGTTTTTTGGCATTATTAATTAAGCTCTCTGTGACGACATTAGGTTAGACAGCACACAAAAATAAGAAAGAGTGAATTTTGAATAAATGTAAAATTAATATAAAAAGTTGTTTTTATTTTCTCCATCTTGTTGGAGTAATTACTCATTAGGACAAATTGTTTGCTTTGTTCCAAGAAAAAGCTCTTGGTTCAACCACTAATTCTAACATAATGCGCTGCATTAGTAGGGAACATCCCCTGAGTGTTAGTCTAACGTAAAAAAAAAAAGGGCCAAAAGAAGGAGCCAAGGGCATTGTAGATCCCATGAGTAGTAGAGTAGTTATTTGATCCTTCAATTTGTGGTCCCAAAGTTTAGCTGCAATGAGCTGTAAACGGTTTGAGTTCCTTGTCAAGTGTCTGCATTTCGATGATCGTAACACTCGAGACGACAGAAAAAACTGATAAGTTTGCGCCTATCCGACATATTTGGGAAATTTTTATCAAGCAGTGTAGAGATCTGTATAAACCAGGCTCGTACGTGAAAATAGATAAACAACTTTTAGCATTCAGGGGTTGATGTCCATTCCGTATGTATATTCCTAATAAACCGGCCAAATACGGAATAAAGATTGTTTTAGTGTGCGATGTAAGATCGAAATATATGTTTGATGCCTCACCGTATTTGGGAAAAAACCCCGGTACAACTATAAACGAACCATTAGGCTCCTACTATTGTAAGCTGCTTACAAAGGCTATAGGCACTAATCGTAATTTAACCGCCGATAACTGGTTTACTTTTATACCGCTAGCTGAGCAATTGCTTCAACCACCATACAACCTTACTCTTATTGGAACAATTCGAAATAATAAGCAAGAAATTCCTAAAGAGTTCAAACATAATTCGTCACGTCCTGTTGGGACATCTCTTTTTGGATTCCACGAAAAGCTCACTCTTGTTAGCTATAAGCCGAAACCTCAAAAGACCGTTCTTTTGCTCTCTAACATGCACGACAAGCCTTCCGTTGACTCCGTTTCCGGTAAGCCCACAATAATTCAATCTTATAATGAAACAAAAGGTGCTGTGGATACTTTTGATCAGATGTGTGGTCATTCAAGCTGTAGCCGTAAAACTAAGCGTTTGCCACTTTGCATGTTCTATGGAATGTTGAATATGGCTTGTCTCAACAGCTATGTAATTTATGTATCAAATTGCGAAGTTTTGAAAATAAAGCCAATGTCAAGAAGAGAATTCCTCAAGATATTAAGCAAGAACCTATGCAGCGACTGGTGCGCCATGTTTTTGGAAAAAAGGCCACGTATGCAAAAAAGAGTTCGTTCCGCAATAAATGACGTGATTGATCGTAATTCTGACAATGATTCAGATGAACCCTGTATCAAAAAGGGCAAAAGATCGATATGTGATTTCTGTCCTTCGAAATTGAAGCGTATGAGCATATATTTCTGCGCAAAATGCAAGAAAACATACTGCTTAGAGCACAGATCACCAAACTGTTGGCAATGCGACAAAAAAAATTAGGTAAAAAAACCACAAATTTTATTTTAGTCTCAACAATTATTTTTAAGTTTTAAGCTGTGAATTAGTTTTTTATACGTTAATTAGATCTCAGGTCTAGAAGACCCAGAAGTTTTTTTTTATTTCAAGCTGTTTTTTTTAATTTTTTTTTGTAAAAGATCTTTTCAAATAATCTAAAAAAAATATCTGATCTTCAAATACGCCTATAAAATGTTTAAGCTATTTAAAAAATGAATTGTTTTTGTTTATTTTTATAACCAAATATATAATAAATATGTTTTTGTTTTAATACATTTTGGTTTTTTCGAAGGTGGAATGTGCGTTTTTTTTTAAAATTGCCTCACAGGCGATGTTTACCATTAAGTGCTAAAAAAATATGTTTACCATTCTAGGGTTAACTAAAAAAAGAAAAAGAGTCAAAACAAAATGCCCAATAAAAGTGTTACATAGATAATGATTTTATTGTAGAAAAAAAAAAAAAGTATTCAAATAACCGGTTTTATTTTCTTTGTTTTGATTAAACAACACACCACTATAAAACACAATGAATAATATCCAAAAATATTATTATTTTTGCTAAAATTTTTTATCCAAAATTGAAAACGGGTCGCTCCTCTTTTTGTAAATTTTCGTCTGACGATTGTTTGAAATTTGGGCAATAGTTTCTATTATAAACAAAATACAACTAAAAATATCACAATTTCCATATAAAAATGGGTCTTACTAATTATTTTCATCAAATATAGAGGGTTAATTATTTATTAAACAAAAACAAATAACTTCTTTTGTTTAAATGCCAATTTTTTGCAAAAATGTTTAAAATGAAAATAAACACTAAGCAACAACATCATCTTAAAATAGGTTTAAAATAGGGTCGAACCAATTTTAAAATTCGTTTATTTGAACAAGGTTTAAAAAAGGTATTTTAAGCTAAAATTCGTTAATGAATACAATTTTAGCAATTTTGCTTAAAATTGGTTTGAAACACTGTTTAAAATTTTTATGAATACCGCTGTAATTCTCTAAGAATATCTACTAAATTTTAAGAATACAAATAATCTTATTACGCAGCTATTCAGCAGTCTACTGGCGCCCGTCGACAAGCTTAAATTTTTATGTAAGTTGCAATTTGTTTCTTTAAATGTTAATTTTGATTACCAACACTGACACTTAATCCCCATTTTATTTGAGTATCTATCAGATACTCATTTTCATAAAAAAGCACTCTTTTAACCATTTTATGACGTTTCGAATAGGGATATAGATAATATTTATTTGGAAATGTCAATCGTTTTCTTATTAATTTAATACATGTTTTTTTTATTAATTTATTGTAAATAAATTTTGGATTTTGATTACGACATAGTTACTTTTATGGACGAAAAGTTAAGTACAATTGGGCCGACTAAAATATACCCTAGAGTCGGCAAGGTAGGGAGGGTAGAGACCAGGGTTGCTCTAACACCTTAAACTACCCCTGTCAATCATCAACATCTGTTGATTCGAAAAAGTAAAATGAATTAGTCTTAATGACTACCGGAAAACACTTTGGTTGGCCTATGGTTGATTTGCCGACAGCTTGTTTAAATAAAAAACACACAAGGACTAGTTTGTTCTTCTTTTAATGATATTCAACAACTAATTTATGTGTATAATAATTTCATGGTTTGACCAAAGTAAAAATATTAACGTTACAGATTTACTAATACATTTACATTAAGTTAGCGGTAAAGACTTGATGATTATTCAGTTATAAGTTCAAGGTCTTAATAAACATTTTCAATTTTAGCAAAAAATAACTTTAAAAGAATGCATTTTACATTGATGCATAATATATTAATAAATTACAACAATATAAATCAAGCAAAAGAAATATAATATCAATTAATGCCCCCATTGAAATGTAATTTCAATTATTATCTTCACAAGGTAAAGGTGCAATTTTATGAATGGTGTTTTGAGATCCACCACTCTAACTTTATTGTCACGACCAGGAATAACTTTGATGACACGGGCAGTAATCCATTGCTGCGGAGGGAGGTTATCTGCATGCACAATTACCAATGAACCTTCTTGTACATTTGTTGATGATTTGAACCACTTGGCCTTTTGTTGTAAACTTAAGACGTAGTCACGCAGCCATTGTTGCCAAAACTGTTGTTTTTAAAAGGTGACCAGTTGATAACGCTTCAGGTAATTAATGTTTTGGTGTTGTCTATATTTTCATCTGGCAAAACCATTAAAGATGAGCCGATTAGCAAATATGCTGGCGTTAATGCTTCGCCGTCATTAGGGTCATCAGACCGAGGAGCAAGAGGTCGAGAATTTAAAATAGCCCCTACTTCAACAAGTACAGTTTGCAGTTCCTCATATGTTACACCAGCCCTTGACATGTTTTTCAACAACAGAGTTTTTGTTGACTTAACGGCAGACTCCCAAAGTCCACCAAAATGAGGAGAAGGAGGCGGAATGAAGACGAATTTGAAGCCAGTTACAGCACTATACTGCAGTATGTCTTTGAAGTTAGCATTATCGAAGAATTGTTGTTTAAACTCTTTAAGTTTCGTGTTGGCACCGACAAAATTTGTTGCGTTGTCACAATAGAGGGATGCCACGACGGCCTATGAACCTTTTAAGACAAAGAAGAAAATTATTAGTAGAAAGATCAGACACAAGTTCAATATGAATAGCCTTTGACGAAAAGCAAACAAAAATAGCTACGTATGTTTTATATGGAGGCTTCCCTCGAATACGATAAGAAGTGTAGAACGGACCACAAAAGTCTACACCAGTGACAAAAAAAGGGCGTTGAACTTTTAATCGATCTGCGGGAAGATCATCCATTATTTGTTGCATAAGTCGAGGTTTGTATTTAAAGCAGTGGACACAATTACGCACTACTTTTCTGACAATGTCTCTAGCGTTGATTGCCCAGGCTTGCTGACGAAGAATACCGATGAGTGCCTTTGGGCCAGCATGTAAATGTTTCCGATGAAGATGTTCGACGAAAAGTTGTATAAAACGATGATTAGGTAAAAGTACTGGAAATTTGGTGTTGTATGGCAAATTTTAATTTGCTAGACGTCCACCAACTCGAATGACGACTAAAGTTGAATTGAAGCATTGTACTTCGTCGAGAAAAGGTGATAATTTTTGCAGACTTGGTTTTAAAACTTTTCCTTTGTTAAGAAAATCAATTTCATTTCTAAATGAGGTTTGTTGGATGTCGCACACAATACGCCAAAACGATGATTGTAATTCTTCTGATGATATGATTTAATTACGATTTGATTTGTAGAAAAAACGATAAATATATGCAATGATACGAAGAATTCGAAGATATGAAGATTGATGAAGAATAATTTGGTTAAGTATAGTTTCGATGACAACGGTGGTACTGAATATAGATTTTCTCATTTCATTTTGAGGTACATCGATGATTTCTTTGTTATTTTGAGGCCACTCAGATTCATTTTTTAAAATGAATTCCGGACCATTAAACCAAATTGTTGATGTTAATTCATTTGCGAGACAGCCGCGTGAAACCAATCTGCAGGATTTTTCTTCGGCTGAGCAACAAAGCAGCGCAAAGCTCCAGACGAGGTAAGAATTGTTGAACAATTGGAGCCACTTTTGACTTGGCAATCAGTCAAGTTGATTTAAAATGATCTTTGTTAACTACTGAAACGTACAAACAACATCCATAAGCTAATTGTGTAGCATCAGCGAAACCATGAATGTCAAATTTGAATTTAGAAGATCCAACAAATCTTGGAACTTCGATCAGGTTTATAAATGAAAAACTTTGTTCAATTTGTCGCCAACGATTCAATAAACTTTCATTAAGGGGAGCATCCCACTCCATTTGTTGTTTCAACATTTCTTGTATTAAAATTTTGCACGATATGACTATTGGACTTAGTAAACCAAGGACATCAAAAATTTTGGCAACAGCAGATAAAACTGATCGTTTAGTGGGATCTTTAATTGTTGTTATTTCACAGCGAAAGCAAAAAACATCTTCTTTGGGTTTCCATGCCATTCCGAGAGTTTTTGTAATATTTTTGTCATTTGAATTTAAAATAATTTCTTCGGTAGACGGTGCTAGTTCTGGACAATTTGAGTTCCATTTGCTTAACTGTAGGCCAGCTTTTTATAAAATTTGTTTTAATTCAGATTTTTTCTTAGCGAGTTCACAAATATCATCTGCCCCCGTGAGAAGATCATCGACGTAAAGATCCTGCCGGAGAACTTCAGAACCAATAGGGAACATATCCTTGTAGGAATCAGCAATAAAAAATAAACTTCTTACAGCAAGAAATGGAGCAGCAGAAGTACCATAAGTGACTGTATTTAACTGGTATAAATTTATTGGATCGTTGACATTATTTCTCCATAGAATCAGTTGAAAGTTTCTGTCCTTTTTGTCCACTAAAAATTGACGATACATTTTGCAGATATCGGCTGATAGTGCAAATTTGTTGAGGCGAAAAGAAAAGATAGTTGTGATTAAATCCTGCTGGATAGTAGGACCAACCATTAATGTTTCATAGAGCGAAAGATTTGTAGAAGTACGGCATGAAGCGTCGAAAACAACTCTTAATTTGGTTGATGAACTTTGTGGACGAAGAATTGAGTGATGTGGGATAACATAATGCGGAAAGTTCAGGGTTTCATAGGAAACTAGTGACATGTGACCAAGGCTAATGTACTCGTCTATGAAATCAACATACATTTTCTTTAAAATTGCATCTTTTGAAAGTCGCTTCTCAAGAAATATTAATCGACGATGAGCCATATCAAACGAATTTCCAAGTTCTTTAATATTAGATTTAAATGGTAAACATACCTGAACCATTCCGGTTGAATCAAAAGTAGTGTTTTTCAAAAAGTGCTGCTCGCAAAGTTCTTCTTCTTCGCCTTGAAGTGCGTAAATTCCTCGATTTCCCAAAAGGCCTTTAAAAGCTTATCCAAATCTTGATGTTTGGTGATAACATTGCACGTGAGAGGTCGCTCAGCTTGTTGGTGGTTGACCTTTCCTCCTACTATCCAACCGAGTGACGTGTTAATGAGGCAAGGAAGATTATTTCCAAGAGATATGTTACCCGCTGTGAGAAGATCGAAGAATATTTCTGAACTTATCAAAAGATCAATACGTTGCGGTATATAAAACTGTGGATCTGCCATTTCGAGATCATCGGTAATATTCCAATCGGCTGTATTGATTCGTTCCCCTGGATGTAGCGAAGTGATTGATTTAGTAACGAAAAAGTTTGAAGTCCATTCAAATTCAGATGTTCGAGACTTAACAGTTGCACAAACGACAAATTTAAGTTGAGTGCGAATATCTTCTACTGCAGCGATTCCTTGCTCAGACCTAACAAATTTTAAACGAAGGCGACTTGCAGCTTCTTGTGTTATTAGATTTAGTTCGGAGCACGAATCTAATAAAGCTCGAATAGGTTGATAGTTACCAAAGAAATCTTTAATGAAAACGACAGCTGTAGGTAAAAGATTCATATGACGAGCGCGAGTGATAAGCGATGAGTTTGTAGTTAAATGAATTGCAGCAGAACTAGTTGATGAACTAAACAATGAAGGCTGTTGCGATGAAGTATGTTGCGATGATGATGACAATTGTTGCCAAGATAAATTTTTAGGTTGTTGATACGATGAGTTCGAAAACGAATGTTGAAGTTGAGATGAATTTGAAGAAAAACGATGATTTAGGGGTTGAGTTGACGATGAATGTTGATTGGTTGAGGATGACTGAGTATCATTTGATTGCGATAAGTTGGGTTTGTGTAATGTGGTGTGATGTGACATACGACAAATACGACATCGAAAATTTGAAGGGCATTTCGACACAACATGTCCCCTTCGGAGGCAATTGATGCACAGGCTTGCGCTTTTCACAAATTCAAAACGACGAGGTATAGTTAATGATAAAAATGTTGAACAAACTCCAATTGAGTGTTTGTTATTTTTGCAAAATTCACAAAAAGTAGCCGAAATTACTAAAGATGAGCTGGGGCGTTTGGTGTTAGATTTAGGTTTGAGATTCTGTTGTTGAAAAGAGTCAATTTCAGCCGTGCGACTTTCTTAAAATTGACAACGACGATTTAAAATAGTATAACACTCATCCCAGGAAGGCAACGAATTAAAATCTTGTTTCTCATCATACACTTTTTTCGATTCGGAGTCTATTTTTGATAGTACGATATGAATTATCATTGCGTTCATAACATTGAGCTCTGATCCTAATGTAAGAAGAGAACTACGAAGACTAGCAACATTATCGAGGATTGAACGCAAAGATGTAGCATTTAGTTCAGTTATTTGAGCAATTGAAAATAAAGAATTAATGTTGTCAGTAAATATTAATGATTTGTTGTCATACCTTTCTTTTAGCCGATCCAAAGCCAGTTTGTAGTTTGCCTCAACAACTTGAAATGGCTCCACAACTGCCAATGCTTGGCCAGATAAGCAATTCAATAAATAATTAAATTTATCAATAGTAGGTATGTTGGAATCTTCATTGACTAATGTATTGAACGAGCTGATAAATCGTGAATATTCTGAATATTTCCCGTCAAATTTTGGAAGTTTCAGTTGCGGCAAACGATTGTGATGTGAAAATGGTGTAACTGTTGTGTTTAAAAAACTTCTTTCTACATCGCTGTTTCGACGTTTTTGTTCATAAATTGCATCAAAATGGCCTTAGCTGATATAAAGAGCTCTTCGAGATCTGATCTGCTTGCATCCGTTTGATCACATTTTTCTATTTGTGTTTGAATGTAACTTATTTGCTTAAAATAAGCCTCAAGAATTTGCAATCTGCATTCAAGAATTGTATAGTCTGCCGATGCACCATCCTTTTCTATTTTCACCTTCATTTGCGTAATATTGCGCTTCATTGTAGACCGTTGTGTCTTTAATGAGGCTAAACTATCAGTTTCTACCCTTTCGGTACTCATTTTTCATAAACAAGCGTTTTATTTAAAAAAAATAAATGAATGTACTAATTTGTATATAAAGTACGAAAAAAAAATTAGTACCAATTTGCGTTTATTTTTCTCAACACTGATATTGTAAACAACTCAAAGCCTTTAGAGCTAACTATATTATACTTTTTCTAGCTTAAGCAAATGTGCGAATACATGTAATCAAATGTGTATGACTATATTGTACTTAACAAACTTTTCGTTAAGTTTCGTCAAGTGTCATTTGCTTAAGCAAACAGCGAAACTGACCGCACTTTACTTAAGGAATCATATGTTTTTAGAAAAACTGTTTATGAAAAAAAAAACAAATTGCAATGTACGCGGAAAATATTTTTATAGAAAATTTAATTGAAAATGTTAAAAAACAAACGTGCATGTATAACAAAAGGGGTGGGTTTTGTATTTGTTTTTCGATTGAGATACAAGCACTGTTGCATTTTTTAGTACTTTTTTATTTATGTTTTCATTTGTTTTTTTTAATTATTAAAAATTAATATAGATTTACTTGTTAATTGTAAAAAATGTATAAATTGAACACATTAAATAATATTTTTCGAAAAGATACATATATTTTAGAAATATAAGAAGAAAACAGTTTTTGCAAAAGTACAAGTATTTGCAACTAAGTGTAGTAAGTATTTAAGTTTAAAAAGTACATTGTAGCCACCTAAAAGTCTTCAATAAGTTGATTAAGCATTTGACAGACTTTTCGTTAATTTTTGACAGTAGCTTAAGTTAACAAAAGTATAATATAGTTAGCCCTTTTGATGTTTGCTTGTGTGTGTGGGAGTATGAGAAAGTTAAATTGCGATTTCCAATTAAGTGCAAAAACACAAACCAACTGCAAGAACAAATTATAAATGTGCCAATATGATGACGTCGATGAGAGGATTGTAGATGTATGATGTAGCAGAGGGTTGCAGCTGACAACTAACTGCAACGAACGATGAATTGTGGAGATAATGATGATAATTTAACTAACGATGATGATGTTGAAGTAGATGAAGTTTTTGATTGTTTATTTTGTCTTATTATTTTTTTACTTTTTATTTTGATAATTGTGACAATTAATTATTAAATTTATATTTTTCTCAACAACACTTTACACTATTGTCACTTTAATGTATTTTTAGCTTTAATATGGTAAAAATTTTAACTTTTTTTTTAATTTATTAAACACTGTCCTGTCACGGTCGCCAAAATGTTATGTTGATTCGAAAAAGTAAAATGAATTAGTCTTAATAACTACCGAAAAACACTGTGGTTGGCCTATGGTTGATTTGCCGACGTCTTGTTTAAATAAAAAACACACAAGGACTAGTTTGTTCTTCTTTTAATGATATTTAACAACTAATTTATATGTATAATAATTTCATGGTTTGACCAAAGTAAAAATATTAACGTTACAGATTTACTAATACATTTACATTAAGTTAGCGGTAAAGACTTGGTGATTATTCAGTTATAAGTTCAAGGTCATAATAAACATTTTCAATTTTAGCAAAAAATAACTTTAAAAGAATGCATTTTACATTGATGCATAATATATTAATAAATTACAACAATATAAATCAAGCAAAAGAAATATAATATCAATTAATGTGTTTTGGCCGAACAACATCCCTTCTCTATACCTTCTCACCATTTTTTTGTTTTTATGTAGCTACCTTAAAAATATTATGTTTTCGAACCCGAATTTACCTCCAAAGGGGCAAGGACACACCCCAGCCCTGAGCACGCTGGCTTTATAGGTAGCACCGCCCCAGAGGAGGTAGACAGAGGATGGAAGGGGCGTTACAGATATTTGGCGCTCAACGTGGGTCATCAGTTCGCGTGTCTTAAAATTCCACCGTGGTAATATCTCGCGACTGAACCTTGTAAATTTTTTGTGTGTTTCTGGTGATCTTTTATTTTTTTTTATTTGTCTGTCCTTAATTTTTATATTTCTACTTTTCCTTTCCTTAACTTTTGAACATTTAATTCTCAGTTGGATTGATGGTTAATGGACAATTTCGTTCCATGTCCCATTTGATATTAATTGTTTCAACTGTTAAACTATTAGGGTTTGGGTTCGTGTGGTGATAAGTTTCTGGTGCGTACCGTTCTGCCTTCGCGACTCATTCTCCTATTTTTCACCTTCTTTCTTTCCTATCTTTATATTTCTTCGTTCGGTCTTCATTTTATGATGATTCCATGCTACATAATCGATTACCGAATGTTTCTCTTTCTATCCACCTATATTTGGTTTAGTCTGGTGACGGGATTCGATCTGAGATTTCAGAGAAATCTACACCAGGTATGGGCTTCCAGTTTCTGGTTTAGCTTGGTAGCGGGATTCTATGAATCTACACCAGAGCTGGAAAAAAATCTATTTCTTCTTCTTTCCTGTCCTTGATTTATACACTTATGATTTTTAAGAGTTCTATAGATAAATTTCTTATACCATTATCTAGTTTTAAAGGCTCTTATTTAGTTTCAAATATATTTATGTTATTGAAATAGATTTTATACAGTTAAAACAAAAAAAATTAGACTATTTTCTGTTTTACTTAAATGTAGTTTGCAATTCCCTCTCTTTTATAGTCCCTCACCCATTTTGTTTACTTAGGTGTAATTTCTTTATTTTAATAGAATCTTAGTTCGAATAGAATATTTATCTTTAACCTCTTTTGTCTAATTTTTTTTAGGTAAGGTTTAAGGCATTCATTTTTTTAGATTTTATAGTTGCCAGATTAATCAAGAGAAATATTTTGATTGTTTTTTTTTTTATAAATAGTTCTTAGAATTATTTTGTTTTTTTTTTTTTTTGTTTATGTTTCAATAGGTTAATAACTTTATTTAGGTTTAATTTGTTTCTTAATTTTATTAGAATATTAAGTTAGATTAAATTAATTTGTTCTTTAGTTGATTAGCCTACCAATTTTTGTGTATCCTTAAACTTTTGATTTCGATTCAACAATTTGATGCTTATTTGTGATACCGACTATAGAATATAAATCGCCTTTTTCAGATAAAGCCCTGCAGTGTAACTTTGGTCTTAGTCTGTTTTTTGAGGACGATTTTCGACTAACATTTTTGTTTGGGTATAATATCTTGCTCAAAATTAATTTTTTCTCATTTCTTTTTCCTTTGAAACAATGTCGAAAAAAAATAAAAGAAAATCTATTAAAATTTTATTTCAAACTTGGAAATTTGAAATTTGTAAAATATATTATTTTTTTAACAACTTGATTATTTTGGAGAAACAAATTTTTTTTCAAGAAAAGGAAAAATTTTATCGCATTTGTGGTAAAGAATATTTATTATGTAATTCTGATAGGTAAGAAATATTAAGTGAGATTTGTGTTTTAACAGATTTTGCGTGAATAATGCTGCAAAATCTCGCAGGATGTGATTATTTTCATTAATTTTCTAACACTGGAAAACCGGACAAGATGTGCCAGAAAAAATATATTCTGAGAAGCTATAATCTAGAACCATATACACTTTTCTTAATCTGGTTCCCTGTTTAATTTACCAAAGTTTAAAACCTCAGAATCTACAACATCTTTAACTTCTCTTCTGCTTAAAATTCAATCAACTGTGTTGTCTTTAGACTATGTTGTGCCTCAAAATCGTTTAGTTCAAGATTCAAAATTGCATCGTGTTAATTATCTAATTATTTACTACATTGACATTTAACTACTCCCAGTAGGGTGGCTCGGTTATCCTTATAAATTTATTGCAATTTTTTTTTGAAGGATTTTGTTTTATATTTTAATTATTCATTGAAAATCTATAGTCATATTCACGGATAATACATTCCGTGTATTGGAGTTTTATTAGCTTAAATCCTTTCGTATATAATTCAATAAATTCGTTTTTATTTTCTCTCAACTATTTTTTTATATACGATAAGTTTCTGAACGTTGCAAAATCTTTGTAGCTGGTCACCTTATTAAAGTATTCACTCGTTTCTCTACAAAATACTCAATCTCTTCGTATATTTCAAAATCTTAACCCAACTTCCTTTACCAATTCCACTCATTACAATCATGACACTCAACTGTTTAAAAATAAAATCTGATACCAACAAAACACTCTATACTAACACAGATATCTACTAAATTTTAAGATTACAATAATCTTATTACGCAGCTATTCAGCAGTCTACTGGCGCCCGTCGACAAGCTTAAATTTTTATGTAAGTTGCAATTTCTTTCTTTAATTGTTAATATTGATTACCAACACCGTCACTTAATCCCCATTTTATTTGAGTATCCATCAGATACTCATTTTCATAAAAAAGCACTCTTTTAATAATGGCATAAAGTTGGCCATATTATTTTAAATTAACCATTTTATGACGTTTCGAATAGGGATATAAATAATATGTATTTGGAACTGTCAATCGAACTCTAAATCGACAACAGATGGCATATTGTATATATATATATATATATATATATTGTTACACGAAATTTCTACACCTAGAAATTTCTTCACACTAATTTTAACAGCTGGAAACATCTAGTGTGGTAATAAACTAGAAATAACTAGAATACCTGACTACTCATATAAATACTGGTACTCGATGACGCAGTAGTTCTGTTCATAAGTAAAACGCAAAGTGTGAAGAACCAAAGTGTGGCTAACCTTTGTCTGCATCGTGTAAATAAAGTGTGCTATTGAAGTGTTTTTCTGTAATTTTTATTGACTGTTATAAATAAATAGAGCTATAAATAATTTCAAACAGTGTTTATTATTTGCAATATAGAAAGAACTCGATTTATTTAAAAGGTAAATAAATCAACGATTTTATAAAGGGTAAAATCGTAACAATATATATTTATATATATGTTTTTTTTAAATATAGTCTTTATTCAAGTCTTCATTATTAAAAAATTTTTATTTACAATATTTCGAGATATTACTTAAAAAGTATTTCAGCAATTAACAACAAAATAATTAAATAAAGAAACTACTACGTAATATCACAGCCATAAGGAAAATTAACAATCAAAAAACTTTGTAGTTATAAATGAAAACTCTTTAATAACCAAAGAGTCTATTAGTGATTATTGAGCAAATTCCTTATTATCCCATACTTAGACGTTCTGCATTATCATTTAATGTCAGAGTCAATTGTCTCGCAAATGAATTAATCATTATGTGGTTGAAGTTACTGTGCAATAGGTTAGTAGAATATCTAGGGTTTAAGTTGTAAATTATTTTTAGATTTTTATTCTGAATTATCTGTAATTTCCTTGCGTACGTTTTAGGAGCTTTTTGAAACCAGACCTGGCACCCATAGGTCATAATTGGCCGAATGCACATTTTGTAAAGAAGGATTTTGTTTTTTAAATTAAGTTGAGATCTTCTGTTGAGTAAGGAGTAGAGAGCACGACCGCATTGAATCGCCTTTTCGCAAACATATTTTTTGTGTTTTTTAAATGATTATATTGTATCTAATATAATCATTTAAATATTTGACACTATTTTGCAGTGGAATTACAGTTCCATTAGAAAGTAATTGCTTCGTGGGAGTACGTTTCCTTGACCTATTATATGGAAAAATAATGGTTTGGGTTTTGCTGAAATATTTGCAAAAAAATTTAATTTGTGGTTTACATATTTATTTATATCTTCAATAGTAGTTGTAGAGGTAAAGCGTGAAACAAATATAGATTTTTTCAGAGGAATAACAGTTACAAATTTAGAGCTAGTTTTTTGAGTTAAACTTGGTTAAATGGCTTATTAGTTAAACTGAAAATAAATTAATTCTGGCTTTGATCCCACTTGTTGTTTTTCAGTAGTAGCTTAAGACTTCACATATTATATTCCAACAAAATTTTATATTTTATAGTCAAACATATGGTAGCATTGAAAATACTTAATACAAAATCAACACAAATATTTTTTCAAACAAAAGCACGTGTTCACGAATATAAATAAATTATTTGGACTGGTTCTAATTGTCTTAGGTTTTTTTGATATGGTCTTATTTAAATTTGCATATGTTGCAGAATCGCTGAAATCTTCATAATATGAGAAATAATCCATTTTTATTTTTTTAATATGTAAATATGAATATAAATAAATTATTTGGACTGGTTCTAATTGTCTTAGGTTTTTTTGATATGGTCTTATTTAAATTTGCATATGTTGCAGAATCGCTGAAATCTTCATAATATGAGAAATAATCCATTTTTATTTTTTTAATATGTAAACAACTTTTTAGTATTTACGACACAGCTGATTTATTTAGAGACGCTTTTAATCAGCTGTGAGTTTTGACATCTGTAACTTAGGTTTAACTGGCCAATCTTGCCCAGTTAAACTTAAATTAAAACAAAATTAACTGGTTATCAAAAACAGCATTCCAAGTTTAAGCCGAGTTAAACCAATAAACAAGGTTGAACTACTACTACATTAGAGTTGAATTGGAACTAGTAGGTAAACACATTTCTTGATTAGGAATTGTAGGGATAATATCAGTAATATTGATTGAATTACAAAGTTGAGTATTTGGTGATGGAGGGTGGATTGGAAAATTGTGACGGTGGAATAGGAGAACTAGCATCTATTATTTGTGTAATAATAGGGTTTTTCTTATGTACTGGTTTCGTAGTTGATCTAGTCATACGTACTTCCATAATATCAGTAGAATTTGAGCGTTTATTGGAAGAAACAGCAGCAATTTCAACCGATGTAACTAAGCTACAATTCTTGGAATCAGAAATTAAATACTGATTTTGATTAGCAGTACGGAGAGGATTTGGCGTAGATGGTTGAATATTTAGGTCTTCGAAACTTTTTTTCTAGAAGAAGTACTTATAGTAATGGGAAATTTGTCCAAGTTATGGAATTTTGTAAATAATTCGCCATATTTTAAAATTTTACTTTTCAGCTCAACAAAGTCTTCAGTGATTTTTTTGAACTCAGATTAAGAACTTTTAAAGAAATTATAAAATTCCAAACCAATATTCTTGCAATGTGGACAAGTCCAATGTAGGTTTTTAGTTATATCAGCCAAAGCATCACGAGCCCTAAGGCCTTTAGTACCAGAAATATGGTAATATCTAATGCACAGCCAACAAGACACCGTAAGTTCATTTTAGTAACTACACAATTTTCATATGAGCACTTCATAATAATATTGGACGTCTCAGGAAATAAGAGGGTTATTAAACAACAGTAGTTGGCACAAACCAACACGCTACAGTTTTAAGCTACTGGAGATTATGATTAACAGTTGAATGTATCTTCAAGTCAGAAAAACACTGAACAATCGAAACGTAACGATAATATACAAAAACAAAAAGTATGACCAATATTTGTTGATGGAAAGACTTAATAATTTATGTATAAGGCAAAAAAAAATTTACGGAAATCTACAAAAACTCGCGAAATGCAACAAAATCGGTTGATGAGCAGTTATTGTGTCCTCTTTGAGTTTATTTATAAAAAAATTATACTTTTTAAATGCTTAAAATTAACAGATTTTGCAAAATTCAGTAGGCACATAGAAAACACGGAGCAATTCCACAAAAACTCGTACTATACAATTGCTATACACCAAACGTTACCAAAGAATCTAGCTATCAGTTTCTGGTTTCAAAAGTCTGGCGATGGGTCTAGGTGCTGCAGATAAGTTTTTTTGGCAAATCCAAATTTAAGTCATTGTTTTTATTTTTTTGGTAAAAAAGTTAGCGACGGAAAGTATTGCAGTTGTACTATATGATTGTAAAAGCAAACGACGTCGCTATTAGTTGAAAAAATGGTATTGTATTCAAAAATTTTGTTCTTGGAGTCACCCTGTTATTTACCAAAAAAAGTTAGCGACGTCACTAACTTTTCGGACGTACTTTTAATACTTTAAAAGATTGATGAGTTTGAGAAACACGGCATTACATTATGTATAATGCTTGACAAGCAAGCAAAATAAACCACTTGGCTTTCATAGCTTGCCACGTAAACAGCTTTTGTATTAAGCGGCCCATCGACTATCAAGCATGATATGCAGCATGCTTGTCAGATGTATAAATTTTATAGTCTAATGTCTTGCTTGTTTGATTGACAAACATGTTGGATGAAAACACAACTTTTTGATTTTTTTGCTTGTTTGTCAAGCGTGATGCATCGTGTATTCGCATGTTTGCCAAACACATCAATCTTTTAGAGTATGAAGTAGAGTATTAAAAAAACCGGCCTTTTGAAAAGACCGGTTTCGGTTTTCTTCGAAAAATTTAATTTAAAAAAAACCGGTTTCGGTTTCGGTTTTTGCCGAAAAAACCGGTCAACCGGTTTTTTTTTAATTTGAATAAAAAGCTTATATAATTTGTTAATTATGTAAAAAAAACAGAAATTTAATATATAAAATAATAAAAATAAAAAAATACATTCTTTGAAAAAAAAAATAATTTTTTTATTGTATTTCATTTCAACATTTCATTTATTGGTTTTAATATTTTTTAATATAATATCTTAAAAATTAATATTATAAAACTATATTCATATCAAATGAATAGAGATCATTACGTTTGTAAATTGGGTAAAATTAGGTACGTTAGTAATTTGAACGTTTAAAACGTTTGGCAATAAATAAGTTTTTTTTTTAATTTTACATTTTAAATATGTAAAAAGAAAATCGATTTTTCACTTCTAAAATAATATTTTGGAAATAATATGCAATTTAAATGTTTCGTTTTAAGACGATCTTTTTGTTTTGATTAAGCTAGAAGTGGAAAATACTCTTTCTTTAATAGTAGATGTTGAACAAATAGTCAAGAAACAATTATATAAATTTTCCAACTTTTTAGTTGATTTGTCGCATTTATCAAGATATATGAATCATCATATAATGATGAATGATTTTGTACAGTTTTTTTTAGGATTTTGAATACTGTTTGTTGTGTTATTTAGATCAGAAATTAAACTATTTGAATTTGGAATATCCAAAGTTAAGTCTTCATCGGAATCTATCAGACCCACATCTAAATCTTCATAACCAAACGATTATAAGTCTTCGGAAAAAATAAAAGAGACCAAGTAACCCAGTTGGTGATGTAATTAAAAAAACCGGTTAACCGAACAAAAAAGACCGGTTTTCGGTTTTCGTCGAATTTACAAAATATTCGAAACCGATCGGTTTTTAAAAATACTCTAGTATGAAGAGTATATAAAGTAATATTTTTATGAAAATCATTCAACCTGCTTGTTGGTGTATGTGAAAACAAATCTCATATTTGTAAACCATGTTAAATAGCATGCTTAAATGGCTATGGGCTGCATTAAACAGATTAAAAGAATTTGGCGCCATATATTTTATATGAATGTTGTCAAGCTAACCTCTGGATACTGCTGCATTTCATTTTTAAGAAATAAGCGCTTATTTCAAGAAATGGGGCATTAAAATCAATGCAGCTTAATCTGAGGATATCTGCATATGAAACCCATCGGGTAAACGCCTAGATATATGGTGTGGAAAGTAAATCCCTTTAACTTATACTGGACGGCATAAATATTCAATTTAAAAGCTCCATAAAATACCTCGGAATACATTTTAATAAATTATTGAAATTTAACGCTAGAAACGAAGATTTATGGAAGACCTAAGAATGCTAAGCTTTTACTCTACAAGATCGCTATCAGATCGGTTATGTCTTACGGATTTCTAATCTGGTTTACTACATCTCCTGTAGTAGCTAAGGAATTGTAGATATATGAACAGAAATCCTGAGAAAATGCATCGGGAAAAATTTAAGAAATTTCATGAAACGATTTTCAAATGCTTACGTGTATGGAAATACCGATGTTCTGACCTTCTGTAGGTACGCATGTTGTTACAAACCAGATTTGTTAAAAACCTGCGCTACACGACAACATGCTTGTCAGCCAAATATACGACAGTGAGAAAAACACCAACTGGGCTGGATCTACATATCTTTCTCCTGTCGGTATAATCAATGGACGTATTGATGACAATCCAGCTCCTCTGGACCTTCCATCATTCTATATAAACTCAGCCTTCGACAATCATAGAGGTTGAAAGTGAAATATATGCTGAAATTTTACATATAATTATATATGCGAGTTTAACACTATTTGCTTTGATATTTACAATTTTTACTCTGTACCTGGACAGCTTATTTTGTTGTGTCCTATGTACATTCTTCTATTTTGTTAATTTTACATGAACTTTTATTTAGTTTTAGTAATGTTATATACAGACGTCTGCTCTGTTAGCTACTTTAAAGGCCGAAAGCAAGCCTTGTCAAAATTTTCAGTTTGTACTTTTTTACATACTCCATCTCACTTTAGCAATATTGCTTTTTTACGTTAACTTAGTTATAAGAGTAAGACGCATATAGCCCTAAGAATGTATTATTCTCATAGTATGTAAGACAATCAATGTAATCGAGAAAGAAGAAGACTTAATATAAATTTTACTAACTTTACTTACTTCTTCTGTTGACATTTTAAAATTTAACTTGCACTATACAGTGTAGCCACTCAAAAAAACCAATTGTTTTTCGTTAATAGCACGTATACACTACTAACAAGTAATTACTTGCATGTGACAACGGGAGTAACGTTTGGCGTGTTTTTTAAAATGTGCATGTATTGGTTTTGTGCGGCTAATGCGGGTTAGAAGCTAATTGAAACTTTAA
The DNA here is from genome assembly GCA_949748255.1 of Eustalomyia histrio. Lineage (NCBI taxonomy): Eukaryota > Metazoa > Arthropoda > Insecta > Diptera > Anthomyiidae > Eustalomyia > Eustalomyia histrio. Next base: position 113,428,904 of record OX456524.1, read on the forward strand.
GCCAACAAAAAACCATTTTCATCGCCCTGCTTGCCAACAAGCTATCAAGTTATGCCAGTACAATTTACCTCGTGTGTGATGGCTCGTAGTATAAAACAGTGTAATCGAATAGAAGAAAAATTAGAGCCAATTTATACGATGCAATTGACCAAGGCGAATTCATACCAGGTGGTGTTATTAACACAGCTGAGCTACTTTTTTTTATTACCTAATTGGACACTTAACTGTCAAAAGTTGTTTATGTTTACATTTGAGTTTGTTCAAAAGTGTATAAAAAAATAATAAATATGAAAAGTTGCTGCACGAAGCATTAAACGAAAATAATGTTAAAATCTCCACAGTCAGTGGTCACTCCAACATTGCATCAGCCTTTACACTCTAAAGTAACTAATTATCTTAACGCTCAAAGACGCCAGGGCCAATATTTTGATTTAATACTCGAATTGGAAAGTGGCAATTACATTTATGGACACTTTTGTGTAGTGGCAGCACAAAGTCGTTTTATAGGTGGTTCACATTTCCAGCAAAAGGCACTACAATTTTCGATACATAATACATTAAAGGTACAGATTAAAAATTTCAATTGTACAGAATGTTTACAGACAGTTGGAGATTTCTTCTATGAGGATATGGTCACAATCATTAAGGAACATGAAACGCACTTTAAAAAACTGGCTAAAATATTGGCTATAGGTGAATTAATGAAAATATTTGAAATACCTGATGAAACTCAAGAAATTGTGGAAATATCAAATGGCGACTTAATTGAAACTACCGATGGTGCAATGAACGATGAAAATGGAATAGATACAAATCCACTTTATAATAAAGAGGAGAAACGAGTGAAGAATTCTAAGAATGAGAATATATTTGACGAAAAGAAAACTTATTTTAAGTTAAAAAATCCTCGTGCATCATCAACAAATAGTAAAATTAACTACTGCTTAGCTTGTGGGTACAAATGCTATCGGGTTCAGGAAATGATAACACATATGCGTGCTCTCTATGTGAAGTGATTTCCATCTAAGACGGCATGATGCCGATGTTAAGAAACCATTTTTCTGCCTCGAGTGCAATATACGTTTTATGACAAGAGCTGCTCTAATTTTGCATCATCCTAAACATTCGAAAGAATGCACCGTTGTCCCCACTGTGGTAAGGGTTTTAAGTGGAAACAAGGTCTTAGCACACATCTACAAGTTCATAATGCTGAAAAACGTATGCTCTGTGATGTTTGTGGTTATAGTGCCATTCATATGAAAGCATTAAAATCCCACAAACTACCTCATGCTGGACAATTTTTCAATCGCAAGGAAAATCTTAAACTGCACATAGAAACTCATAAGCAAGAACGTCCGTTTGTTTGTGAAATTTGTGGTTGTAAGTTTAGTTTATCGAAAAATCTTAAACGTCACGCAATGAATTATTCTTCGGATGATATTAATAAATACAAGTGTTAACTATGTTCATTTAACAGTCATCGTTCCGATAAGCTAAAGGAGCATGTCCAAATTAAAAAATATTCTTAAAATATAAACACTAAAATATTTTGTTATTAATTTGCTAATTTTTGTGAAAGTAATATTAAAACAAGTAAGAGCGGCTAAATTCGGCTATGCCGAATCTTATATACCCTTCACCATGGTTGGGAAAAAACTGAAGTTTATATATGGACATATATGGAATGGACAGATTTATATACGGACGCCTTTAAGAGGAAATTAACCATTTAGTTTGGAGATAAAACTTGGACTCGGGAATATAGGTACTTTAAAAAAATTTATGTTTTGGGCATAACTTTTTTGTATCCGAACCGATATTTCCGAGTTTTTCAGCAAATATGTTATACTAAAGACTTTCGATCTTTTGCTATATAAGACGTATCCATAGGTCATAATACAGCTCTAGAATAGTGTTTGTTGTTTGTGTATAAAAGGTGAAGAGGTGAAAGAAAAGAAGTTCAACAAATCGTTAAAAGAAATCACTACAACTGCATGTGTTTTATTTCTACAAAATAGTTTGATTTAGCTGGCAAATTTGCATTTGGGATTTTATTTCGCTTTTTTATTAGAAATATTTGTAATTTCTTTAGCTTAATTTTAAAAATTTGAAGGAAAATAGTTTATAATTATAAGTTATGACCTAAAATAGTTGCACTCAAAGGTAAATTATGTATAAAATTTTCTTAATATGTGAGAAATAAAATGGTTTAAAAATCTTTTTATAAATTCTTTTAAATCGGAGCAAAAAAAGAAATAAAACCGTTTGTATTTTGTTTGTATCAGAGGGTTTTTATAAAAATTTTGATGTTTTTAGCCTATTTATGGATTATTTAATTATTAATATAAAATTTTATTTAAATTAATTATTAAATGTAAAAAAAAACAAAAAATAAACAAAAAAAAATCTTAAGAAAATAAAAAAAAATGTACAAAAAAGTGAATTGAACTGACTGAGATTCGAACCCGCGGCCTTAGAGAAAAAAAGTATTTGTGACATAGCGTCAAGACAACTGAGCTATTGAAGCTCACACAAAATCATCGTCAATAGAGGTACATATATAAAAGTCTTCGTTCATTAGAGATTTGTTTAGTTTTTATTTAAATGACAAATCTTTGTATGTGTGTTGTTTGTGTATAAAAGGTGGAGATGAAAGAAAAGAATTTTAATTATTAATATAAAATTTTATATAAATTAATTATTAAATGTTAAAAAAAAAACCAAAAATAAGCAAAAAAATCTTAAGAAAATAATAAAAAAAAATGTACAAAAAAAAAAGTGAATTGACCTGACCGAGATTTGAGCCTCGAACCCCGCGGGCTTAGAAAAAAAAGGATTTGTGACACAGCGTCTAGACAACTGAGCTATTGAAGCTCACACAAAATCATCGTCAATAGATGTACATATATAAAAGTCTTCTTTCATTAGGGATTTGTTTAGTTTTTATTTAAATGACAAATCTTTGTATGTGTGTTGTTTGTGTATAAAAGGTGGAGATGAAAGAAAAGAATTTTAACACATGGATGTGTTGTTATGCTCAAAATTCTACATACATATTAAACAAAGGGATTTTACTGGAAAAATTAGAGGTAGTCCTGGTTTTTTGCTAATATCTCAGCCATTTATTAACCGATCTGTCTGATTTTTAATAGCAAACAGAAATGGATCACATGTAACAGAAATAAAAAACAATCAAGTCCTCATCATGTCTGGGTTCTTCGGAAAACCCAATTCAACACACAGACGGACAGACGGACATCGTTAAATCAACTTCGCTCTTCATAAGGACCCAGAATATATATACTTTATAGGGTCTAAGATGAATATTGTAGAAATTACAAACGGAATGACAAACTTATATATACCCTTCCACCTGTGGTGAAGGGTATAAAAACTCTTTTTGAGTTTGCGGCGCTGATTTTAAAAGCTAAAAAGACTTCCTTATTTTTATGTTGCCCTGGTTAAGAAGTACTGATTTCATATTTTATTAAATTATTATTATTATGAAATTTTCTCAAAACTGAAAGTAAATAATATATTTTTGTAAAAAAACGAACCTTAAGCTTAAAAAATAAATTAGTTATTAAAAGAAAAAGGCTCAATATTGGGATTTTGTAATATTAAAAATAATTTGTTTATTTAATATTGTGTTGCTCACAAAATAAAATATTTTAAATAAAACCAATACAAAATTTGTTTAAATTCGTGTTTTTTGTATTATTTAAGAATAAAAATAATACAAGTTATTGGTAATGCAATTTTTAAAAACATCAGTTATTTTCAATTTCGAAAAAAATGTACAATAATTATTTCAAAAGTTTTTAAAACATAACAATAAGCAGTAATAAAAAGTTAATTAATTTTTTATATTTTTTTTTAATGGAATATTAATGGGTTTCACAAGGTGTACTAAATATTGTATCGTCCCATTAAAAACAGAATTGTTGAAAATTTTTTCACAATAAGGACGATTTTTTGTTGTTTTCTATCACACTTTAAAATAGCACACAAAACATAGACACAGGCATCGTCCTATCATTGTATTTTTTACAATTATGTTTTTAACAGTACAATACAGCACATACAAACCATTTTAGAATCTTCAGACAACATACTTCGAACGTATCCCCAAATGAACCTTTGACCATTCCTTGCTTCTCCTAGAAAGTGTATTAAATTTATTATTTTGTCAAAGTTATGGCTAAATTTCTATTGCCTGTTGTAGGGCACTAGGACATTTTGCCAACATGACGCGCATAGCAGCAACTCTTAAAAACAAGTAGAGTCTATTTATATATGCCCCATACTCCAAATAATCGGAGGAGCTGAGAAAAAAATAAACTTTTTTTAATTTTGGAATTCTGTCCACAAACACATAAGTAGTTATAAATTTTGAAATCTGCACTCGATTTTTGATATTAAAAGATTGTTTTTGTCTTGATTTTAAAATATATATTATAATTTGACTATACCTAATTGAACCAGAGCTGGCCATTCCAAAAAAAACAAGTTTCCAGAATACTGGGTTTAAACGCATAAATCGAGTTTATTTCTTAACCAATCACTCGATTTTTATTAGAAAATGTGTTTTACAATCTTCAAATTACATACCTTCAATTAACTTTTGACCATTCCAAGTTTTTCCAAGAAAGGGTACTTCATTTAAGAATGTATTATTCTCATAGTATGTAAGACAATCAATGTAATCGAGAAAGAAGAAGACTTAATATAAATTTTACTAACTTTACTTACTTCTTCTGTTGACATTTTAAAATTTAACTTGCACTATACAGTGTAGCCACTCAAAAAAACCAATTGTTTTTCGTTAATAGCACGTATACACTACTAACAAGTAATTACTTGCATGTGACAACGGGAGTAACGTTTGGCGTGTTTTTTAAAATGTGCATGTATTGGTTTTGTGCGGCTAATGCGGGTTAGAAGCTAATTGAAACTTTAAGCCAACAAAAAACCATTTTCATCGCCCTGCTTGCCAACAAGCTATCAAGTTATGCCAGTACAATTTACCTCGTGTGTGATGGCTCGTAGTATAAAACAGTGTAATCGAATAGAAGAAAAATTAGAGCCAATTTATACGATGCAATTGACCAAGGCGAATTCATACCAGGTGGTGTTATTAACACAGCTGAGCTACTTTTTTTTATTACCTAATTGGACACTTAACTGTCAAAAGTTGTTTATGTTTACATTTGAGTTTGTTCAAAAGTGTATAAAAAAATAATAAATATGAAAAGTTGCTGCACGAAGCATTAAACGAAAATAATGTTAAAATCTCCACAGTCAGTGGTCACTCCAACATTGCATCAGCCTTTACACTCTAAAGTAACTAATTATCTTAACGCTCAAAGACGCCAGGGCCAATATTTTGATTTAATACTCGAATTGGAAAGTGGCAATTACATTTATGGACACTTTTGTGTAGTGGCAGCACAAAGTCGTTTTATAGGTGGTTCACATTTCCAGCAAAAGGCACTACAATTTTCGATACATAATACATTAAAGGTACAGATTAAAAATTTCAATTGTACAGAATGTTTACAGACAGTTGGAGATTTCTTCTATGAGGATATGGTCACAATCATTAAGGAACATGAAACGCACTTTAAAAAACTGGCTAAAATATTGGCTATAGGTGAATTAATGAAAATATTTGAAATACCTGATGAAACTCAAGAAATTGTGGAAATATCAAATGGCGACTTAATTGAAACTACCGATGGTGCAATGAACGATGAAAATGGAATAGATACAAATCCACTTTATAATAAAGAGGAGAAACGAGTGAAGAATTCTAAGAATGAGAATATATTTGACGAAAAGAAAACTTATTTTAAGTTAAAAAATCCTCGTGCATCATCAACAAATAGTAAAATTAACTACTGCTTAGCTTGTGGGTACAAATGCTATCGGGTTCAGGAAATGATAACACATATGCGTGCTCTCTATGTGAAGTGATTTCCATCTAAGACGGCATGATGCCGATGTTAAGAAACCATTTTTCTGCCTCGAGTGCAATATACGTTTTATGACAAGAGCTGCTCTAATTTTGCATCATCCTAAACATTCGAAAGAATGCACCGTTGTCCCCACTGTGGTAAGGGTTTTAAGTGGAAACAAGGTCTTAGCACACATCTACAAGTTCATAATGCTGAAAAACGTATGCTCTGTGATGTTTGTGGTTATAGTGCCATTCATATGAAAGCATTAAAATCCCACAAACTACCTCATGCTGGACAATTTTTCAATCGCAAGGAAAATCTTAAACTGCACATAGAAACTCATAAGCAAGAACGTCCGTTTGTTTGTGAAATTTGTGGTTGTAAGTTTAGTTTATCGAAAAATCTTAAACGTCACGCAATGAATTATTCTTCGGATGATATTAATAAATACAAGTGTTAACTATGTTCATTTAACAGTCATCGTTCCGATAAGCTAAAGGAGCATGTCCAAATTAAAAAATATTCTTAAAATATAAACACTAAAATATTTTGTTATTAATTTGCTAATTTTTGTGAAAGTAATATTAAAACAAGTAAGAGCGGCTAAATTCGGCTATGCCGAATCTTATATACCCTTCACCATGGTTGGGAAAAAACTGAAGTTTATATATGGACATATATGGAATGGACAGATTTATATACGGACGCCTTTAAGAGGAAATTAACCATTTAGTTTGGAGATAAAACTTGGACTCGGGAATATAGGTACTTTAAAAAAATTTATGTTTTGGGCATAACTTTTTTGTATCCGAACCGATATTTCCGAGTTTTTCAGCAAATATGTTATACTAAAGACTTTCGATCTTTTGCTATATAAGACGTATCCATAGGTCATAATACAGCTCTAGAATAGTGTTTGTTGTTTGTGTATAAAAGGTGAAGAGGTGAAAGAAAAGAAGTTCAACAAATCGTTAAAAGAAATCACTACAACTGCATGTGTTTTATTTCTACAAAATAGTTTGATTTAGCTGGCAAATTTGCATTTGGGATTTTATTTCGCTTTTTTATTAGAAATATTTGTAATTTCTTTAGCTTAATTTTAAAAATTTGAAGGAAAATAGTTTATAATTATAAGTTATGACCTAAAATAGTTGCACTCAAAGGTAAATTATGTATAAAATTTTCTTAATATGTGAGAAATAAAATGGTTTAAAAATCTTTTTATAAATTCTTTTAAATCGGAGCAAAAAAAGAAATAAAACCGTTTGTATTTTGTTTGTATCAGAGGGTTTTTATAAAAATTTTGATGTTTTTAGCCTTTTTATGGATTATTTAATTATTAATATAAAATTTTATTTAAATTAATTATTAAATGTAAAAAAAAACAAAAAATAAACAAAAAAAAATCTTAAGAAAATAAAAAAAAATGTACAAAAAAGTGAATTGAACTGACTGAGATTCGAACCCGCGGCCTTAGAGAAAAAAAGTATTTGTGACATAGCGTCAAGACAACTGAGCTATTGAAGCTCACACAAAATCATCGTCAATAGAGGTACATATATAAAAGTCTTCGTTCATTAGAGATTTGTTTAGTTTTTATTTAAATGACAAATCTTTGTATGTGTGTTGTTTGTGTATAAAAGGTGGAGATGAAAGAAAAGAATTTTAATTATTAATATAAAATTTTATATAAATTAATTATTAAATGTTAAAAAAAATCCAAAAATAAGCAAAAAAAAATCTTAAGAAAATAATAAAAAAAAATGTACAAAAAAAAAGTGAATTGACCTGACCGAGATTTGAACCTCGAACCCCGCGGGCTTAGAGAAAAAAAGTATTTGTGACATAGCGTCTAGACAACTGAGCTATTGAAGCTCACACAAAATCATCGTCAATAGAGGTACATATATAAAAGTCTTCGTTCATTAGAGATTTGTTTAGTTTTTATTTAAATGACAAATCTTTGTATGTGTGTTGTTTGTGTATAAAAGGTGGAGATGAAAGAAAAGAATTTTAATTATTAATATAAAATTTTATATAAATTAATTATTAAATGTTAAAAAAAAAAACCAAAAATAAGCAAAAAAATCTTAAGAAAATAATAAAAAAAAATGTACAAAAAAAAAAGTGAATTGACCTGACCGAGATTTGAGCCTCGAACCCCGCGGGCTTAGAAAAAAAAGGATTTGTGACACAGCGTCTAGACAACTGAGCTATTGAAGCTCACACAAAATCATCGTCAATAGATGTACATATATAAAAGTCTTCTTTCATTAGGGATTTGTTTAGTTTTTATTTAAATGACAAATCTTTGTATGTGTGTTGTTTGTGTATAAAAGGTGGAGATGAAAGAAAAGAATTTTAACACATGGATGTGTTGTTATGCTCAAAATTCTACATACATATTAAACAAAGGGATTTTACTGGAAAAATTAGAGGTAGTCCTGGTTTTTTGCTAATATCTCAGCCATTTATTAACCGATCTGTCTGATTTTTAATAGCAAACAGAAATGGATCACATGTAACAGAAATAAAAAACAATCAAGTCCTCATCATGTCTGGGTTCTTCGGAAAACCCAATTCAACACACAGACGGACAGACGGACATCGTTAAATCAACTTCGCTCTTCATAAGGACCCAGAATATATATACTTTATAGGGTCTAAGATGAATATTGTAGAAATTACAAACGGAATGACAAACTTATATATACCCTTCCACCTGTGGTGAAGGGTATAAAAACTCTTTTTGAGTTTGCGGCGCTGATTTTAAAAGCTAAAAAGACTTCCTTATTTTTATGTTGCCCTGGTTAAGAAGTACTGATTTCATATTTTATTAAATTATTATTATTATGAAATTTTCTCAAAACTGAAAGTAAATAATATATTTTTGTAAAAAAACGAACCTTAAGCTTAAAAAATAAATTAGTTATTAAAAGAAAAAGGCTCAATATTGGGATTTTGTAATATTAAAAATAATTTGTTTATTTAATATTGTGTTGCTCACAAAATAAAATATTTTAAATAAAACCAATACAAAATTTGTTTAAATTCGTGTTTTTTGTATTATTTAAGAATAAAAATAATACAAGTTATTGGTAATGCAATTTTTAAAAACATCAGTTATTTTCAATTTCGAAAAAAATGTACAATAATTATTTCAAAAGTTTTTAAAACATAACAATAAGCAGTAATAAAAAGTTAATTAATTTTTTATATTTTTTTTTAATGGAATATTAATGGGTTTCACAAGGTGTACTAAATATTGTATCGTCCCATTAAAAACAGAATTGTTGAAAATTTTTTCACAATAAGGACGATTTTTTGTTGTTTTCTATCACACTTTAAAATAGCACACAAAACATAGACACAGGCATCGTCCTATCATTGTATTTTTTACAATTATGTTTTTAACAGTACAATACAGCACATACAAACCATTTTAGAATCTTCAGACAACATACTTCGAACGTATCCCCAAATGAACCTTTGACCATTCCTTGCTTCTCCTAGAAAGTGTATTAAATTTATTATTTTGTCAAAGTTATGGCTAAATTTCTATTGCCTGTTGTAGGGCACTAGGACATTTTGCCAACATGACGCGCATAGCAGCAACTCTTAAAAACAAGTAGAGTCTATTTATATATGCCCCATACTCCAAATAATCGGAGGAGCTGAGAAAAAAATAAACTTTTTTTAATTTTGGAATTCTGTCCACAAACACATAAGTAGTTATAAATTTTGAAATCTGCACTCGATTTTTGATATTAAAAGATTGTTTTTGTCTTGATTTTAAAATATATATTATAATTTGACTATACCTAATTGAACCAGAGCTGGCCATTCCAAAAAAAAAAACAAGTTTCCAGAATACTGGGTTTAAACGCATAAATCGAGTTTATTTCTTAACCAATCACTCGATTTTTATTAGAAAATGTGTTTTACAATCTTCAAATTACATACCTTCAATTAACTTTTGACCATTCCAAGTTTTTCCAAGAAAGGGTACTTCATTTATTAGTTTTTTTTTGAAATATCTACATATGGATGACTTTGGAAGATTGTTTGTAGTACTTTAAAACGATTCGCCAATATACCTTAAAATGATCTAGGAATAATGAAGATTCCATTGGTATATGTGCCATCTTCCAAATCATCAGAGGAGCTGAGAAAATTCCATTTAATTTTTTTCTCAAAGTAAATGAAAAATTATATATGGACATGGTTGCTAATTGCACATTGCAGTTCCTCTTTACTTGTGAAGTCAATATATTGTAATTCTATATTACCACTTGCACTTTTTCTTTAGTATTTTTTCCATTTGAAGTAACAGCAGCAGTGCCTCTGCAATTTATCTCCATGTGAAAAATAAAAGATTCCAAGAGTAGATAGATTTCCTTACATTGGAAACATTTTAAAACATAGGGGTTTGGATAGTTTTCGGAAGTGGATTTTAAGATTTCACCACATTTAATATACCCATAATAATTTAACTTATTTTGTAATATTGTTTGCGTTTTGTAAAAACATTAATTTAGCCTTTTAAATTTTATTTGGCACAAAAAAATTTTGATGTGCAGTACAAAAACTTTTGCTTTGTTTCACTCAGCTGTTTTTGACATATAGATAAACTAAGCAACAATAAAAAACCATGTTGTTTCTGTAATGTTGTACTTGTTGTAAAATCAACACCACCTCTAAGTGAATTCGCCTTGCAATTGACTTTTCAAAGTTGCTTCCAAAGTTATGTCTATTTATATAGTGACATTTGTTGGACGAAATCTGAATATGAATGAAGCAACAAAAGAAAAATACATCTGAGTGCGAAAGAGAAATAACAAAAACATGCACGAAAGCGAAAACCGTGCCTTTTTTGTCACCCCGCTTGCTTCTCTACACCGTTCGCCAGCAAACAAGAATTGCACGCAATAATTGCATGCAACAAAGTCACTGTGTAAATTGGTTCTTAAGCCCAAATTACTCTGACTTAAACGTGCGAGAATATTAAAATAAGTACTCGAATGTGTACGTTTCGTAACTTTACGGACTATTCAGTTAAAAACAGATTTTCTTTCCGTTTTTACAATGGATGATGAAAAGCTGATATTTTTGGTCCAGGGCAATGATGATTATGATTTATTGAAAAAATTAATTTATAATACATAAATACTTTTACATTTTTTTTCTTAGGTTAAATCATTATAAGACATAACGAAAATGGTGTGTGTCTGATTGGCTTATGTTAGTTAATAAAAGTTATAATTATATTATTAATTTATTGTTTGTTATATAACAAAAAAAAAGAGAAATAAAGACATTTAAAGTGAGCGAAATTCAGTTATTATTAGATCTCTTTATTTTAAACAGTATAATAAAGATTTAAATAAGCGCATATAATCTTTGCCATTTAGTACTTCTTGAACCTTTTCAACTGATAGGAATTTTTTTCCAAAAAAAAAAAAAATTAAACGGTAATAAGAGAAAATAGGGCACCTGCCAAGTAAATGATAAGTATTTTCAAGTTCATTATAGTTACACATTTTAAATATGCTTACATTGTTGCCACGGAATGCACGAGAATTTAAAGTGAGTAGACCACCCCTTGCTTTAAAAACCAAGCCTACGAGGTGTGCTGAGTAGTTATCGCAAAAGTATGGTCGAAAATCGTATTGCAATGTAGGGTACATATCATGATATCGGGAGTTTCTGGCACTTACGGTAAATTTAACGCGTTCCAAATTTCTTACGGAATAAAATATACGATTGTGATGATACTGAAAATTCCTCTCCAAGTCTCAATACCAAAAGTAGTTCCAATTTCAATACATAAATACCTCCAATGCGGTATCCAAAAAGTATTTTGTCGTACCGTCTCTACCGGTAATATACGTGGCAGTCTATATACAGGTAGTTAAAAAATTTTTCTTATATAGCAAAAGTGAAGGTTTAATGTTTCCAGATAGAGTGACAGTAGACCAGTTTATAAATGGACCATATAATTGGGTGTATTTTTTGGGAGATATAACATTTTCTTTAAAAAGTAATGTAACAATTTCTCAACTTCGTCATACCTAAGAAAACCCCAAACTTGAGCGCCATAAAACATTATGGATTTTGCGGCTGTATGAAAAATTTTAAGTTTGTTAGAGAAGTTAATTTTTGGGTGATGAATGTAACTTAACCAAGTGGAGTTTATAGCAATTTTGGACGAGGCAAGCTTAGATTCTAGATGTTTTTTTAAAAGACAGATTATAAGTTAAAATAATTCCAAGATATTTGTATTCGTTCACTATTTCTATTAGATTGTTACCATAATTCCATGTAAGACTGTGGCTTATTCTTGTACATGTTCCAAATATCATTATCTTAGACTTAGTTAGATTTATTTTCAGGCACCATTGGCTGCAGTAAGTGTATAGTGCATCAATCATTTTCTGTAGCATCGTTAGAGAGTCTGACAGCAAAACAATATCGTCTGCGTATAATAATACTTTTACTACAGTCCCACCAATAACGATACCACCTGGTAAATGGCTGTGAAGGTCATTTAAGTAAAGAGCGAACAATGGATCTGACATTATGTTACCATCCCAAACCTGGCTAGTTATTTTATCGTATAATTTTTGTAATATCACCAACAATTTACGTGACAGACCTATACTACATAGCTTATAGAACAACGAGTTTCTTGGTATCATGTCAAAAGCTGAAGAAAAGTCAACAAAAAACGTATATGTTTTCTTATTTTGGTTGAAGTTAAGATTAACAATACTATTTAAATTAAATAAATTGTCTACAGTAGAGTAATCCTTGCGGAAGCCGCTTGATATTCATTCATTATATTATGGTAGTCTATCCAGCTATTAAAACGGTTGAGAATTAAGCCTGTGAAAATTTTATAATTCGTGTCTAGGAGAGATAATCCTCTATAATTTGATACCATATTAACGTTACCCTTCTTGAATAATGGTATTATAATAGAGTTACGGAACGAATCTGGTATGTTATTATGCAAAAAAATATTGTTAAATAATGATAGGACCTCGTTCAGAAAACATAATAGGGCGTTTTGATAGAATTCATAACTAATTCTGTCATGGCCTGGGGCTTTATTTGTTTTGGCTGTTTTTAGAACTAAGACAAGCTCTCTAATCTCAAAATGTGAGTCAAGGAATGGGTCAATAGTGTTAGTGATAGACCATAAAATGTCACCATCAAAGTCATCATTAGGTAAGAGAGATTTGAAGTAGTAATAAAAATCGAAATTACCCAAATTGTTTCCCAATTTAGGCTTGCTGTTCTTCATTGAATTAGTCAATTTCCACCAATCGCTGCTATTTTTAACCTTGTTTAACTTTTCTATATTTTTCATTTTGTATCTTAACTTTTTCTCCTCACATAACTTTGAATATTTTGACCTACTTACTACGTAAGATTTTCTGTCAGTTTCTAAATTTGATTTACGGCACTGGTTGAGTTGTTTGATCATACGTTTACGAGTATTTTCGCACTGAGAATCATACCAATAATTTTTGGGATCAAAACATTTTTTAATAAAATTATTACTAGCAGCTGTACGAATTTTCTCAGTACAAATGTTGACTTTCTCTTGTATACTTAAGATTGATTGCAAGTATGCTTGGTCCGAAAGTCTTTTAAGGGATTCGTTGTACCTATTAATGTTCCTAGGCAACGAAAGGAGTTTTTGTGGCAAAACGAATTCTTTAGTATGTGGATTATTTCCAGCGCATAATGACAATACTAATGGCATGTGGTCGGAAAATGGTTTACTAGTGATTTGGAAATCAGATAACAATTTCAATATATCTACTGAACAAATGCAGTAATCAATAAGTGAACTTCCCATAACACCGTAAAACGTATTTTCACCTTCAGAGTCACCCGACATTCGTCCATTTACAATTATGCCACCAATGTTCTGTAAAAGAGCTAACAACTTTTTACATTTGCCATCAAGAGTTTTATCTTTAGATAAACGAGATTGGGAGATCAAAGGAACATCAGTCAACATATTCTCTTCAAGAACTTGTGCGTTAGAAACCCGAGCATTCAAATCACCAACTATGCAAAACGACGCAGCATTTAAACTATATATCAAATTTTCAAATATTTCAAAATCATGTGACCAATTTGTGCAATTTAGGTTACATGGAATGAAATAAAAACTGACATCATTAATCTTGGCAGATAATATAACACCGTGTGTATGCTCACAAAATTTCAATGAAAATTTATCTTGAACGGTTTTCTTAAAACCATACAACCCACCGCTGATTGCACGGCCCATATTATGATTTTTTGTGGCATCCACCCAGTAAACCACGTAATCTTTAAAAAAACTAGAAAATTATTTACGTTTATCCGCAAGAACATGGGTTTCAAAGAGAAAAATTATATCAAAATTGTTAATATATGTGAAAAAGTTTCCAAATTTTAGTTTTGTATTAAGGTTGGCAATATTATAAGAAACCAATCGACACACTTCTGTTTGCTAATTTGAGCTAGCTGTATTTGAAAAGGTAGAAGCAGGAACAGTACTGGATAATTGAGATTTCACATCGATAATACAATCATAATTTACTTTTACCAACAAATTACGTAAAAATTCAGCATCCACTTTGTTAATAGCAATGACTTTTTCCCCTACCCAAGAGAATGGTTTGTCATTTATAAACATACGTTGATCACCATAACGAACTTTTACACGTTTGTCAGCTTTTTTTACATTTTTGCCAATTTGACGTAAAAAATACCTTTTGGATCGTCCGTCAGTTGTGTAATCTTTGTCGATATATATTTTAGAGCCAACAAGTAAACGTTTTTCAGCAATAATGGCGTTTACTTCCATGGGCGAGTTGAGCGAAAAAAGGAAAGACTTTCCAGAAGCTATTTTTCGGGCCTCGACAACATTGACGGATACTTTAAGAGTGGAGGAATATACTTCGTTAAATTCACTTAGAGCTTCAGGAACAAGATTGCTTTTAAGTCCACTTATGACGATATTTTTGCGTCTGCTTGCTTTATCAACAAGTTACAATCTGTTTTTCATTATTGGAGTTCCTTCTGGAGACGGGTGTTATCACAGCGCAGTTGCTGGAGTTCAGTAGAAATAGGGGCAAGGTCATCCTTTTTCACAACGTTTTCCAATTTTGCATCTAGGGCACTATTTAGCTTGCTACAGCCCAAGAAAAACAATCGGCTGTCGGTGGTGCAGCTTTGTTATTGTGGCCAGCTACATTGATATTGTGAAAGGTAGTAGCAGCATTTGTTAGTACTCATCCTGTTGATTTTTTGATGTTTCTTTGGAGTGTTGTCTGCAAAAATATCCGGCGAAATTTGTTTTAGGCTTCTTTTTTGTGTATCCATAAAATTTAACGTTAGGATCAATAAAATTGTTTTTGTATAGAAAATGTTATTTTGTTTTTTATTTTTTCTTTATTGCTTTTTTTTATGTTTTACTTCTAGGCATCATAAAATGAATAAAGCACAAACAATAGATCATTAAATGACTTGTATAAACTTTTTGGTTTTTATTATATTAAAACAAATAAAAATATTTATAAAAATATAGAGAACGATAAACAAAAAGGGCAATGATGTGCTGTTCAATTAGAGGAGCCCATATTAAGGATTGCCGAACAAAAGAAAAAAACTTGGATGGAAGTTGCAAAGCAAATGGGGGTCCCAGGTAAGTAAAAATAATTAAAAACTAGTAAATAAGGCTTAAATTCGGCTGTGCCGAACCTTTGTATACCCTCCACCAATACCTAAAAAAATATTCTCTACTGTTTTTCTAATGTAAAAAACTTTTCAATTAGAGGAGCCCATATTAAGGATTGCCGAACAAAAGAAAAAAACTTGGATGGAAGTTGCAAAGCAAATGGGGGTCCCAGGTAAGTAAAAATAATTAAAAACTAGTAAATAAGGCTTAAATTCGGCTGTGCCGAACCCTCCACCAATACCTAAAAAAATATTCTCTACTGTTTTTCTAATGTAAAAAACTTTTCAAGTAGACTAGCTCTGCAGCAAAATATGTCTAATGGAGAGAAGTAGAGTATTCAAAAACCGAAACCGAAAACCGGTCAACCGGTTTCTTTATATTTAAAAACCGATCGGTTTCGAATATTTTGAAAATTCGAAGAAAACCGAAAACCGGTCTTTTTTGTTCGGTTAACCGGTTTTTTTAATTACATCACCAACATAAATATGAAATTCTTACACGTGCCGCTCATCTTCCTTTGTTAAATAAAGTTTTTTTTGTTCATTTTCTGCAATGTCGGTTTGCTAGTGATGGCACAAAGAAAATCGATTTTTGTTGTCATTTTTTTAGTGATGACACTTAAAATAATGAAAGATGTATAAGATGGAAAAAAAGGATCATCTTTTGTAGATGTAGAAAGATGTATAATTATTGGCCTGTATAATTCTTTTGATGAAAGATGTAGCTCAGTAGAAAAAGGCTATATAATTCTTATGGGGAGATGTTAACATCTGTGCAAATTGATGAAAGATGTTACTCAGTGGAAAAAGCATATAACTTAATTATCATCTTGTAGTAGTTTGTTGTCGATCATAAATTATCTAGTTCACTCAATAGATCCAATTATATACAAAACCCTTTTAGTTCCATCGTTCATTAATTTTTGGCCGGGGAAAGTTATATTTCATTTATTTATATTAAACTGACGTTCAGATATTTTTTAGCTATATTAACTAAAAGCAATGAAAAAAAACTAACAAATAAAAAGTTCACTAACGAGATGACCAAGTGTACGATTGAAAACAGTTTTATATGAGCAAAATTTTCCAAGAGCAATAAAACTAGAATTAGACCTTCAAAAACATAATTCCTTAAATCAATTCTCGAATCCGATTTAAATTTTGACGAATTAATTCGCGAATTAATTTTTCTGATTAAATTATTTACGACAATAATTCATTCTTTATCTTAGAACAATCAAGTTGATTTAAATAATTCTTTTTACAAATCAAGCGAAATATTTCAATTTTAAATCAAAGAAACAAAACAGCCCCTCGGATATCTTCCTATTTTTACTATCGCAGTATATTAATACTCCACAGGAGCAAAAGTTTTGTCCGATTTGCCCTATCTCGTTTAGTTTTCGAGATGCCGGTTATTTTATAAAATGGCGAATATCTCGGAAACCAAGCGGGATAGCGCAAAACTCGATAAAGTACACCCTTAAATAGAATACATCCGAAGATTTTCATGGAATTTTTATAAAACAGCCACAGAGTGACTATTTTTTTAATCAATTTATATGATAATACAAATTAACAAAATCCGATAAAACAAATTTGCCCTATCTCGCTTAGTTTTCGAGATACCAGACATTCTAAAAATTTACCATTTAACAAAATAACGAATATCTAGAAAACTAAGCTAGATTTGCAAGTCAATTGTAACACTTGTTTACTTTGTTTTAATTCGCAAATCCAATCAATCTTTTTGCGAATCTATAAATCTCCGAATTTAAAAAAGAATTATGTTTGAAATGATTTGATTCAATTGAATCAAAACAGTTTTAAATGAAATTTATTAATTAACTATGATTTTAAATCTGATTTAATAAAATGATTAATAAAATATTGAATTCACTCGCTGATTAACAAAGTGAATTATTTTTTTCGCGCGTTAATTAAATTAACTTTTGGAAGATCTGCTACCAACGAATATAAACGCTTCTATTTAATTTTTGAACTGCACTGCCAGTATTAATTTTTGCTGCCTGCAACTTGACAGCAGCTAATCGTCATATAAAATAAAACGAAACAACAGATTTTGCTGCCAGCGGCAACTTCATTTGATGTGTTCCATTACTCTAAACAGACTACAAAATTTGACAGCAAATGCAAAAAGAAAACATTCTTGTAAAATTCTACCTATATTATTAAAATATAAATAGAAAACTTGTATTTTACATTATATTATGGTATTTATTTATGGTTATTTTATTTAAATTATAATCAGATGAAACTTTGTTTGCCACAGAACACCAATTGGGTTTACTTAAAGGACGTAATATCAGTTGGAAATGCTGGTGAAGTTCATGAAGCACTTGTATCCATTAAAGACTCTGTAATAGGAAGTAACAAACAAAAGTCTGCTTTAATTTTTCATGGAATTTTACCAATGTTAATACAAATTTGTTCGGGCGATGATGACATTACGAATAAAATAGAGGCTTTAATTATTTTAGGTAAGCAATTTTATTTAGGACTTTATTAAAATACAATCACGCTTACGTACAACCTTGATAAAAACAAATGCTTAACTTAATACATATATTGTTGATAACCATTTTGAAGAAATTTAACATAAATGTTCATATGACTACGACTGGCTCGGCAGTACCTCATCCGATCAACCCAATTTTTTGGCTCGAATCTCTTCAATGGCAACTTCGATTTCATGTTTCAAAGCTTCAATTGTCTGGATGGTTTGCGTAACATTTATCCCCACAGAAAATATTCCAAAGGGCTCAAATCACAGCTCCGACCACAATTTCGGCTGATTATTCGATTTTCAAAAACTGCATTAACTATCGATGGTTGCATTGCCTGTGTGACATATGGACCCGTCTTGTTGAAACCAAATGTCTTTTCTCATTCTCATGAATTTTCGGAAACAAAAATTCGTTGAGCATGGCACGGTAACGCTCACCGTTGACGGTAACGGCGGCTCTCCAATAAAACCAGAAATTTGAAAAATATCAGCACTTTTTTTATAGACGATTCAAATTTAAAATTTTAAATGACCTACCCTATACAGTGTACATCAAAAGTCATGGTACCCCTATCAATATAAAAAATCTTCCTAAATTATTAAAAAATTAAGCTACTAAACATGTGACACATTATTATTTTGTGTATTCACTTGTATACTACCGCAAATCCAAAAAATATTTCACTTAACTAAATAAAACTTCTAAAAATTGTAGACCAATATAACTCCAGCACAAGTCATGGTACACATTAAACTTTTAATGATTCCCTTTTAAAAACACAACGGTACTTTCCAAATTTTCAAGAAGTATTTGTCTATGGCAAGATGTGAAGACAAATAATTTTTTAAAATGTCGAGAAAAAAGAGTTAGCAATAGAAGAACGAAAAATAATAATTGTCACGAAATGGGTAAATTTTTTTTTAGAAACCTTTTTCAAAGATGAAAAAGAATTGAAAATAAGCCACGAATTTAAGCCATAATTAAAAAAGACCCATTTAGAAGTGCACCTAAAATATCTTCGGAGTTGAAGAAATCATTGGGTAAGCTATTTCTGCAGAAACGGTACGTGTGTGCGTTTTGTAGGCCTGTTACAATGCTCGTACTGCTCAAAAGAAGCTATATTTTACCATAACAAACAGAAAAAAGCTTATGGATTCGCAACGGAATATAAAATTAAAGCAAACTTCTTTTGGAAAAAGTAATTTACTTGTACAAATCAAAATTTAACATTTTTGGATCGAACGGACGGCAATTGGTGTGGCGCAAAAAGTGCGACAAGCTAAATACAATGAATATTATAAGAACTTTGAAGTATGGAGAGGCTGGAGTAATGGTATGGGGTCTCATGCCAGCAGCCGGTGTTGGCAATTTATTGATCATTGAGGAGACAATAGAAAAAACAGTTTACATAAACATAGTGGTAGAAAATCTTAATTATTCAGTTAAAAAAACACAAAATTTTAATAAAGATTTGTTATTTTTTCAGGAGTACCATGACTTGCTGTGCAAAAATATGAAATCATTTTTATTATTTATTGTTTATATAAAAGGGATATACTATAAGTTAACACATTAAATAAAAATAAGTGTCATATCTTTTGTTACTTATTTTTTGAATTACGAAACAATTTTTATTATAGCCAGGGTACCATGACTTGCTGCACACTGTCAGCCGTATTTATAACGAAAAGTTAGCCACTGTGTATACATCGCGGCCAACGATCTGCTTACTGGAAAACCGATTAGCTTAAGCAGAGAGTTAGCATACAGTTTATTTATAACCATTTTTTAAGAGCTAACTATATTATACTTTTGCTGGCTTTAGTAAATGTGCGAATGCATGTAATGAAATGTGTATGACTATATTGTACTTAACAAACTTTTCGTTAAGTTTCGTCAAGTGTCATTTGCCTAAGCAAACAGCGAAACTGACCGCACTTTACTAAAGGAATCATGTGTTTTTAGAAAAACTGTTTATGAAAAAAAAAAAACAAATTGCAATGTACGCGGAAAATATTTTTATAGAAAATTTAAGTGAAAATGTTAACAAAAGGGGTGGATTTTGTATTTGTTTTTCGATTGAGATGCACTTTTGCATTTTTTAGTACTTTTTTATTTATATTTTCATTTGTTTCTTTAAATTATTTTAAATTAATATAGATTTACTTGTTAATTGTAACATATTTATAAATTGAACACATTAAATAATATTTTTCGAAATGATACATATATTTTGGAAATATAAGAAGAAAACAGTTTTTGCAAAAGTACAAATATTTGCAACTAAGTGTAGTAAGTATTTAAGTTTAAAAAGTACATTGTAGCCACCCAAAAGTCTTCAATAAGTTATTTAAGCATTTGACAGACTTTTTGTTAATTTTAGACAGTAGCAGTATAGTTAGCCCTTTAACTGTCATTGGTTTGTAGATCAAGCATCATTTTTTAACTGTCAATGGTTTGTAGATCAGGCATCAGCAATGATCAAGAATCTCCATAGTGTTTAAATAAAAAATCTGTTTTTCGCAAATAATTTTTTTTTTATATTTTTTTCACGTTTATTTACAAAATCACTTTGACACAGAATAGCTGCTGGTAAGTATTAAGTAGTTCGTTAATATGAATTTGGCAGAGGAAATAACAAGTGCTATATAAATAACACGAATGTTAAATCCATGTTAATTTTTCGGCTGTGTATGCATAATACATACGAAACTGCAGGCAGCAGCACCCAACAAACCAGACGATATCGTTTTGATATTATAAACTTCTTTTTTATTAGGTATTGTGGTATTAATATCATTATTTTATGAAATAACGTTGTCATTATGATATTGAAAATATCAGGCAGCACGATATTTGCGATATATTTTTGGTAATCTGTCATTATATTAAGGATTTTCACTATTGGTAGTAAAGTAACCTTGTAAAGGTTGTAGATATAGTAAATTACTACCATTAACTTCACCACGACAACAAAAGTATATAACTAAATTTACTAGGCTGTGGTTAAAATACAAGGCAAAAAGGTATAGTAAAAACAGGTTGTACATTTAAATACAAGACTAAAACAGCTGATCGCTTACCGCCTAAAGTATTGTTTGATTTTTTATTTTTCATTTTGTGGTCACTATTAAAATATAGTTGAATAGTGTATCAAAATAATGAAAACCCCAACTTAAAACGAAGGCGTGAAAAAATAAGTAATAAAAGATGGACCGATAGTGAAATTCAGCAGCTGTTGATTTTGATTATTAAAAGTAATACCGTACCTTTAAACCCAGAACCTCTGAAAATTCTATTTGGTCAAGAGGGCCCCGGTAGGCTAGTTGGTAGCGTGCTAGTTTATCAGTGCGGGGGTCGTGGGTTCGATTCCCATCAGAGGCTCCGGTCTGTTTTCGCAACAACGAGCCGATGGCCTTTGTTGCTAGTGCTCGGTAAGGGTGTTAGGATATAATTTGTAATTATATGATTAATATAAATAAAATAAAAAAAAATAAATCTGTTTGGTCAATTGCATTTTGCACTAAAAAATTTATGTTTTTATGTTTTTCCATAAGTATGGGCATTTTTGTTAACTTCAAAATGATGAAAAACAAAACAAAAATTCATTAATTTACAATAGCTGTGTTTATGCGGTGAGCTAATACACTGAAAATGTGTTCACGTTTTGTAGTATAAAATCGTTGTAAATATAAAATGGTTGTAAATATACCACCAAGAGTGAAATCCGCTATTATAGTTATTCCAAGGAACTATGATGTCAGTAAAGATATCGAAATAAACAAAAATATGTATCTTTTACGATATTAAAAATAATTTCGATAGCGATATTGGATTTGTCTTAATTTTGTGGTCAAATTAAAAAATAAGCATTTAAGTAAAATATTAAATTCATTTAATTCAATAAAACATAATAATTAATAAATACTTAAAAAATTTTGTAAAACAAATTCAATCATATACCAAGATTGTTGAATTACAATATATGGAGAACCTGCACACTCTGTGGCATGCAATGTTAATTATGACTTGTTTTAATAACGCTAGTCTGCAAATATTTGTTTCTGTTTAATTAATTTAAAAACTGCGTCCCATTTTAGGAACGCATTTGTATGCATTTCCATAATTTGATGTGCCAGGTAGTTTCGTTAGATAGACGGCATTAAAACCTAACTATGGACAATCCTGTTTCAAGAGAAAAAAAAATATATATTCATTCCAAGGCTTATACAAACAAATTTAGTCATGTGGCAAACCAACATATAAGCACAAAAAAAATTTATCTGATAATTATAATTAACTGTTGACAAAAGTTCCGTAGGTTGATGGATGTTACTATCAACTGGGGACACTTCGTAAATTTCCCTCCCTTTTACACCTAAGTGACCTTTAGTCACTTCCCTAAAATCAAATTAAGTCCTCTATTTACTCTTCCATATTAATTCGCAACCTAACATTTCCAATAATAAACTTAGAACTCCATTTTAGTCTAACTGCACAAATTCATTTATTAAAGAAAAATATAGTAGTAGTAGTATAGTAATTAAAAACTTTGTATGGAGGAAAATCAGCCCTATAAATACCGATTATTTTTGCAATGATAACGCTGAACATAATTGGAGTTAGTATATAAATTCAAATAAGAAAAATACTATGTATAATATTAAATAATTTATATAAAATATTTTATATGTGACACGAACGCATGTTTTAAATTGATTTAAAAAAACTTACAATTGATTATCCTTCTATGAGGATGGCGATGATCTGAAATTCGATTAATGATGATTCTTAGTGATGCAATGAATGATTTACCGATCCTTCCTTTAATGTACTCTCCGATGATGGAATGAGCTCAATTTACCTCGTTTATTTTCTGGAATATTGTTAAAAAAAATCATTAATATAAAATCATTTCAAATCATCCATATTATCAATTTAAAAAAATGTTTTATTCCTTACACTGTAAATAACGTATCAGAGTATATACTTATTTAATGCCATGTAAGGAATTTATTGGTTAAATTCAACCATGCTAACTGGTTAGTAAGACACTTGACCAAAATGTATGTCTTAAATATTATAAATGCTATTAATTCTATAAATCTACCAATATTATTTAAATGAACATTTTTGTTTTATGCATAATATAAAAAAATTATATAAATATTGTACCAATAATGTCACATTTTAGTCATTATGCATAAAACAAAAATTAAATTCGTAAAGTTTTACTTGCTATTTTTGTTTATAATGTTGATATTAATAAAGATAAAAAACTTATCTTAATTGCTTGTATAAGAAAATGCTTATATATAGGGCAAGCTGTACTTTGATAAAACCAATTTTAATATACTGCTTTGTTGTGACGTCATTAAATTCTTAATCGAATTGGATTATTGTTGGATTATCCTTCTCTTTATGTGGTTCTTGTAATGTTATTTTCAGAGATGTACATTCGCACAGTGGGTTAAAAGTTGAAAATGGCTGATGAAAATATTCTTAAAACTGTACAGTTAATTGAACTGCTTTTCTATGATAATTAGGGTCACCCTTAGTTTTTGCGAATTCCTGATGCAATTTTATATATTCACAATTCAAAATTGTTGCTGAAACGGAAATCCTCTTTCCCAGAAATCAATTTACTAGTAGGATAAAAATATTTTACTAAAACCCTGTCAACAAAAAATATAACTTTAGGAAACCTTATTAACACAAATAGGTTTAAACTGCTTACCGATAAAAACGGGTTTCACTTATAATGGTAAAATGCTTGCTAAGATTTTTTTTTTTCTAAATTCAATTTAACCAAACCACGAAAACGCGGATCAAATATAATTTAATTAAGTTTTGTTTTATATATTTAATATGACACTTGTAATTTTATCAAAACTTAAACACGATGTCACTTGATTTTATATTAAAAAATTCTTAATACCGTCAATTGAGTAAAGTTATTTAGAGGATCACTACGAAAGAAAAGAGATAACAAGAAGCCGTCTCATATAATTATACCTCTACATGGTATGATGACAAAAACCAGGTATTTAATAAAGATTTCTAGCATTCCTCAATTTATCCAGGCCTTTAAAGACACAATTCATTGATTCAGATTCTAAATCTGATTCTGATTTTGTTGCTCCTTTTACCAATATCTAACGAATTCAAATCAATGATTTAAAGTAATTATAAGTTAATTATAAGTTTCATAAAATGAGTAAATTCCTATATATCCAGAATCTGATTCTGATTTTGTTGCTCCTTTTACCAATATCTAACGAATTCAAATCAGGATTTAAAGTAATTATAAATTGTTCACTATTTCATAAAATGAGTAAATTCCTATTCACCAAAAGAACCATTACTTTCCCAGCTCTGAATATATCCATACATTTTGATAATAATATATGTATATAAAAAAATATATCCCCAAAAGTTTGCAATTATACCACCGTGCTGTTAGAAATATTGTTAGTTGATGTTAAACCTTTTAAACTTCTAACATGCTATATAAAATTATTGTGTAAAAACAATTCATTTACTGTAAAAAACTTCGTTACAAAAAAAATGCAACAAATCGTCGGTAGTATGTCCAGAGGCCTGGAAAGCTGCGCAACTCATGGCGAGGCCAATCTTTTATAGCCCGAATCTTATCTTCATCGGTTGATATACCCTCTGCAGTTACGCGGTGCCCAAGATACTTGACTTCCCTCTGAAACTGTACATTTCTTTGCGCTATGCTTGAGTCCAGCCGCAGATATTCGCCTTAAGACTTCTGCTAACTTCTTCAGGTGTTCATCGAAAGTTTTTCGGATGTCAATTATGTCGTCAAGGTACACTAGGCAAGTTTTTCGGTGGAGTCCTTCCATTAAACGCTCGAATGTTGCTGCAGCATTGCAAAGTCCAAAGGGCATCGCATTAAACTGCCATAATCCGTCACCTCTGCTAAAGGCTGTTCTCATCTTGTCTTGGTCACAAATTTCTACTTGCCAATAACCAATTTGCAAGTCCAATGTGGAGAACCATTTGGTTCCTGCTACCGTGTCTAGAGTGTAGTCAATCATCGGTAGTGGATAGTTGTCCTTTTTGGTGATGTCGTTTAGTTTTCTGTAATCAACACAGAATTGGGTGCTGCCATCTTTTTTCTTAACTAAAACTATAGGCGAGCTCCATGGGCTAGAAGATGGTTCGATTACTCCACTATGCTCCATTTCGTTGACTAACTCCTTTACTTCATTGCGTTTTGCTAGAGGAATACTTCTGGGCACCTGCTTTATTGGCCTTGCTTCACCAGTATTGATTCGGTGTTTTACAATCGCCGTTCTTACTTGACTTTGGTTCTTCATGGCGAACACAGTGCCGTATTTCCTGATTAACTGTTTGGCTTTATCTCTATCAGACGGCACCAGTTCTTTTACCCATTTCTCTACATATTCTGCCAGCATCTCTCGATCTTCAACGGACGCTTTGGAAGGTTCCAAGTTCTTTTCGCAGCTGATTACAATTTGATAGGTTTTCACAATTTGATAGGTTTAGTACTCTTACAGGAACCCTTTTGTCTTTGCTGGTTTTCACGAGGGCTTTCGCTGTTATAAGGTCACTTTTTATTTCTGATGGTTCTACCACCCACAAGCTGATGTCCTCACAATCTCCCTCCATACGCACCCATACTAAAGTATCTGCCCGTGCTGGTAGTTTTTGGTGGCTGATAGTAACTAGCTTTCTTACCTGATCGTCGCGCTAGCTTTCTTACCTGATCCTCATATCCAACACAAAGGGGTATTTCAACATTCTGCCAAATCATAACTTTTTGCCCCATATGCAGGTTAATGCCGTAAGTAAACATAAAATCTGCACCAATTATTACTTTGTCCACAATATCGGCAACAATAAATACGTGATTGACGCTTATGTTGACAATTGTTAGTTTCACATTTACCTTACCATAGACAGAAGCCTGTTCTCCAGTAGATGTTTGCAAACTTACCCCGCGCAATGGTTTAACTGGCTTTCCAATTATATCGGGCTTGATGATGGACTGTGATGCTCCTGTGTCTATGGTTTAAATGTGTAAGATTGCTTTTCCCCTGCTGTGCTACTGATATGGAGATTGTAAGGCCATCGGTTGTGGGAGATAGCTCGTTTTAGTTTAAAGGTGACTCCTGTGTTGATTGATGATCGGCCCGGAGGCTCTTGATTTGTGCTTTCCAGTTTCACTGAAAGTGCCACTTTACCGCAGTTGTAGCATTTGTCTATTGGTTTGCCTCGCTTTTCACCTAATGCCTTCATAACTGCCTCTGTTAACTCTGTTAACTTGGTGCTTATATCCTTTTTAGGCACCTTTAATATTTGCGGCTTAGAAATTACCTTCGCGGTCTCTTGTGCCAGCGCGAATGAGACAGTTTCTGCACACACCGCATGTCTTACATAAGGTTCACGAATTCCATTTACAAACGCTTCGATTTTAAACTGGTCTATGAGCGGATGATTTTCTCCTGGATAAGTCAACTGCACCAACCGTTCAATTTCTGTTGCAAAATCTTGCAACGACTCATTTGCTTTCTGCAGTCTACCTCTAAGTTCCATTCCGAAAATTCCTTTTTGTGTTCGCCACCATACTTTCGTTACAGTGCCACCATAATGTCGTCATAATTATTTCGGCAGGTGATTGGCACAATTTCTAAAATTTCTGCAGCTTTTCCTTTTAAGGCCAGAATCAACTCTATAGCCTTTTCTTCGTTATTCCACACATTTCTTGCAGCTACTGTCTCAAATTGGAACTTAAAAACATTAAACAGTATGCTGCCATCAAAAGTAGAGACTTTTGCTCTACCAGAACTTTCCTGAATAATTCGTACTGGGTCCTCTTGACATTGGAGTTTACTTTATTTTCTAGATCTTGTAGTTTTGCCTCGACATCTTTGGTTTGTTTTTCCACCCCATTCTCTAAGTCGGAAGCACTTCTGGAAACCTCAGAAATTATCTCATTAGTGGCTCTAGAAGTTTCTTGAAGTTTCTCTTCCATCATAGCTAGCAATTTCTCGTTCGTTTCCATCTTAGTTAAGAATTTCTCGTTGTCTGCTCTAGAAACTTCTAACAGCTTCTGGTTGTCCGCTCTCGAAGCTTCTAACCATTTCGCGTGGTTGTCTTCCATCTTTTGCATCATAACAGCCAACATTGCGCTTAACTCCATGTTACTCCACTTTATTTTGCAATTCCACTTCTGACACCAATTGTTACGATTTTACTCTTTATAAAATCGTTGATTTATTTAGCTTAATAAATCGAGTTCTTTCTATATTGCAAATAATAAACACAGTTTGAAATTATTTATAGCAGTATTTATTTATAACAGGCACTAAAATTACAGAAATCACTTTTATAGCACACTTTATTAAGACGATGTAAATAGACTAAACGTTAGCCACACTTTAGTTCTTAACGCTTCAGCGTTTTAATTAAACTGAACTACTGCATCACCAAGTACCCGTATTTATATGAGTAGTCCGGTATTCTAGTTATTAATAGTTATATATTGTCTTGTAACAATATATTATTAAATCTAAGCAGATGTTAAACAAAACATTTTAAAATGCATATTTTGTTCCAATAAATCAAACACGTGGCTAAGTATTTTTCTAAAAAGTACTATGACTTTTTTATTTCTTTACATTTCATGTACAACTATAATTCAGTATTATTTTGGCTTCAGTGCCAAAACAACATAATAATTGGAAATAACAAAATTTTTAGAACTGAAAAAAGTTAATTTGTCATAAAATTTTAAAACAGTAGAACAGTTTAAGTAGAACCCAAAAACGAAATTGTTCAAATTTCATAGGTAAGGACCTGACAGAAATATGCATATTCAAAAGTTTTATATACTACGGATTTCTGAGCTTTTTTAATAGAAAACCTCTCTTACCTTAAAGCCCAAAACAGAAAATTAAAGTGGCAGCGACAGTTCTTTTAAACTTTGTAAATTTCGCGAAAATAATACAATATTTTTAAGAATTATTTATTGAATAGTGTTTTAAGACAGTTCTAGCTTATTTATAAAATTTTCTATAATAATTTCTCTGCTAAAAAACACTGTATACACTGCATTTTTTGGAGCCCAGCTTCGCTCAGCTGTCGTGGGTATCTTGTCTTCGAAAGAATTTTAGATCCGTTACGAAAAAAAACAAAAGAGAGAATTAATAGTATTGAAGAAGACAGAATAAAAAAATAAATATTAAGAAAGAGTTTTTACAAGAGAGGAAATTACTCAGAAGAGCATCAGCCCTAAGACAAAACGTACTGATATGGCCGTTGTGCCTACCCTACTATTGAATAACCCAATGGCCCAATACCGGTTATTCCCCTACATAACATTATATTTCATCTCCTTAGAATCCCCTTCCCCATTTTTAATAATCTATTCCATTATATTTTTGAATTATAATCCAAAATGTATTATTCAAAACTATCATAAATAAAAGACAATTACAATATATCAGGACTAAAAACAACACTTAAGATGGAATTGATTTTTAAGATAAAAACAAAACAAAAAGCATCACCGGATTTTGTTAAACGCCAACAAAAAAATAACTGCCAAAATAGAGATAGCTAAGTTCTACAAAATATGATAGCAATATTCACAATATTTACCATATTCAGAAATCAATTAAAATATTATATTTTCTTTTTATTTTCCGACGAGTACTTTTTAGAATTAATTCGATTAACAAATTTTCACAAATGACAAATTTTTCAAAAAAAAAAAAAAAAAATTTGAAACTATTTTGTTTGCTTCCCCTCCTTTTTTCAAACCAAAAAATCACAGTGGGTCAATGATGTTTAATAGATATGGAAAAAATCGCTCCTAAAAAACTGGCTGTCACACTGGCGAATTATATACTTTTATATTGCATATAACGATTAATCGATTTATCGCCGATTTTTCCGATTAATAGACCCGAATAACTGATTAATAAATTTTCGTAATTTTTCGAATATTGCCCTAACCGGTTATAGCCTTTTTCCACTGAGCTACATCTTTCATCTTTCATCAGTTTGCAAAGATGTTATTGTATACATTCTTATGTCTACCAAAATTCTTCTTCATCATCATCTTCTTCCAGAATGACCTTTAATATCTCAATGTACTGAAAATTCGGGTTTGTTCTTGCAAAGCAACAACTACTCCAATAATTAATGCTTACTCTAAATCCATTTTTTATTTTTAACAAAAAATTTGCGTCCGTTTCTTTTATTTTTTGACAGCTGAATAAATGGCAGATGAAAGATGTTGCCAATGTAAACACTTGTTTCACATTTTCAACATCTTCCACGCGTTTAACAAAGATGTTGTTCAGTGTAAAAAGCCTATTAACCGGCAGGGTCGAACAATTTGAAACACTATTTTAATGCAATTTTTAAAAAAATTAAAATCGTGACGCACGTTACAGAAATTAATATGCTATTTTTTTTTTAATTGTAGAATTTTTATTGTTGTATTTACTTAAAGCAGTATATAAAATTGATTTAAAATTATGGACGACTTGCAAAAAAATTTTATTTTACTCACAACATAAAAAATCCTTATTTTCCGTGACGCACGTTTCAACGCATGGACCTAACATTTCATACCTGATTTCAATCTTTCCAAAATAGTAGACAACAAAATTTTTTTACTTAAATTTAAGAGAATTGAATGAATAAAGATATGGCCTTCGATCGGACCATCTATGTTAACACTAAGGTAAAGATATGCACATAAAAAATGTTAATTTTTTGTATAACATTAAGAGATCTGAGGTAGCACAGTAAAAAAATTTGGTTTAATTTTAAAACTTAGCGGTGTTCATTATAAACCACTTTGGATTTAAATTTTAAATTAACTTTGAAATAGTTTATATCTAAAATACAGGAACTGAAACCGAACCCTGCTGTTTATAAAAACTTTACCAGGTTCGGGTTCAAAAATATAAAAAAATATTCTTGCTCTTCATGGCGTCAGAAAAGTTTGATAGAAAAGTCATAAAAAACATATTTCTTGCATTCCTTTTAAGCAAATACTTGATCAATGCAGAGTTATTTGCAAAAAATTTCGAACACCAAAAATTTCTTCTTTAGCTAAAAAGCTAAACTTAAAAAAAGCAGTACAGAAAACAGAAGTTTTTGTTCGGAATTACTCGATGCTGCATTAACTATGAATGATAATATTTGTAATATTTGTGAAAAATTCGTATAAGTTTTTGCACCTATTTAAAAATTAACGCTGAAACTACAAGAAGAACAAATGACTTTAGGCGATTTTTATAGAATCTGGCTTAGTTTAAAATTAGAGCTAACAAAATATGACAAAACAAAATCATTTTCACAAGAATTATATTTAAGTATTATAATAATCCACTTTTGATTGCAGCATTATATCTAGATACCAGATTTAAGTTAATGCTAAGTCCCGAAGATGTTGAAAATGCTAAAAAACATATTTTAAAAACAAAACATTTTCAAAAATTTGCAAATGGAAAGAGAAGAAGGAAAGATCAAATTCCTCAAATGAGAGGGCCTTTTCAGCCTTTTAATTCATTTTGTCGCCACAAAGAACAAATTTAAAAGAAGAAAACTAAAAAAATATATTATTTTTAAAATTAAAGTAAAATTACTTGAAAAATAAATAAACCTCCTATTAATAAAACATTTATACTTTTTTAAATGTTAAACCCGAACTCTGAACCGAACCTGAACTTTTTATTTCGATTAATCCGAAGCTGAACCCATTTTTTCAAGGTTTCAGTCCCTGCTGAAACCATATGGTATAAATCAAAATACTGGAGAATTGTTTTAACACCAAGAAAAATTTGCGAGTTTTTGATTACTACTTGAAACTGAAATAACACCAAATTTTTAACTAACAATTCCTGTTAGTTTACATATAACACCAAAACAGGCATTAGAATTTTTTGATTTTATTTTAATGCCAAAAAAAGAATTAAATTTCTCTCTTAAAATAATTGTATTCCTTCAAGTTTAAAAACAACACCTAAAAAGATATTAAAAACATGTGTAAAGTTGTGCCTCTCTCATGAACTTGCTTGGTTTAGTTTAAAAACAACACCAGAAAAATATTAAAACTCTTTCTTTTTCTGTATTTCTTACAATTAATACCGATAAAGGTGTTGAAGTTATCTATTTTATAACCAAGCGCTTTAAAACAAGAAAAGTCATTGAGCAGAAAAGTTAAAAAATGTATGTTAAGGTAAAAAGTGGTGGAAAAGTCCCCCTTTTGCCCTTTTTGTGTAAGAAATTCATATGAAATAAGTTCACAAAATATTTCAAAAGTAAATAGTTTTAAGGATATAAAATTTTTAATTTTTAAGAATGCTATTCAATTAATTTAAAAGAATATTTATTAACACTTGATGTTATAGATCAATAAGCCTAATATAAGCTACTTTATGATTATATAAATAATAAATTACAAAAATCGAAACTAAATTTGTTTAATTTATTTTCAGTGATATTTTATAAAAAAGATGTATTTTTTAGTCGCCCATGGGCGGCTCACTCATTTTTATTTTCAGAAAGCATGAAAATGAAAATAATAAATCAGTCTCAATTGAGCTTTCGTACAGTAAGGTGGTGTCTAAGCGTACTGCGAGCATTACACTGAAGGAAATGTCTTATGAATAGTTGTCGAAAATTTTTTCGGCAAACCTATTTATTGATTTATTTTTATTTCTTTATTTATTTGTTGATTCATTTATTTATTCAGTTTTAAAAATTCTTATTAAAATAGGGAAGGGTTTGATTTTCCTAGGCTTTAACTTAGAAACTTCTTGGACCTTTGAAGTCTTTAATTAGAACCCCTCCCCCTTTCATAAAATAAATGAAAATTTAAATAAATGGACGAAACAAAAAAATAATTGAATGAATGGAATAAAAACTGTCATTGTTTTTTTTTAATAATTTAATTTAAACAATGTTTTTCGTTTTCTTGTGTTTTTATTAAATTATTAAAAAAAAAAAACAATGTCAATTATTATTATTGGATTGGCATAAAAATTACACTAAAACTTTTTACCGTGAGGGTAGGATTTGGTAATAACTTTTGTATTAATGATCATCCAAATACATTTAATTTTTATATTTACAATATTAGATATCTTGTCTAATGTTCCATTAAAAAAAAAAAAATAAGTTGGATAGATTTAAAAAATTTTTTGTTGGTGGGCTGTTTCTGGGACATGCCGATATATAGGTACAACAAAAAACAAACTAAGAACTAGAATAGCTGGACATAAATCAGATCAAATATATGAGAAATATTAATTCAAAGAAGACAGCATTATCTGCTCATTGTTCGATATTTAATCACTATCGAGATTTTGAAAATGTATCGGTTTTAAGTACAGAACATTATTATAAACGCCGTTATATATTAGAAATGTTACAGATTATTATTATTGAAAATGTAGCTCAGAATTATACCTTTAAAAAAGTTTGTAAGTTAAAATAACTGAAAATATCATTTAAAAGAAATGATATTTCATTTAAAAACCGGTCTACTTAATTTTCATTTAAATTAAATGTAATTTGTTATTTATTTTTAAATGTTGATTAATCAACTGACACATCCGTAAGAAACAACTGATATAATCAGTTAAAATAAATGTCAAAATTTTACCCACCAATCCTTAAAAAATAAATGTTTTTTTCATTTATTTGAAATTATTTCCGTTTTTGTATTTTTTGTTTTTTTTTAATATACTCGTACAATACAAAATGTATGTATGCATATGAAGCTATAAACACTTTTTGTGTGAATGTATTTGTATATGTATGTGTGTTTATGAAGTTCTTGTAAATTGTATTGAAAAATTTTGTATATATACAACCAATTTAAATAAAAAAACAAATTGAAATTTTTTGAATATTTTTTTTTGAAACACAGCAAACAAAATTTAAATTTGAAATAACTGTTACAGACACAAATAAACCACAAGTTTCCGTTTTGTGGGTAAATTTTTTTTTAAATTTCAAACAAATGAAAAAAATAAATGAAACTGAAAAAAATCGGTAAATGATAGTAAATTATTTCGAATAAATGTATAAAAAAGTTAATATAAATATTTCTTTGAAAAATAAATGTATATTCATTTATTTTTAAATGGAACGGAAAACTTTTTTATTAAACTACAAACAGTTAACTACATAATATTCTGAGTGTAGATATTCAATACATCGAAATAGTATATATTATATTAATTTATAACAAATATTATATAAATAGATTTAAGTTTTTATATTAGGTTTGTTTTTTTTCGAATTTTATATAAATATTCCATACAAGTTTAAGTAGATATAGACATGCTAAGTAGTTATAAATAAAGCTACTTAAAAATTAAGAATGCCTAGTTTGGAATTTTTTGCTTTTCTCTTTTAATTTTGAAGTTTTTGTGTTTTTAATTTGATAAAATATTAAAAACTACAAAAGCTAACAAATGAATTATGTGTTTGTAAGTTAAGGTAGAGCAGGGCAAATAATATAATTGCTCTATTTCGCGTTTCCGTTCAAATTGTATTTGTTTAGAAAAAATAAATAAAACTCAGGTAAGTAGGGAAAGTCGTTTTTTTACAAGTAGTTATAGATATAAAACAAGACTATTGTTAATTATTTATTTATTATAAATTATTATTTGTTTGTTATGTTTTTTCTTCAAAGAATTTTTGCTTACTGGTATATATGTTACCTACGAAATATTTATTTGACGTTTTTTAAATTTTTTCAAAACTTTCATTATGTATATAATTTGTCATAAGTATTATTTCCTAAAGATGCTATATAATGGAATAGCGAAATATTGAAAAATAAGTAATATATTTTTGTAAAAAATCGAACTTTAAGCTTAAAAAAAAAATAAATTAGTTATCAATAAGGATAAAAATATTTTGAAAGTCTGTATAAGTGTTGTTAATTAAATATTTTAAATTTTAAATACATGTTTTGATATAGAAATAAACTCATAACTCTTAAATTTTGGGGATTCCAGTTAAGACTTAATGTGATATTTGAATCTCAGATTTTTTAATTAAAAAAGTAATACAATTGGAAACACGAAGGTTTTTGTTTTAAAAGAAAAGATACAAATTAAATAATTCCACTTAGGGCATGTGCGTGGTAGCTAAATAAATTCTAAACTAAATACAAATTCTCGTTTTGTGAAACGGTGAAATGAAAAGTTTTTTCACGTTTTCATAGTACTTTTGATTCGCGTTCTGTGAAAAAATGTAAAGAAATATCAAAACGTTTTCATATGAAAAAAAAAAGTGGAACGAAACAAGATTATTTCACGATTGCACAGCACTGGCGATTCAGTGCAAACAACTGTCAAAAAATTTGCATATGAAAAAATTGTTTACACAGACTATTTATAAGTGAAATAAACATGGAGAAGGTTGTAAGAGGAAAGCACGCCTGCGAAAGCCAAAAGGAGTATTAAATTAATTATTTAGAAAAGCATGTGGACATTGCAAACGATAAGTAAGTTGTTTAATTACCATAAGCACACTTTTATAAACCACATATTTACATATTTTTAACTGCAGATGGTACCAAATTTAGAGACGAAAAGTGTAACGAATTAGCCGCGAGCCTTAACAGTCAAAAGGACGGTGAAAAATGGAAAACGAATTGGAATGATTTTTATATTAATGATTTTTTCAGTGGAAGAAACCCCTTAAAAACGCAGTGTATATAGTCGATATAGTAGGTTTTTATTTTCTTTAATGACACTGTCCAGAATAAAAAAAATTCCTGAATAAACAAGAATAAATATTGCCCTAACCGGTTATAGCCTTTTTCCACTGAGCTACATCTTTCATCTTTCATCAGTTTGCAAAGATGTTATTGTATACATTCTTATGTCTACCAAAATTCTTCTTCATCATCATCTTCTTCCAGAATGACCTTTAATATCTCAATGTACTGAAAATTCGGGTTTGTTCTTGCAAAGCAACAACTACTCCAATAATTAATGCTTACTCTAAATCCATTTTTTATTTTTAACAAAAAATTTGCGTCCGTTTCTTTTATTTTTTGACAGCTGAATAAATGGCAGATGAAAGATGTTGCCAATGTAAACACTTGTTTCACATTTTCAACATCTTCCACGCGTTTAACAAAGATGTTGTTCAGTGTAAAAAGCCTATTAACCGGCAGGGTCGAACAATTTGAAACACTATTTTATGCAATTTTTAAAAAAATTAAAATCGTGACGCACGTTACAGAAATTAATATGCTATTTTTTTTTTAATTGTAGAATTTTTATTGTTGTATTTACTTAAAGCAGTATATAAAATTGATTTAAAATTATGGACGACTTGCAAAAAAATTTTATTTTACTCACAACATAAAAAATCCTTATTTTCCGTGACGCACGTTTCAACGCATGGACCTAACATTTCATACCTGATTTCAATCTTTCCAAAATAGTAGACAACAAAATTTTTTTACTTAAATTTAAGAGAATTGAATGAATAAAGATATGGCCTTCGATCGGACCATCTATGTTAACACTAAGGTAAAGATATGCACATAAAAAATGTTAATTTTTTGTATAACATTAAGAGATCTGAGGTAGCACAGTAAAAAAATTTGGTTTAATTTTAAAACTTAGCGGTGTTCATTATAAACCACTTTGGATTTAAATTTTAAATTAACTTTGAAATAGTTTATATCTAAAATACAGGAACTGAAACCGAACCCTGCTGTTTATAAAAACTTTACCAGGTTCGGGTTCAAAAATATAAAAAAATATTCTTGCTCTTCATGGCGTCAGAAAAGTTTGATAGAAAAGTCGTAAAAAACATATTTCTTGCATTCCTTTTAAGCAAATACTTGATCAATGCAGAGTTATTTGCAAAAAATTTCGAACACCAAAAATTTCTTCTTTAGCTAAAAAGCTAAACTTAAAAAAAGCAGTACAGAAAACAGAAGTTTTTGTTCGGAATTACTCGATGCTGCATTAACTATGAATGATAATATTTGTAATATTTGTGAAAAATTCGTATAAGTTTTTGCACCTATTTAAAAATTAACGCTGAAACTACAAGAAGAACAAATGACTTTAGGCGATTTTTATAGAATCTGGCTTAGTTTAAAATTAGAGCTAACAAAATATGACAAAACAAAATCATTTTCACAAGAATTATATTCAAGTATTATAATAATCCACTTTTGATTGCAGCATTATATCTAGATACCAGATTTAAGTTAATGCTAAGTCCCGAAGATGTTGAAAATGCTAAAAAACATATTTTAAAAACAAAACATTTTCAAAAATTTGCAAATGGAAAGAGAAGAAGGAAAGATCAAATTCCTCAAATGAGAGGGCCTTTTCAGCCTTTTAATTCATTTTGTCGCCACAAAGAACAAATTTAAAAGAAGAAAACTAAAAAAATATATTATTTTTAAAATTAAAGTAAAATTACTTGAAAAATAAATAAACCTCCTATTAATAAAACATTTATACTTTTTTAAATGTTAAACCCGAACTCTGAACCGAACCTGAACTTTTTATTTCGATTAATCCGAAGCTGAACCCATTTTTTTCAAGGTTTCAGTCCCTGCTGAAACCATATGGTATAAATCAAAATACTGGAGAATTGTTTTAACACCAAGAAAAATTTGCGAGTTTTTGATTACTACTTGAAACTGAAATAACACCAAATTTTTAACTAACAATTCCTGTTAGTTTACATATAACACCAAAACAGGCATTAGAATTTTTTGATTTTATTTTAATGCCAAAAAAAGAATTAAATTTCTCTCTTAAAATAATTGTATTCCTTCAAGTTTAAAAACAACACCTAAAAAGATATTAAAAACATGTGTAAAGTTGTGCCTCTCTCATGAACTTGCTTGGTTTAGTTTAAAAACAACACCAGAAAAATATTAAAACTCTTTCTTTTTCTGTATTTCTTACAATTAATACCGATAAAGGTGTTGAAGTTATCTATTTTATAACCAAGCGCTTTAAAACAAGAAAAGTCATTGAGCAGAAAAGTTCAAAAATGAATGTTAAGGTAAAAAGTGGTGGAAAAGTCCCCCTTTTGCCCTTTTTGTGTAAGAAATTCATATGAAATAAGTTCACAAAATATTTCAAAAGTAAATAGTTTTAAGGATATAAAATTTTTAATTTTTAAGAATGCTATTCAATTAATTTAAAAGAATATTTATTAACACTTGATGTTATAGATCAATAAGCCTAATATAAGCTACTTTATGATTATATAAATAATAAATTACAAAAATCGAAACTAAATTTGTTTAACCCTCATACGATCTTCGGGTGAAATTTCACCCATTTTAAGTTTTAAAACCGTATATCTCTTAAAAATTTTATCGGATCGAAATGAGACCTTTTTCTAATTTTCTAAATTGATATTTTACACCAAAAAACGGTACAGATTCTTTGACATACTTTAGGATTTCGAAATTATTTGAAGAATTACGTAAAAGTCCCTCGGGTGAAATATCACCCATTTAGAAAAACTCATAAGTATTATTTGTGGGAACCTTTCTGTGGTAACCTTTATGACAGAAATAAAATATTTCTGGCAGCACAGTTCAACCATATGTTTTTTATGTGTTTTTTCCATGTGATGATTTGCAAAATTATGTAATTCCGTTATTCCACATGCGTCATTTGAAAATTATTTTTGTTGGCGTAAATTTTGTAACACAAAGAAATATACATAGTGAATTTTGCAAAAAAATATCGAAAATGTCTACAACAAGAAAGGTAAATAAAAATATTTTCGAAAAACAAAATACCTGGTAAAAACAATTTATTTTTAGCGTTTACTTGATGCTGAAATTGAGCATTTAATGGCAAGTTGGGAAGAAAGTGATGCAGCAGACGACTCTGTTACAGATTCTGAAGATTATGTTCCCGATGAGTTGGTTGAGCAAATTTCGCATTCTTCCAGTGATGAAAGTGAAGAAGAAGAGTTAGATGTACCCACTGAAGCAAGTAGTTACATTTCATCCAAGGACAAAAAGGTTATGCGGTCCACTTAGTTGCCAAGTACTTTTGGACGACCATGTGCAGAAAACATTATTCGGGATCGAGCTGGAATAACTTATTACGCTTCTAGTCGCATTGCTAGTATAAGTGATGCATTTAATGTATGTTTTCCTGAAACTTTACGGAAAGTTATTATAAAATATACGAATGTGGAGGGTCTTCGTGTTTATCAAAATGATTGGAAAGATATTGACGATGTCTCATTACAATCATATTTTGGTCTACTTATACTGGCGGGCATGTATAAATCACATGGCGAGTCACTGGATAGCTTGTGGAATGAAGAAACGGGAAGGCCTATATTTCGTTCAACGATGTCATTGAAACAGTTCAAAAAGCTAAATCGAGTTATAAGATTTGACGATAAAGCTAGCAGAACAGAACGCAGAGCTCGTGATAAGTTAGCTCCAATTAGAGAGCTATGGGACAAATGGGTGGATAATCAACAACGTATTTATGTTCCACATGAAAACATAACTATTGATGAGCAACTATTGGCATTCCGAGGTAGATGTGCATTCAAACAATATATGCCATCGAAGCCTGCCAAATATGGCATTAAATTTTGGGTACTTTGTGACAGCGTCACAAATTTCGCCTGGAATTTACAAGTTTATACTGGTAAGTCAACTCCTGATGCAGCACCAGAAAAGAAACAAGGTCAGAGAGTGGTTCTTGACCTTATAAAAGATCTAAAAGGGCGAAATATAACGTGCGACAATTTCTTTACAACATACGATCTTGCTGTCGAATTGCTAAAAAGAAAAAACACCATTGTGGGCACAGTTCGGTCCAATAAAACGTTTATGCCACAATCAACTAAACAAGAACTTCGTAAACGTTCAGTTTTTTCCAGCATGTTTTTTTTCAATGACAAAATTTCACTGGTGCAGTACGTTCCAAAAAAATATAAGACTGTCAATGTCCTAAGCACTTTTCATCATAACAAATCGGTATTGGATGGAAGGAATAAGTTGCCAGAATTATTTCGTTTTATAATAAAACTAAAGCAGGTGTAGACACTTTAGATCAGCTGGTGGGTACATACACAGTGAAACGAAAAACTAATCGCTGGCCTCATGCAATGTTTAGCAATATGATTGACATATCAGCAATTAATGCGTACGTTTTATGGCAAGAAATGAACAATGATTGGAAAAAAGGAATATTACACAAAAGAAGGTTATTTCTTCATGAACTGGGAATGGAATTGGTTAAGCCAGAAATTCAACGGCGATCTCATCTACCAAGGTCCGATTCTGCAATAATTTTGCTCAACACCATACGCCAATCAGACGAAGAGCCCTCTACGTCATCATGTGGGAAAAAAAGAAAAATGACTTCAGGGGCCCGATGTGAACTGTGCCCGAAAAACGATAGAAAAGCCTATTCGGCATGTACATCTTGTCAAAAATTCATATGCGGACAACACAAAATTGCATATTTTATATGCAGCAACTGTAACCAAAACAATTAGTTATTATTATATAAAAGCTAAAAATATGTACCTACATCCTATGGAATTTAATGGATAATTTAAGTTTATTTTTTATTGTTTTCTTATTAATTATATTTTAATAAATATTACTTAAACGGTTATTAAAAAACTGAAAAAAATATATATTTTCATTAAAAAATTGGTAAAGGTTATACATGGGTGTTTTTTCACCCGAAGAACTTTACTGTAACTTATTTTGAGGATCGTATGAGGGTTAATTTATTTTCAGTGATATTTTATAAAAAAGATGTATTTTTTAGTCGCCCATGGGCGGCTCACTCATTTTTATTTTCAGAAAGCATGAAAATGAAAATAATAAATCAGTCTCAATTGAGCTTTCGTACAGTAAGGTGGTGTCTAAGCGTACTGCGAGCATTACACTGAAGGAAATGTCTTATGAATAGTTGTCGAAAATTTTTTCGGCAAACCTATTTATTGATTTATTTTTATTTCTTTATTTATCTGTTGATTCATTTATTTATTCAGTTTTAAAAATTCTTATTAAAATAGGGAAGGGTTTGATTTTCCTAGGCTTTAACTTAGAAACTTCTTGGACCTTTGAAGTCTTTAATTAGAACCCCTCCCCCTTTCATAAAATAAATGAAAATTTAAATAAATGGACGAAACAAAAAAATAATTGAATGAATGGAATAAAAACTGTCATTGTTTTTTTTAATAATTTAATTTAAACAATGTTTTTCGTTTTCTTGTGTTTTTATTAAATTATTAAAAAAAAACAATGTCAATTATTATTATTGGATTGGCATAAAAATTACACTAAAACTTTTTACCGTGAGGGTAGGATTTGGTAATAACTTTTGTATTAATGATCATCCAAATACATTTAATTTTTATATTTACAATATTAGATATCTTGTCTAAGGTTCCATTAAAAAAAAAAATAAGTTGGATAGATTTAAAAAATTTTTTGTTGGTGGGCTGTTTTTGGGACATGCCGATATATAGGTACAACAAAAAACAAACTAAGAACTAGAATAGCTGGACATAAATCAGATCAAATATATGAGAAATATTAATTTAAAGAAGACAGCATTATCTGCTCATTGTTCGATATTTAATCACTATCGAGATTTTGAAAATGTATCGGTTTTAAGTACAGAACATTATTATAAACGCCATTATATATTAGAAATGTTACAGATTATTATTATTGAAAATGTAGCTCAGAATTATACACTTAAAAAAGTTTGTAAGTTAAAATAACTGAAAATATCATTTAAAAGAAATGATATTTCATTTAAAAACCGGTCTACTTAATTTTCATTTAAATTAAATGTAATTTGTTATTTATTTTTAAATGTTGATTAATCAACTGACACATCCGTAAGAAACAACTGATATAATCAGTTAAAATAAATGTCAAAATTTTACCCACCAATCCTTAAAAAATAAATGTTTTTTTCATTTATTTGAAATTATTTCCGTTTTTGTATTTTTTGTTTTTTTTAATATACTCGTACAATACAAAATGTATGTATGCATATGAAGCTATAAACACTTTTTGTGTGAATGTATTTGTATATGTATGTGTGTTTATGAAGTTCTTGTAAATTGTATTGAAAAATTTTGTATATATACAACCAATTTAAATAAAAAAACAAATTGAAATTTTTTGAATATAT
The DNA here is from genome assembly GCA_949748255.1 of Eustalomyia histrio. Classification (NCBI taxonomy): domain Eukaryota; kingdom Metazoa; phylum Arthropoda; class Insecta; order Diptera; family Anthomyiidae; genus Eustalomyia; species Eustalomyia histrio. The sequence goes on from OX456524.1 coordinate 113,470,355, forward strand.
TTTTTTGAAACACAGCAAACAAAATTTAAATTTGAAATAACTGTTACAGACACAAATAAACCACAAGTTTCCGTTTTGTGGGTAAATTTTTTTTTAAATTTCAAACAAATGAAAAAAATAAATGAAACTGAAAAAAATCGGTAAATGATAGTAAATTATTTCGAATAAATGTATAAAAAAGTTAATATAGATATTTCTTTGAAAAATAAATGTATATTCATTTATTTTTAAATGGAACGGAAAACTTTTTTATTAAACTACAAACAGTTAACTACATAATATTCTGAGTGGAGATATTCAATACATCGAAATAGTATATATTATATTAATTTATAACAAATATTATATAAATAGATTTAAGTTTTTATATTAGGTTTGTTTTTTTTTCGAATTTTATATAAATATTCCATACAAGTTTAAGTAGATATAGACTTGCTAAGTAGTTATAAATAAAGCTACTTAAAAATTAAGAATGCCTAGTTTGGAATTTTTTGCTTTTCTCTTTTAATTTTGAAATTTTTGTGTTTTTAATTTGATAAAATATTAAAAACTACAAAAGCTAACAAATGAATTATGTGTTTGTAAGTTAAGGTAGAGCAGGGCAAATAATATAATTGCTCTATTTCGCGTTTCCGTTCAAATTGTATTTGTTTAGAAAAAATAAATAAAACTCAGGTAAGTAGGGAAAGTCGTTTTTTTACAAGTAGTTATAGATATAAAACAAGACTATTGTTAATTATTTATTTATTATAAATTATTATTTGTTTGTTATGTTTTTTCTTCAAAGAATTTTTGCTTACTGGTATATATGTTACCTACGAAATATTTATTTGACGTTTTTTAAATTTTTTCAAAACTTTCATTATGTATATAATTTGTCATAAGTATTATTTCCTAAAGATGCTATATAATGGAATAGCGAAATATTGAAAAATAAGTAATATATTTTTGTAAAAAATCGAACTTTAAGCTTAAAAAAAAAAATAAATTAGTTATCAATAAGGATAAAAATATTTTGAAAGTCTGTATAAGTGTTGTTAATTAAATATTTTAAATTTTAAATACATGTTTTGATATAGAAATAAACTCATAACTCTTAAATTTTGGGGATTCCAGTTAAGACTTAATGTGATATTTGAATCTCAGATTTTTTAATTAAAAAAGTAATACAATTGGAAACACGAAGGTTTTTGTTTTAAAAGAAAAGATACAAATTAAATAATTCCACTTAGGGCATGTGCGTGGTAGCTAAATAAATTCTAAACTAAATACAAATTCTCGTTTTGTGAAACGGTGAAATGAAAAGTTTTTTCACGTTTTCATAGTACTTTTGATTCGCGTTCTGTGAAAAAATGTAAAGAAATATCAAAACGTTTTCATATGAAAAAAAAAAGTGGAACGAAACAAGATTATTTCACGATTGCACAGCACTGGCGATTCAGTGCAAACAACTGTCAAAAAATTTGCATATGAAAAAATTGTTTACACAGACTATTTATAAGTGAAATAAACATGGGGAAGGTTGTAAGAGGAAAGCACGCCTGCGAAAGCCAAAAGGAGTATTAAATTAATTATTTAGAAAAGCATGTGGACATTGCAAACGATAAGTAAGTTGTTTAATTACCATAAGCACACTTTTATAAACCACATATTTACAGATTTTTAACTGCAGATGGTACCAAATTTAGAGACGAAAAGTGTAACGAATTAGCCGCGAGCCTTAACAGTCAAAAGGACGGTGAAAAATGGAAAAAGAATTGGAATGATTTTTATATTAATGATTTTTTCAGTGGAAGAAACCCCTTAAAAACGCAGTGTATATAGTCGATATAGTAGGTTTTTATTTTCTTTAATGACACTGAATAAAAAAAATTCCTGAATAAACAAGAGCTGCCTTCAAAAAAATTCAATAACAAATTCTTAAAAATATTGTTACAGAAATTTCTTTTACGAGAAATTTCATCACGCGAAATAGTAAATAATAGCTGGAAATAACCAGAATACCTGACTACTCACATAAACACGGGTACTTGGTGATGCAGTAGGACAGTTTTAAATAAAACGGTGAAGTGTTAAGAACTAAAGTGTGGCTAACGTTTAGTCTATTTACATCGTGTAAATAAAGTTTTCTATTAAAGTGTTTTCTGTAATTTTAGTGCCTGTTATAAAAAAATAGTGCTATAAATAATTTGAAACTGTATTTATTATTTGCAATATAGAAAAAACACGATTTATTTAAAAGGTAAATAAATAAAGACATTGCAACTTACGAATTTTACGAAAAAGAAGAAATTGGGGTTAGTACCCGTAAAACAGAAGGTAACATGGAGTTAAGCGCAATGTTATCTGCTATGATGCAAAAGATGGAAGACAACAAGAAACTGCTGGAAACCTCTAGAGCAGACAGCATGAAATCTTAGAGACTTCTAGAGCAGACAACGCGAAATTGTTGGAAGCTTCGACAGCAGATAACAAGAAGCTATAAGACAACATGAAAATGATAGAAGCTTCGAGAGCAGACAACGAGAACTTGTTAGCCAAGATGGAATCGAAACTGTTGGAAACTTCGAGAGCGGACAGCGAGAAACTGTTGGCTATGATGGAAGAGAAATTTCAAGAAACTTCTATAAAAACTTCCGTGGTTGCCAAAAGAGTGACAGACTTAGAGAATGACGTCGAGAAAAAACTACAAGATCTAGAAAGTAAAGTAAATAATCTTCAATGTCAAGAGGATCCAGTATGAATTATTCAGGAATGTTCCGGTAGAGCAAAGTCCTCTACTTTTAAAGTTCCAGTTTCAGATAGTTGCTGCCAGAAATGTGTGGAATAATGAAGTAAAGGCTATAGAGTTGATTCTGGCCTTAAAAGAAAACTATGCAGAAATTCTAGAAAGTGTTACAATCACACGCAGAAATAATTATGATGACATTATGGTGGCACTGCAGCGAAAGTATGGTGGCGAGAGCTAGGGTGCAGAAATCAAACGAATCGTTACAGGACTTACGGTTGGTGCAGTAGTGTAACAAGTTGTGCTTGGTGTTCTATTTAATTAAACAACCTGTTATTTAATTATAATTTTTATTACTTTTATTAAGCACGTTTATTCAATCAGTGCTTGTATGACAATGCTCTAAAATAACCTTATTTTTCTATATGCTAATACAATATCAGAAATACCATGATGCTAACTTTGCGACTTATAAAACAGCCAGAACAATAATTAAAGAACATAATAATTACATGTTTTTTTTTTAAATTAATTTAAGCTACTAGCGTTTGGACCAAGTTTCAAAACCATAATCCCTACCATAACGGCGTGGAGGCCTAATGGCACGACCACTTCTAGTTACCACCGGTTCCCTGGGCTGCACACCTGTCGTTCCAGAACCACCCGTACCTGAACCAGCTGCTTCAGGAATTATCCGAACGGAGGGGTCCCAACCTCAACCAAAGGAACTGGTTCATTTACGTCATGGCCATTCCTGTTACCTTCCGTGACCTTCACCACTCCCTAGCCATTACCCCCGGAAACCTCACCGTTCAGACTCTCCACAGGAGGATTCGAACGCGTGGCAGTATTCTCCCTAATATCCTCCTTGAATAACAAATCACTCGCACTAAAATCTTCATTGTGAGTTTTAGCAATAAAACGTCGATTGCGACGGAAATAATTATCAAAGCTATCCCTAATTAAGCATGACCTGCCATTATGTGATGAAATAATTTTACCGTAATGTCATTCCCTTCCGTTTTTTCTAAAAATAACTAAATCACCATCACGTAATACTGCCATTGACCTAGCATTTCTATCGTAGTAATATTTTCGCCTCTCCCTTTTCTTCCTAAATTTGTCTTCCCGTTCATCTATGTTGTTTTGTAACAAGAGCGAACCTGATACTGGCAATCTGGTTTTAAAAAGTCTACCGAAGAATAATTCCGCTGGAGTAATGTGCATACTCGTCAAAGGAATCGTGTTATATTCCAACAAACGATACTGAAATTGATCCACATTATTAGCTGCAAAGCAGCGCTTAAGAATGTTCTTGGAAGTGGCTACACCCTTTTCAGCCAGTCCATTGCTCTGGGGATACCTTGGACTTGAGAACTTAAATTGAACGTTATATTCGTCCAAAAACCGTGCGAATTCAGCCGATCTAAAAGGGCTATTATCACATTTAATAACTGAGGGATATCCCAGCCTATCAAATACCTGGCACAATATACCGATGACATGTCCTGATGTCTTGTTCCGAATACCAACGAAAATGAGGTAGTTCGAATACGCATCAATAAGGGCAATGTAATCCCGGCCAGCATATTCGGAGAGGTCCACGGCCACTATATGAAACGGGTACTTCGGAATTTCCTCCTGAACCAGAAATGAATGTTAGGAAAAAAAATTCAAACATGTATACATTCACAACACAATCATTGTACTTGTGGTTGTTCCATTGCTAGAGGCTAAATGTTTCTGTAAATCGCCTAAGAATTTCATGGTGTCGCCTAAGAATTTTTTGTAGTCTCGTCATTTGGCATCATGGCACCATGGCATCATGCGTGGCTAAAAATTTTGTAGTTTGTTCATCCTGGTTTCAAGGGTCCTTGGTTTTGCGATAAAATTTATAATTTTCCTGTGTAAGACAAATCGAATCTGTTACCGAATGAATGACCCCTGACAGTTCCTTAACTTCAGAAACTTCCGGCAATTGTGCCCTTGACAAACAATCAGCCAGTATCATCTCTCTACCCGGTTTATAAACAACAGTCATATACGGATATTCGGAAGGAACATAAACATTCGTTGAAGCAGCATTGTCAGATCATCAATATCGCGCTTGACCAGAGTCTCTAAAGGCTTATGATCACTTTCGACTGTGAATTCACGACCATATAAAATGAAATGGAAACGTTGACACGCGAACACAATGGCCAAAAGCTCCTTCTCAATCTGCGCCCATCTGTGTTCACTCTTACTCAGTGTTCGAGATGCAAACACTACAGGATGGTCATTTTGTATCATCACGCAACCCAATCCATCCTTTAATGCATCAGTCTGTACGACCACGGGAATTTTCGGGTCATGGACCGCCAGTACTGGCTCAGACGTAACTATACCGAGCAAATTCTCAAATTCCATATCATGTTCAAATGTCCATTTAAATTCAACATCATTCCGAGTTAGATTCCGTAACCCCGCCGATTGCCTCGAAAGATTGGGAATAAATCTAGCCAGATATTTGAGAAGACCCAACAATCTCAATACGTCCGATTTATTTGCCGGTTTCCTCATTTTTAAAATTGCATCCCGATATTTCAAATCCGCTCTAATTTTCCCTTCCGATAAAATATTTCCCATGAATTTCACTTCGTGCTGCCGATATTGAATCTTGTCCGGATTAAGGTTAATGTTATTAATACGTGCCCTATTCATCACTACACTCATCACCCGATCAAAATATATAAGTACTCCCTGTATATCCCCGAACATTCTTATCATTTCCTGCTGAAACCTTTCCGGGGCACAATTAATGCCAAATGGCACTCGAATAAACCTGAACCGCCCGAAAGGTGTGAAAAACGTTGTAAGCTTCGAGCTCCTCCTATCCAATTCCATGTGCCAAAACCCACTCTTCAAATCGAGGACCGAAAAAATTCGCTTATTTGCCAGCCTAGATGTTAGATTATCTATTGTTGGAATTAAAAAATATTCACGTTTAATACACTCATTTAGTGCCTTGGGTCCAGACATATTCTAAGATCACCGTTTGGCTTTTTAACTATCTGCAAATTGTTCACCCAATCAGTTGGGTAATCAACAGGTGCAATAATTCCGTCCCCTACCATTTTTCCTAGTTCAGATTTTAACTTCTTCGGCAGTGAGTTCGGTATCCGTTTCCTGTAGTGAAGCACCGGATTCGAATTTTCCCTTAACACGATCGAAAAAGTTTTCGGAAACTTTCCAAGTCCCTGAAATACATCCCTATATTCGTTCAGAAACGACGCCTTCGACCCCGTGCATACAATACTACCCACGTCTAACTGAATTAACTGAAATTCCTCACAAGTTGCCAATCCGAGTACGGGTTCGCATTTGTCACTAACAACAACAAATTCAGCCGACCTTCCTGACCCTGAATCAAAATCCACGCAATTAAGTATACAAGTGCCAAAAATTTTTATTCTATTCTCATTATAATCAAACACTGGAAAGCTATTCTCCTGATCGTACATTTCAATTCCTTATATTTTCACTAAACCTATTGGTACGCAATAGGTGTCCAATTTGAATGTTACGACCTCATTATCTATTGAAAAATTATTGGCCCAACGCTTATTCTTGACTTCGATAGAATTTAACCTAAGAATACGTTTGGAACTTAATAATATATTTAATTTTCTTAATTTATTACAAATAGTACCTCGTACATCATTCCAATTAAGTTCGGCTACTTTTTGCTTATTGCTGTTGCTATCATCTCCGCTGAATTGTTTAACATCTGTTGATTGTTTTCTAGATTTACGACACATTCTTTGAAAATTACCCTTTTTTGAGCATGAACGGCATACGATATCCCTGGCTTTGCATTCATTTGTGTGGCCGAATTTCCTTGGGCCTCCACAGTTAAAACAAAACCGATTACTTGCACAAATTGTTGTTAACTCAGCATTGGTACCTGTTTTAACGGCGTTAACCACTTAGTGTTTTGCATCCAATATGCTCTTGCTGCTTCATACGTTTTACATATTTCGATGACACGTGCTTATTGTTCATCCCGACCGTCCAACAATTTCGATTGAAATTTATTGTCATGGACCCCTACAATGATTCGGTCACGTAACATACGATTCTCGTACGATTTTCCACATTCACATTGAAACTCACAGTAGCGTAACTGTGTTCAGTCTCAAATTCCGTAAATGTTTGCCGTTCCTTTTGTGAGATTACGTTGAACTTATAGGACTCCATGACAACATTGCGCTGTGCTAAACGGTGTTGATCAAATCTTTGCAAAACATCATTTAGTGTGCGTTGTACCACTGTACCCCTGTTCTAGCTGTACCCAACAACGAATTTTGAGTTCCATCATTTGGAAATAGCGTATTATAAATATTAGCGCCACCTATGCCAATTAACCAAATGAAATTTGCAATTTTTATTGTTTCAGGCTCTGCTGCCTTTCCACTGGCAATCATATAAACCATAAAATTGCGTTTCCAGTCTGGCCAGTTGTTTGCTAAGTTCGCACAATCCAATTCTGGTGGCAGACGGTTGTTCGTTGCCATGATGGAGAGAAGGAAAAAAATATTACTAAAGTAACTTATTTGAGGTAATACTTGGCCACAGAATTAAAATGTTCACCTGATGCTTAGAACAATTCTGGATTTTTTCCGATTAAAAATTGTCGTCTTGCAGTGTAACAGGTGCTGCCCGCACGTTAAATTTACTGCTGACAAAAATTATTTAGTTTGGAATGGTGTTTTACTTTTATGTTATTTCCTTTTAGCAACACACCATTTCTGACACCATGTAACAAGTTGCGCTTGGTGTTCTATTTAATTAAACAACCTGTTATTTAATTATTATTTTTATTACTTTTATTAAGCACGTTTATTCAATCAGTGCTCATATGACAATGCTCTAAAATAACCTTATTTTTCTATATGCTAATACAATATGAGAAATACCATGATGCTTACTTAGCGACTTATACAACAGCCAGCATAATAATTAAAGAACATAATCATTAAGTAGACTTATCCAGGAGAAAATCATCCGCTCATAGATCAGTTTAAAATGGAAGCGTCTGTAAATGGAATTCGTGAACCTGATGTAAGACATGCTTTGTGTGCTACACAAAAATCTTATTTTGCAGAAACTGTCTCATTCGCGCTGGCACAAGAGACCGCGAAGGTAATTTCTAAGCCGCAAATATTCAAGGTGCGTAACCTCAATGATATAAAAATGATATAAGCACCAAGTTAACAGAGTTAACAGAGGCAGGTATGAAGGCATTAGGTGAAAAGCGAGGCAAACCGAAGGACAAATGCTACAACTGCGGTAAAAGGGAACACTTTCAGCGAAACTGCAAAGCACCAAGAAAAAGCCTCCGTTAAAACTAAAAAGAGCTAGCACTACGGGACACAATCCAGCTACAAACGAGGGCCCCACAATCTCCATATCAGAAATACAACAGGAGAAAAACAATCTTACTGCTTACGGATATATAAACGGCAGAAAGCGCATTTATACTATAGACACAGCAGCATCACAGTCTGTCATCAGGCCCGATTTAGTTAGATGGCAATTAATTTTATTTATTGCCGATATTGTGGACGAAGTAATCATTGGTGCAGATTTCATGATTAGACACGGCGTTAATCTGCATATGGGGCAAAAAGTTATGATTTGGCGAAATGTTGAAATACCACTTGATGTTGGATATGAGCGCAAGGTTTAAGTAAGAAAGCCGGTAAGGTAAGAAAGCCGGCAAGGCAAGGGTAGAAAGCATGGCGAGCACTCTTCAAAGGCTGAGGGAAAAGACAGTATCGTGGACATTTGACAAACGCTTATCGAGTCGAGTGAAACCTGGTCAGCGGCGCAACGGAATGATCCCATGTTAGCAAAGAATATATCAGCTAAAAAAGAAAACAGGAAACCTACCCGTGAGCAGATATCAGGTGAAAGTCCACTGATAAAGGCATATTGGGCCCATTGGAATATCAAAATACGAGGTATGGAAGGAGTTTCATCACGGTCCCAGTGGTGGTCATCTTGGTGTCACAAACACCATAGAGAAGTTAAAACAACGTTTTACTGGGTCGGCTGTCAACATGCTGTAGGCGATTGGATAGCAAATTGCGCACAATGCATCGCAGTCAAAGGACCAGTAAGAAGAAGTCGTAGACAACTTCAGGAGTACACCTTCAAAAATTATTTTCGGAACGGAACTTAAATTGCCTGGTGATTTAAAATTTGGTATTAAGCCCGCCTCTATAGATAAAAACAACGACAACACGCTTCCCAGGAACAGGAAGACCTTAACGAGCTTCATGAGTTTGTGCGCAATCGAATTAAGAAAGGCGAGGTACGATAGGGCAGCAAATTCTGAAGGATTTAATGAGGGTCAGCTGGTTCTGCTATTTAACCCGCAACGAAGAAAAGAACTATCTCCCAAATTATAAACGCATTAGGACGGCCCTTGTAGAGTAATTAAAAGGTTGAATGACGTGGTATACAGAATACAGAAAGATCAGAGCCCAAGATTCAAAATGAAGGTTGTACATCTAGTGCGACTAGCCAACTACGCTACATCTGTTCGGGACGAACAGGCTTAAGTGGGCGGCAGTGTTACAGAAATTTATTTTACGATAAATTTCATCACGCGAAATAACAGCTGGAAAAATCAAGTGTAGTAATAACTTTAAATAACTAGAATACCTGACTACTCATATAAATACGGGAATTTGGTGATACGGCAGGACAGTATTAAATAAAACGCTGAAGTGTTATGAACTTAAGTGTGGCTAACGTTTGGTCTACATCGTGTAAATAAAGTTTGCTATTAAAGTGTTTTCTGTAATTTTAGTGCCTGTTATAAATAAATAGTGCTATAAATAATTTCAAACTGTGTTTATTATTTGCAAATTAGAAAAAACACGATTTATTTAAAAGGTAAATAAATCAACGTTTTTATAAAGGGTAAAATCGTAACAATATGTTTTCAATAGTTTTTGCAAAATTCACAAACATACACTCAGAATATTATGTAGTTAACTGTTTGTAGTTTTATAAAAAAGTTTTCCGTTCCATTTAAAAATAAAGAAATATACATTTATTTTTCAAAGAAATATCTATATTAACTTTTTTATACATTTATTCGAAATAATTTACTATCATTAACCATTTTTTCAGTTTCATTTATTATACCCTTCACCACAGGTGGAAGGGTATATATAAGTTTGTCATTCTGTTTGTAATTTCTACAATATTGATCTTAAACCCTATAAAGTATATATATTCTGGGTCCTTATGAAGAGCGAAGTTGATTTAACTATGCCCGTCTGTCCGTCTGTGTGTTGAAATGGGTTTTCCGAAGGCCTCAGACATGATGAGGACTTGATTTTTATATATTCTGTTAAATGTGATCCATTTCTGCTTGCTATTAAAAAATCAGCCAGATCGGTTGATAAATGGCTGAGATATTAGCAAAAAACCAGGACAACCTCTAAATTTTTTCCGTAAAATCCCTTTGTTTTTATATGTATGTTGAATATTACGCATAACAAACACATAAATTTCTTTTCTTTCACCTCTTCACCTTTTATACACAAACAACAAACACATAAAAAGATTTGTCATTTAAATAAAAACCAAAAAATCCCTATTGAACGAAAACTGTTCATTCATTTAACTCTATAAACGATGACTCCATATGGCCTTAATAGCTGAGTTGTCTAAACGCTATGTCACAAATACCTTTATTCTCTAAGAACGCGAGTTCGAATCCCACTCAAGACACAATTCAACTTTTTTTTTTTGTACATATTTTTTATTTTCTTAAGACTTTTTTACTTTTTGTTTTTTTTTTTTAACATTAAATAATTAATTTAAATAAAATTTTATATTAATAATTAAATAATAAAAACCCTCTGATACAAACAAAATACAAACGGTTTTATTTCTATTTTTTGCTCCGATTTAAAAGAATTTATAAAAAGATTTTTAAACCATTTTATTTCTCATATATTTTATACATAATTCCCCTTTGAAAGCAACTATTTTAGGTCATAACTTATAATAATTTATAAAAAAAAAATTTATAAACTATTTTCCTTCAAATTTTTAAAATTAAGCCAAAGAAATTAAAAATATTTTTTAATAAAAAAGCGAAATAAATCAAACGTATTATTAGAAATAAAACACATGCAGTTCTAGTGATTTCTTTTAACGATTTGTAAAAAAATATTTTTTTGGTCGAAAAAAGCTTTTTTTTAGAACTAAAAAGATTTTTGAAAAAAAATATAACAACACTGATTGGCATTATGATCGTGATTGTTGTTGTTTTTATTTTATTTGTTGAACTTTTTGTCTTTCACCTCCTCACCTTTTACCCACAAACAACAAATCCATACAAAGGTTTGTCATTTAAATAAAACCCAAACAAATCTGTTTTAAACGAAAACTCTTTATTTACTTCTATTAACGACGTTTGCTTATGTCCTTCAATGGCTCAGTGGTCTAAGCGCTTTGTCACAAATACTTTTTTTCTTTTAGTCGCGCGATCGAGCCCCGCCTATTCAACTTTTTTTATTTTTATATTATTTTAAAAAAGTGTTTAAAAACTTTTTTTTTATTTTCTTAAGACTTTTTTTTATTTTTTTATTTTTTTATTTTTTTTAACAAAACAAATGCGTCCAGCACAGTTGGCTTAACGATGTCGGTCAGCTTTTCTGTATAATTGGAGAACGGAAAGAGGAAAAGTTTCTAAATAAGGTGCAAGCATATTGGTTATCAATACACAACATCTGACCAAATGTGGGCGGGATCCTTGAATTGGGCGTGGCACAAAATAGATTAATTTATATCTTAAGAACGGTAAGACCGTAATTAAATACTCCATAAATGGGCTAAAAACATCAAAATTTTTATAAAAACTAAAATTTGAGAGCTGTAATATGACCTATGGATACGTCTTATATATCTAAAGATTGAAAATCATTAGTAGAACATATTTGCTGAAAGTAGTTATGACCAAAACATAAATTTTTTTAAATACCTATTTTCGGGAACCATAAATCTTTCAGAGTCCAAGTTTTATCACTAAACTAAATGGTAAATTTCCACTTAAAGATGTCCGTATATAAATCTGTCCATTCACTATTTCCCAACTTCACTATTTTCCCAACCATGGTGAAGGGTATATAAGATTCGGCATAGCCGAATTTAGTCGCTCTTACTTGTTTTTTCCATTTGTTTGAAATTTAATAAAAATTTACCCACAAATCGGAAACTTGTGGTTTATTTGTGTCCGTAACAGTTATTACAAATTTAAAATTTGTTTGCTGTCTGTTTCAAAAAAAAATATTCAAGAAATTTCAATTTGTTTTTTTTATTAAAATTGGTTGTATATATACAAAATTTTTCAATACAAATTACAAGAACTTTATAAACACACATACATATACAAACACATTCATACAAAAAGTGTTTATAGCTTCATATGCATGCATACATTTTGTATTGTACGAGTATACTAAAAAAACAAAAAATACAAAAAAATACAAAAACGGAAAGAATTTCAAATAAATTAAAAACATTTATTTTTTAAGGATTGGTAGGTAAAATTTTGACATTTATTTTAACTGATTATATCAGTTGTTTCTTACGGATGTATCAGTTGATTAATCAACATTTAAAAATAAATAAAAAATGGCATTTAATTTAAATGAAAATTAAATACACCGGTTTTTAAATGAAATATCATTTTTTTTTAAATGATATTTTCAGTTATTTTAACTTACAAACTTTTTTAAGTGTAGTTCTATAGAACTGCCACTCTTCCCCGACTCACTACCTGGTTTAAGCTTTAGAATTAAAGAGGTTATCTATTAGAAATATTAAAATCACGCATATTCCTGAGAAGTCCTCACCGATTTTTCTGTGTTTGTGCAATTAAAAATTCAAATTAACGAATTTTTAAACATTTTTGAAGTTACTACCTCATCAAAATTTCTATCTATCTATAATCAAACTCATATGGTGAATGAAAATGAGTTCAATTTTGAACTTGTAAATCAATCAGATGTACGATCTAGCTGTATCGCTGTTAAATCAAATGCTATAGGCTTTGACAATATTCACCCAAAATTTTTAAAAGCAGTCCTTCCTGTAATGCTACCTTATATAACATTCATATTTAACACAATTTTAACAAAGAGTATATTCCCTGGAAACTGGAAATATGCAAAAATAATGCCTACGCCGAAAGCAAATAATGAATATCGGCCAATCGCTATATTGCCATACTTGTCAAAAGTTTTTGAGAAGATATTACATCACCAAATATATGGCTATATTAATGATAATGGTCTTCTAACTAGCAGGCAATCAGGCTTTCGTCCAAAACATAGCTGCATAACTGCTCTTATTGATGTGTATGAAGAATTACGTGAAAATTTGGATAAAGGCAACATTTCGTTTCTATTACTCTTGGATCACTCTAAGGCATTTGATACGGTTAACCACAATGTTCTTACCATGAAATTGAGAAAAATGTTTAATTTTTCATCGTCATCAATACGCTTAATTTCATCATACTTATCGGATCGTATACAATCAGTATTTGCTAATAATAAGAAATCGGGTCCGTTATCTGTTACAAAAGGAGTACCACAAGGCTCTATTCTTGGCCCTCTTCTATTTACCATCTATGTAAATGATTTAACTACCCAATTATCATACTGTTATATTCATATCTATGCTGATGACGTTCAAGTCTACATACATGTGATAAAATGGAATTTGAAGATTGTGCCTAAATCCATCTAAATAAAAATGCTTGATTATAACCAAGAAATCTATGAAAATAATTGTAAAACCAGAAATTATTCTCAACAATCAAAGAATTGAAATCGTAAATACAGCAAAAAATCTTGGTATAATATTTAATAATACTCTTACCTGGTCAGACCATATAAATGCTACTGCTGGAAAAATCTACTCTATGTTGCGAACCTTATGGAAAACACAATATTTCACGCCACTTAAAATTCGCCTACTTTTAGCAAAAACTTATTTAATGCCAACTCTCTTATACGGATGCGAAATTTTTGCTAAAACCGATACTACAAGCTATAGTAAGCTAAATGTTGCCTACAATGCTGTCGTAAAATATGTTTATGAATTGGGGAAATACGAACGTGTGTCATTAGTCGCGAAAAACCTGTACCGTGTTATGTTTGCTGATTTGTTACAGATTCGAACTCTAATTCTACTCCACAAAGTTATATACACGCATGAACCTTCATATCTTTATAACAGGCTTATGTTTTCCCAATCACTTAGAAATTATAATTTGACTCCAATTAGACATCGAACCGCAAAATCTGAATGTCATTTTTACATCCATTCAATAGGTCTTTGGAACTCTCTGCCTCCAAATATACAATTTATAAGCAATGTCATGCATTTTAAAAGATACCTTTTTGACTTTTTTAGTTTTTCATAAATATTTTAAAAATAATGTTATTAAATTAAAGTTAATTTAATTTTTGTGTAATTTCTTTATTTTTTTTCTCTTTTTTACATTTTAATTGTTAAATAACCATATTTCAATTTATATTTTAATTAAATTGTTTTTTTATATATTGTTTAAAGTTAATTATATTCTAAAATATTTAAACATTATTGCTCATTTCCCATTACTCCTCCTATACTCTAATTATAAGATTATAAGTCTTGCTGTATAGGAAATCAAAATAAATAAATAAATAAATAAATAAATAAATAAAATAAAATTTAATCGGGTCGAATAATTATTTGAGTTTTAAATTATTTGTTTCGACATTAACCGAAATAGAGGCGATTAGTCGAGGAATCGGTTAATCGGTTAACCGAATTGGAAATACTAGTAATAGCAGATAAGGATAGTCGACGTGTAAATCAACATTTCATTACTCCTTTTTTAGAAAACGTTCGAAAAAAGATAAAAGTGGCACGCCACTGATAACATCTGCCGGCTTTTTCCACATATACTTTGTGCTTTCGGTAACAGAATTATCCAGTTTGTTTCCCTTAACTGTAAAGTTTAATCATATTAACTGTAAAGTTTAACTGTAAAGTTTAATCATATTAATATTTCTGCCTTTATAAGGTCAAAATTCATTATGTTTCTTTGGATTATAACTTGTTTAAAATGCCGAATGATCTTTCAAAAAAGGCATTGCTAATGGAAATAGCTAAAACAAACGAGACTAATTTATTTATTATTATATTATTTTTAGACCATTTTTTAAAGAAATGTGACCATATTTTGTCATTTGGCATATCTTTTGGCAATTTGTCAAACACTTCTGGAAGGCAGCAAAAATCTGTATATAACATGTCGTTGTTTATAAAATTTGATATACGCAAATTTCTGGATTCTAAAATTTGTTTATAAATTGATTCGTCTCCAAATTCATATCGTTGCTTCAAGTATACAACAGCATTTTTTAAAAACTCGTTTGCTTCTAATTTAAACGTTTCGACTTCATTGTTAGGAATGTTTTTTAATATAGCATTAACTTTACCGCCATAAAAACTATCTGTTATACGACTTTGAAGACTGTTCAGAAGTTTACTTATGATAGAGTGTAGTTCTAAAACAGTGCATGAATCACTTTCTAGTGCTAATATGGCTCAATGAAAGTCTTGCATTCCATTTTGTATAAAATACAAATATGGCTCTGATAAACCTTCCACCATACATTCTTCATCCTCATTGGTTAATTTTCTGATAGTCCATGCGAAACAAATTCCCAGATAACTTTTCGGCAATTGTTGCAGGTTATGAATGTAATAATCGTTGCCGTAGTATATTTCTGCATTGAATGAATGCAAACTCGAAACACTTTTTTAACTTTTCATTTGACAAAGCCGATGTGCTAAATTCATTGAATGTTTAAATCACTATATTTTCTTTATCGGCGGATAAAGCGTTTAATGAATTTTGGCAGTTGCAGTTAGCTTTTATAATTTTCGAATTTTCTTTTTTAAGTTTTTGAAAGACAGAATTATGAATGCCATAATTAACATAACTGCAGTATTATCAGCATTGTAGACAGTATTTTGTTCAATGTTTAATTGATTTTGCATAGATACCCATCAAAAAATGTTTGAAAAGGTAATGGGGTTTGTAATCAAGCATTTTGTGCAGAACGCATTACCTACTCGATTCTTTTAACAAGGCGTGAGACTAAAATCATTGATTCTTCATAATTGATTATTTTTTTAATCGAAGAACTATTTACTTAATATTTTTAGGAATTACTTACACTTACGCACGCTCACGAGGGAATAATCGTAATCAAACCAACTTTGGACGATTTTTCCCAACTGACGTGAGTAAATTCAACTTTTACTCACGCGCAATTTTCCTAAATCAAGCAAAAATAACGAACAAAACATCGAATTGCTATGATAACATGGGTTTATCATAATTTTGGGGTTATAAACCACGAAAATATAAATTTTTCCCAATAAGAACAACTAAAAACCGAAATTTAAAACCAAAAATATGACTCACGCATACAACACTCGCTCACGCTATTGTGAATTATTTCAACTGTGTTATACCTAACCCCAGTTTAACAAAGTTTTAGCAAGATAAAAACTCTGGTTTAAGTATTAATTTCTTGAAAATAATATTTGTTTTTAAAAATATATAAGATAAATTGAATAAAATTGTATAATTTCTTTTTCAAAATGAGGAACTACTTCCAATAATGTCCTTTAATTTCGAAAAAGTATATGATTACTTCTTGAGTACAAAAAGTTATACATATAAGTGAAAATAACATTGTTATTCCTTTTAAGTAAATTAATTAATTAATTATTAAAAAATTTTGTGAGACAAGCGTGCGACTATATTTTTGTTATTGATTTGGGTCTCCTGAATCCGAAAATCGCATTTAAAAATTTTGTTTCTGGAGTAGTTTTTGAAAATTTTTTTAATTTTTTGTTTTTATATTTTAACTTTTGAGTAACTTTACTATTTTGACTATATCTCAAACTAGGACCAAGATCAATCAAATTGCAAAAGAATTGTCATTTAATGGTCAACATTATTTTAGAGTACGGATTTTAAATTGGTTCAGCAGTTTTGGACTTATGGGTCAAAGTTTTACAGAAAATTTTCCGTTTTTCGGCAAAAACTGAAATCTAAAAATTAAAAAAAAAAAAAAAAAATGGAATTAACCTTGAAAGGAAAAATATAAAATAATTTTTTTCTTCAGTGTAGTACTTTTATATAAAAAATAAATCATTTTCAAAGAACATCTATGGGTAAATACCAATTATTTAAAAGTACCTAATTTGAGATGTTCTCCTTTTTATACCCTCCACCATATATGGTGAGGGTATATATCAGTTTGTCATTCCGTTTGTAATATGTCGAAATATAGGTTTTAGACCCCATAAAGTATATATATTCGTGATCCTTATGCAATTTTAAGTCGATTTAGCGATGTCCGTCTGTCTGTCCGTCTGTCTGTCTGTCTGTTGAAATGGCGATCACGACGCGAAGACGCAAGCGGGGGTGCCTATTTTTACTCAGATTATTGAACATCCTCCCGAGCAGTTTGGTATTTAAAATGAGCAAAATCGGTTAAGCGGTTCAAAAGTTATAAGTGAAAATGTGAAGGTACCTCTAAATTTTCCATACAAATTTGTACAATTTCTCTGTATCTATTTTTTTTCTGTTAAGTAAGTAAAAATGTTATTAAGTCTTCTTATTGTTCCATTACATTTATTGTCTTACATAGAGAATAATAACATTCTTAGAGCTATATGTGTGATAACTATGTTAACGTAAAAATCAACAATGTTAAAGTCGCTAACAGAGCAGACCTCTGTAAATAACATTGCTAAAACTAAATAAATAACATTACTAAACTAAATAACAAAAGTTCGTTACATAAATTGACAAAACATATTCATATTAGAGTTCATGCAAAATTTAGTATATACGTATATCATCTTCAGCCCCTATGGTGGAGGGTATTCAAAGATTCGGCACAGCCGAATTTAGCCCTTTTTTACTTGTTTTGTTTTATATTATTATGAAAGCATGCCCAATAATATTGTATAGTTAGGATCAACAGTATTAAAAAAAATAAAATTAACTTTTAATTTATTAATATTGTTTATTGATTTTCTTTAAATTTATTTGTGTTTTAGTATTAAAAATTGTAGTTGGACCTTCTTTTACGTTTGCCAAATGTAATCTCCCATCATTCTCTCATCCCAATATCGCCTCTCGATGGATTTAATTTCTTGGTGGAACCTTTCTCCGTGCTCATCACCGAGATTCTCTGGGAAAAAGCTCAAGTGCGATTGTAAAAAATGAGTCTTAACACCTGTTGAAAAAGTAAAAGAGACAAATTAGGAAATAATATTTGTTAAATTAGAAAAAAGTATTTTATAACAATTTTTTCATAATTCTTATTTAAATCTTCAACAATGGTCTTGTACTCCGAGTTTTTGTTGTTTCCCAAGAAATCAGAAACCACCAATTTAAATGACTTCCAAGCTGCAGTCTAATGTGGGAACAAACATTTCTCGAATTTTGTATCTTTTATGTTTTTTATTTGTGGACCATTAAAAATTCCTTCCTTGATTTTTGCAAAAGAAATAGTTTTAAAAATTTTACTCAAATAGGCAGAAGCTTGGCTTCCCTTATTCAATGCTTTGACGAAGTTTTTCAAAAGTCCAAGTTTTATATGTAATCGTGGAAGAATAATGTTTTCTTTCCTAATAAGAGGCACACACTTTATGTTGTCTTGGCCTACCGTAATGGCTAATCTTTCCCGCCAATGCTTTCTCTTATAATGAAAATCACGAGCTCGACTGTCCCAGAGGCAAATAAAACAACAATATTTTGTGTATCCACTTTGCATTCCAACCACCACTTTTAAATCGGATTAAACTTAACAAGTTTGTTCGAGGAGCTTGGAGAGTCTTACAATGCAATTGAATGGCGACTATTTGTTGATAGAAGTAAATAAATATTTAAAGCAGTTCTTTTACATAACGGAAACAAGATACCATCTATACCCATCGCACAAGTCGTAAACCGTAAAGAATCGGTTAAATTGCTAAAACGTATTAGCTATAAGGATCACAATTGGAAAGTTGTACGCGATAAGCCAGCAACAATTCAAGGTGAAAATGTGCCTTATCACTGAAGATGATTTTCTTCGAAAATTTATCATCCACTGTTGCCATTTCTTGACATCGTTCTGACCATTGACCATTGTCAAGAGGCTTTAGTTCTTGAGTTAATTCCAAAAGCGTGTAAATGCAAGTCTTTATGCATAATGTTCATCAACGACGAGCGTGAGAGGTGCAATTGTTGGGTACGACGACGAGTTGAGGTGGACGGCTCTTCAGCCACACTATCGCGAACAGCAGCATCCGAGTGAGGAACTGGAAAACTGACAGAGTCTACATTAGCATAAAACCACATTTTTTTTGGTATTGATAAAAATAGCAATCGTCGATATGATTGACGGTTTTCTCCAAATCATTGGTAGTCTGAATTTCATGAGGTAAATCAGTAAAAAATAATTTCAATTTCGTGTCAGAAGCCCATCCTGTAAGATTTTTATATCGCGGAAGACATATGATACATAATTGGTGTCCATCTTTCTCGCAGATTTGTGACAGGCATTCCAAAGTATTTCACAAAAAAATTGATGAGTAAATTGCATACCACTAAAACATTCTAATTTTTTGTGTAACATAACTAATACATTTTCATTTTTAGACTTCTCTTTCTGGCTCAGTGGAATTTCTCAATTTTTATTCTCTATAACTTACTAATACAAATTTTCATGTTTCTTTACAATAAAAATAATTAAAAAGAATATGTTATGATCTTAAAATCCTACTATACTATTCAATTACAAAATAACAGATCAATAATTCATAAAATTCCATTACTTTACACACAAGGATACAGTGCAAAATATAATTCAAAATATTGTCTATTCATTAACTATCAACATAGATTAAGTTGTAGATTTAATATGGATTAGGACAAACATTTGATATTAAATGCTTCATATAAGCTGTGTTATTTGATACTTTAAGAATTAAAGTTCATAACAAAAAACTGTAAAAAATAGAGGATAAATATAAATTGTTAAATTTCGTTGATGTTAGTCTAATTGTGTTGTTGTTTACAAGTTTGTTAATTTGTTTCCTTACACTCAATATAAAATAGACAATCATCAACAAGCAATGACCGCAAAGGGAGAAGAAGAGAATGGATATTGACAAGGTTGGGTAGCGCCAACCGAAAATACTAAGTATTCTATCCTGCTGGCTCAGTGGAATTTCTCAATTTTTATTCTCTATAACTTACTAATACAAATTTTCATGTTTCTTTACAATAAAAATAATTAAAAAGAATATGATATGATCTTAAAATCCTACTATACTATTCAATTACAAAATAACAGATCAACAATTCATAAAATTCCATTATTTTTGTTATTTTTATTTATGAGAGCACTTGCTTGCTTGTCTACATAATTTGACAATGAAATAAAAAACGGGTTCTCAGTGCCTGCTAAGAAGTACAAAATTAAATTTTTTTTCCTCCCAAAATAGATTTTTCAACCGTCCAATTTTAGTTTTCTTCTTTTTAATAATAAATCTCAATGTTGCGTAAAAACAAATTTGTGTTGGGTTTTGGAAATATGCACAAATTGTGATACTTTTGTGAACAAACTTTTGTAAATTTTAAATTAAGATTTTTCTTTAAAAAACAAATATGAAAAAAAATTTAAAAAAAGTTGAAAATGGCCAAAATTCATTTTAACTTGACAGACCTAAAATAACTTGAAAATCCAGTTCATTCCAGTCCATGTGGCAACCCTATTTACAATACGAAAAGAATCAAAACGTACTTAAGAAATTCAATGGGTAAAGTAAGACTTTTTGCGTTGGCTCTAATGTCTGTATATCGTGAAGAGGTAGACCAGACAAAATTGTTAACAGTTATATGTCAAAAAATTGTCGCACCAATTTTTAAGTTAAATATTAAATTTATGCATTAGATCTCAGATAATGTGACAAATAAGTTTTAAATAAAAATTTTATATAAATTTAAAAGCTGTATTTTTTAATGTTTCAAATAGGATACATATATAGATTATTGCGGAAATTTTCTTTTTTTACAAAATCGTCTTGCATATTCGGATTCTGCATGAAATTCTAAGAAAAAAATGCTGAACAAACAATCAATTTTAACCCTCCCAATTTTCAAAAATAGTTTTGTTCAATATACGACTTTTTCTGATAATAAACTTTGCGTTTCTTTTGTATTAAGAGGTGTATCTGGTTATTTTGGGTACGGGGAATTCATATTGATATTTATTTTGCTCTATAGCCACCGCCAGGGGCGCTCAAAAGCAATTTATATTAAATTTTTTCTATTTTCCGTTTTCTCCATGAATGGTAACCTATCAAAAATTCGAAATTATATACAAATTTTAAAGAGCCTCGAAAAATAAATTTTGTTTTTTTTTGGGGTTTTTTAATTCACATTGCAATAATTAGTTGATAGTTTTTAAAAGTATACGTGTTTAGCTAACTGAAGGCATCCATGTTTTTATTTTAACATTTAAAGTTTTTAATTGTCAGACGTTGAAAAAACTTTTAGGTATTCTAATTTGTACTTAATTCTTAATAGTCTAAAAATAAAATAACAAAAAAAAAAAACACGATGATTGCTTCGACTTAGAAATATAGTAAAACCGTACTTATAATTTACTTGGTCTTAAAATCTAAAATTACAAATCATAGAATAAATCTCTTAATGTCATTATGTAGCTAAACACGTCTACTTTTAAAAACTATCAACTAATTATTGAAATGTGAATTGAAAACCCCCAAAAAACAAAATTCAGCTTTCGATGCTCTTTAAAATTTTTAAATAATTTCCCTTTTTCGATAGGAAATCAGCTTTCTAAGGACTAAATAGTGATCAGGTCTTCTTTTGTTTGGCTTAGAATCGATAAACAATACCAACGAAGTAGTCTACAATGATTATGTACAATGTTCACTATTATGTTTCCATAAAAAATATAAAATACTTATAATATTTCAAACCATTTTCTTAATGTCCCCATTATTCACATTCGACTATAGGAAATTATAATACTTTTTAATGTTGTTTTTTTCAATTGCAACAGCAAAGTTTGAATTATTGTATAAAATAAAGAATTATTGTTGTACTATAATATAAAAATAATATTGTTACTTTCTTCCCAAAATGTATGCGTGTTCATTTTAAATTTGTTGCATGCAAGTGTCCCTATTTTTTATACCCTCCACCATATATGGTGAGGGTATATATCAGTTTGTCTTTCCGTTTATAATATGTCGAAATATAGGTTTAAGACCCCATAAAGTATATATATTCGTGATCCTTATGCAATTTTAAGTCGATTTAGCGATGTCCGTCTGTCTGTTGAAATGGCGATCACGACGCGAAGACGCAAGCGGGGGTGCCTTTTTTTACCCAGATTATTGAACATCCTCCCGAGCAGTTTGGTATTTAAAATGAGCAAAATCGGTTAAGCGGTTCAAAAGTTATGAGTGAAAATGTGAAGGTACCTCTAAATTTTCCATACAAATTTGTACAATTTTTCTGTATCTATTTTTTGTTCTGTTTAGTAAGTAAAAATGTTATTAAGTCTTCTTATTGTTCCATTACATTTATTGTTTTACATAGAGAATAATAACATTCTTAGAGCTATATGTGTGTTACTCTGATAACTAAGTTAACGTAAAAATCAACAATGTTAAAGTCGCTAACAGAGCAGACCTCTGTAAATAACATTGCTAAAAATAAATAAATAACATTACTAGAACTAAATAACAAAAGTTCGTTACATAAATTGGCAAAACATATTCATTTTACAGTTCATGCAAAATTTAGTATGCACTATACGTGCATCTTCAGCCCCTATGGTGGAGGGTATTCAAAAATTCGGCACAGCCAAATTTAGCCATTTTTTACTTGTTTTCACATGACTTTAGTTTCCACTTGGAAAAACCATACTTTTCGATTCTTTTGTCAAACAGGAGAAAACTTGATTGATGAAAAAGCTGCATCGATTTGTAAAGGTGTTGTTTCATCATCCATCAAATTTGATATAGGTCTTCTTGTAGGAATTTATTGAAGTAAAATTTTGTGCATAGGTGAATGAAACAGCGATATATTTTAATAGTTTGAAATTTGTTGAAATTCGTCCAAAGTCGTTCAAATTAGGGTCACCAACGCATAGTATCACGTCACTATACCAATGAATATACACAGAACTAAATTATGGATTGTTTATTTTATAGTGCCGAACCCTGCATAATGTATACCATTCTATACAATCCTACACCCAAACGGGTTCAGGTTCGCTGTTTATAAAAACTTTGAACCCGAACACGTTGAACCCAAAAATTCATCTAGGTTCGGGTACAAAAATATAAAAAAATCTTCTTACTGTTCATGGCGTGAGAAATGTTTGATAGAAAAGTTATAAAAAACATTATATTTCTTGCATCCCAAAAAAATTAAAAAGAGAAACATAATAAAATAACGAGTAATTGTAGCGAACAAGTAACCAATACACAACCATCACACAAACTAGACTAAAGTTGAAAATCCCCTTTTTCTGTTTAAGCTATCTACAAACATTATATTTGTGTTAAAAAAAAGTGGACAATCATTTTCATATAACCAACGCAAATAGAAGCGATGCAAACCGTGTATAAGTATATCGTATTTTATCATTTTTAAAGTAAACGAATTTTATTTGTTGTTAAAATTAAATTAGTAAAGTGAGTACTCACATTCAAATTTAAAAATTTATTTTAAACTTTTTGATTTTTCTAAATCATAGATGTCTACGGCATTTACGAAAAATTTATTTGTTTATGATGCAGGAAAAGATGTATCTATGTGCTTAGAATGCAGATGTGAAATGAAAGGTAAACATGCGGCAAATCTTGGGCGGCACATAAAACGGAATCATCATGATTTATACAAGAAAGCTGAAAATCAATCGTCAACTTCTAAATTCAGTGAAATTAGCAATTAAAGAGCAAGAGCGGAGGAAAATACACTTGAACAGTATTTAAATGTTATCAAGATAAAAACTTGTAAAAAAAGTTTTATTGATTCTTGCGTAAAATTAGTAACCGTTAATGGCCTGTTTTATACAAGAAAGCTGAAAATCAATCGTCAACATCTAAATTCAGTGCAATCAACAATAAAAGAGCAAGAGCGGAGGAAAATACACTTGAACAGTATTTAAATGTTATCAAGATAAAAACTTGTAAAAAAAGTTTTATTGATTCGTGCGTAAAATTAGTAACCGTTAATGGCCGTCCTTTCACAATATTTGAAGATTCTGGCATGAAAGAAATAATCAAACCGATTATGAATGCACTAAAAGTAGCAGTTAATAATTAAATAATAATTAATGTTGACACCAAAGCAATGGACATAAGAAACAAAATTAAATGCGAAATATTAAACAAAAAGGATTTTAATTAAAATTGATTCTGCTTCTCGTCTTGGTAGATGTATTGTAGGGATAAATATTCAATATATATATGACGGAAAAATAATATTACGAACCTTGGACATGTGTGAGGTTCAAAACCGCTAGACAGGAGCCTACATAAAAAATCTTATCATCAGCGTTCTTGATTGTTACGACATCAAATTGCAGCAAGTATATTCAATTACATCAGATAACGAAAAAAATATGATCAAAGCTTATGAATTACTAAAAGACGAGTATGAAACCTTTGACATGGAAGATGAATTTGACGCAGTTGAAGCAAATGCGCTTTCTAATATTGAACTGGAAGGAGCAGAAACATTAGCACATTCACACTCAAATATTATTCACTTCAGATGTGTTGCTCATTGTGCTCGACACTATATCTAGTCCATCTTTTAAGAAAATACTTGATCAATGCAGAACTATTTGCGAAAAATTGCGAACACCAAAAATGTCTTCTTTAGCTAAAAAGCTTAGCTTGAAAAAGCCGTTCTAGACTGTCAAACTAGATGGAATTCCAGTTATGACATGGTTCAAGCCGTATTGGAATAGAGAAGTTTTTGTTCGGAATTACTGGATGCTGAATTAACTATGAATGAAAATATTTGGAATATTTGTGAAAAATTTGTAGAAGTTTTTGCACCTGTCAAAAAGTTAAAGCTGAAACTACAAGAACAGATGAATTTAGGCGATTTTTATAGAATCTGGCTTAGTTTTAAATTAGAGCTAACAAAATATGGCAAAACAAAATTATTTTCAAAAGAATTATATTTAAATATTATAAAAAGAGAAAACCACTTTATTAATAACCCACTTTTGATTGCAGCAGTATATCTAGATAGCACATTTAAGTTAATGCTAAGTCCCGAAGATGTTGAAAATGCTAAAAAACATATTTTAAAAACAATTAAAATTTTTAAAAATTTGCAAATGGAAGGAGAAGAGAGTTTTATGAGAGAATCAATATCTTGTTCTTCAGAAGACGATGAAGATATGCTCGAACAAGTTTTAAAAAAGAAGGAAAGATTTTCTAAATAAAATTCTTTAAATATAAATGTCACCGCTTCGATTGATAACTTAGTTAAAAATGTAATGAAATATATGAAACATATCCAAGACTGAAAAAAGAAAAAAACATTTTACTATTTTGGGAGCAACATAAAACGGAAACGCCATTATTGTATCAAGCGGCTCAGATTATATTCGCAGTACCTGCTACGCAAGTAAGCGTCGAGAGAGCTTATTTAAATTAATTTTAATTAATATTATTTAAAATTTAACATTAATTAATAACATTAATTATGATGTAATTATGTTAAAATTTTTGTTAATTAATTACAAATTAATAATGGAAAATCGTTAAATTATAACACAAACATAAATATGTAGAAACTAAAATTTTAATTTCAAAATGTTTCATTGTAATAGAAACAGACGAAAACATGGTTAAAGGTACACATTTGGTACACAAAAAGAAATTTTCTAATTTCCATCCCTGTTTTAAATCAAAATTAATAAGAACTAATTCTTTTCTTAAACAGTTTTGGCAATTAATTCATTTTTTATTTGAATTATAAATGTTTCAATGAAGATCAAATGATATGCATAAACAAAAACGTTTCAGACATGATCTAGGATTTTCATGTCAGAATTTACTAACGCGAAATTTGTTGAATTGGTTAACAAATTTTACAATATTAAGAAACAAATTCTACAAATCGTCCGTTCAACTAAGAAAACTAAAATAATTGAATATGTAGATTTATTAATTGAAACTTATGCATGGTTTTCACGATGTTATTTTTAATGTCAATTTGTCCAAATTGTTGGCATTTGTATGAAAACGGGTTGACATATGGTGTCATCTGAGTTTGCAGTCAGTTATGAACACTAACTACTGTCTAAAATGATAGACAAGTGGAAACGTCAAATGTTAGTTTGTCAGCAGATATTGACAACAATTTGTCATTTTTTTTTGTTTTTTGGAAAAATAAATTCAATGCTTCCTTTTATTTTTCCAAGCCCTTAGTGTTTTAATAACTCAAAGCGCCGCACTAGCTACAGCCATTTGTTTCTTTTTTTATTATTTTTTAATTTTTTTCAAATTAATATTTTCTAATCAGCTGTTCGCTCGCCAAAAGTTTACCCATCACATTTGACCTTTATAATGAAAACGGCGTGTCATTCAACTCACACCAAATTTAACATAAGTCTTTGACACGCTCTGCTTTATCGATTTATTGTCAGTTTTTAAGATGTAATGAAAACGCATTTGACACAAAATGACGAGAATTCATTTGAGTCAGTTTCTGTTGTCAGTTTATATGACATAATGAAAACCAGGCATAACAATTCAATATTAGATTATGTCAGGAGAAATTCCGGAAATTTATCAATTGTTGAGAAAACACCAATTTTTTCCAAAATAAGACACTGTCGGGAAATTTTAGTCAGATGCTTTGGTAAACTTAATTCTAAAATAAGGGTTCCCAAAAACATAAGAGTTGTTTGAACAGGTATGCAAAGACGTTCTGACGGATGGCGAAAGTGATTCCGAACATAGCGTGTCAGAAGTTGAGTCATTAATTGACAGAAAAGACATTTTAGGCACGGAAAACAACATGACATCGATTGAAATTTAAAAGGGATACATTACTATGTGTTCTTCCATTCTTAGGGATAACTATGATGGTAATCCATTAGCGTTAGAATCTGTTTTAGACAAAATCAGACTTACCGAATACAATTTAATAACTACAATTAGCCATTTTATCAAATCAAAGCTTGAGGGAAAAGCACGGGAAGCATTACCAGAAAATATTGCCACAGTAAACAATATTAAAACAAGATAACTCGAAAGTTATCGGCGGTAAAAAAGCAGCTTTACATGTAAAAAAAAAACAACTATGAGGAATTTTCCAAACAGGCAGAGGAGCTTGTTGAACGCTTATTGGTAACTGAGGGTATAACCAAAACAAAAGCACACGAAATTGCAATTGAGGAGACTAAGCATGTGCCGCTTAAATGCCAAATCTAATTTGGTAAAATAAATATTAGCATCATCAGCCTTCTCAGATCCCAAAAAGGTAGTTGCAAAATTGGTTGTCGAACAGGCGACAGAAAATAAAGAACACCAGGTTCTCAATTTTCGAACTAAAAGTCGTAATTCTCGAACAAATTCATATCAAGCAAATAATTTCACTCAATACGGTAACAATCGTGGTAGAAATTTTCACTCTTTCAGAAATCGCAATTACCTAAATTTTAATAACAATCAAAATAACTATCGCGGAAATTGCCGACCAAATTATTCGAGAGTTTCTCACAACAGCAGGGCTTACGTCAGGCCTTTAAAAGTAGAAGCCCCTCAACAAACACAGCTGTTGGGGGAGCAAATACCAAACTAAATGAAACAAAAACTTTCAAATCAGTTTATAGTTTAAGTCTCAGCTTTGCAGACTTTGTAAAAATAAACTTATATGATGAAGATAGACCTTATACTTTCCTTGTTGATTCACAGGCGGATATTTCGTTGATAAAAATGTCATGTGTTAACTCGAATATTATATTAAACGAAAATGACAAATTCAGTATAACAGGTATAACGACATCTGCAGTACCGACATTAGGAACAATTGATACACACCTAAATATATCAAATTTTTCAATTCCGAAAATATTTCATGTAGTTTATAATGACTTCAACATTCCATCAGATGGCATACTCGGAAAAGATTTTCTTAAAAATAATAGTTGTGAAATTGATTACGAATCTATGACATTATCTCTTTTTATTCAAGGTAAAATATTAAAAATACCCATTCTGCAGGGAACAAGTAGTTATTTTGCATAATTCCACCTAGATGCGAAGTTTTAGGAACTTTTAATTTTAAAGGCGTTACAGAACCTATGTTTATTGATTCGCAAGAAGTTTTTAAGAGAGTATTTATTGACTTCGAACTCTATCTTGCGTGTACTTAATACAACTATGAAATGAAATATATAAAAAATTATAACATCAAAACGGAGAAACTGGAAAATTTTCATATTTATTTAATCAACAAAATTAAAACAGATTCTGAACGATTTTCAAAACTTAAAAATTTACTGCAGCAACAGATGCCAGATGACATCACAAACGATTTATTACCTCTTTGCGAACAATTTTCTGACATTTTTGCTTTAAAAGATGACAAAATGTCAACCATAAACTATTATGAACAGAAACTTTGTATGACTGATAACAACCCTGTTTATATTAAAAATTACTGACTGACACATAATCAAAAAAAAAAAAATACTCTTGTAAAACGATCTAATTGAACCAAGCACTTCTTACTATAATAGTCCTCTAATACTTGTACCCAAAAAGAGTTCAGTCGATAAAAAATCTTATAGAATGTGCGTTGATTATCGGGCTATGAACAAAAAATAAATTGCCAATAAATTTCCTTTGCCTAGACTTACCGATATTTTAGATAATCTGGGTAGAGCAAAATATTTTTCAGTCATAGACCTATACTCCGGCTTTGACCAGATACCACTACATCGCGATTCACGCGACATTTCTCCTTTTAGCACCGACAGCGGATCATTTCGGTGGAAAGTTTTACCTTGCGGACTTAACATCGCGTCAAATTCTTTTTCAAGGATGATGTCCATCGCTTTCTCGGCACTAGCAAACAAAGCTTTTCTTTTTATACCCTTCACCACAGGTGGAAGGGTATATATAAGTTTGTCATTCCGTTTGTAGTTTCTACAATATTGATCTTAGACCCTATAAAGTATATATATTCTGGGTCCTTATGAAGAGCGAAGTTGATTTAACGATGTCCGTCTGTGTGTTAAAATGGGGTTTCCGAAGACCCCAGACATGATAAGGACTTGATTGTTTTATATTTCTGTTACATGTAATCCATTTCTGTTTGCTATTGAAAATCAGCCAGATCGGTTGATAGATGGCTGAGATATTAGCAAAAAACCACGACTACCTCTAATTTTTTCCGTAAAATCCCTTTGTTTTTATATGTATGTTGAATATTACGCATAACAAACACATCCATTTGTTGAAATTCTATGTTTCTTTTACCTCTTCACCTTTTATATACAAAGAACAAACCAATACAAAGATTTGTCATTTAAATAAAAACCAAACAAATCTCTAATGAACGAAAACTTATTATATACCTCTATTAACGATGATTTTTTATAAGCTTCAATAATAATAATAATATGTCACAAATATTTTTTTCTCTAAGGCGCAGGTTCGATACCTACTCCCATCAATTCAACTTTTTTTTTAATTTTTTTTTATATTTAAGACTTTTTTTTTGTTTTTTTTTAACATTAAATAATTAATTTAAATAAAATTTTAAATTAATAATTAAAAAATCCATAAATAGGCTAAAAACATCAAAATTTTTACAAAATCCCTCTGATACAAACGGTTTTATTCCTATTTTAGGTCATAACTATTTTAGGTCATAACTTATAATAATTTATAAAAAAAAATTTATAAACTATTTGTCTTCAGATTTTTAAAATTAAGCTAAAGAAATTAAAAATATTGTTTAATAAAAAGCGAAATAAAGTCCCAAATGCAAATTTGGCAGCTAAATCAAACGTTTTTGTAGAAATAAAACACATGCAGTTCTAGTGATTTCTTTTAACGATTTGTAAAAAAATATTTTTTTGGTCGAAAATAGTTTTTTTACAACTAAAAAGATTTCTGAAAAAAATAATATGACAACACTGATTGGCATTATGATTATTTATTTATTATTTAAGGTCTACGAACAAAAATCCTTACAGACCAATTATTGAAAATTTACATACTATACAAAATAACAATGATTTTAATAGAAATTTAATTAAACTGATTAAGGTACAAACTAATATTACGTTTAATGACATTGACGTTAACAGAGAAATCAATAAGAAAATAAAAATCATTATAATGTTTACATCATTTACTAAGAGGATCAGAATTAGCATAATTAGTTTGAAAAACTTGTAAATAGATTGGAATGTGAAGCGTGTTGATCGATGAGGAACATTAAAGTTTATGTTGCTGAGTAGGAAGTCTGAGAAAACTGCACCATTTATTAGGTTGAATAAAAATGAAACACCAAGCATAGTTCTTCTGCTATCCAACGTTGGTAATTTTATTAATACAAGTCTTGTAATATAAGGAGGAAGAATAAAGTTAGGATTCCAGGTTGAATTACCCAAACAAAAAAGAAGAAATCGTTTTTGGACTGATTCTATAATTTGCTTAAGATAATCCGCATCCGGATCCCAAATAACAGATCCATATTCCAAGATTGGTCTGACTAAGGATGTGTATAACCGTTTAACCTTGGCCCATCGTTTTATAAAAGCCAACACGCCGCGAGCTTTGTTTACCATCATAAATATGTGTTTTTTGAAATTTTATTTAGGATCCAGAAGAATTCCAAGATCTAAAAATTCAGTAACCAATTCAAGTTGATGTCCGCCCAGTGAAAAATTATATAAAGCATTATTATTTCGTGAAAAAAGCATATATTTATATTTTTTACATTTAGTTCCATTAAATTAAGCACGCACCATTTGAATAATTCATCCAAATCATATTGCAGAAAATTATTTTTAGTGTTATTGTCATAGCAATGAAATATCTTCACATCATCGGCATACATTAAGACGTTACAATATTTAATTACGCACGGCAAGTCATTTATGAATAAGGAAAATAAAATTGGACCAATGTGGCTACCTTGGGGCACACCAGAACTTACAATAATATTTTTGGATGTAGTATTATTAAAAACAACATTTTATTTTGATTTGTTAAATATGACTTAATCCAATTTAAACTCGCATGTGTAAAACCCATAGCGTGAAGCTTTATCAAAAGTTTATGGTTGTTGTTCTTTTTTTATTTTATTTATTAAACTTCTTTTCTTTTACCTCTTCACTTTTTATACACAAACAAGAAACACATACAAAGATTTACCTAAAAACCAAACATATTAGTTTTGAACGAAAACTGTTTATTTACTTCTATTAACGATTATTGCGTATGTGCTTCAATGGCTCAGTGGTCTAAGCGCTTTGTCATAAATAGTTTTGTTTTTTAGTTGCGCGATCGATCCCCGTCTACTTAACTTTTTTTGTACAATTTTTTTTACATTTTATTAAGATTTTTTATTTTTATTTTTTTTGAACATAACAAACAAGTACAGCACAGTTGACAACGATTTCGGTAAGATTTTCTGTACATTCGGAGAACGGAAAGAGGAAAAGTTCCAAAATAAGGTACGAGCATCTTGGTTATCAATACACAACATCTTACCAAATGTAGGCGGGATCTGTGAATTGGGCGTGGCACAACATAGATTACTTTATATCTTAAGAACGGTAAGACCGAAATTAAATAATATATAAATGGGCTAAAAACATTAAAATATTTATAAAAACTAAAATTTCAGAGCTGTAATATGACCTATGGATACGTCTTATATAGCAAAAGATCGAAAATCTTGAGTATAACATATTTGCTAAAAAACTCGGAAATATTGGTTCAGATACAAAAAAGTTATGCCCAAAACATACATTTTTTTAATACCTATTTTCTGGAACCATTAATTTTCCCGAGTCCAAGTTTTATCACCAAACTAAATGGTTAATTTCCTCTTAAAGGCGTCCGTATATAAATCTGTCCATTCCATATGTGTCCATATATAAACTTCAGTTTTTTCCAACCTTGGTGAAGGGTATATAAGATTCGGCATAGCCGAATCCAGCCGCTCTTACTTGTTTGTTATATAATTCCCACTATGAAGGAATTTTCATTTTTGTTTTTTTTTTCAGGATTGGCAGGCAATACCTCTAAAATACGGTTATCTATTCAATACCCTTTCAACTCACTATCGTTACCCCTAAAATACCGCTACCGAATTAACTGAAAAAATCGTTATCCTCAAAATACCGTTACCGAAATAATCGCTAAAATACCGATACCGAAATAACTGAAAAAATCGTTGTCCCTAAAATACCATTACCGAAATAACTGAAAAAATCGTTATCTTTAAAATACCGTTACCGAAATAACTAAAAAATCGTTATCCCTAAAATACCGTTACCGAAATAACTGAAAAAATCGTTATCCCTAAAATAACGTTACCGAAATAATAGAAAATAGCGTTACCCTTAAAATAGCGTTACCGAAATAAAATAAAATAGCTTTACCCTTAAAATACCGATACATTTTTTATTAAGTAATGTCTACACAAGTTATGATCTTGTTTACCAGGTGTCTTCAAATGCAATAAAATTTGCCATTATATATAAAAAATTACACAAAAAACAACAATAAAATTATTTTCGTTGTTCTTTTGTGTATAATTTTCGAATTTTATTTTTTATTATGGTATGAGATAATTATATGTGGTTTAATATATGTATGTTCTAATATAAGAAATATTTTTTGATATGGTATTATAAGATATAATTATATATGATACAATATGCTTAAACAAATTTGAGATATTGTTATATATAGTTCCATATCTAGAGTATTTTTGATATGGTAAAAGATATAATTTCATATAACTATTTTTGCTCCATGTCAATAGTTTCGAATCCCAGCCAATGAAATAAATTTTTTGTGCTTTCAGTTTGTTTTTATTTCCTTATTAATATTTTTTTACAAAACGTTACAAACGTAGTGAAAATTTATATATATATTTTTTTCGCTTTAAGTATAATTATTTTACCATGTCCCAGACCAAAACTCTTAGGTGTACCTAAATAATGAGTTAGCCTATACTCTAGGTAACACATATTTCAAATTTCTAGCTAAATCGGTGTGGGCAGCCCGTTAAGGGAGATTGTTCACCTTTTTGCCCCTCTTCGTAGACATTTACAAAAATCCGACCTAGGTGAATGTGTACACCGCAGGAGGAACAAATGAACCAAATTTCAACTTCCCAGCTCCAGCGTTTTTGGCCGGACGTCAAGGGTGAGAATTTTTCCCTTTTCTGCTCCTCCCCTTTGGATTTTAACTTTATATGTCCAACAGTTTGTGCAGGCTGTTAAAGCACATTTCAAATTTCCCCATTTTGCTCTTCCCCGAAGGAGTTTCCAAGAACCTCGTCTTAGTGAATGTCTACGCCGTAGGAAGAACCTAAATATAAAATGTCAGCGTCCTACCTCCTGCGGTTTGGCTGGGCGTTGTTGAATGAAATGAATATTTACATATTTACACAGTTACACATTTTCACATTTACACATTTGTCAATTTGTACATTTGCCCATTTGGACATTTACATTACCATCAAACCATCGACCCATCAATATCAAACCATCAAAAAATCAAATTTTCACTTGTGCACATTTGAACTTTTGGAAATTTTCACATTTGCACTTTTGTTACTTTGCACTTTTGCAAATTTGCACACTAGCATATATGCACGTTAGCACTTCTGCAAATTTGCACACTTGCACATTTGCAAATTTGCACTTTTGCAGACATTATGATAATTGCACATTTACATTGGATGAGGAACCTATGTACCAAATATTAACCTCGCACTTCCAGCGGTTTTGGCAGGCCGTCAAGGGGGAGAATTTTCCACTTGTTTGCCCCTCCTCTTTGGATTTTCCAAAAATCACGCAATAGCTGTTATCTACACTGGAGAAGGAACCTGCATACCAAATTTAAACTTTCTAGTTTCAGCATTTGAAAATACAAAAATTATTCAAATTCAAGACAATAACGAAATTAAATATAACAACTCCAAATTGTAGGGTGTACAGTTTTTTTTTCTGAAATACAGTTGACTATTTCTGAAACGCAATTGACTATTTCTGAAATACAATTGACTATTTCTGAAATGCAATTGATTATTTCTGAAATACAATTGACAATTTCTAAAATACAATTGACTATTTCTGAAATACAATTGACTATTCTGAAATACAATTGACAATTTCTGAAATACAATTGACTAATTCTGAAATACAATTGGAAAAGGGATAGTTTTCATGTATATTATATTGTTGCATCTAATCTGATACAATTCGATCTGACTTTTTTCGGATAAATTTGGATATTACTTTATAAATATATTGTTGGGTCTGGATTAATTCAGATCCATCTAAGTCCTCAAATATATTTCTGGATCTAATATGATCTGCTATTTTTCGGATCAAATAAGATATTAAGGAATATAAAATTGGAAATGATTAAATATTGTGCCAGATTAATTTTTTTTAGTCGGACCAACTTACTTTTTGACAATTAATTTCAAACCATTGGTTCATTATGTAAAAATGTTTGTGTTAGTTATAGATATTTCTGCAAAGGGCCGCTGTGAAGTAACAAGATTCAAAAATGTTACCGAAATAACTGAAAAAATTGTTATCCTTAAAATAACGTTACCGAAATAATAGAAAATAGCGTTACCGAAATAGTAGAAAATACCTTACCGATAACCGCATTTGTTTCGGTTACCATCCGTGGTTTTTTTTACTTTAAACTTTTGACAATTTTTTAATAAACTAAGATATCATTCTTACAAAACCTTTTTACGAAATAAAAATTGTTTTTAAAGAAACTCGATAAAATCCAAAATTCCTTCACATGGTCGAAATGGGTTAAAAAGATATTTAATTTACATTTTCGTGTGTATATATTGTTCCAATCCGACTATAAATGACAAATTTCACTTGTCAAATGTTCCTTTTATTTTTTAAATGAAAAAGAAATACGTAATAAAACAAATTGTCTCTCTATCGTGGTCGAAAGGTTCGGAATTAATGTGGGATTTACTTCAGCTTATTTCTTCATCACAAAAATCACAAGTTTCAATGATGAATTGCGCCATGGTTTCAACATTATGGAAATCTCTTCGTAATAACTGTCGAAAACGACCTTTTAATGCACCAAACACATTCTCTATCTTAACACGGTTCCGAAACATTTTAAGTTGTAATTCTTTTCCGAATCAGTCAAATTGCCATAATCTCGAAACGGTCTCAAAAGATATTTCTTTAATGGGTAAGCCGAATCTCCCAACAAGTGGTATTTTGGTGCACAAATATTTGGCAAATCTTTCCCAATAAACGACAGATTTAATATCCTTGTGTCATGTATTTTACTGGAAACACCTGTGTATACATCCAGAAACCGCAACTTTGAATCACAGATACCTTGCAGTGTTATTGATATGGTATCGTGTCTATTAGCATAGGTGGAACGAATTCTGTATTTTGGAGTTCTTACAGGAATATAACATTTGGAAATCCAGATATCTACAAAAAAATATTATAAAAACATATTTTTATGAAATAATAAATGCTGTCATACTTTTTCAAACTCCTTTGCGACAGCTTCTTTTTCAGCGTTTGATTTTGGAAACTATGACTTCTAAAGCCACTTCTTCCAATATAAATTTTAAAAGGAAGGAAGCATGAAGGTTTGACAACGACATATTAAAAACGTTCGCCACTTCTCTAAATATGGTTTAGTTACCGCTAAACCTAAAAATAAAGTTTATACTTTGTACACTTTCGTTATTTTGAAAAGCTTACCAAAAAACGGAAAGATCTGTGTTTCTACAGTTGAGTGTTTTCTGCCTCTTTGATAAGTCTTAGTCAAATTTGATATCTGTTAATAAGATACATGTCACTTTCTGGACTAAGCCGAAAATTCTTCTTAAACTGGAAAGAAACAAAAAAGGGTTACAATTGAGGATATCGACCCTAAAGACATTTTTTTTACATTGCTTTCAGAACAACATTTTAATTTTTTCCATTTCAATTAATTTTTAATTAATAAATATATTAAATGTCAGAAACACAGAAAATTGTGTTTTTCGAACAAAATCACTGATTGGAAAAAACAAATTCTTCTTCTTTTTACAAATAAAATGGTACAAATAAAAAGCCCTGTGATTAAATAGAGAGCAAAAGATGTAACATTTTTTCCCTTTTTTAATGCAACATTTCTAGAAAAGAACATGATGCCATGTAACAGTGTTGCCTCTTTTCAGAAAAGAACACAAAAATGCAATTAAAGGTCAAAAAAGGCAAAATTTTTTCCAGAAAAAAAAATGCCATTAGTAATTGATGTTGAATTCAATGCGAAGAAATGCTAAGGAAGAGTTTATTATTATTTATATGGAGACGACTGAAATCGTAAAGCTGTATGGTACAGAGCCAGAGTTACCAAGACAGGTAGGAACACAAAAATATCGTTAAAATTTACAAATAGATGATCCAACTGAATATTACAGATCAGTATTATTCATTCCATATTTAAATGAAATATTCCCAAGTATGACAAATATATTTTCCGGTGATGATAATGTGGTAAACAATTTTTACAATATTGTACAAAGCCGAGACGTTGACGTTTAATTTGGAATTTTAAAGCTGCAAATTTTGTTTTAAATGCTTTAAATAGGTCGAAAAATTTAGGTTTAAAAGCTATCCAAACACGTGGCTAGGTATATTTCTATCAAGTACTATGACTTTGTGTTATAAAAATTGCTTTCAATTCGAAAATTTTAGTTTCTTACAATTTATTAGAGAAGGACCTGACAGGAATATTCTTCTTAAATTTTCTTAAGTCGACTTAATAACTTTTGTTAAAAATCTAAAGATATTTATTATTTTATTGTTTTCAGAAATCAAATTCCAATAACCGATTTAACAATTTTCGTAATTTTTCGAATAATGCCCTAACCGGTTAACCAGCAGGGTCGAATTACTGAAAACACTAGTTGCTAATGTTTCATAAATATTTATGAAATTAGTACATTGAAAGTAAATTAAAGAAGCTTTTCTCCTAATTAAAATATTTTCTTTACGAAAATGTTAAAATTTTCTGATTTTCAATTTCTGTCAAATGATGTAATTTTAAACTATAATAAAAATTTAAATTTAGTTGTATGTCAGAAAATTATTTTACTTAAATTGTTTGGGACAGTGGCCGTTAATGGGTCAGTTGGAAACAAAGTTAATAACTAAATAAGTTTTAAGCTTTTAAGTAGAAAATATCCAATTGGAAGCACTGCCTATAAACTTATTTAAATTTTAATTATATTTTTTTATTTCAGGTTCATTAGCAAAAGGTACACCTGAAAATGTGCAAGTTTTAATCAATGACTATAAAATTCTCTCAGTACTTAAGAAAGAACTAGCAATACAAACCAGTTACACATATTGTCTCGAAATATGTCTAGATACTTTGTGTTCCATACTACGACATTACTCAACTTCAATTGAAGATTTTTTTGATGATACCTGCACATTACCCTATTTTTTAAGTAAGTATATTTTCTTAACACCACAGTATTAAAATATTTATTTTATCAGATATTTTGTTGCTTTTTATAACAGGCATATAAAAAAGTAACATGTAAAGGGTGATTTTTTTGCTATTTAGTTTTTTAGTGTAAATTTTTTCAGTGTAAAAATAAAATTTGTGGCATGTGGCAATGCCAAAAATACTCAGAAAGGTTTGCCATTTCACCATGAAAAAACTAACAAACGAACAACGCTTTCAAATCATTGAATTTTATTATCAAAATGCTGTGTAAGAAATGTGTTTCTATGGAAAAGTTGTTTTCAGCGACGAAGCTAATTTTTCGCTCAATGGGTACGTCAACAGAATTGCCGAATTTGGTGCAAAGAGCTGCCAATGCACCCTGAAAGATGTACTGATTGGTGTAGTTTGTGGGCCGGCGGTATTATTGGACTGTACTTCTTCAAGAACGATGAAAATCGCAACGTTACAGTGAATTGATTAAAGTACCGTGCGATATTTACCGACTTTTTTTGTTCAAATTGGAAGAATTGGACTTGGTTGACATGTGATTTCAACAAGACGGTGCCACATGCCACAAAGCATGCGATTCCATGGACCACCTACGGCGTAGCCACGGGCAACATTTACATGAAAAAATCTTTAAAACGTTAATGGCATGCATTCACTGATCGCCACAAATATATATTTCATTTACTTTTGCAATTTTTTTTTAATTTTCAAAACCCAAATGGTTAAAAAATCACCCTTTAAAAACAACAAAAAATTTCAATCAACAAAATTTTTATGCATAAGGCTGTAAGTGATTATCTAAAAATAACAAAGTTAATAGTGCACTGACAAGGAAAGTACCCCAACATAAACACTCCGATTATTACGAAATTTGAGTATGTGACAACAACTTGTCTTACTTTTACGGCCCACTCTGAGGCCTAGTAGGTGAAAAAGGGGAAAGCAATTGTAGGTTCCTGTTTGTTCGGCTGCATTCCGCAAACATGCGAAATTCGAATCTGTCATGTGCGAAAAAATAGGGACACTTGCATGCAACAAATTTAAAGTAAAAAAACACATACATTTTGGGAAGAAGCTAACAATATTATATTTAGATTATAGTACAACAATAATGCTTCATTTTATGCAATAATTCAAACTTTGTTGTGAATGTGAATAAAAATATGGGCAGTAAGAAAATAGTTTGAAATATTATTAGTATTTTATATATATTTTTTATCGAAGTATAATAGTGGTCATTTTATCTAATAGATGTACCCATTTGTGTATCATACGAGGGCTGATCAATAAGTCCGTGACTTTTTGAATGAAACACAGTTTTTTTTTTGCAAAAAAAAATTTTTTTTTCAACATAATCTCCTTTAAGCTCAATACACTTAGTCCAACGTTTCTCGAATTTTTGTATCCCTTAAAAAATAGGACTTTTCGAGGTCCATAAAATAGACATTTGTTTGATCTATAATTTCATCGTTGGGGCTAATCTCTTTCCACCGAGCCATTTTTTTTTGTTTGGAAATAGGAAATAGTTACTGGAGACTAAATCCAGAAAATATGGCAGATGAGGTACCAATTCGTAGCCCAATTTATGGAATTTTGCCGTTAAGACTACACACGTGTGCACCCGTGCATTATCTTGATGAAAAATAACTTTGTTTCTTGGCCATATGGGGTCGTTTTTTTTAAATCTTCGTTAAATATGTCCAATAAGTTGGCATAATATTCGCCGTTTATTCTTTTTCCCTTTTGAAGGTAATCAATGTGGATTATCCCGCGTGCATCCCAAAAAACTGTTCCCATCACATTATTGGCCTTCTTCGGAGTCGGTTCACCCGGAAAAACCCATTGTTTCATCCACAGTTACAAAACACCGCAAAAACTCATTCGAATTGCGATTAAACAACTCCAAACAATCCTTTGAAGTTGTCACACTATTACGTTTATGGTCAATTGAGAGCAAACGCGGTTCCTATCTTGCAGACAGCTTTCTTAAATCCAACTGATCATTTAAAATCGAAACCACACTGCCGTATGAAATGCCTATAGCATCAACAATCTCACGCACTTTCACTCTTCGATCGGCCAATACCATATCGTGGATTTTTTTCGAAATTTTCGGTTGTATTGACCTCTATTAGCCGTCCAGAACATTCAGCGTCACAGTCAGTAAACCACTTTTTTACCATTGAAATCGATATTGCAGAGCCCCCATATTATTTATCAAGCTTATTGATCCACCCTCGTATTTATAAATAAGTGTACCAAGTGTGGAGAAAAGGGTGAAAAAGGTATGGGATATGCAAGGAATTTTAAAATTTTATTTGTGCCAGACTACTTCGTGGGTATTGTTTATCAATCCTAAGCCAAACAAAAGAAGACCTAATCACTATTAAGTCCTTAGAAAGCTGATTTCCTATCGAAAATCGGAAATTATTTACAAATTTTAAAGAGCATCGAAATTTAGTTTTTTGGGGTTTTTCAATTCACATTGCAATAATTAGTTAATAGTTTTTAAAAGTAGACGTGTTTAGCTACATAATGACATTTAAAGATTTATTCTACGATTTGTAATTTTAAATTTTAAGTAAATTATAAGTACGGTTTTACTTTATTCCTAAGTCGAAGCAACCGGATAATAAATGATATAATTAAAGCGGAAACGATCAAATAACTCTTGTTTGTTAATTTCATTATCAAATATGTAAGACATTTGAAATATTGAATGCATTTAAATCTTATTTTGCACCGTCATGATTTTTTTGTTAAGTACAAAAAGAATACCAAAAAGTTTTTTCAACGTCTGACAATTAAAAACTATTAATGTTAAAATAAAATATATTCTTGAAATAAGTAAGTTCGATATACATACCAGAGAACTGCAACTGCTGATTGCAAAACGTTCATACGCAATTAACACAAGAATAAATATGTGTTTGCGTTTAAACGCTGAATATACTCCAACACACATATTTGTTGATGATTTTAAATCAATCAAACGACGTGCAAATTGTTGTGTCACTGATTTATAATCATCGGTCGTTGTTATACCATTGATTTTATTCTGTTAATTCGCGCCAACAATAATTATTTCGATGTAGAATAAATCAGAAAAAACAACAAACAACGTGTATGAGTGTATTCGTAATTAAAACAAAACAGTTTCTTATCTATAAAAAGGGGGTGGTTTTGTAGAAACACATTTCATAAATGGTATATGTACATTAGGGTGGGTCTTGAATACGTTTTTTTAGAATTTTTATTAGTAATACCAAAAATATTGTTCTTTGTGAAGAATTTTTTTTTAAATTTGGGTCGATATCTCAGGCTCGCCCAATCCGGTTAAAGTTAAATATTGCCTAATTTTCCAATCAAAATAGATGAAAAAAAAACTTTAGACAACATTTAAATTTTTCCGGATAAGCCAAGCCTGAGATATCGACCTAAATTTTTTTTTTTCCAAAAAAAATATTTTTATTTTATAAAGAAGAATATTTTTTGTATTGTATTACTAATAAAAATTCGAAAAAAGCAGATTTAAGTCCCACCCTAATGTAAACAATATCATTTACGAAATGTGTTTCTATTTTGTTTTAATTATGAATACACACATACGCGTTGTTTGTTGTTTTTTCTGATTTATTTAAAGCTAATTTTTTGTTGAGTGATTAAATTTGCAGTGAACATAATCGACTGATGATTCAAACTGATCCGAATTATGTGTTCAGTAACATGATGCTGATTTTATTCTACAGTGAATTTTATTGAGTTATTAAATGTTAACAAGAATTTTAGTGTATGATTAAATCAAGAAAAAAGTTGATTTTGCAGTTCTCCGATACACATGGTTCTCGAAAAATGTATTAAAATCCGAAAAAGCATGATTATGTTTGCGGTTTTAATCATATAAAAGCAATAAACTTTACAAGTGTTTTAGATAACTCTAAGGCTAAAGTTAAAATGGGAAAAAATAAATAATGATTTACTGTTTTAAATTAAGCAAAACAAAGGAACAATTCCTGTACAATATAAAAACAGTAATCGGTTATATAAAAATTAAAGATTTAATAAAGATAATTAAATTAATTAAACCTTTAAGAAAATAATGCTTACTAAGACAATTAAGTACAAATGACTATAATACAATTGTGGGCAAACATACTGCCCCCACTGAAAAGGCACTTTCAATCAGCTTCGCAAATTGGAAGGGGAGGAATTTTATGAGAAGACATTAACAACTCGAATTGTACCATCACGAATAGGAATTGTTTTTGTAACTCGAGCGAGAAGCTAATGCTGTGGGGGTAGGTTGTCCTCATGAACAATGACCAATCTTCCTTCTTTGCTGATGTAAAATGAAGATCTGGAAGAAGTGCAGGAAACTTCGTGTCATACAATATCGATGAACTTGCTAGCAATAATGTTGTTTTCTAACTGGGGATCTCATGTAAAAATGGCAATAATTTTTGTACACTTGGTTGTAAATTTTTCCCTTTTTAAGCAAATCAATTTCATTTTTTAATGTCGTTGATTGGATGTCATGAATAACTTTCCAAAAAGCAAAGGGGAACAAGTGCAAAAAATAAGATTCTAAGAAATTAAGGCGCAAAGTTTTTTTGTTCCTGTTAATTTTATACTTAGTATTTTGGCTTTATAATACAGACAGTTTTTTTAATAAACTATTAAAGTGACTCACTAAGTAATATACTTTAAAAAAATCTGTAATTAATATATACAAAATTATGTTTTTTCGTTAAGTGTATATTGCCATGCACCAGACATGTAAGCAATATAACACCCATATGTCGTACATATTTATATCATGCAATATAACACCTATACGTCGTATGTATGTATATCCACACTCCAGCTACCTATATATATATTATATTTATGTAGCTATAAGTTAGACAATAAGAATGAAATAATTAAAAAAACAGTCATTAGACTGAACTAAAAGAAAACGGTTAAATTTTAATAACTACATGGTGACCGTGACAGGACTCGAACCGAAGATTGCAGGACGTCATGATCGGAACATACTCAAAAATGTAATCGGTGTTGATTAAAAGAATGTATTAAAAAAAATTACAAAAAAGCGCTATTTCACAACAAGCAATTCATAAAACAAACGAAATGCTAAACTAATAAAAACAAAAGCTGTGAAAATTAAACAAAACAAAAACTAGTGAAATAAAGTGTTGAAATTAATTAAAAAAAAAAACAAACAAAAATTTAGTAATTAAACTAATAACAAACAGTGTATGTATTTTTTTTACTCCTGCCAATAACACACAAGAACAAACAAAAGAAAAAAAATAAATAATTCTAATAATTTACTTACATTAACATTATAAAAAAAATGAAAAACTCGAAAAAAATCCTATAAAAAAAAAATCACAAGCGAAGAAAAGACCTATAAACAACAACAGTTTCGAACTTCCAAACAGTAAAGTAAAGGAATTCCCAACGATAACAAACAACAGTTTTGATCAGCCAACATAAACCCTACAACACAATATTATTATCATTTTCAACAACAGCGGCGACATCGGTAAATGGAAGAAGATATTATATTTAAGATTTAAAAAAAAATGAATGTATAAATAATACATAATATATATATATACATAATATATATGTATATACATAATATATATATACATAATATATAAATTTTGTACATTATTTGATCTATCTGTTTTAATTATATATTTATATTTTTTTTTTTTTTTATCAGGCTCAAGATCATAATTTTTAATGCTACTAACGAATAGTAAACACTAATTTATTTTATTAAATGGAAAAAATTGTAAGGATCAGCGCTAGAGGGAGTGCACACTTTCGACCCGAACGACCAGGTCATCTTCAGCCTCCTTCTGAACCACCTAACACAAATAACTCATGGTTTCTGAACAGGCATTTATATCACACACTCTAAGGAAAAATGACAATGTGAAATTAGATTTTTCATTAGTGAATGATTACCCGTATAAATGAGCTTTTTTCCATCTATTTATAAAATACCCTTTGGCAATCATCCTCGATTCTCGAAGCACAAATTGACAGGGTTGCCATTCCAATTGTTAATGTTTCCATTTCTGGGAACGAATTGGGAATCTGGCATACTAATATTTTT
Source organism: Eustalomyia histrio (assembly GCA_949748255.1). Taxonomy (NCBI): domain Eukaryota; kingdom Metazoa; phylum Arthropoda; class Insecta; order Diptera; family Anthomyiidae; genus Eustalomyia; species Eustalomyia histrio. The sequence continues at coordinate 113,514,151 of OX456524.1, forward strand.
CACGTCACAACATATTTAAGTGTTGTTTGTTATATTAGATTATGAATAACATCGTGCCCTATGTTTTTATATGTAAATTTTGTACATTATTTGATCTATCTGTTTTAATTATATATAATTTTTTTTTTATCAGGCTCAAGATCATAATTTTTAATGTTACTAACGAATAGTAAACACTAATTTATTTTATTAAATGGAAAAAATTGTAAGGATCAGCGCTAGAGGGAGTGCACACTTTCGACCCGAACGACCAGGTCATCTTCAGCCTCCTTCTGAACCACCCAACACAAATAACTCATGGTTTTTGAACAGGCATTTATATCACACACTCTAAGGAAAAATAACAATGTGAAATTAAATTTTTCATTAGTGAATGATTACCCGTACAAATGAGCTTTTTTCCATCTATTTATAGAATACCCTTTGGCAATCATCCTCGATTCTCGAAGCACAAATTGACAGGGCTAATAATATTCACGGGACTAATATTTTTCACGTCACAACATATTATATACAGCCAAAAAAGGGTATAAGTGAACCACAAAGTGTGTGACATGATACACCATAGAGGAGTAAATTTGTTTAATGCAGAATACATTTTTGAAACAAGTATAGTCTACACAGAATAAAATTATGAAATTCTGTATCTTTTATGGAATATTTTTGTAAATACAAACATTAACCGTAGTGTCGATAACCCAATGCTTGTAATAGGATACGCAAGAATTTAACGTAAACAATTATATTTTGTAACTTTAACATGACAACAACAAACACATATAGTACAATAGCTCATATATTGTGTGCACAATATGACACGTATTTGTGTGTACACTACACACAAACACATCAAACGGCTGCCGAGGCTTTCTTTGTGGAGAGGAGGTAAAGGGTTGGAGGTAAAGTTACCTGCAACACTTCATGAGAAAGCGTCATACGACATAGACTTGAAGGAAACACAAATTTCCTTTCCTGGGTCGGAAACAGATAATAAAGATCCAAAAGTTGGAACAAGGACTGATACAGTTAACTTAAATATGGCGCAAACTCCACTAGAATTTCTTAATATCGCCTCAAAACTCATTCCTGAGTTTGATGGGCGACCTGAAAATTTTCACGGTTTCATAGCGGCACTTGAGTTGGTTGGTAGTGTCTGTGCTAACCACGATAGTATTGCTATTAATTTGGTTAAGACCAAACTTAAGGGTACCGCAAACTTGGCCCCGGTCATAAACTCCTTGAGACAAAATATAAAAGGAGAATCTGTAGACGTTATTGCAGCTAAGCTGATGAATATAAGGCAGGCTAGCAAAAATGCAAACGCCTACAGAAAAGAGGTGGACGAATTAAAAAAATCTCTCCAATCAGCCTATATTTCAGATGGTTTAACACCAGCACTGGCTGATAAATACTTGACCAAAGCTGCTGTTGGGGCAATGGCAAAAAATGCGAGTAACGAAAAGGTGAGATTAATAATGCAATCGGGAAAATTTTAAACCCTTAATGCGGCAGTGGCTAAATTTGTCGAATATTGTACGGAAACATCCGGACAAAAAAATGCTGTCTTATACATAGATAGTCGGAGACATCCGGGAAACTACCGCAGAAATAACCGTGGAGGTTACCGGGGAAATAAACGCCATGGCTGGAATAACCGTGTTAGGAGTGCCTACCGGGGTGGCGGCAATGGACGAAATAGTGATTTTAATAATGGGGGCCGCGGAAATAACCGTGGGGACCGAAATAACAATGGAAATGTGAGGATGATCAATGATCACAACAATGGCTCGGGAAACCGGGACCAGCCTCTGAGCAAATAAATGGGAGATATATAAGCTCAACCTTAGTTTAGGAGTGTTTGTAAGATTATATGGTTCAACTGGCAATTTATTAACATTACTTGTGGATACAGGAGCAGACATATCACTGCTGGAAATTGCGAATATATTTCAAACCGACTCTTTGATTAATAGAGAGATAGTGACTCTTAGTGGAATAGGTCAGGGTACTGCCAAATCAATTGGCTCTACGAGAGTAGACCTCAGATTCGAAAATATTTTAGTAACGCATAAGTTTCATGCGATTTTGAATGATTTTCCTATACCATGCGATGGAATCATTGGTCTTGACTTCCTCAGAATTCAATTGTACACTGGATTTTATGGGAAATAAGGATTTCCTCGTACTAAGACCAGAGAATTTCCAACAACTCACAATTCCAATGACTAACACCTGTGTCAGTAATTCGATCATGATACCGGCAAGATCACAGGTTATAAGAAAAGTAGTCTTTCAATCAAAGCAGGGAGAATTATTGGTACCCAACCAAGAAATACATATTGCGAACACTGTTGTTCATGGAGATGATGCATACGTAAGGATATTGAACACAAACAGTTGTGATACGGCACTATTTGCCGGTGAAATAATTACAGATGATCTGTCAAATTATGACATACTACGAACATCAGGAGAGTCAGGTTCTGGAGAGGCTCAGTCGGAATTTTCCTGATCGGTTCAAAGGGGATCTTACGAGACTTTGTACGGAATATAGCGATATATTCGCACTTGAAACCGAAGTGGTTTCGACAAATAATTTTTACAAACAAGGGCTTACACTAAGCGACAGAACACCGAGCTATATAAAGAACTACAGAATACCACGAGCCCATAAGGCAGAGGTTGATAGTGAAAAAACTAATAAACGATGGGATAGTAGGACCATCCACTTCAGACTATAACAGACCTTTACTACTAGTGCCATAAGAAATCATTACCAATCTCCGAGGGTAGAAGATGGCGATTGGTGATCGATTATCGCCAAGTGAACAGGAAATTGATTGCAAACAAATTCCAAGAATCAATTGGCACGCGCGAAATAGCTTTCATGTTTAGACTTGATGTCGGGTTTCCACCAGATAGAGTTACATGAGTCTTCCAGAGACATTAATTCCTTTTCTACAGGAAATGGCTCTTATCGTTTCAAGACCATATGGACTCAATATTGCTTCAAATTCATTTCAACGCATGATGACTCTTGCGTTTTCTGTATATGGATGATTTGGTGGTACTGGGATGTTCGGAAAGACATAACGTGTGGTGCAAAACTATAAACAATGAGTAGTTTTTAAATAAAATCGTTCGCTACAAAAAACAGTGCACTATTTTAAAATTTTAAATAAGCAAAAACATTGTTAAAGTGTCCACTTAAGAGAGGCTAGACAGTATTTTTTGTTTGCAGTTGTTTTCGTAAAATTGTTGTTATTGTGCGAGCGCCTATTTTGCTCCATGTAAAATAACGGTGCATAACTATAAACAATAAGCAATAATGCAGTGTGCTTTGAAAGTGATAGCTTTTGTTATTCTCATTATTCTCTGACGAAATGCCGCGTGGTACGTATCTAACTCAAACCGAACAAGGTAAAATTCTTGCATTTAGAGATCAAGGGCTGACAACGCAAGGTATTGCAAAAAAAATTAACAGAAGTTTGTATGGTGTGCATAATTTTTTACTGGATCCACCAAATTATGGAAAAAACAAACGAGGAGGTCGAAAAAGAAGCTTTCGGAGCGTGAGGAGCGCGAAATATTAAGAAAAGCGGCCAATTCTTCTATAAGCAGCAAGTAATTGGCGTCGTATGTGGACAATAAGGTTACAAAATGGACTATTCTTCGCTTAATTAAGAACACTCCTCATCTGCTTCATCAAAAAATGAAGCCTGCTCCCCGTTTGACAAGCAGCCATAAGGATCGTCGACTGCTTTGCCCGAGAAAATATGAGTACGGACTGGGATTAGGTTAGTATAAATCAAGTGTGAAAACATACGCTTTGCTCTAATATATAAATTTAAAGGTAATATTTTCCGACGAAAAGAAGTGGATCTTATATGGTCCTGATGGTTGCCACTCTTATTGGCGCGATCTAAGAACGGAGCCCCAGTATTTCTCAAAAAGGAATTTTGGAGGTGGATCAGTAATGGTTTGGGGCGCATTTTCAAGGGATGGTGCTCTCGAACTGCAATTCGTGTCGACCAAAATGAAAAGCACCGACTACATAAATGTGCTACAGTGTAGTCTTATCCCATTTTTTAATGAAAATCGAGGTAAAAATTAGAAATTTCAACAAGACAATGCATCCATACATGTCAGTAAGAAAACTCTGACTTGGCAACGTGCCCAAAATATACAAAAGCTCGACTGGCCAGCGTGCTCTATGGATTTAAACCCCATCGAAAACCTTTGGGGAACTCTAGCTAGGCGCGTTTACACTGCTAATAAGCAATATGAAAGTGTAAGTGAACTTTAAGCAGCCATTTCTCGAGAAACGGACAATTTAAACGGGCAATTGCTGAAAGACCTGGTTGATTCAATGCCCAATCGAATATTTCATTGCATTAGTGTTAAGGGAGCTTTTACGAAATAAAAAAAAATAAAATTGATCAATATTTTCTCTTTACTGATTGTACTTTAGTTATGCACCGTTATTTTACATGGAGCAAAATAGGCGCTCGCACAATAACAACAATTTTACGAAAACAAAAGTGCAAACAAAAAATACTGTCTAGCCTCTTTCAAGTTTAAACTTTAACAATGTTTTTGCCTAATTTAAAATTTTAAAATAGTGCACTGTTTTTTTGTAGCGGACAAGGGCATTCTTCCGGACGAAAGCAAGTACACAGCAATCTGAGACTATCCAGTCCCAACTGATGCTGACGGAGCAAGAACATTTGTTGCCTTCTGTAATTATTATAGAAGATTCATTGCGAATTTTGCCGTTTATTCCCGTCACATATCAAGGTTAACAAGGAAAAATGTAACCTTTCAATGGTCAGCAGAATGAAAAATGGCATTTGATTATCCGAAAAAGGCGTTAATGAATCCCCGGATTCTACAATATCCGGACTTCACGAAACCATTCTGTATTACTACAGACGCAAGCAAGCACGCATGCGGGGCAGTACTTAGCCAGGAGTATGAAGGCAGACAACTTCCCGTCGCCTACGCCTCAAAAACTTTTACTAAAGGTGAAAGTAACAAGTATACAATTGAGCGAGAGCACACTGCAATCTATTGGGCAATTACCTATTTCAGACCATAAGTGTATGGTACACACTTTGTGGTCAAAACTGACCATCGCCCTTTAACCTTCCTGTTCTCTATGAGAAACCCAAGTTTGAAGCTTACTCGTATAGGACTTGATAGGATACTTCAGAGGCAAAGAAAATTTTGCTGCAGATGCACTATAGAGAATAACGAAAGGTGATTTAAAAGAAATGACTACAAACATTTCAAAGATATTAAGAGTACCAACGAGACGGAATCAGACAAAAGGAACCTTAATCAGCAAGAAGAGTACAAAGAGCCCAATATGTATGAAGTCATAAATTATAATGGCGTCAGAAAATATCCGAAATTGAAAATGACTTCTGACCACTGCTTCTTGAAACGTGGCAATAAAATTATCCAAGAGATAATAACAGACGATCTGTTTGTTAATGGAAAAATTAACCTAGGACAATAATTCCCAAGGCTAGAATCGTCGGCCGGCAAACACGGTATCGTCAAAGTACAAATGGCACCCACTGAACAAATTTTCGAATTTGTCACTATAAATGAATTTAAGGCCTTAGGCAATGAAAAATTAGTAAATTTAAAAGTGGCGCTACATCCACGGGTGACCCAGCTGAAAAAAGAGGACGAAATTATTACTACTATTAAAAGATATCATGATGACCCAGAGATACTTCCGATGGCCAAACATGATTAAGGACATATCAAAATACGACAAATCATGTCGAAAGAGTCAACAAGCCAATACTACAAGGCATACGAAAAGCCACATGGTAATAACGGAAACTCCAACAAACGCTTTCAACACTGTGTTAGTGGATACCATCGGACCATTACCTCACACGGAGAATGGCATTGAGTACGCAGTCACACTTATATGTGACCTAACAAAGTATTTGGTTACTATACCAATACAAGAAAAAAGTGCGAAAACGGTTGCGAGAGCTATATTCGAATCTTTTATACTTCTGTATGGTCCAATGAAAACGTTCATTACGGACATGGGAACAGAGTATACAAATTCAATAATGAGTGACATCGAAATATTTAAAGATAGGGAACATAACGTCAACGGCTCACCATCACCAGACTTTGGGGACGGTGGAACATAGTCACGGAACTTTTAATGAGTATGTGCGATCATACATATCAGTTGAAACAGACGATTGGGATGAGTGGATAAAGTACTTGACGTACAGTTTTAATACCACCCCATCGGTGACACATGTATTCTGCCCGTATGAACTTGTGTTCGGAAGAATCCCAAATGGATTCGATGAATTCAACTCGATGGAAAGGGTAAAAACAATTTACAACATAGATAGCTATAGTAAGGAAATTAAATATAGATTAGAAATAGCAATAGAAACATAAGGAAAAACAAAAAATTATGTTAAGAATAAAAATCAATTGGATATTAAAGTAGGAGACCTAGTGTTTATTAGGAACGAAACAGGTCATAAGTTGGAAAATAAATACATAGGACCCTTCAAGGTCATAAAATTGTTACAAAATAATAACATTAAAATTGAGAATGAAAAGGGAAAAACACAAACTGTGCATAGAGATGAACTAAAATTTATACTAATGGAAAAAAGGAAATATCTCCCTAATATAAATTCTATCTCTAAGTACAGTTTGTGAAATCCATAATAAATATAAGGTTAATTTTAGTTTTAAATTATATAATAATTTTTTTTAATATAATAGATTGCTATCTAAAATAGCGATAAGAAAATTTTTTTTTAAAATAACTTTATTTACCAAAAAAAAAAACTATATATATAAAATAAATTAATATAATACTCCTTATTGAGCCAAAGATCCTTTATAAAAAATTTAATTATAAATCTTTATTTATCCCAATATTTCGTCACCACATTGGGTGACTTCTTCAGGGGAAATTGTCTTTTTTTATAATTAATCAATTAAAATTATAAACTGAAAACTTATATATAACAATTTTTTTAAAAAAGGCGGTAAATCAAAAATAATTTTTTGTCAATATTAAAAAATAAAAATATCACAGAAAACAAAAATAACAATATTTGAAAAATTAAAATATAACATGAACAAAAATATTTCATATACATTTCATTTAACATAATAATATTTATCCTAGTTTTTATTAACTAAATGTCTGTAATTTTGTGCAATATTTGCTATGTCTGTTTTATAATTAATTCGTTGTGTACGGGTACCTTCATAATTTGTAACATTTCTAACATATATCTACGTCTGTAATTATTTTCCGGGTTTAAAATTGACGTCCTATCAAAATCAGGATAATGATTAAAATTCGTGCAATGTAATGATAATGCTGTTTATATGTGTAGAATTAGTGTTCCTGTATTTTTGATCAGATCTGTGTCCTGCAATTCTTGTTTTTAATTTATTCTTTGTTGTACCTACATATACATTACTACAATTCTCGTTATCATTTCCACTACAAGGTATTTTATAAACTAAATTGGACATTTCAAATTTATCTATTTTATCTTTCGTTTTGCTAAATAATCTACCTTATGTGTAATATGTTCTATGTGCTATATTTCTTATTATCATAAATTTTCGATTATTCTAATCTTTCAGATATAAGAGGAACATAAGTTAGAGTTTTTTACATTGTCTTATCAATCTACAGATCAATTGAATTGGGTAATTATTATTTAACAAAATATTTTTAATCTTTTCTATATTAGTTTTATGAAATTTTGTATCGCTAATCTTTAATATCCTTTCAATCAAATTCTTAGCCGTATTAAGTATGATTCTTTTCGGGTGTTTAGATGTTCCAATGGGATCTCCAGCTTCACCAATTATAGCTGATATTGTAATGGAAAAATTATTAGATTCTTGTACAGAAAAATTAAATGTGAAACCAAAAATCATCACAAAATATGTTGATGATTTATTTTGCATTATTTCGAATGATTCAATTAGTGATATTTTATCAACTTTTAACTCATTTAATGACAATATAAAATTTACGATTGAGAAAGAATGTAATTCTAAAATTCCTTATTTAGATACATTGATAATAAGAAAGGGTGAGAGTTTATTAATAGATTGGTATCAGAAACCAACAGCTTCTGGAAGAGTTATTAACTATTTTTCTAAACATCCGAAAAGAATCATACTTAATACGGCTAAGAATTTGATTGAAAGGATATTAAAGATTAGCGATACAAAATTTCATAACCTGGTGAGCGACCAGGTCATCGTCAGCCTCCTTATGAACCACCCAACCCACAAACAACACATGATTTTGAACAGGCTTATATATCACACACTTTAAGGAAAATTACTATGCGAATATCCTTTTTCACAGTTAGTTATGAAGAAGCCTCATTTGTACGGGTAATCATTCACTAACTGTGAAAAAGGAATTTTGCATAGTCATTTTCCTTAGTGTGATTGAATTGTTAAATTCAATTTTTAGGTTAATCATTATGTTTAATTCTTAGATTAGCTAATTTCATGAATTTAAATTGTAAAGTTTTATTTTAAAGTTTTAAACTGTGTAATATATGTATTGGCCTAAGGTGGATTTAATATTGCAATAAACTCTGTAGTAAATTGAATGGCCTAAGGTGGCTTTAATATCACAAAAAATAAATTAAATAAATAAATAAATAAATAAAATTTGCATTCAATGAAGAAGAAGAAAATTGAATGATATAGGCTTATTTAAAACTTTTGAAGGTTAATTATTCGTTTACGAAATCAATGTACATGTTTCTCAATAATTATCTTTAAGAATTCGTTTTCAAGTTAAAGAAGTCTTCGATGAGCGGTTTCAAAAGAACTACCAAGATCATTAAAAGGAGTTTTAAATCTTTTTTTGACTTCCATTTCGATCGAAAACTGTTTTTTGCACAAAATGATCACATTAATTCTCTTCTTCGGTCTGAAGCGAATTATTTTGCGAAATTTTCTCAATTTCTCATAAAGCCTTTAAAATTGAATCCAGTTCCTGGTTAGTTGTGATAACATTCAACGATAAAACTTGATTTTGTTGTTGAAAATCGTATTTTCCGCCGACTATCCAAGTAAGAAATGAATTTTCTACACGAGGAAACTATTACAGAGAGATAGTATATCTGAATTTAGTAGAAAATAAATACGTTGTGGTAAGTAAAACTGTGAATTTGCGAGTTCATGTCCCTGAGGGATGTATCAAAACGCTCTGATTGCTTTTGAGATGAAATTGATTTTGTAAGGAAAAATGTTGATGTGTAGTCAAATAATACGGGGTTTTACGGTTGCTGTGACTATATTTTTTAGATGAGTGCGAATGTCTTCAACTCCAGCTTTTTATTGAGAATATTTTGTTTGTTAAAGGCGAATACAATTTACAGTTTCTTGAATGATTACATTAATCTCAGAGCATGAATCTAACGCAGTTTTTACGGGTTGAAGGACTCCATGACTGTCCTTAGTGAAAACAATGGCTGTTGGAAATAAACTGCGAGAAATGAGCGATGATTAAGTTGTAACGTGAATAGCTGCTAAGCTAGTTGATCGATTTGAGAATAAGGTTTGATTCGAATACGATGATTGTACAAACGATGACGAATGATGATATGGAACGTAGAACAGCCAGATTTCAATGAACATTTTAAAATCATGTGTCCTTTCCGAATTCAATTGATGCATAAATTTGAAGTTTTTACAAATTCGAATCGACGAGGAACTGGCAACTATAATGTGCTCTTGCTTTTTGCAGTATTCACACAAATGTTTGGCTTTAAATTAGATTCATTTTGGTAATTTTGGCAATTTTCAGTTCATCTGGATATATTGAAGTATCCATTATTCGGTCAAAGAATCTTGCAAAATAGGGTGATATAATATCTTTACATTCAAATAACATTCTTGGTGATATTCCATCACAATCACAGCTTTTTAATAAGTTTAACTCAGAAATAATTTGCTTAATTTCTATAATAGTGGTATGAGAAACGTTAAATACCTAAGTCGAACTTCATTACGAAATTTAGACCCAAGTTTTGAAAATGAAAAATGACCTCAATTTTTGTGAAATTAAGTTGTATTAAATTTTCATTTTTGGTGAAACATGAAATTTTATAGCGGTATTGGTTTATGTTTGTTTTGATTTTTAAAGGGCAATTCCAGCTCAAACCCCACAGCATTCGGATTTCTCATCTCCGATTTTAATGAAATTCGCCACAAATGTTGTAAATGGGTACTGTTTATCAAATCATCAACTTTTCGACCCCAAACACTTTCGGTTTTCAAAATATGACGTCATGAAAATTGGCAAAAACCTCAAAATATCGTAAAAGTGCTCATACAAAGTCATAAACTTCTAAACTATACAACCTAAATTTTTTCTATTGATACCATTTAAAAGGTAAAAACATTACCTCCAAAATGGCGTTCTAAATTTTTTTTTGTATCAAAGACCCATATCTCAAAATCCAATTATTTTAAAATTCTGAAAAAAATATATGTTACATTTGTGGCAAAATTTTTGGTTCCTGAGTTAGGAAGGAAAACGTGGTCGTAAACAAATTTTCGTTGACGAGTTCATATGCAAAACTTACACACAAAAACAATATGTATACAAAACATTGTACACACATACACACTCATAGCATGTAAAAGATTTTCGTATGAACTCGTCGAGATAAATTTGCTTACCACCACGTTTTCCTTTATAACTCAGGAACCATATGAGTCTCCTCCTAAAAATTTTGCCACAAATGTAGAGAGAAAGGTTGTTCACGGTAGGCTCGTCATCAGGTTATGTGATCAAATGCTTATATTAACAACAACAACAAAATACATTAAAAGAAAATAACCAACTTAACGCAACCTATACTCTTGTTTACAGATTATGTAGTTACTGGCGGGCAAAGCCCTCTACGTTGTTAGCGTAGAAAATGGTTGCCCGGACTAAAACCCCGGATTGCCAGGGCTAATGCCCGGGAATATACGGAGTTCCCAGATAATTACCCGGAGTCCCCAATTTTTACCATGTCCCAGATCAAAATTGTAAGATGTACCTCAATTATGAGTTAGCCCATACTCCAGGTAACACATATTTCAAATTTCAGATTTTTCGCATTGAACCCAAATTTTTACCATGTACCTGGCTAAAATTCTAAAATATAGCTGATCAGTGAGTTAGCACATATTCCAGTTAACACATATTTAAAATTTCAGATTTCTAGCTAAATCGGTGTGGGTAGCCCTTTAAGGGGGGAGACTGTGCACCTTTTTGTCCACCACGTAACATTTCTGAAAATCCGACCTAGAATGTCTACTCCGGAGGAAGAACCTATGTACCAAATTTTAACTTCCCAGCTCCAGCGGTTTTGGCAGGATGTCAAGGGTGAGAATTTTTCCCTTTTCTACCCCTCCCCGTTGAATTTTCGAAAAATTAAGTCCTCACTGTTATCTACATACTAAATTTCAACTTCCTAGGTCCAACGGTTTGTGCAGGTTGTTAAGGGGGAGACTTCATCGATCAGTTAGCACATACTGCGAGAAAAGCATATTCCAAATTTCAGGTTTCTAGCTATAGGGGTTTGGGCAGGCCGCGAAAGGGGAGTTTTGTTTCCGTTTTGCTCTTCCCCGAAGGAATTTCCAATAACCTCGTTGTTAATGCCTAAAGTTCTACGCTGTCCTTTTGCATTATCCCCGTTACGAAAACCCTAACAGTCTATAATCGTTGCGTTACCAATGGTATAAAAGATACAAAGTTATCGATCCTTTTATATTTTAATAACATTGGTAACTAATTTAAAAAAGCATTACTAATATAAAATGTCAAAACAGTCAAAATGTCGCAGATGCTGTTTCCGTAAAACTTCTAGAATAGTCGCCCTTGTCAAGCCGTTGTTCATACTGGTAAGATTGTAATCCTGAATTTATTCAAATAAAATATTCCAATTTTTTCCTAATTTGCTTTGGTTTATTGGCATATTTTATTCTATTTTCCTGAGAAACAAATTCAACTGGTGACTTTGTTTCTCTGCTCAGAGTGTAATTCCCGGATTCCATCCCCCACCACTTGCTCCGATTTAACATATTTATTGGTCCCATCGAACCAGATAACCTAGTGGGGAAGAAACTGAAAAACACTCTTATAGATTTGCACATTGGACATCTTACCAGCAATACCATCATCATTTGCATTAAACACAACAACAACGTATAAACAGGTTCGTTTTGCTTTTTTCGTATACAGTTGCGTTTTTTTCTTATTTTGGCGCGCTTTTTTTTCCAGATCATGTTATGATCATTTAATCTATGTAACATTATTTTCCTTTCTTTTAACAGCTCTAGTTATATTTAACATATACACAATACTTTTCCTCACATTCTCCATCTACAGCAGTGCTGTTCATTTGATGGGACAATTGTCCCCTGCTCAACTCACATGTATTCTTACGCTCTTGCTTTTAGTCGTCACTGAAACAGCGACGAGTGAACATGTGTAGCGGATGTATGCTGACTTTTTTTCAATGCACTGAAAAAAATTAATAGCAATGTACGAAAAATATTTTGTGATACTACAAGATCTATAAAAATCTTTAATAGACTTAATAAAAAACCCCTTTTTTTAAAATTAAAGTTGAAATGTTTTGAAAAATTCGAGTCCAATCGTTCATTCATTTATTCCGATCAAATGTATTTGTTTTTCCTTCCGAAAATTGCATTTTTTTTAACAGAATAACATAAGAAATCCAACATATTAAAGATATTTTATTAACATATTAAAGATATTTTAATATTAAAGATATTTTAATATTGATTAAAAAAATCTTCAACTTTTTGTTTTTATACAATAAAAAAAGACAAAAAGAAATACATATATACATTAATATGTATTTCTTTTTTTACTTTCAAAAATTTAATTTTTGTTCAATTTTTATTTCTTTAAAACAGTTTTACACAAAACATTAACAGTTTCATATTTTCAATAAAAAATAAATTCATTTAGATACTAGCACTGCTATTAACCCATTGAACATTTCTTACAGTGCAATTCTCATTTTCTCACAAACACAACTACATTTTTATTTTTGAACAGCACTGATCTACAGAGATCTTACATATTTAAACACATTTACATTTTGTTTAAAGTTTAAAAGAGTAAACTGTTCTGGTGTCGTTTCATTTTAATGGAAGTACTCTTTGGTTGTTTATTTCCCCTTTTGCGATCATTACTCTTTTAACTTCACCACTTACACAACTATAAGAGGTCGAGCCTTCTCTTAATTATTGTGTTTTAATTTATCCACACCGATCCCACTAAAAATAAAAGGTGGTGTTTGAAACTCTTCATAAGTTTTTTTTGCATTGAGTTTTACATGTGTTTTAATCGTTACACTTTCTTAACTTTGTTTACATTTCTTTTTTTGTCATTCATACTTTTTTGCTAATCGTTTATTTTGTTCTCTAAATTCTGCAACAAAACATTTTTGCAAGAAGAAGAATAAAACTCCTACAACACAACAAAAGGTCGACGAACTTTAACGTTTTTTATAATTCCCTTTTATTTCAAATAGTTTGATATTTAGTTGGCAACCCCGTCGTGTGAATGTCACAATTCTATAGTTCTTGAATAACTTTTTTTTAAAAATTTAATAATTTAATTAATAATTAATTTTATTGTTCAAAAATATATTGATTTATTAAATCAAAGTGTAAAAAGTTTGCTTTATATGAAATAAAATGAGCAAAGGCCGTCGCAGCGTCAAAAACAATGACTTAATTTGCAAACAGTGCAGCTTAGTGGTAAATGAATTAAAAGATGATTTTCTCGAATGTGACAAGTGCAGTCAGTTTTATCATTTATCATGTACTTCAATCGACAAACGCAAGTACGAATATCTAGTCAAACATACTGGTGAAGAATATGTATGCCATCAATGTTATGATGATAGTGGTACCATAAAAACTGAGTTGAACGTAATCAAAAGAGAATTGAAAAAACTAGATCAACTGTCTGTTTTACATGAAAGTATGACTTTCATGTCAAGCAAATTTGATGATTTGTTAAAAGGTGTTATGGAATACAAAAAGAAACTTGAGATTGTACAACAGAAGAACAAAGTTTTAAAAGCTGAAGTAGAAACAATAAAAAACTCGGTAAAATTTTTAAATGACCAAAGAGTCAGACAGAATTGTTTAATTCGTAATGTTGATGTAAAAGATGGGTCGTCAGCTGTTGATACTGTGTTGAAAATATGTAGTGATGCAGGGGTCGGATTGCAAAAAGAGAGTATCAGTGATGCCTACTTCATCAAAACCAAAAAAACGCAAAGTCACAATAACGACAAAGGAAAAAAGCAGATGTTAATTGTAAAATTTATTCCATAAATGCCAAGCAAAAGCTGATGTCAGTTAAACCTATTTTAAAGGAAAATGGAAAAGATATTTTTATTAGTGACTGCCTTAGTAAAGAAACTCTTAGTTTGCTTAATTATGCTAAATCCCTAAAAAATGTTGGGTTTCGTGTTGTGTATCCTGCTGGTGGAAGAATTTTCGTCAAAAGGAATGAATTGTCTAAGCCTAGACTAATTAAATGCGTAGAGGACGTTGACAGCCTGTTGTATGATGCTTCAGTTCACAAACCAAAAGTTAGAAGATCCCAGCAAGTACAAGTTATTGATGATGATGATGATGAGTCAAATGATATGTATCAATCTCCAAAATAATGAAAAGTATTTTTATATTATTTATCTATTTTCTTTTATTTTTCTTTTAATATGATTAATAATTAATATTTTGATAATTTAAATTCTTTTGAAAATTATGTAAATAATTCATTATGTTCATTATTTAATATAATTTCTATAAACGTCAGAAGTATTTCTTCAATTGAAAAATTTCTTAAATTCAAAAGTTTAATTAATATGTTGCCACGTCTGCCCAATATTGTAGCTGTTCAGGAAACATGGTTTAATGACAATTTAGCACAATTGTACAATATTGCTGGTTTTAAGGTTGTTCATTGTTGTCGGTCAGATGGTTATGGTGGTACCACAATTTATATCCGCGAAGATTTGGAATTTGATGTTGAACTTTGTGTTAGTAAAGACTATGTTGATATAATCGTTTTAACATTGCTAAACCAGAGATTAAATGGTAAAAATATAAAATTCGCGTCATTTTACAGGTCTCAAAAATGTGATCTAAATACATTTTTGTCTGTTTTTGAAAATGTTCTTGCTTCTTATGGTCGTAGTCCTTGTATTTTTGTTGGTGACTCAAATATTGACTGTTTAAGCGCAAATCCAACTAATGAACTGGTAAATTTACTTGCTAACTATAATTTTATAAATTGTCACTCATTAATAACTCGTCCATTTAGTGGTACTTTAATTGATCATGTGTACACAAACATTTCTACTTATATGTATATTGAAAGTATTGAATGTATGTTGTCGGATCATAATGTAATTTCTTGTAGAATTGAAGGAGAAGTACGAAATCAACTTGTTACGGAAGAGTCTCGTTTTGTTTGTAACTTTGATCGACTAAATACTTACATCCATCAACATTTGCCAACAATACAAGTGACTAATGATGTTCAAATCGATACATCAGCCTTAATTTTATGTACTAGAAAAGCTGTGGAAAATACTACAGTGAAAAAGAGAGTCAAAAGAAATCTAAAGCATAAAATTACGCCATGGATAAATGTAAATTTGCAAAATTTAATTAAGTTAAAAACACAACTGTTGAAGATGAGAAGAAGAAGTCCAGACAATGCTGATGTAGCAAAGAGATTTAAAGGAATAAGTAAAATAGTTAAAAAAGCATGCAGAGATTCGAGAAATACTTTTTATGAAAATAATTTGAATGGAATGCAACAAAATCCCAAAAAATTTTGGAAATTTCTTAATGAAACACTTGGAAGAGCTGTCAAAAAATGTATTAACATTAAAGATTCAAATCAAGACCCGATTTATGATGACTGTGAAAAAGCTGAAGTTTTTAATAAGCATTTTCTTCAATCCATTGAGGATTTGAGGTCTCAAATTGAAATATTTCCTAACGATACGTGCAATTCTCTAAGAACATTAATCCTTCATGATCATAGGTTTCGTATTAAATACACCACTCAAGATGAAGTTCACAATATTATATCAAATCTATCTCCGTGTAAAAGTACAGGCCATGACGGTATGTCACCTAAAACTCTTTTAAGCTGAATAAATGATTTCACGCCTTATTTAGTACACATTTTCAATAACATGGCAAACAAAGCAATATATCCTGATATTTTAAAAATACATAAAGTTGTGCCAATTCCTAAGCAAAAAAATTGTACTTCTGTGGATATGTTTAGACCAATTGCAGTCTTGCCTGTCATTAACAACGTATTTGAAAAAGTTTTGCACTCTCAAATTTCCAATTATATGTATAAGGAGAATCTGCTCAATAACTTTCAGTATGGATTCAGAAAAGGATGTGGTACGGAGGAAGCGGTGAAGGTTATTGTGGCGTAATGGGTATATTTTATGATTTTACAAAAGCATTCGATCTTATAGATCATGATATCCTTATACTAAAACTCAAATATTATGGATTTTGGGGTAAAGAATTGACTCTAATTAAAAATTATTTAACGAATCGTAAACAATTTGTCCAAATTAACTCGAGTAAAAGTTCTTTTGGTTTAGTTAAACATGGAGTACCTCAGGGCAGTGTATTGGGGCCGTTATTTTTTTCAATTTATATGAATGATATTCATAATCTGGATCTTACTGGCCACGTTTTTATGTATGCAGACGATATTTGTTTAATCTACCCGTGTAAACATGAAACAGCTGTTAAAGCTTATATGGAACGAGATGCTTCCTTACTTTTTGAATTTGCTAGAATCAACAAATTGGCTATAAATGCTCGTAAAACGAAGTTAATAAGATTCAAGCCTTACAATAGTCAGGTTAATAACTTCAGCATATTTGTAGATGGGGAAAGAATAAAAGAAGTAAACTCTGTAAAATACCTAGGTGTTTATTTGCAAAAAAACCTTACTTGGAGTCAACATATCCAGCATCTTAAAACAAAGACAGCTCAAGCTGTAGGCTTTTTGTACAAATTTAAAAACAAATTTAAACAGGATACGAAACTTTTAATTTACAATGCATTGATACAAAGTCATTTTAATTATTTAGCAATTTTATATGGATACAAGAATGGTGTTGAACTTAAATCTATTCAAAGGACTCAAAACAAAGCGTTGAAGGTAGTTGCAAATCTCCCTCCAACATATTCAACTATAAAAAATGTATTCAAATCTATTTTACCGATACATGGACTGTATAAATACCAACTATTATTATACGTTTTCAAGTGCATACATAATATTGGATATCACACCTTGCAGTTTTTTAGAAACCAACATACATTTAATACACGAAATAACAACAACTTAGCTACCCCGCGGTGTAGACTGGAGTCAACCAAACAGCTAATAGAATATATGGGTAGTCGTGAATTTAACAAATTACCTCTCAATTTAAAAACAATAAACCGAATTTCAAATTTCATTAAAAAATTATATTTTGCAAAGTTTGGAAGAACTTCTGACTTAAAGATATGATCTCTTTTTTTATATTTTTATGCTTTTATTTATATATATATATATATATATATATATATATATGTGCACGGCGTATGTTGCGGGGACGGTTTTTCGTTCCACAAGTTACTATGAAGACATTTTGTTACTTTGGAGACTGTCCTTAAACTTTTCGTTATTCTACTGTTTACACTGAAGACATTTTACTGGATACAGCGCATATTATAGGGACTTTTTTGGCTGTATATACAGATGTCTTCAAAGTATGTGAAATGCATATATATATATATATATATATATATATATATATATATGCACAGGACATGTTGCGGGGACGGTTTTTCGTTCCTCAAGCTACTATGAAGACATTTTGTTACTTTGGGGACCGTCCTCAAACTTTTAATAAATCTACTGTATACACTAAAGACATTTTACTGGATACAGCGCATATTATAGAGACAAACTTTGAAGACATCTGTATATACAGCCAAAAAAGTCCCTATTATATGCGCTGTATCCAGTAAAATGTCTTCAGTGTAAACAGTAGAATAACGAAAAGTTTGAGGACAGTCCCCAAAGTAACAAAATGTCTTCATAGTAACTTGTGGAAAGAAAAACTGTCCCCGCAACATGTGCTGTGCACATATATATATATATATATATATATATATATATATATATATATATATATATATATATATATATATATATATATATATATATATATTCATTTCGCATACTTTGAAGACATCTTTATATACAGCCAAAAAAGTCCCTATAATATGCGCTGTATCCAGTAAAATGTCTTCAGTCTAAACAGTAGGATAACGAAAAGTTTAAGGACAGTCCCCAAAGTAACAAAATGTCTTCATAGTAACTTGTGGAACGAAAACCCGTCCCCGCAACATGCGCTATGCATATATATATATATATATATATATATGTGCACGGCGCATGTTGCGGGGACGTTTTTTCGTTCCACAAGTTACTATGAAGACATTTGGATTCTTTGGAGACTGACCTCAAACTTTACATTAATCTACTATATACACTGAAGACATTTTACTGGATACATAGATATATATATATATATATATATATATATATTATATATATATATATATATACACTGAAGACATTTTACTGGATACATAGATATATATATATATATATATATATATATATATATATATATATATATATATATATATAATATTATATATATATATATAAATGTCTTCAGTGTAAACAGTAGAATAACGAAAAGTTTAAGGACAGTCCCCAAAGTAACAAAATGTCTTCATAGTAACTTGTGGAACGAAAACCCGTCCCCGCAACATGCGCTATGCATATATATATATATATATATATATATATATATGTGCACGGCGCATGTTGCGGGGACGGTTTTTCGTTCCACAAGTTACTATGAAGACATTTGGATTCTTTGGAGACTGACCTCAAACTTTACATTAATCTACTATATACACTGAAGACATTTTACTGGATACATATATATATATATATATATATATATATATATATATATATATATATATATATATATATATATATATATATATATATATATATATATATATATATATATATATATATATATACACTGAAGACATTTTACTGGATACATAGATATATATATATATATATATATATATATATATATATATATATATATATATATATATATATATATATATATATATATATATATATATATATATTCATTGCCTATACTTTGAAGACATCTGTATATACAGCCAAACAAGTCCCTATAATATTCGCTGTATCCAGTAAAATGTCTTCAGTGTATATAGTAGATTAATGTAAAGTTTGAGGTCAGTCTCCAAAGAATCCAAATGTCTTCATAGTAACCTGTGAAACGAAATACCGTCCCCGCAACATGGGCTGTGCACATATATATATATATATTATATATATATATATATATATGCATTGCCCATACTTTGAAGACAACTGTATATACATCCAAAAATGTCCCTATAAAATGCGCTGTGTCCAGTAAAATGTAAATATATATATATGTGCACGGCGCATGTTGCGGGGACGGTTTTTCGTTCCACAAGTTACTATGAAGACATTTTGTTACTTTGAAGACTGTCCTTAAACTTTTCGTTATTCTACTGTTTACATTGAAGACATTTCACTGGATACAGCGCATATTATAGGGACTTTTTTTGGCTGTATATACAGATGTCTTCAAAGTATGTGAAATGCATATATATATATATATATATATATATATATATATATATATATATATATATATATATATATATGTGCACAGCGCATGTTGCGGGGACAGTTTTTCGTTTCACGGGTTAGTATGAAGACATTTTGATTCTTTGGAGACTGACCTCAAACTTTACATAAATCTACTATATACACTGAAGACATTTTACTGGATACAGCGCATATTATAGGGACTTTTTTGGCTGTATATACAGATGTCTTCAAAGTATGCATTATGAATATATATATATATATATATATATATATATATATATATATATATATATATATATATATATATATATATATTTATATATATATATATATTCATAGCCCATACTTTGAAGACATCTGTATATACAGCCAAAAAAGTCCCTATAATATTCGCTGTATCCAGTAAAATGTCTTCAGTGTAAACAGTAGAATAACTAAAAGTTTAAGGACAGTCCCCAAAGTACCAAAATGTCTTCATAGTAACTTGTGAAACGAAAAACCGTCCCCGCAACATGCGCCGTGCATATATATATATATGTGCACAGCACATATTGCGGGGACGGGTTTTCGTTCCACAAGTTACTATGAAGATATTTTGTTACTTTGGGGACTGTCCTTAAACTTTTCATTATTCTAGTGTTTACTCTGAAGACATTTTACTGGACACAGCGCATTTTATAGGGACTTTTTTGGCTGTATATACAGATGTCTTCAAAGTATGGGCAATGAATATATATATATATATATATATATATATATATATATATATATATATAAATAAAAGCATAAAAATATAAAAAAAGAGATCATATCTTTAAGTCAGAAGTTCCTCCAAACTTTGCAAAATATAATTTTTTAATGAAATTTGAAATTCGGTTTATTGTTTTTAAATTAAGAGGTAATTTGTTGAATTCACGACTACCCATATATTCTATTCGCTGTTTGGTTGATTCCAGTCTACACCATGCGGTAGCTAAGTTGTTGTTATTTCGTGTATTAAATGTATGTTGGTTTCTAAAAAACTGCAGAGTGTGATATCCAATATTATGTATGCACTTGAAAGCGTATAATAATAGTTGGTATTTATACAGTCCATGTATTGGTAAAATAGATTTGAATACATTTTTGTACAAGGTTATAGTTGAATATGTTGGAGGGAGATTTGCAACTACCTTCAACGCTTTGTTTTGAGTCCTTTGAAGAGATTTAAGTTCAACACCATTCTTGTATCCATAATAAAATTGCTAAATAATTAAAATGACTTTGTATCAATGCATTGTAAATTAAAAGTTTCGTATCCTGTTTAAATTTGTTTTTAAATTTGTACAAAAAGCCTACAGCTTGAGCTGTCTTTGTTTTAAGATGCTGGATATGTTGACTCCAAGTAAGGTTTTTTTTTGCAAATAAACACCTAGGTATTTTACAGAGCTTACTTCTTTTTATTCTTTCCCCATCTACAAATATGCTGAAGTTATTAACCTGACTATTGTAAGGCTTGAATCTTATTAATTCGTTTTACGAGCATTTATAGCCAATTTGTTGATTCTAGCAAATTCAAAAAGTAAGGAAGCATCTCGTTCCATATAAGCTTTAACAGCTGTTTCATGTTTACACGGGTAGATTAAACAAATATCGTCTGCATACATAAAAACGTGGCCAGTAAGATCCAGATTATGAATATCATTCATATAAATTGAAAAAAATAACGGCCCCAATACACTGCCCTGAGGTACTCCATGTTTAACTAAACCAAAAGAACTTTTACTCGAGTTAATTTGGACAAATTGTTTACGATTCGTTAAATAATTTTTAATTAGAGTCAATTCTTTACCCCAAAATCCATAATATTTGAGTTTTTTTATAAGGATATCATGATCTTTAAGATCGAATGCTTTTGTAAAATCATAAAATATACCCATTACGCCACTATGACCTTGATCCAAACCTCGACAGATACAATTAACAACATTTACAACCGCTTCTTCCGTACCACATCCTTTTCTGAATCCATACTGAAAGTTATTGAGCAGATTCTCCTTTATACATATAATTGGAAATTTGAGAGTGCAAAACTTTTTCAAATACATTGTTAATGACAGGCAAGACTGCAATTGGGTCTAAACATATCCACAGAAGTACCATTTTTTTGCTTAGGAATTGCACAACTTTATGTATTTTTAAAATATCAGGATATATTGCTTTGTTTGCCATGTTATTGAAAATGTGTACTAAATAAGGCGTGAAATCATTTATACAGCTTAAAAGAGTTTTAGGTGACATACCGTCATGGCCTGTACTTTTACACGGAGATAGATTTGAAATAATATTGTGAACTTCATCTTGAGTGGTGTATTTAATACGAAACCTATGATCATGAAGGATTAATGTTCTTAGAGAATTGCACGTATCGTTAGGAAATATTTCAATTTGAGACCT